>CM055897.1:59306390-60506390 GCA_029582155.1 Panopea generosa
TGCAAAAAGCAAAGTGAATTAAATCAATAAAAGGATATTTAAAAAAAGTGTCAATTCTACGATTAGGATGTTGGCTTGTCAAAATGGAAGTAATTAGTTTGTATTTTTTAATTCAGTTAAAACCACATTTATTGATATCTAAGATAAAATTGATAACGTACTTAAAATGTATTTTGCCAAGCTTATGTTTTGTGCTTTTTCGTTATTAAGATGATACTTAAATCAAAATCTAATATTTTGCAAATTTGATAAAAATGATGTCATTACGATATCATTAAAGTATATATAGAAAACTGAATTTAAAATGAGCACCGTAATAAAAATGGATAAAAAATATTTTAATCTAAGAAAAAATATTCTGAAAAAGTTTTTCTCTTTATATTATCTCTCTATATTTTTTCTTTAGATTTTTTTCGGCTATACCACACTTACTTTTTATTGATGTTTGTAACCAGTCTCGTAAAAAAACATAAATTAGACTTTTATATATTAGTTTCAATGTTGGTTGGTTCAATTTTAGTACTTTCATGATTTATAAAGAAAACCACAGGCTGTCGTGCATTTATAAAAAATAGTTGCCAAATTACCTTAAATAACAGTTACTGCATATTTTAGTGTTATAGTTTAAAAACGTTTATGTTTGATAACATCAGAAAACAATTAATGTTATGTTTTAGTTTAAATTAGTCTAATATGCATGCATACTATAATAACTTGTTCAACGCTTTGAAAAGATGAAATAAGATTTCTATAATGAGAAAATATTTATTCCGCCTTAAAATTACCCTAACCCCCTATTTGTCTTGGAAAGAAAAAATGATGCCACCAAAATTTGATTTTGTTGTTGTTGGTGGTGGTGGCGGGGGGTTGGGGGTTGGGGTGGTGTAAAATTGAACATGTGTGTAGCTTATATAGTTCAATGTACCCATATCCAGAATACTTCAACAAAGATAAGTTATTTTTAAAAACAAATCCAACTAAAACATTTATGATATCAAATTAGCATACATAGAAATCTGAAAACCTGATAGCCAGCATCTTGAACTGCTGTTTATGTTTTCCACATGTTTTGCAGACCATTATTCATTAACCATTAGAAAAGGTTTAATTAAAATCAATAATGTTTGCTTTTAAGTCATTACGATCCATCTTGGTTCTCCGATACTGAAACATTAATTGTGTATTAATTGTGACCAGAATGCTTCTTGATGAGCTGTAGCTTGACCATGTATAGGTCTCACCCTGATATAATCGAGGAACGATAAAAGTCAGGCGCGCATCAGAAATTAGGAACCAACGCCTAAATATTGAAAGGTTAAAAAGCAATAGAAATATAATAGGAGAGGGTTACAAATAGGAACATTAAAGTTTCGGATTAAACTGTTCCGTGCATATAGCAACAGTGTTCACTGTGTCTTTTATGTAAAATATCGACCTAATCTAGAATGTGCAGTCCGGGCCGACATTTCTCGATGTAGGTAAATATTTTTTTAAAACATGTGTTCTAAGCCAATGATGCATAACATTTGAAAAGACATCAGAGGTCAAAATTTTTACTTTTTTTATAAAAAAAAATCCTGGAAAAGACGCCCCCACCCGACTCCTACTAGCGGAAGTGGACTCACATTCGCACACCCTGCCTAGAGTTACTTGCAAAGTTTGCATGCTACGCCACTAAAAGTTTTCTTAATTTAAAACGATAACACTTAATACATATTTCAACTCGCCTTCCAGTACTTCTGGTACTTTGATAAAAAGAGAATTAAAGTCCATGAGATGATTTTATAACCTGAGCATGGTTACCGGTATGGTTTTCTTTTAAAATAAAAGATCAGCGCCATGACATTTTACTTATATAAATTATACTATACTTTTGAAACCGTTCAGTTAATATGAATAAACATGAATAAGGGTCAATGGAACCGTATATAAATTGTATGAGCCCGTGAGTGATATATTTGTTTTATTCTGGCTACTTTATTACTTGAAACAGTTGCAATTATCAGGACCTGCTGCAACAGAAATCAGCTCAGTATAAAGATGAAACGCAGCATCACCCGCCATGTTCAGCACTTGTTCCATTAGATTATATTAATATCGGAGGGCGGAGAGACATGCCATTGTCTCTATAAACTTTCTACCATAAATTTTTATCAAAGAGGAACAAAACGTTTTGAAGGCCGCGGACACAAAATATTTCGGAATAAACGCCAGATTGCGTACATCATCGTCGGTATTGATGACGTAACGTTATACGCCATGGTATCTTTGAGATGGTAATAAAAATAGATTTTGTTGCTTCTCGTCCAAACTTGAGAAGCAAAAACAGATGTATGGTAAGGTTAGATTAAAATTTATAGCAAACACACACCATCTAATTGTTGCCGGTCCACCAGTGATGGCGTATTTCGCTCCTCAGTCGGATTCTCCCACGTGTTTTGATGTTACTTACGCCCCTTGAAACGTCCACGAAGCCAACTGAACGTGTAAAGAGAATGTTTTACGGCGTTTTTGAGTAGTTTACTAATCTCGATCTACAAGTTTATCTGTGCGTTTATCGTCAAAATCTAATTATATTGAAATTGTAGCAACTTTATCCCCTAATTTATTTGACATATCTTTTAAGTATGCGCAGTCGATGGGCAATAAAATAAAACGTTATTATGATTTGCTTAGTTAAATTCCGGCTACTGCTCAGAAAGACTGGAAACTCTTTGAGAAAAAAAGCATGAATCACGCATAGAAAAAACACCAATCATTGGGCGCTCGCCTTCTTTCTGTTAGAAAACACCTGCTTGATTTTCCGGTATGCGTATGAAAATGAAAGTATAAATGATAGCAATTTAAAAAGAAAAATATCATTTATAACAATAGTTATTATAGATATAATATGTATTTGTTTGTTTGTTTGAATATTTAGCGTCATTCTTATGTCACCGATGGCTACCTAACCACTCTTTCCTGTGATCCTGTAAGTTACTAATAACTTCTCCACTTGAATAAGTGATGAGAGACCAATGTCAGTGAGACGCAGTATATCAATTATTAGGGAGACTGTGGCCGGGCTTGGATTCGGACTCAAGATTCCTGGATTGATAGTCTGACGCGCTACCGACTGAGCTAACCAGTCCCTGCACTTATAGAAGTAGAAGTTGAAATATAGTTGTCTGTATGTTCTTTTTCAGGGCTTTATGTTGAAATTATCTGTTTATTCCAATTATGTGTGCCAGTATTTTAGAAAGTGAGCACTGCCAAAACTATGTTGATATGAGATTTCTAGTCACATCATTTTACCTATTATTTACATACATGTATTACTAGTCTACACATGTATAGGCATCACAGAACCATTGAATTTAAGTGTTTGGGATATGTTTTCTCAATTTATAATTACATACATGAACAGGTTAAGAATTTGAACCCAGAATAATGCTGCAGAGTTTTGACGACAGCGATGACGATAACGATAACGACGACGACAACGAAGACGACGATGAAGATGAAGAGGACTCACACCGCTATTATCTCCATTGAGTACTCCAGATGAAGGAGGTAGAAATAAAACTTTAGTTCTCTTTTTCTTCTTTTTCAGGGCTTTGAACTGCAATGGTTTGTTTTTTGCTAGCATGAGTTAAATTGTCAGTATTTTAAAAATCACCACTGAAAATTTGATGCTGATATCAGCTTTCTGGACAATTCTGTGTCATTTCAGAATTGTTGGTTCGAACCGCATCTAGGGCGAACAGTTGACATATTATTACTCTGGAAATTGATAGGTCTCCCAAAAGCTTTGAATTTAAAAAAACACAACCTGGTCAAGGTATGCTTTTTTCCTTTATAATTGCATGTCTTGAACCAGTGAAGAATTTGAACCCAAACACATGCTCCAAAATTTCCCTATGGGAAATGTAATAGTGGTGTGAGACGAAGACAATGACAATGACGATGGCGATGACGACGATGACGACGATGACGATGAAAATGAAGACGACGATGAAGATGACGTTGACGATGACGATGGTGATGATGATGATGAAAATGAAGATGATGATGACGACGATGACGACGATGACGATGACGATGACGATGACGATGACGACGAAGACGGCGATGATGATAATAATTGTGATCAGGCCTATGAACGTCTCACACCTCCATTGTAACATTTACGTTCAAAACACAGTGAATCAAATCAAATCTGCAGCATGTGTCTGGGTTCGAATTCTCCACTGGTTCAAGATCTGCGATTATCGAGAAAAAATCATACCATGATTAGGTTTCTTTAAAAGCAATGTACATGTATCAGCATCAAACTGTATGCAGTGATTTCCTCAACACTGACCATTTAACAAATGATAGGGGAAAATAAATCACTGCAATACAAAACCCTAACAAAGAAGAAAAGTTAAAGTGTAAATTATAAGAGAGATGACAGTGGTGCGAGTCCATTACGGTAACACTTTGATTACAATGACAATTATGATTTATACGCTGGATGATGATGCCGATGATAATGCTCTGGTAGGTAAAAGTGATGATGATTGTGATTGTGATGGTGATGATGATGATGATTGTGACGATGATGATGATGATGATGATGTCGCTGGTGCTGCTGCTGCTGCTGTTGCTGCTGCTGATGATGATGATGATGGTGGTGGTGAAGGTGATGTTGATGATGAAGAAGGTGATGGTGATTATGGTGACGGTGACAGTTACGATGGAGATGGCGAAAGTGATGTAGATGGCGATGAGAATTGTAGTGAAATGTTGGTGATGGTTTTTTAGTCATATCCGTAAGCGTCCGGTATTTCCCGGGCACCATCGATTAAACCCAGGTAAGCCGTTCAATTTCAAATTAGAGTTAAACAGTCAATCTTTTTATATTCCTACATGGCGCAGTGGTTATATCTGCGGATTTTCGTTCGAACAATCTGAGTTCGAATCCCATGACAAGATTTTATTTTCATTTCCTTAGTAACATTATTGTTTACCTATAGTGCTCCATGAACGTCTTCTCATATCTCATAGGTTTCAACAAAATTACAAAAAAAAATGTTCATATGTGCATTTATATCTTTGCACATGTCGAGCCACCGTTCTAATAGCGAATAATGACGGATAATTCCCGTCAGCGAAGCAGCTCATTTGCCAATAGCGTAATTATATATCTAAAACACGAATTTCACGTGCAAGAGAGTTATCGGCTATTTAAAATCCACGGAAGACATGAAAATCACGACAATGTTTGCCATTTATAAATATGCTGTTTATTTCTTTCTAAAATAAACATATTTAGTTACTGGTTATGCATTTTACACAAAAAAAAATTAGCCATGGTGTAAATACAGAGTTTGGATCAATAAAATACTTTGGCCCCCAAAAAATTGATGTAATTATAATTGTTCATTGTCATTTAAGCCTTAACACTACACTAGAACGGTTTGGGAAATCTAACAGTGGCATGTCTAAGACACAACGGGGACGGAAGCGGTGTCAGTGAAAATAACGGTGACCAAGACAATAAAAATGATAGTGACGGCGGGAATACGAATGCATAAGTATATAATAATAATTCAACAAGGATATATAGCTTTCCGGTGTTGTACGCAGTTCGTTGATAATATAGAGTGTTCAGAAATGGTACCTTTCCAAGTGGTCTGTACGGTTGTTTATTATATAGATGGTTATGTAATGGTACTAAACATCTTCCTGACTAACACCACTTTTATCTCTCTTACCAGTGGTCTGTATGGTTGTTTGTTATATAGATGGTTATGTAATGGTACTAAACATCTTCCTGACTAACACCACTATTACCTGTCTTATCGGGGGTCTGTATGGTTGTTTATTATATAGATGGTTTTGTAATGGAACCAAACATCTTCCTCACTTACACCACTATTACCTCTCTTACCAGTGGTATGTATGGTTCTTTGTTATATATATGGTTATGTAATGGTACTAACCATATCCCGGACTAACACCACTATTATCTCTCTTATCAGTGGTCTGTATGGTTATTTGTTATATATATGGTTATGTAATGGTACTAACCATCTTCCTCACTAACACCACTATTATCTCTCTTATCAGTGGTCTGTACGGTTGTTTGTTATATAGATGGTTATGTAATGGTACTAACCATCTCCCTGACTAACACCACTATTATCTCTCTTACCAGTGGTATGTATGGTTGTTTGTTATATATATGGTTATGTAATGGTACTAAACATCTTCCACACTAACACCACTATTATCTCTCTTACCAGCGGTCTGTTTGGTTGTTTATTATATAGATGGTTATGTAGTGGTACTAACAATCTTCCTCACTAACACCACTATTATCTCTCTTATCAGTGGTCTGTATGGTTGTTTATTATATAGATGGTTATGTAGTGGTACTAACCATCTTCCTCACTAACACCACTATTACCTGTCTTACCATGGTCTGTATGGTTGTTTATTATATAGATGGTTATGTAGTGGTACTATCCATCTTCCTCACTAACACCACTATTATCTCTCTTACCAGTGGTCTGTATGGTTGTTTGTTATATATATGGTTATGTAATGGTACTAACCATCTCCCTGACTAACACCAATATTATTTTTCTTACCAGTGGTCTGTATGGTTGTTTATTATATAGATGGTTATGTAGTGGTACTAACCATCTTCCTCACTAACACCACTATTACCTGTCTTACCAGTGGTCTGTATGGTTGTTTATTATATAGATGGTTTTGTAATGGTACTAACCATCTTCCTCACTAACACCACTTTTACCTCTCTTACCGGTGGTCTGTATTGTTGTTTATTATATAGATGGTTATGTAATGGTACTAAACATCTTCCTCACTAACACCACTATTATCTCTCTTATCAGTGGTCTGTACGGTTGTTTATTATATAGATGGTTATGTAGTGGTACTAACCATCTTCCTCACTAACACCACTATTACCTGTCTTACCAGTGGTATGTATGGTTGTTTATTATATAGATGGTTATGTTATGGTACTAACCATCTTCCTCACTAACACCACTTTTATCTCTCTTACCAGTGGTCTGTATGGTTGTTTATTATATACATGGTTATGTAACAGTACTAATCATCTCCCTGACTAACACCACCATTACCTCTCTTACCGGTGGTCAGTATGATTGTTTGTTATATAGATGGTTATGTAATGGTACTTACCATCTTCCTCACTAACACCACTATTATCTCTCTTACCAGTGGTCTGTTTGGTTGTTTATTATATAGATGGTTATGTAATGGTACTAACCATCTTCCTCACTAACACCACTATTATCTCTCTTATCAGTGGTCTGTATGGTTGTTTATTATATAGATGGTTGTGTAGTGGAACTAACCATCTTCCTCACTAACACCACTATTACCTATCTTACCAGTGGTCTGTATGGTTGTTTATTATATAGATGGTTATGTAATGGTACTAACCATCTTCCTCACTAACACCACTTTTACCTCTCTTACCAGTGGTCTGTATGGTTGTTTATTATATAGATGGTTTAGTAATGGTACTAACCATCTTCCTCACTAGCACCACTATTACCTCTCTTACCAGTGGTCTGTATGGTTGTTTATTATATAGATGGTTATGTAATGATACTAACCATCTTCTTCACTAATACCAATATTACCTCTCTTATCAGTGTTCTGTACGATTAATTATTATATAGATGGTTATGTAATGGTACTAACCATTTTTTTCCTCACTAACACCACTTTTATCTCTCTTATCAGTGGTCTGTACGGTTGTTTATTATATAGATGGTTTAGTAATGGTACTAACCATCTTCCTCACTAACACCACTATTATCTCTCTTACCAGTGGTCTGTATGGTTGCTTATTATATAGATAGTTATGTTATGGTACTAACCATCCTCCTAACTAACACCACAATTACCTCTCTTACCAGTGGTATGTATGGTTGTTTATTATATAAATGGTTATATAATGGTACTAACCATCTTCCTAGCTAACAGCACTATTACCTGTCTTGCCAGTGGTGTGTATGGTTGTTTAGTATATAGATGGTTATGTAATAGCACTAATCATCTTCCTCACTAACACCACCATTACCTCTCTAACCAGTGGTCTATATGGTTGTTTATTAAATAAATTGTATAATAGTACTAACCATCTCCCTGACTAACACCACCATTACCTCTCTTACCGGTGGTCAGTATGATTGTTTATTATATAGATGGTTATGTAATGGTACTTACCATCTTCCTCACTAACACCACTATTATCTCTCTTACCAGTGGTCTGTTTGGTTGTTTATTATATAGATGGTAATGTAATGGTACTAACCATCTTCCTCACTAACACCACTATTATCTCTCTTATCAGTGGTCTGTATGGTTGTTTATTATATAGATGGTTCTGTAATGTTACTAACCATCTTCCTCACTAACAACACTATTATCTTTCTTACCAGTAGTCTGTATGGTTGTTTATTATATAGATAGTTATGTAATGGTACTAACCATCTTCTTCACTAACAACACTATTACCTGTCTTACCAGTGGTCTGTATGGTTGTTTATTATATAGATAGTTATGTAATTGTACTAGCCATCTTCTTCACTAACAACACTTTTACATCTCTTACCAGTGGTCTGTATGGTTGTTTATTAGATAGATGGTTGTGTTATGGTACTTACCATCTTCCTCACCAGCACTACTATAACCTCTCTTACCAGTGATCTGTATGGTTGTTTATTATATAGATGATTATGTAATGGTACTAACCATCTTCCTCACTAACACAACTATTATCTCTCTTACCAGTGGTCTGTATGGTTGTTTATTATATAGATGGTTATATAATGGTACTAACCATCTTCCTGACCAACACCACTATTATCTCTCTTACCATGGATCTGTATGGTTGTTTATTATATAGATGGTTATATAATGGTACTAACCATCTTCCTGACCAACACCACTACTATCTCTCTTACCAGTGGTCTGTATGGTTGTTTATTATATAGATGCTTATGTAATTGTACTTACCATCTTCCTCACTAACACCACTAGTATCTCTCTTACCAGTGGTCTGTATGGTTGTTTATTATATAGATGGTTATATTATGGTACTTACCATCTTCCTGACCAACACCACTATAACCTCTCTTACCAGTGATCTGTATGGTTGGTAATTATATAGATGGTTATGTAATGGTACTAACCATCTTCCTCACTAACACAACTATTATCTCTCTTACCAGTGGTCTGTATGGTTGTTTGTTATATATATGGTTATGTAATGGTACTAACCATCTTCCTGACCAACACCAATATTACTTCTCTTACCAGTGGTCTGTATGGTTGTTTATTATATAGATGGTTATGTAATGGTACTAATCATCTTCCTGACCAACACCACTATTACCTCTCTTATCAGTGGTCTGTATGGTTGTTTATTATATAGATGGTTATGTAATGGTACTAACCATCTTCCTCACTAACACCAATATTACCTCTCTTACCAGTGGTCTGTATGGTTGTTTATTATATAAATGGTTATGTAATGGTACTAACCATCTTCCTGACTAACACCACTATTACCTCTCTTGAATACTGCTCACCTACAGATGAACGGCTTTTGATCTCTTTTTACTCTTTTTGATGTCTTTAAATTTTTTTCCCCCTTTATTGTGTTAAATGATCAGCATTTTAGAAATCACTACTAAAATTTGATGGCGATGTAGGATTTCTAGCGAATTCTGTGTCATTTTATAATTGATAGTTTGAACACCATCGTGGGCGAATGGTCAACATATTAATTCTCTGGAAATAGATGGGTATCACAAAACAATTATTTTTATTAAAAAAAAACCCTGGTCAGTGTATAATTTGTTTTTCTTTAAAACTGCAGTTCTGGAACTAGAAAACAATTCGAGCCCGACACATGCTGTAGATTTTGTTTTTCTCCAAAATATTACAATGGGGCCCTATGGGAAATGTCAGTGAATATAAGATGTTCCGACGTCTACGTGATCTTAACTTCTAGTCCGGTAATCTATATATATATATAATAGACAACACTTAAATACTTCTTGGCGACCTTCACATTGTCATTTAGAGTCATTCTTAGTGAAACAAATTCTACAATACGTAAACCAGTATAACGGATCAAATCGAAATTAAAATAACATGGTTTATAACATACGGACTTTCAAGTTAAAGCTTGAAATCTATTTTAGTCTAACCTGGGCGCCTGATTAGAATATCCTCTGAAATAATATTATTTTGGTACCATGTTTGAATAGATTTCACTATTGCAAAACGGTTCCAGTGAATTTATATAGGCCTGATATATTTTCAGCCAATTTTAAAATTTTAAACAATTCTGATATACTTCCTATACTGTTTTACTGGCGATCAAAAGGTTGGTGTAAATATATTACCAACGTTAACAATATAGATGATTCAGCAATGGTTCTAAATATCTTGTTACTAATGAAAATAATATCTTGACTGTTGCCTTTGGCATGACATGCTTCTCACTTGCTTATCATATTTTATAGCCTAAGGGAAGCAACTCTTATTTATTGTTTGAACTATTTCTTGAGCAGTTGTGTCGCTTCTGCACTTAACTATATACAAAACTTCTAGTTGATCTGGATGATATGTTAGGTGATTGGTTTCTGTACATTAAGTTACACCAATATCTATCAGAGCCGTCATTCCAAAGAATGTTATACAAAGTACGCTTATATATACACGTGTAATTGATGTGTTTGGCGGACGTAAAATATTGCTGATCCCTGAACCATGGCGCTTGTTCGGTATTGCTGACACAGAAGAAGCCGCCAGTACTAATATTGCGTGATACAGACTCGTTAAAACCCGGAACACCGATCATACATTCAGAATATGAGTATGTGATAATACGATTTTAGATACGTATTATAGTCAATTTGATTGTGTTATATCAGTTTTAACAGTTTATTGATTTATTTAAGCCAAATATGGCCCATGAACATTCATACACTAATACAGAAATGAATAGTACATGTATAGATGACAGACATTTTATATAAGCAACAATAGTAGCTACAACTTTATTGATATTTATAAATAAATCGCCTTAAGTGTTCATCTCTTAAATAGATGTTGGTTGTTATGGTATTGCAAAACATTACGAATTTATCGGGTGAGATATATCAATTCAGTTTCTGTCATACTACTTTATCAATACAATTGTTCAGTAAAAAAACCGTAAATGTGTGTTTCAAGGAATACTTTATTAATATACATTCTCTTGGTGAGCCTCATTCTATTGATAATTGGTGATTTTTCTCAATTCGAATGATTTATATATATAAAACTCTAACAGTTTTACAACCGATTTGTTTGTACATGTTATCAGTTCTGCAAATTTAAAATAACTTTTATTTTTCAGTTATACCTTTAATCACTTTTAACCACTTATCATACCAATCATATTCCCAAAATTGACTCATATTTGGAAAGTACCTGCCGCCAGTGTTTGCAACGCAAATTTTGAAAATCACAGTTAAATGTCTTAAATCAGTCTTCGTAGGGATTATAGTACTAGAAAATCACGGTATTTCTGTCGAAGTATGAGAGTTTAATGATGGCCGGAGTATGCAAAAATCCTATAATTTTCCATTATAAAACTTGATAAAGTACCAAAAATAGCAAACTGAAACCAAGGTTGTTTCATGCATTCTATGTTTATCATTTTCAAAAGCAACTAATTTATGCATGACACCAAAACGGTCTATTGGTACCGTAACGATTTTTAATTAATTTATATACTATTGATATTCCATTGAAATTATGTCTTGTGAATCGGTAAAAGAAATATTATCAGAACAAAATAAATCTTTAGTAAATATGAATAACGGTTATGGTTAAATTTGGAATTAAAGACGCCATTATCATTTTCCACATAACAAAAGCTTTGTTTCCGTAACTGCTAGTACGTGACTACTGCTGCATCCGTAACTGCTAGTACGTGACTATTGCTGCATCCGTAACTGCTAGTACGTGACTGCTAATGCATCCGTAACTGCTAGTACGTGACTACTGCTCCATCCGTAACTACTAGTACGTGACTACTGCTGCATCCGTAACTGCTAGTACGTGACTACTGCTGCATCCGTAACTGCTAGTACGTGACTACTGCTGCATCCGTCAACTGCTGCATCCGTAACTGCTAGTACGTGACTACTGCTGTATCCGTAACAGCTAGTACGTGACTACTGCTGCATCCGTAACTGCTAGTACGTGACTGCTAATGCATCCGTTACTGCTAGTACGTGACTACAACTGCTAGTACGTGACTGTTAATGCATCCGTAACTGCTAGTATGTGACTACTGCTGCATCCGTCAACTGCTGCATCCGTAACTGCTAGTACATGACTACTGCTGCACCCGTAACTGCTAGTATGTGACTACTGCTGCATCCGTCAACTGCTGCATCCGTAACTGCTAGTATGTGACTACTGCTGCATCCGTAACTGCTAGTACGTGACTACTGCTGCATCCGTAACTGCTAGTACGTGACTACTATTGCATCCTTAACTGCTAGTACGTGACTACTGCTGCATCCTTAACTGCTAGTATGTGACTACTGCTGCATCCTTAACTGCTAGTATGTGACTACTGCTGCATCCGTAACTGCTAACTGCTAGTACGTGACTACTGCTGCATCCGTAACTGCTAGCACTTGACTACTGCTGCATCCGTAACTGCTAGTACGTGACTGCTAATGCATCCGTAACTGCTAGTACGTGACTACTGCTGCATCCGTAACTGCTAGTACGTGACTACTGCTGCATCCGTCTACTGCTGCATCTGTTACTGCTAGTACGTGACTACTGCTGCATCCTTAACTGCTAGTACGTGACTACTGCTGCATCCTTAACTGCTAGTACGTGACTACTGCTGCATCCTTAACTGCTAGTATGTGACTACTGCTGCATCCGTAACTGCTAACTGCTAGTACGTGACTACTGCTGCATCCGTCTACTGCTGCATCCGTAACTGCTAGTACTTGACTACTGCTGCATCCGTAACTGCTAGTGCGTGACAACTGCTGCATCCGTAACTGCTAGTACGTGACTGCTTATGCATCCGTAACTGCTAGTACGTGACTACTGCTGCATGCGTAACTGCGAGTACGTGACTACTGCTGCATCCTTAACTGCTAGTACGTGGCTACTGCTGCATCCGTAACTGCTAGTATGTGACTACTGCTGCATCCGTAACTGCTAGTATGTGACTACTGCTGCATCCGTAACTGCTAACTGCTAGTACGTGACTACTGCTGCATCCGTAACTGCTAGTACTTGACTACTGCTGCATCCGTAACTGCTAACTGCTAGTATGTGACTACTGCTGCATCCGTAACTGCTAACTGCTAGTATGTGACTACTGCTGCATCCGTAACTGCTAGTACGTGACTGCTAATGCATCCGTAACTGCTAGTACTTGACTACTGCTGCATCCGTAACTGCTAGTATGTGACTACTGCTGCATCCGTAACTGCTAACTGCTAGTACGTGACTACTGCTGCATCCGTAACTGCTAGTACTTGACTACTGCTGCATCCGTAACTGCTAACTGCTAGTACGTGACTACTGCTGCATCCGAAACTGCTAACTGCTAGTATGTGACTACTGCTGCATCCGTAACTGCTAGTACGTGACTGCTAATGCATCCGTAACTGCTAGTACTTGACTACTGCTGCATCCGTAACTGCTAGTACGTGACTATTGCTGCGTCTTGAGGAAATTTCGATTAACTGAAGTAAAGTATAGATACTCTCCAACATTTCAAGCTATAGTATATAGTTATATATGTTTCCGTTACTGCTATTTTCCATAACAATGCATTTTTATGCCAAGAAACAACTTTTCTTTCAAATATCGTGTTACCACCAATCCTATGTTATGATATAGCGGCGCTTAAAACTTCACGTTTGAAGAGAAAATTTTAGAGATAAAAGCTATGGTTAAAAATTGTTACTAACGCATAGGTTTTACAAACTAATTTGTACCTCATTTGTGTTTAACATTTCGGACTTTCATATTCTTTTACATAATTACATAATACAATAGACTTGCTAT
This sequence comes from Panopea generosa, assembly GCA_029582155.1. Lineage (NCBI taxonomy): Eukaryota > Metazoa > Mollusca > Bivalvia > Adapedonta > Hiatellidae > Panopea > Panopea generosa. The sequence continues at coordinate 59,320,527 of CM055897.1, forward strand.
AGAATATAAACTGAAATGTGGTTTGGTGCAATAAAACCTTATTAAAATGCATTTAACTTCGTTACGGAACATAGCAAAAACTGTAGAACAAAACTAAATTTCACCCAAACAATATATTAGTAAAAATTAGTTCTTATAGCAGTTCATACAATGAATTATGTGATAATTAGTCCTTAAATGTGACATTGAGTTATAAAAAGATAAAACAGTCCATGTATAAGTTATATCTATATTAATATATATTTAAATATATATATATATATATATATATATATATGTATATTAGTTATACTTTAGAATGGCGTTATCCGATATTGAAGAAACAGAAAGCGAAATACCTATGTTCCGTAGCAAGAGCAAGCATGTTTGCATTTAGTTACAGACTGATTCAAGGCGACGTTATACTGAAAGTGGTTGTTGATAGTTAACAAAGTTTGTCATATGTCATGTTTCAGCAGACATGTTAGTGAAATATAACTCTTTTTTAAAAAAAAATGTTATTGCAAAAAAAGGTATCTTTTTGGAAGTCTAAACATGAAAGACAGTAACATAAAGAGATAACATATATGTAAGTTCGAACTTATGATGAGCATAGAAATAGTATCTTTACATTGTACATTTATCCTATTTTATAAATGTATCGTTTTCACGCATGTAACATAACGTAGGCTACTATAGAAACAAAGCGCCTATCATTATTCATTCAGACCACCTCGCCAGTTATCCGAATTAAGTCAAATACCAAAGGATGACGGAATTGGCCGAGTATGTACGATTGATCATTACTATGTTCTGTAACGCTGAAATGTAGGGACATTACTCAAACGCTTTTTTAAAAATATTGGCTAGAATGGTGTAGGTGAAATTTGGCCATTGTAAATAAGAGATGTCGAACTTTAAGAATATTACAAGCTTAAAGATAAACTCTTAGTGTCAAAATTTGACATTTGTAATAAAACAAATGAGTCAATTTTGAGAATAAGGCTGATACATATAAACCACATTTACCTGTCATAGTTCAAGGTGTGGTGTCAAAAACGTCTCAAAGATGAATATCTGAACAGTGCCACGGCACTTCAGTAGAACGTAGATTGAAGAGTGCATTTTTATCAGTGACGTTAGTTGATCAAAATTATAAATGGTTAACCCGAATACAATCATGAGCTTAATCTATTGACGTAGTTAACTCAACCCAGGAAGGGGTGTTACAATTTGACCGCGTTAATCCGTCCACGGGCCACACGAGTTACTCTCGACAGATGACATTCATTTTCAGATAAATACTAGACAGAATCAGGTGTTATTGTTGGGACTTGGAAATGATTTATGGAAATTGCTTATAAGAAGGTATGTTGTGAAAATTAACACATATTATTGAAAGAGAATAATTTTTCGAAAACTTCATTGATTTATAATTTTAAGTAAACCCCATTTAAAAACGTGTACCATTCACCGCCTTAATTCAGTTGAGAAATATCTATAACTCAACACCAAATCTGCCTTTAAAATGGCGGACAATATAATTGAATTCTTTGTTGTTTATAAATACACATTGATTTATGGTTGCTAACTTTTACCCCCAATCATAAATTTATATTCGAGTTTCTCCGAGTATCAGGATCCGTTCCTCTATCCGATGAGGTCGTGAATTCGAGCCAAGCTCGTCCCAAAAGCTTTATGTGAGAAAGTTTGCCAGTTACTTGCGGAAAGATGAGTTTTACTCAGATTCATTCAGAGGTGTTCATCTACCTTTAGAATTGGATGCCGTATATAGCATATTATGTGGTAGGCATTAATCCACAGTATAATCAAATTGACAAAATGGGTTCATCGATTGAATTGATACGGAAATGGTGCACGTCAATAAGCTGATACGTAACGTCGCGATCATGCAGAAGCAGGGCCATGTACACATATTTAAACAGCGCTGTACCCATGTTAAGTATTAAGTATTTATAAATGGGCCTGTATCCATGTTAAGCATAAAGTATTTATAAACGGGGCTGTATCCATGTTAAGCATTAAGTATTTATAAGCGGGGCTGAACCCATGTAAGGTATATATAATTTATAAACGGGGCTGTATCCATGTTAAACATTAAGTATTTATAAACGGGCCTGTATCCATGTTAGGTATATATAATTTATAAACGGGGCTGTACCCATGTTAAGCATTAAGTATTTATAAACGGGCCTGTATCCATGTTAAGCATAAAGTATTTATAAACGGGGCTGTATCCATGTTAAGCATAAAGTATTTATAAACGGGGCTGTATCCATGTTAAACATTAAGTATTTATAAACGGGGCTGTACCCATGTTAAGCATTAAGTATTTATAAACGCGGCTGTACCCATGTTAGGTATATATAATTTATAAACGGGGCTGTACCCATGTTAAGCATTAAGTATTTATAAACGGGCCTGTATCCATGTTAGGTATATATATAATTTATAAACGGGGCTGTATCCATATTTAGCATAAAGTATTTATAAACGGGGCTGTACCCACTTTATATAAACGGGGCTGTACCCATGTTAAGCATAAAGTATTTATAAACGGGGCTGTATCCATGTTAAGCATAAAGTATTTATAAACGGGGCTGTATCCATGTTAAGCATAAAGTATTTATAAACGGGGCTGTACCAATGTTAAGCATTAAGTATTTATAAACGGGGCTGTATCCATGTTAAGCATAAAGTATTTATAAACAGGGCTGTATCCATGTTAAGCATAAAGTATTTATAAACGGGGCTGTACCCCTGTTAGGTATATATACTTTATAAACGGGACTGTGCCCATATTCGGTATAAAGTATTTGTAAACGGGGCTGTACACATGATAGGTATAATGTATTTATAAACGTGGCTGTACCCATGTTAGGTATAAATAAATTATAAACGGGACTGTGCCCATATTAGGTATAAAGTATTTGTAAACGGGGCTGTACCCATGATAGGTATAAAGTATTTATAAACGGGACTGTAACCCATGTTAGGTATAAAGTATTTATAAACGGGGCTGTACCCATGCTAGGTATAAATAAATTATAAACAGGACTGTGCCCATACTAGGTATAAAGTATTTGTAAACGGGACTGTACCCATTATAGGTATAAAGTATTTATAAACGGGGCTGTACCCATGTTAGGTATAAAATATTTGTAAACGGGGCTGTATCCATGTTTAGCATTAAGTATTTATAAACGGGGCTGTACCCACTTTATATAAACGGGACTGTACCCATGTTATGCATAAAGTATTTGTAAACGGGGCTTTGCCTATGTTAGGTTTAAATATTTAAAAACGGGAATGTACTCATGTTAGGTATAAAGAATTTATAAACGTTGATGTTATTATGTCTATAAGTATTTGTGATCGGGGATGTATACATGTTTTATAATATATAAAGTTTATAATTGGAGCTATGACCATGTTATATGTGTAAGTACCCATGTTATAGGTGTAAGTACCCATGTTATATGTGTAAGTACCCGTGTTATATATGTTAGTACCAATGTAATATGTGTAAGTACCAATGTTATATGTGTAAGATATGCGTAAGCACCCATGTTATGTGTGTAAGTACCCATGTTATATGTGTTAGTACCCATGTTATATGTGTAAGTATTTATAAAACGGTATCTATACTTGTTATGTATACACGTATGTGAGTATATATAAACTGATTTAAGACAATGATACAATACAATGATACAAAAAAGTGATACAAGACAATGATACAAGACAATAATACAAGACAATGATACAAGACAATAACATAAGGCAATGATACAAGACAGTGATTCATAATAAAAGAGAATGATACACGACAATGATACAATGATACAAGAGAGTGATTCAATACAATGGTACAGGGCAGTGATTCAAGACAATGCTACAAGACAGTGATATAAGACAATGATACAAAACAATTATATACAAGGCAATGATACATGATAATAAATAGTGATACAAGACAAGGGTACAAGACAATAGTACAAGACAGTGATTCAAAACAATGATACAAGCCAATGATTTATAATTAAAAAACTGTGATACATGATACAAGACAATGATACAAGACAATGACACAAGACAATGTAATTAGACAATGATAAAAGACATTCATACAGGAGAATGCTACAAGAGAATGATACAAAACAATGATTCAAGACGATTATACAAGACAGTGATGTAAGACACTGATACAAAACAATGATACAATACAATGATACAAGACACTGATACAATACAATGATACAAAACAACGATTCAAGGCAATGATACAAGACAACGCTACAAGACAATGATACAAGACAATAATACAAGACAATGATACAAGATAATGATAGAAGACAATGATAAAAGACAATAAAAGACAGTGATACAAGAAAATGATAAAATACACTGATACAATTTAATGATACAAGACACTGATACAAGACAATGATTAAGACAGTGATACAAGACAATGATAAAAGACTGATACAATACACTGATACAAGGCAATGATACAACACAATGATTTAAGACAACGATCCAAGACAATTATACAAGACAATGACATATGATACAACACAATAATACAATACAATAATACAAGACAATGATACAAGACAATAATACAAGACAATGATACAAGACAATGATACATAGCAATGAACGGAGACAATGACACATAATACAAGACAATGATACAAGGCAATAATGCCAGACAATGATTAAAGTGACACTGTGATTAAATTTGAGCATTATCAACAAGGTGTAGCTCACCACAGGGGGTACTTTTATTATACACATACCTCTGTTATACCATCGCGATTGTTTAAATCAAAAGTTGATTAGTTTTTTTAATACAAGATACAAGACGATCCATGCTTTGTTATTTCTTATCTTTAAGGTATTGCAGTCGTCGAGGAGTGACAAAAATGGATTTTGCCTCCAACAATATAGAAGGAACCTTCAATGAAGTGTGTGCACAGGAGCTTCCCGCTAATGATAGTGTTGTAGATGTTACGACATCAGCTAATGTATCCGTGCTGCTCTCAGACAGTCTGTTACGAAACAAGGACTATCTGATGTGGACATTGAATGAGAAATTATACTACAACCGACTTCTACCTGCCACAGTATACATAGGAATGATGTCTCTGCTGGGTAGCATTGGTAACGCTGCGGTCGTCTGCGTATACAAAACTCTTCGAAAGAAAAACACAGCGAGTGCATTCATATTCTCTCTCGGCATTGTTGATCTCCTTATCTGCTTGTTCGTCATGCCCTATAAACTGTTTGATATGAGGTTCCCGCTCCTGTTCGGAAATTCCATCGTGTGTAAGTTTTACGAGCTGTTCGAAATATATCTCTCAATGATTTCTATTGCTTTAATGGTCTGCATTGCAGTAGACAGATTCTTCATTGTGACACGGCCATTGAAAAAGATGACACTTAAAACAGTGTATCGTATCGTTTTCGCCTGCACTGCGTTCGGTTTACTTTTATCTTGGCCAACACTGTTTATTTATGGCGAAAGCAAAGTGAAGACTGGCATTCCAGGACTCATTGGCAGTACTTGTGGGGTTGCCGAGGACATGAAAGTATCGTTGGCGACGAGAATTTGGTACTATTTTCTCTATTTGGTGTTTGTGGTGACTTTGGTCTTTTTGATTGTCATATATAGCAAAATCTGGATTAATATAAGAAAGTGGAAGGATACGGTTATTGGTGAATCGGTAAGTAATATGCCGCGGTGGAAGAAAATCGACAGCGATAACAACCATAATTCGATTGTTCCATATGGAACAAATAAAAATGTCAGTTTGTGTAGATATATACCAATGAGGTCGTTTTCCACCGACCCGTCGTCACCTGATTGTGACGAAGATGATATTGTCCTGTTGGAAGAAAATAGTGCCAACTCGTCTGCTACATGTAGTACCTTGAATACGTCACGTAAAGACTCGCTGTTCATGAAGGGTATGTGTATCTTCAGGCTGTTTCCGAGAAATCGACGGCGACATTCAACATTGTCGGTAACATCAACTGTTACAGCGAGTACCGGGAAACGAGTTAAAATGAGGAGAACTACGCTGGTGTTCGGAGCTATTTCCGCTATTTTTGTTTTGAGTTATCTTCCCTGTTTGTTGGTGATTCTCATGAGAACACTTCGCATTTACAAAGTGACGCATGCCCCGGCCATAAACGCTCAGATTGCTGAGGTTTTTGTAAGGTCGGGTTACTTAAACAGCGTACTAAATCCAATAATATATAGCTTCATGTGTTCAAATTTTAGAAACGGTGTCAAGGACATACTGTTTAAGCCATATAAATAAGTATAGTCATATTTTTAATTTGGAAATTTCTACTATGAATAGTTGGCAACTTTTTCTACGTTTAACTGTTTTTATAATAGAATTCATAGAACGATGAAATGACATTGTTTCAGTATAGGAATTAAAACAAAATACACCAATGACCTAAAGTTCGTTTGGTCTACTTGTGCCGTAGTATTTGTTTTTTTTTGTGTGCAACAAATAAAACATGTTATTTTGCAACAGTAATGTAAGATCAACAATTTGTACCATGTACAGAACTGTGTGTAGCCGAACCAAGAGGGATAACACACATTGTCATATGATTAGATATTGAAACTAGAGTTGTCGAACATTATCTTTATATTCGCTATCATTTAAGTTGTTGAATGGGAGTACATAGCCGTGGAACTGGACGTGATGCGCTGGGTTCGCAACCAAAAAGCAAGACAAAATAATTTCTGAAGTCACTTTTATTTTGAAAATGTGTATCTTTTTTATCTTGAACCGCATTTGTATCTTAATACCATGTTCTATTATGTTTATATAAGCATGTTAATGAAATAATAAACTATAATTTACATGGTTATTCCGAAACAGATACGGGAAATGGAAATGCTTGATACATGTAGCTACATTGTACATTGTCACGTGTTGTAGATTTGTCTACAGGTGTTGGTATATGTGGTATAACCGACTTACTTCTGTGACGTAATCTATACTGTAAGATTATTATTAGAAAAATGGTTACTAAACCACTCACCACTTTGAAGCAATTTTTTCGATAAAAAAGAAACTATAAAATTGAAGTAATTTTCGTTTATGATCTATTCATTTCTCATTTTTGAATTATGTTTCCTAAAATAAATGTGTCAACTAACAAACAGTCATTTTTACTCTTAACTCACCACTGTGTTACTGATTCTCCTGGACAATAGGTTATTTTGATTTCTGAGGGGTGAAAATCACCTTTATACCGAATTAGTATATGATCTTTCCAGAATCAGGTGTATTAACCTCCAATGAAAAAGTAGGGAATTACATGCCCCACAGCCCCACTATCCCACAGTTCATGCCAATATACACCACTTTAAAATTGTTCTTACAATGGTTTTAAATGAGGGATGTCAAGGTTTATATATATATTAGTTGTAGCATTGTAAAATGGTAATTCTCTCTACTGTAGTCACTATTTCTACCATTTATGTATCCTTCGCGGATCCGGTGCTCCTGAAAGGTGTTTCGTTAGACGTATGATTCTCCCCATCACCACTTCACCCTATCATATATATATATATTTGTCCTGGTTATTCACAAATATATATATAGCATTATTTAATGCCATCGAGAGCTAACAGAGGATACGCTAACGTAACCACTCTTTCTTGAGACCCTAGAAGATTAACCAGCACTAGAACACTCCTATTTCCGCAGTTAACTAATAACTTTCCCACTTAATTAGTGTTGAGATACGAATTGCAATAATAGACAATGTCGTGTATCAATCATCACATAGATTATGAGTGGGCTGGAATTCAAACTCACGATCCCTGTATTGAGACCAAGACGCGCTACCGACTGAGCTACCTGGGCCCAGCTAAAACCAGAGAAACTGAAAATATCCTCGACAAAACTATTACTGTATGTCACAAATTCGCTATCATGAAAATGTTACCACTTAAACACAAGTTTGAAAAAACAAAACAGATAGACTGTCTTTTGTCGATACATCCATCCGTAAACCAAAAGATAAACATGATTTGTCCTAACCGTTTGTCAGTTATCAGACACCCAGTGACGAACATATGTTTGCATCGACTAGCATTGAGTGTTGACATAAGTCTATGTTCAATTTCAATATAACCCAGTGCAGGTAATGATTCATTATTGAGACAGTTGAACTTTCTACTGGTGTTCCTACAGATTGTATAACAAAATTCACAAGGGACCCTATGTAGCCCTACAGGACGGCAAACTTGTTACAATATTGATGAGAATCAAATGTGGTGAATACAAATTTGGAAGCAACAAGAAGTTAGTTCGATATTCGTTTTTCGTTATTTGATATTCAAATTGAAGCTCCAATAACAAATAAATTGATATTTGACATTATTTAAAAATGTTTTATTATCGGAAAAAAATAAGTGGACAATTGCCTCTCGCAGAAAAAAATGTTTGAATGTCGAATATTAAATACCTGAAGAAACGTAATTCACCCCCCAAAAAACTCGACTGAATGTCGAATCTCGAAAAACTTGACATTCGATATTCACTGAAAATTGTTTGAATGTCGAATATCAAATTACTTGAAATTCGTTAATCACCAGAAATCATCTGCCATATGAATGTCAAATATAAAAAAATGGCATTTGATATTCACTAAAAAATGTTTGAATGTCAAATATTAAATACCTCGAGATTTGTTATTCACCAGAAATTCTCATATGAATGTCGAATATAAAAAAATGACATTCGAATTCACTGTTTTAAATTCGGATATCAAATGGCTGGAGATTCTTTATTCACCGATACCTCGTTTGAATGTTTGAATGTCAAATATTAAATACCTCGGCATTCGTTGTTCACCAGAAATCCTCATATAAATGTCGAATCTCAAAAAAAAATGCATTCGATATTCAAGTTCTTTGTTTTTCGATATTCAAACATTTTTATTGAATGTCGAATGTATTTGTTTTTCGAGATTCAATTTGAATATCGAATAGCGAAAAACGTATATCAACCTAACTTCAGCCCGCCCAATTTGGAGTCTTGGTGTTAAAGACATGTGGAGTGATATGTGGATTTATAAACCATAATATGAATTCCATGTGACTCTTAAAATTATGATTATAAAAATATCTGCTGCTGAGTCCAGTGAAATCACGGTGTCACGTCGGGGCCATCGCGGCACATTTATTAAATTAAGAAAAGTCGAAACAACGAAACTGCGATGGTGATAAGTCGAAAAAATCGATAATGAAAAGTCGAAACTACGATGGTGAAAAGTCAAGATTATTTCAGTTTTTTACCATTATTGTTACAAGTTTTTCAACATCGCAGTTTCGTTGTTTCGCATTTACACAATTTGACAAATATGCCGCGATGGCCCGAACGGGACACTGTGGGAAATAGATGTTTAATGGCATTTATTTAACTAACATCACATTTGATTGTCCTCCACTAAAAGTTAAACGAATCCAATACAAAACGTATATTTGATAATTAATACAGCCAGCTAGTACAGAAACAAACTTAATGTAGACCTTGTTAACAGAACAGTTTTGGAGCGCATGGTCCGGTGGTAGACAAGTGACTTCAGCCTATATGTTACGTAGAGCACGTGGAACACATGGTCCGGTGGTAAACTTGTGACTTCAGCATAAAGGTTACGTGGAGCACGTGGTCCGGTGGTAAACTAGTGACTTCAGCATATAGGTTACGTGAAGCACGTGGAACACGTGGTCCGGTTGTAAACTTGTGACTCCAGCATATAGGGTACGTAGAGCACTAGGTCCGGTGAAGACTAGTGACTTCAGTATATAGGTTACGTGGAGCACGTGGAACACGTGGCCCGGTGGTAAACTTTTGACTTCAGCATATAGGGTACGTGGAGCACGTGGTCCGGTGAAGACTAATGACTTCAGTATATAGGTTACGTGGAGCACGTGGAACACGTGGTCCGGTGGTAAACTTGTGACTTCAGCATATAGGTTACGTGGAGCACGTGGTCCGGTGGTAAACTAGTGACTTCAGCATATAGGTTACGTGAAGCACGAGGAACACGTTGTCCGGTGGTAAACTAGTGACTTAAGCATATAGGTTATGTGGAGCACGTGGTCCGTTGGAAGACTAGTGACTCCAGCATATAAGTTACGTGGAGCACGTCGAGCACGTGGTCCGGTGGAAGACTATTGACTTCAGCATATAGGTTACGTTGAGCACGTGGAGCACGTGGTCTGGTAGTAGACTAGTGACTTCAACATAAACGTTACGTGGAACACGTGGAGCACGTGGTCCAAGGGAAGACTAGTGACTACAGCATAAACGTTACGTGGAGCACGTGGAGCACGTGGTCCGGTGGTACACTATTGACTTCATCATATAGGTAACGTGGAGCACGTGGAACACGTGGGCCGGTGGTAGACTAGTGACTTCAGCATATATGTAACGTGGAGCACGTGGTCCGGTGATGGACTAGTGACTTCAGCATATAGGTTACGTGGTGCACGTGGAGCACGTGGTCCAGTGGTAGAACATAGGTTCGTACGTGGGATCGATCCTGCGCCCGGCTATGTGCATTGCTCTTGAGAACGACATTTTATCTGTTTGTGGTTAGTCCATCTTCTGCCCAGTATTACTTCGAAAGTGATTTTTCTAAGTTGTAGGAATTTGTTTCACAATTGATGTAAAATAAATACATTTAAAATAAAACATTTTGTAAAAATAGAAATTGCAATACACTCTCTTTCTAAAGAGTTTGTTGAAAGACAATTCTATTCTATTCTTATTTAAATGTAAAGATGAATAGTTTATAAATCGCGATATCGTAGCTTTAAACGATATCATTTTACAAGTTCGAAAGCATATTTAATTTTCTTAATGCAGCTGTATCTGCCATTTACTTATGTACAGTTTGACGTTTGCGTGTTTCTCGTCGGAAAGAAGAAGAGATAATACGTACGTGTTGATGTTAAAGAAAACGTAATTACCTTTACTATTCCGATACTTCAAACTGTAAAAAAAATGAAATAGCTATATCAGTGAAGCGTTAGAGTGTTTTCATTTTGTAGCTTGTCAATACGTCCTGTGGAACCTTTGTTCTTCTGGTGCCGCAATCAAACGTGCCGATATATAAGAGCAGTGGCATTTATGTTTTGATGTATGCGGTGCATGTTGTGAAGTGCATTTAGAGAAATCGATAAAAGTCGGACAGGTTCGTGCAGATGACAATATTTACAACAAATGGTAAAGGTCATGTAACTGCGCAGTTTGATATTACAAATACATATTTACAGGACGACATCGCTTGCTACATGCTATGATAGTTTAAAATGTGTCAAAGAGAAGGTTCTCCGGACATGTACGATGATAAAAAATAGTTCAACTATTTCAACTACTCCGGTCATTCAGATTAACATTTTCAATTTGTCGCCACAGAGACTCAACAAGAAACCACCAAGGTGTTTTAATCCGTTAGTATTGTGAATTCTTTTCAACATGCAAGTTAACATAATTTTATCGCTATTGTAGGTCTTCGTGGTAGTCCTATCTCTCTCTCTACACTGCACACGTTCAATGTTGAGCATCTGGTGGCAACTTGCATAGATCAAGCTAAAAAAATAACAAGTGGGTCTATGCAAAGTCGCTATAAAATGTCAAACTATATACAAGGTGTAGGGGTAGCTGTCAATTAAAAGGAATTGACAGTCTACCCGGTTCATGTCTAGAAATCGTTGATAGTCTCCAAGGACATAGTCTCAAATGGAAGGGAATTTCATAATGGGGTGATCCTTGGAAAGAATGAGAATTTCAGTGAGTTCAGTGAATAGGTAAGGAATTTCCTACACTGAAATTGGTGGGATGAGGTTGACCTAGAGGGTCGCTGGGTTTGGATATTGGACAGGTAATTGTCCTTGTCAACTTAGACAAAACCGTGATGTATTTTATAAAAATAGACAAGACTGTTAATATCACTACGATGTTTGATGGTTGACAAAGAAAGGTCTTCCAGCATCTCCCCTACATGACTCCTATTTCTACAACGCTTACTACATCACTGTACCGCTGTTCTCTGCACCATTTCTAACAGGTATATTTCAGACTGGGCATATGGGCTCCAAATTTGGAATCAAATTCTACCTGGGGTCTTACTAAGGTCTTATAGGCCAGACACTTGTTAGACTTAGGATCAAAGGATAGGTTCTTTCTAAGAAAGCCCAGGGTCATATTAGTTTTAAAAGTTATTTGCCGGATATGACTGCGCGAGGATAGGGAGTTAGTAAATGTTACACCTAAATATTTGGCAGATGTCACACTCCCAAGTCTTGGTAATGGAGTGTGTATTTAAACGATATTTGGTAATTTTGATTGTGGTTTGTAATCCATAGAGTGTGACATTTGGAGGCATTAAATTCCATTAGCCAGGTCTCTTCCCGGGTGGCTAACTTGTCGATGCCCTTTTGCAGTAGTGTACAATCTGCTTCACTGTATATTTTCTATACATGACGCAGTAATCTGCAAAAAGTCCCACAGAGGATCTTACGTTGCCTGGTATGTCATTTATGTACAAAAGGAAGAGGACTCGGCCCCGAACACAGCCCTTGGGGACTCCTGAGAGTACTGGGGCTGAGTCTGAGGCCTCACCATCCAGAACAACCCTTTGGTATCTATTTGACAGAAAGGATTCTATCCATTTGTTGGTCGATCTTCTGATTGCATAAAAGTCCATTTTGTAAATTAAACGCCTATGGGGAACTTTACCGAAGGCTTTTGCAAAGTCCATACTGATAACGTCAGTCTGTCTTTGTTTTTTATCTATAACTCTGTCCAGAATTGAAAGAAGATCGTCCCTAAAAAGAGAAATGAAAAAAGATGTGTAGTTCTACTTTTTTTCTCAACCATCTATATGTCCGGAATAACAGTGCAGAGTAATTTTCCGATTCCAGGGTTCATAACGCCTAAAAGAACAAATACACGTGACATATAAACGGTTTGACGTCGCGTTTTATTATGCGCGCTTATTTGAAAGTACGATGATGTGGACATTTTAATATACGCGTAACTGTGTCCCGCGTCCTTATGTTCACTCAGTGGTGGTCTTATTATAGATTAATTTGCAGACGCACTAGCAACTAGGGTCCATTATAAATACACGATCGGAATAAACGCATTTCAAAAAATAGATAGCCTGCGTATATTGACATTATTGGGAAATAACAAACAGCTGCAGCTCTTCAAGTTTATATTCATGTTGAACGGTAGGCCTATATTTAAAGGTAAGAAATTTGTTCTTCTTTTTCATTTATATTTTATACGGACTGTTTCATATATCAAAATGCTCTGTTTTTATTTAAATTATATATAGTTGATAACAGTAGATTTGTAGAAGTAAGCCTAGAAGAGAGTATAACGGTGTTACCGGTTTTCGATTACTTAAGAATCTTCGCTAAATATTTCAATGCAAAAAGGATGTTGTCATCAAATGATTGTATATAACGTTGAAATAACTATCAAATACTTATTTTCTACCACAAAAATAACAATTACATGTCCATTGATTTCTCAATTCACGTTAGAACACGCTGATCCAATATCCGTCCAACAAAATGGCGGCCCCTGATTTCGAGCGCATGACGGGATGACGCAAACTGTCAAACTGAATTGACATGCAGCTGCAAAAGTGAAATAAATGACAGCAGATACCTGTCACATGAATAAATATTCCTCAATGGGTTTATTCCATAAGAATATCAGTTTACTGAACGGCATAAGGTTTATAATTTTTATAATTTTATTTTTTAGAAATATCATAGTAACCAAATAAAAACACTGAATTTAAAAAAATGTATATATCTTTTATTATTGTAAACTTTATTAATGCATCTTTATATATTCACCTTTTCTGATCCATTTCTTATAACAAACCTTTAACTGTTTACTTATTTTTATTAATGACTGTAATGTTAGTAGGTAGTTCGCAGCTGCCAGTTGGGGATTTGGATTCGTTATTATAAATACTATTTGATTTACATATTTTACTCGTGTTAATATGTTTAAAAATATAATCAATAAAAAATGTATGTAAATAAATATAAAATCTGAATCCCCAACTGGCAGCTGGTTGGTAGTTGGCGATTCGCAGCGAATCCCCAACTGGACATTTTGAATTGCCGTCTGGTGAGTTACTCGTTATATTGAAGAACCAACCCGGCAATAGTGTGTCATTTATTATTTTAAAGTTTCTTTTTATTGAATTTATTTGTTAAAAAAAATAAAACAGCGATTTAAAATAATAAATCCGAATCCCCAACTGGCAGCTGGTTGGTAATTGGTGATTCGCGGCGAATCCCATACTAGACATTTTGAATCACCTACTGATGCATATATTTATTGTATTAAAGGAATAACGCGGGAACGCTTTTTTATTGTAATAAACTGTTTTTCTACAGAATTAATTTGTTTTAAAAACAAATATCGATTTGAAAAAAAATAATCCGAATTCCTAATTGGCAAATTCGCGGCGAATCTCATACTAGAAATTTTAAATCCTCTCCTGATGAATATACTCATGGTATTGAAAGAACAACGCGATAATGATGTTTATTTGTTATTTTAAACTGTTTATCTATAGAATCAATTTGTTTTTAAAACAAATATCGATTTGAAAAAAATAATCCGAATCCCTAATTGGCAAATTCGCGGCGAATCCCCAACTAGAAATTTTAAATCCTCTCCTGATGGATATACTCATGGTATTGAAAGAACAACGCGGTAATGATGTTTATTTGTTGTTTTAAACTGTTTTTATATAGAATCAATTTGTTTTTAAAACAAATATCGATTTGAAAATAAGCCGAATCCTCAACAGGCAGCTGGCTGGTAGTTGGCGATTCGCCGCGAATACCCAACTGAAAATTTTGTTTTCTTTGTTGAATTGATATGTTTAAATAATAAAACAGCGGTTTGAAAACAAAATCTGAATCCCCAACTGGCAGCTGGTTGGTAGTTGGCGATTCGCGGCGAATTCCCAGCTGGACATTTTGAATCACTTCCTGATGAATATATTCATGGTATTGAAGGAAAAACGCGGGAACGGTGTTTATTTATTGTTATGAACTGTTTTTATATAGAATTGATTTGTTTTCGAAAACAAATATCGATTTGAAAAAAATAATGCAAATCCCCAATTGGCAGCTGATTGGTAGTTGGGGATTCGCTGCGAAAAAAAACCATAAATAATACACGAGTGCCGGGTTGGTTCTTCAATATAAAAGTATACTCACCAGGCGGCTATACAGAATGTCTAGTTGGGGATTCGCGGCGAACAGTTTAAAACAACAAATAAACACCATTCCCGCGTTGTTTCTTCAATACCATGAGTATATTTATCAGGAGGCGATTCAAAATTTCCAGTTTGGGATTCGCGGTCAGTTTTGATTCGGATTTTTTTTTTAAATCGCTGTTTTATTTACATACTCTGGAAATGCTGATAAAACGTCTTTTAGCCAAGAAACACTGAAAAAATAACAATGATAAAGTATACACACAGATTGTGAAAAAAATGTACAAAGAAATATGATCATTTTAAGCAATTTCAACAAAACTGATGCCCAACCGATTTACACAGCTCTAATTTCTTAGGCGCAAAAATCTAAAAAGTATTGTTTATATACGTTTTGTATGATGAGAAACTGTAACAGTATAAATAAATAAAAATGTCATGATTTTGTAAGTTTGTGATTAGATTTGATATTAGAAGAATCTTGCAAAAGTTGAGACGTTGACAAAGATGGAGAGTAGCTCAAGGAACCCTACAAAATATCCGTTATGAAACAACTTCCGGTTGGCATGCCTTAAAATAGCCTCGTCGATCGACGTTTAAATAGATTATTTTGTTTGAATATTCAGCGTCATTTTATGCCATCAACAGCTAACAGGCGATCAGATAACCTAACCATTTTTTTCCTGGGATTCTGGAAGATTAATCAGGACTCAAGCTTTCTCACTTTATTCAACGGTGAAACGAATGACAATGAGATGCATTGTCGTAAACCAATCATCACGGCTGAAACTGTGGCCGGGCGAAGGTTCGAATTCACGACCCCTGGACTGAAAGCTTTAAGAACAATATTGGATGTATTTAGTTGCTAACTTATAGAAATAAACCAGATGACGCTAACATAAGTTTAAGTAAATGGCAATAAAACAAAATGTTAGATGATATTTATAAGGAGTCTCGGAGATGATAGGGTACTAGACTCGTGTTCTGTATCTTGGGGCGAACGTTTGAAACTGAGACCGGAAACTAATATATGGTTCAAAACATCGGCTCCATCTTCCCGTACTCTGCCTCCGCATCAAGTTGTGTAGAATTGATAGTTATTTGGATTATGAGCAGTGTTTCTCTCTAGTAACATTGTAAATTGTTTTTATTGTATGTATGCTCTCCGTGCAGGAGGAAATAAAGAATCTAGTTAAGTTGAACACGTAGACGGCCACTGCAACGTAAAGCATACACTTGTGTTAACATATTTTTTACGGAAGTATTTGTTTTGTCATTTCGACGGAATAAGCACGAACTTTAATTA
Source organism: Panopea generosa (assembly GCA_029582155.1). Classification (NCBI taxonomy): domain Eukaryota; kingdom Metazoa; phylum Mollusca; class Bivalvia; order Adapedonta; family Hiatellidae; genus Panopea; species Panopea generosa. The sequence goes on from CM055897.1 coordinate 59,337,142, forward strand.
ATTGCTTCCTCGTTTACCAACAACATTGGTTTCAATCATTTGTACAATTGTATAATTATCTGCCCGAGTTCTAGATGTTGCGCGGTGAGATAAGATTTTCAGGAAATTAGAAAATGATTTATCCGGGCTATAGAAAACACAGGGGCTAGTTACACGATATATTTTCTAGTTCCCTATATATAGTACAACAAAGACAAGAGCAAGTGCCAACTTTTACTGAAGCTCAAACTCGACGCTCTAATTCAAATTCAAATCCCATCCTCAAATATTATACACTCTCGTGTACCTAAAACATTTATCTATTCAATAGTACCTACATTTTTAATCCGTTTTGTATAGAAGAAGTACCAGCCGTCTAAACGTTTGAAATATCTCGATTTTTCTACAATCAAAATAAGCCTGTCCTCTATACACGGGTATTATGAATGTGACACGATAAACAGCCTCAGCAAATGCCACGATCAAAAAACCCTTCACGTTTTTAAAATGATGCCGAGAATAACAATTTCATTACGTTACTTGTCTGCAGATAAAAGAAAGAATCAGATTGTTTAAAAATCGATCTATTTATTTTTCGACAAATCGGCAATTAGATAAAAATTTGCTGCGGACTTGTGATGCATGATGGTTCTCACGGTCTTGAGGATATCATGCTATACCGGACAGGCTTATACAACTGTGCGTTGTATTTAGTTGGACACATTTCACATGCAATTACTGCACCATTTGTTGTATCAATTGTAAATATGCATTGTATGTTGTATCCTCATGGGTCTTATGGCCTATTGGAATTTCTGAATAAACGATATTATTATTATATACTTTGGCGAAATTCGGGTATTTTCAACGTTTCGATGGTTGTTTCTTCGATACATAACGGATTTTGAAAAAGTAAATACTGTTGAATAGATGAATAGATAAATGTTTAACCTACACGGCAGTGTATAGTTTTTTTGCAATCGGATTCGAATTATTTTAATTAGAGCGCTGAGTTTGAGTTGCGGTGAAAATTTTCGACAGTACCATTGTCTTTATTATATTATGTAATATATAGGAATATATAATATATATTGACACTAGACCCTGTGAAAGAAAATACATAAAACAGTAAGCATGAAAAAAAATCATGCCTACTGAATATTATTGCTTTGGTCAGTATTTCATCGTATTTCGTATCACGGTGGGTTGTTTTCGTTGACTTCAATAGATTCGCGTAAATCAGTCGCCGTTTTACTATTTTTAATGCGGAAAACAAATTAAGTACGTATATGCCTGTTGTGAACAATGTGTTCTGTAAATTGCACTGTAGAGGTTAGTGAATTTATTACAGAAATGGAAATATTGATGTGATCAACTATTGTGAGGAAGTCTGATATACGTTTTTGATATATGGCATCAAACATAAACTATCAGTATTGTTAAGTGTTTAGCTTTAAGTAAGGTATCTACATCGCTATTCATTCATTTGTCTTCTATATACAATGTGGGCGGTGGAGGGACATTATTTTATATTGCAGTTTGAATGACCACCATACATTACACATCAATAGAGATAATACGAATATATCAACCTAATGCGATGAAAGGCCATAAAACACTGAAAACTCAATTTCATTCAGTCATAAATAACCGTGTACAAGTTTCACGATGACTATACACATGTAACAACCCTATGAAAATTGCCAAACTCCACGGACTGGTTCACCGTACTTCCGTTTCGGAGAAAGTGAACACCCCTGCATTTGACAACCATTTTGTTTATTTTGTTGCGGATAACTGGTTACCAGATCCTTGTCAATCTTGCATTGAATGTCGGGTATAATGCAATGCACATCTGCGAACATTATACAGAAATTCAGATTGACTATCAACAAGAAGCGAAAGCACTCACGCGCTGTCCCATTCAGGCAGGTATTTCCTGTAGCAGAATTTAGCACTGTTTACATATCTGTATGGTGTCATAATGCTTGTTCATGCCTAAATGTTTATTTATGAATAGAAAGTGTTTTCGCAAGACTGTGTTAACCTCCATCTTGAACGCCCGACTGATATAAATGAAAATCATACGGGCTGAATTTCCGGCCCATATATTGACATTCTTAAAATAATTACTTTTTTCCTTAAAAATAAGAAAACATTGTAACTTTTTAAAAACGTCTTAAAAGATTGATTCGTGCATCAAATATTATTATATGCCCTAAGAAAATGGATGCCAATTGTAGCAGGAGTCACAGCCAAGACATGTACACTTGCAACTGTATGCAGGTTAGAGCATTTCAATAGACACAATTGCACATCATTCTATGGCTATTTTGACTTACTTATATACACTTCCGAAAAGAAGAGTAACTAATGCCATCTACAACTAGCATTCCGCAAGTTTGATATATATTTTCATATTATTTTTTTTTGTCTCAATGACAAGTACATTTTGTGTGATTTTACAATTGGAAGTTATTGTTTCTTGGCTTACAATCATTGTTCAGTGGCATAAATATAAATTAGATCAGGAGTGTGGGTGTGGGAGTAGGTCCTCAAAATTTTCGTTCACCAAAATTCTTCCTTAAAATTTGTCTTCCAAAATAATCTTGCTGTTATATTTTTATTTCTGATAAGTCAACAAAGAAGGCTTAATAGTCGTCTTTGTTGCCATTAATAATAACGCGACTTAAATATCGCAACGACAGTCTTGTGCTATCTTAGACATAGATTGCATTCAAAAGTAAAATAAAAGTATTAAACTAAAACGCCGAATTATAAGTCATGTCTCTTTAGAGAACCAATGAGACATTTTGAGATTTTGCGCAAACGCAATAGTGTCGCGTTTTCATTTTGGGGTCAAATGTTATAACCCTCTGTGATTTCATTGTAATAGTGGTTCAATAAGATGTCATAACGTTATTAATATGCTCTGTATATCTTCGCCTTATGAACCAAGACAAAGCCTGATTTCAATTGTACCCGTCCATGCTTTGTTATTCACATGTGTTATGTGTGTGGAGCACGTGAGTCCAGTGCTAGAAGAGCGGACTCAGGATCGGAGTCCCTTGGATTCGATACCCCGCCACGGCTATATGTCACAGTGATGTCCTTGGATTCGATACCCCGCCACGGCTATATGTCACAGTGATGGCCTGGAGCAACACATTTTATCTGCTCATGTTCGGTATTATGTATTCTCAGAAATAATATGCACGCGATTTGTCTTAGTTGTAATAACTTATTTAACTTAATCAAATATTTAAAATAGGCATCTGTAGTCCTCAAGGGTTATGGACACAGTATTCATGTAGTTGAAATTATCAAATATAATACACTGATAAGTCATAAATAAAAATAAAATATAAGTCCTTTTTTATGAGTGAGATCGTAGGGCAGATTTATCAAATGATGTGTGTAAACTACTTCAAATTGTTAACACCATACCCAGTATTGCTACATGTATTTATACCCATTACAAGTTATCTATCATGTACTTCTAAAGACGATTAGGGTGATATTTGACTAACTAATACATTTATTGCCTACCAATAAAATCCTCTAATCTTAAGACAGTTAAACACTAAGTGACGCATACCATTCATTCATTCATTCATTCATTCATTCATTCATTCATTCATTCATTCATTCATTCATTCATTCATTCATTCATTCATTCATTCATTCATTCATTCATTCATTCATTCATTCATTCATTCAATCACACGAGTGAACGAACAACCAAAAAACGATCGACAGAGATGAGCTGCACTTTTTATTATACATCTCAACAAATCTCAATGAAATCCAAGGCCGATTAGATGTGCTTCATTTTGTTACAAGAGGTTACAATTTGGGATATGTGTACGCGTACCCCCGTAAATAACCTCTTATGTGTACACCTACCTGAGTTGATAAACTCTTACGTGTACACCTGCCCCAGTTATTAACCTCTCATGTGTACACCTCTCTCAGTCAATAACTTCCTATGTGTACACCTACCCCATTTAATAACCTCTTATGTGTACACCTACCCCAGTTAATAACCTCTCTGTGTACACCTACCCCAGTTAATAACCTCTCGTGTGTACACCTCTCTCAGTCAATAACTTCCTATGTGTACATCTACCCCAGTTAATAACCGATTATGTGTACACCTACCCCATTTAATAACCTCTTATGTGTACACCTACCCCAGTTAATATTATCTTACATGTACACCTACTCCAGTTAATAACCTCTCATATGTACACCTCTCTTAGTAAATAACCTCTGATATGTACACCTACCCCATTTAATAACTTCTTTTGTGTACACCTCTCTCAGTAAATAACCTCTGATATGTACACCTACCCTATTTAATAACCTCTTATGTGTACACCTCTCTCAGTAAATAACCTCTTATTCGTACATCTACCCAAGTTAATAACCTCTCATGTGTACACCTCTCTTAGTTAATAACCTCTTATGTGTACACCTCTCTCAGTAAATAACCTCGGATGTGTACACCTCTCTCAGTTAATAACCTCTCATGTGTACACCTCTCTCAGTAAATAATCTCTTTTTCGTACACTTACCCCAGTTAATAACCTCTCATGTGAACACCTCCCCCAGTTAATAACCTCTTATGTGTACACCTCTCTCAGTAAATAACCTTTTATTCGTTCACGTACCCCAGTTAATAGCCTCTCATGTGAACACCTTCCCCAGTTAATAACCTCTTATGTGTATATCTACTTCAGTTAATAACCTCTTGTGTGTACACCTCCCTCAGTAAATAACCTCTTATGTTTACACCTACCCCAGTTAATAACAGATTATTCGAACACTTATCCAATTTAAAACTATTTTATGTGTACACCTATCCCAGTTATTAACCTCTTATATATACACCTCCTTCAGTAAATAACCTCTTATGTGTACACCTACCCCAGTTAATAACATCGTATGTGTACACCTACCCCAGTTAATAGCATCGTATGTGTACACCTCCCTCATTAAATTACCTCTTATGTGTACAACTCCCTCAGTAAATAACCTCTTATGTTAACATCTACTCCAGTTGATAACGTCTTATATGTACACCTCCCACAGCTAATAACCTCTTATGTGTAAACCTACTCCAGTTGATAACTTCTTACGTGTACACCTATCCCAGTTAATACTATCTTATGTGTACACCTCCCCCAGTTGATAACTTCTTATGTGTACGCCTTCCCCAGTTAATAACCTCTTATGTGTACACCTACTCCAGTTAAGAACCTTTCATGTGTACACCTACCACAGCTTATAATATTTTATGTGTACACCTACCCCAGTTAATAACATCTTACGTGAACACCTACTCCAGTTAATAACATATTATGTGTACACCTCCCCCAGTTGATAACTTCGTATGTGTACACATACCCCAGTTAATAACCTTTCATGTGTACACCTACCACAGCTAATAACCTCTTATGTGTACACCTATCCCAGTTAATAACATCTTACACGCACACCTACTCCAGTTAATAACCTCTTATGTGTACACCTCTTAAAGTTGATAACTTCTTATGTGTACACATACTCCAGTTAAGAACATTTATGTGTACACCTTCCCCAGTTAATAACCTTTCATGTGTACACCTACCACAGCTTATAACATCTTATGTGTACACCTATCCCATTTAATAACATCTTATATGTACACCTCCCCCAGTTGATAACTTCGTATGTGTACACATACCCCAGTTAATAACCTTTCATGTGTACACCTACCCCAGTTAATAACATCTTACATGTACACCTACTCCAGTTAATAACCTCTTATGTGTACACCTCTTAAAGTTGATAACTTCTTATGTGTACACATACTCCAGTTAAGAACATTTATGTGTACACCTTCCCCAGTTAATAACCTTTCATGTGTACACCTACCACAGCTTATAACATATTATGTGTACATCTATCCCATTTCATAACCTCTTATGTGTACACCTACTCCAGTTAATAACATTTCGTGTGTACACCTACCACAGCTAATAACATTTTATGTGAACACCTACTCCAGTTAATAACATATTATGTGTACATCTCCCCCAGTTAAAACTTCTTATGTGCACACCTACCCCAGTTAATAACCTCTTATGTGTATACCTCCCCAGTTGATAACCCCTTATGTGTACACATCCCCCAATTAATAACCTCCTATGTGACAACTATCCTAGTTAATAAACTGTTATGAGTACACCTACCCGATGGCTTTAGTCCGAGGGCCTGATAAAGCTATGGTGATACGCTAAAATAATAGTGATATTAGGTCAGAACTGGTCGTTTTCGTCTCCGAGATTTTTTGTATACTACATAATTATAGTTAACCGATGTTTAAAAGTTGCAGAAATGTTAGTAAAAATGTTATGTATGCTACATCCTTTGATATCCAAACAGTAAATAATTAACATTTACTTTTAAATAAATATACGAGTACAGATGAATTAAACAAAGATTGTAATATATCCTAAATAGTACAAAACAGTGTGATTTCCATTTCATCGAGTGCAGCCTAGACAAGCTGAACGACCCCCTCTATATAACGACTCCCTGTCTTATGCGACTGTAATTCTTCTCCCTAGCGACTGTTTCTTTACAATGGGTCTATATATTATGTGTACTGTTGAGGAGTTATAGCTGCATTGAAACGTTTAGGTAACAATAAATCATGTTCGTTTTATAATATTTTATATGAATACTTTAAGGAAATTATTGATGTAATTTCACAGCCGCTGTTTATATTGTTTAATTATATAAAGATAAAAAAACTTTTCAATGTAGTTGGTCAACTGGTGTTATTATACCAGGGGTCACCAACGGACCATAATAGTTATAGAGGGGTAACTATAGCAGGTTGTTTCGCTAAGTTTTTTTACTGTTATAATAAATTAGATTTTTTAAAAAAAGGCTGTAGAAAATTATATTATAGACGCTCAGTTTGGGTTAGCACGGTGGATGCTTTATTTATCCCGAGTTCACCGATTGAAACTTAGCTGCAAAAATAAATTATTCTGTCGTTTTGTGGACTCCAAAAAAGCCTATGATTTAATTGACCAAACTAGTTGATGGTTTAAATTAATAAGGTATGGGACAGATGTTAAATTAATTTCATTAATCCGATCCATGTATGATGACGTGACACTGTGTGTAAAACATTTGAATTCTTTATTAGACTTTTTAACAGTGAAATAGGATTGTATTAAGGGAAGATAACTTTGTCCGTTTTATATGTTTAAGTCGAAATAAAATAAATGTTATGTTATGTTCTGTTCTGTTCTATAACTACATCCTGCCTAACGCCATTGTAAAATCTGTTTCCCGAAATCCATAATCGCTATTGAATCAGCCCGTATATAACGGTCGTGCTTTTCAAAATAAGTTTTGATCTTTTATCTGGGTCACAGCATGAGGTGATAATTGCACCCATTTTTTTAAACAAGGTGACATGTTGGTAAAGACGTGATTAATCCGATGATGCATAATCTGTTTTTGGTTAGCTCGGTCTGTCGCGCGGTCTGACTATCAATGCAGGAGTCGTGAGTTTGAATCCGCGCCCGGCCTCAGTCTCCGTGATGATTTATAAGTGATGGCATTGCATCTCATTGGCATTCGTCTCCCATCGCTGATTCAAGTGGGAAATGTATTAGTTACTTGCAGAGACGGGTGTGCTTGAGTATTGTGTACAGGATCTCGGGAAGTAATGGTTACGTTATCATTCGTGTATAAAGTCAAGTGTCGGTTATCTGTTATATATTTAACTAGTCAGCATTTCGGGACAACATCCGTATTGTAAAAAAGTCCAAAAAATACATTTCTAATTTTCCATTTTGCAGTTTGAACTATTTGTTAGAAGAAACAGATATTTTGTTAACATGTATCAGTTCAATGATGATATTTTTTGCTTGCAGTTACTTACATGGGCGGGTAGCTGATAACATGGTATTTACAATGAACATCAGAAAGCAAACGTTTATACCATTATTGACATGATCCTACACGAACATCAGATACAATGAACGCTTCCGAAATCTGCTGCGGTCAGCATGTGCCTATAATTCAAAACGATGACGACATAATATGGGCGCTGAACGAGGCACTCGTCTTGAAACGCATCCCTGCCATATGTTTTGTTGTTATTCTTGCGCTGGTTGGTTCTGTCGGAAACGGATTGGTGTTCGTCGTCTACAGAACACAACTGAAGAAGAGCACGGTTAACGTGTTCATATTCTGGTTGTCCGTATTTGATTTTTCATTATGTTTCTTTGAAATGCCATATAAAGCATTCGAGATGCGATTTCCACTGATGTATGGATATTCTGTAATGTGCAAAGGGTTTAGTTTTGTAGAAATATTTCTATCGATGGTTTCGATTATAATTCTGCTATGTATCGCGTTTGATAGATACTTTGTGGTGATGCGCCCTCTTAAGAGACTGACGTTGGAAAATATAAACAAGATAGTCTGTCTTTGTATTGGTCTAGGTGTGCTTTTCTCGTGGCCCACCTTGTTTGTGTATGGACAGTCGAGGAAGCCCACATCTGCAGAAGGCGTGTTCGGGTGGGGATGCGGGATAGCTACGGAGATGGCGCGTTCAAAACTGGTTCCATATTGGTACTACTTCTTGTATGCCGTGTTTGTGGTTTCCTGCATCATACTAGTGTATATGTACGTGCGGATTTGGATGTCAATTAAACGATGGAAGTATACGATTATTGGCGAATCGATGACCGATCCCCACACAAAAATGTCCATTACCGTAAGCGTGAACACTTCGAGTTTCTCTAGCAGACACAGTTCAGGAGGACTGAAATACAAATCAAGTGTGGAAATTCCATCAACACAACAGACCACTGTTAACGCTGATCAAAGCGAAAGTAGTTTTGATATTGCTTCCTCGTCAACATCGACTGCAGTGCCAGTAAAACCGGTAATCTCGTGTGAACTTGGACGATCAGGCTCTTCGGCCTTAGATACAAGCCAAGCAAAGACAGCCACGGTAAAACATGCTCGAATGCGGAGGAATACGATGATATTCGGAGCAATAGCACTAGTGTTCGTTCTGAGTTATCTACCCATTTTGACTATTATATTCCTACGAACTTCCGGTTTATACAACATGAGTCAAGCGCCATTGTGGCAAGCTCAACTATTTGAAGTTTGCCACAGATCAGGGTACATCAACAATGCAGTGAACCCGTTTATATATGCATTTTTAAGTCCATGGTTTAGACTTCAAGTAAGAAAGATGTTTCAATGAAATATACTTGTACAAAAGAATTCTAACTTGTTATGACTCAATGGAGAGGAGTGACACGTCTTATTCACCTGACCACGGACAATTCGCGAATATTTTTTTGTCATTTTCGGGGTTCGAACCTACGGCTCTTGTAGCGTCAGCGCCTAACACATGCGCCTAGCACATACACCCCGTCCAACGTCTACGTTACATAAGCGGCGGTTATACCGTATTTTCGGCGCTAACTACACACGATAAACCGGTACTTCATGTTATTTTTGTGCACGACGTTGGGCAGTGAGGTAAGAAAATCTCATTATTTCCATATGATTATTTCGTTTACAAATTAAAGATATGGCCGATACGAGCGGCATTATATATAAGTTTCAAGCAGGCATGCGTTTTTGAATGGGAACATGGCCGTTTCCCCAAACATTTGAGAAAAGTGGCGGTTTGAACCACTTTCAGATTGAAAACACGTCATTTACAGCTCAATTTATTACTTCGGAAGCATTTCTGGATCTACTTCACGTGTTTAACATTTGTTTTATATATCAATACACCAAATTATGTCAGGAAAAAAATCAAGTTGAGGTTATAAGGGAGCTTAACGCCAAAATTTGGTTAGTGCTTAGCATAAGTAGGTGCCATAAATATAGTACGCTAAGTAATTCGGTGCATTGTGTCATAACAATATATGAAATACTGTCGTTGTCGTCAGTTCTCAGTTTGTTATCTTTTGTCAAGATCTTTATTCATTATATAAACTCATTTTATTTATATTTTCGGATTTAAATTATTTTTTTTAAAAAAAAATAACTATTTAAAGACAATCCGGAACCACGTTCGTTCTTCCTATAAGTAACATAATGTGTCACTCCTACTTACACGGATGTAAGCGTGTATACATGCTATCATTGTATAGCATAAAACCTGAGTATTTGATAAAACAAATGTCATATAAAAAAGGGTATGTTGTCAGACATAAACGTTGTTGTTTTTCTTCTAAAATGTAGTTCATGGCAATTGTCAACAGTTGACAAACGTACATTAGACGGACACATTGTAATCATATACCATATAAAAATGAAATTGAATATACAAACAGCATGACGTCTAAACCTTTTCTGTTATCTACAACACTGTTTGCCCGTAAACCATAGCCACGCCCAAGGTGCTATTACTATTATCCATGAAAATAGGCATGCACTCTGTTGCGACTTAAAGGGATTATATTGGCATATAGCCGTCAATTCCCGGTCCTAAATACACACGCCCAGCATAAAGATACACTTATAACTTAGAGATGTACACGTCTAAAGTGTCTTATTGCATAACCTCTTTATTACAAACATCGGGTTTCTGAAGCCACGTTTTAGTTTTTGTTTACATTTGCCATTTTCAACGAACCGCTTTCGGGTTTCCGATCAGTCATCGGATAACATCGTGAAGACTCGTTCACGATCTCGTTCTCGAGGCTTTGTTCGGGAAGTTTACGGAGTTCAATGTAAACATTGCGCAATACTTTATTGTGGGACGTATTAAAGTTTTGGCCAATATTCAATAACTGTTAATTTGATAACTTTCAAGTAAATTAAGGTTTTGCGTCAATACATAAGCATTATTTTGTGCACACTGGATACAGGAAAAGTCTCGATTAACAGCTTGAATTTTGTGCAGCCCAAAAACCCAAAGATAGGCCAAACAGCGTGTTTGTGTTACTTGCCAATATAATCCCTTTAAATTGGCCTAAATTTGGTCTCGTTTGAAGGAAAGACGATGCATTTAGGAAATATGTTTCTTTTTTCTGTACGTCCATCTGTGAGTTCGTGTGTGCGCCGGATTAATACTTTGATCAGCGATTTGCATTCTGTTCATCCCGTAGTAACCATACTTAAACAACCGATTCTTTAAGACATTCAATTAGGTATGTTGAAATGACCATGGGTCTATCCTTCATTTGACTATTTTAAGACTGACAAATGCTAGTTATTGTTTGAATGAGAAACAACACCTATATGGTGTGCTTACTTTTAATATCTCTTTTCATATTACTTGATTACTTAAGTATCTCACTCTTGTTTTAATATTTTCAGACGAAAAATGAGAAAGAAATATATGCTTTCAATTGGCCAATCAAAAATTGCGTGGTGACGATGTAGGGTCTTCCTGCTTACAAACGTTTTTGAGCAAATCATACACGTAATTATACTCTCCATTGTTGATGACTGATTGGAAAAAGGGAAATAATATAAAAATGTATCACACATGTAGGCCTGCTACATACCACGGGATATTAAATCTTTAGGCTCAACTGTTCAATTGAGTCGTACATCTTTTTCAACACGACTAACGTGTTTATAGAGATATACATATCTAAAATAAAATTCTAACAAGTTTAATGGTGATTTGAAGATCAGCTCCCTATATGTTTTTGTTGTTTTTTTTCATTTGATTTCGTGGACCGACTCCTTTCTCGTTGAAATAGTTACTGACATAGGGCATCCACCATGTAGATATGGACTTATTTATTTATATTTATACACAGTCATGTAAAGATATTTTGGAAAGGTGTTTAACGCCATTTACAACACATGCCACGTTATTTATGGCGAGCCAGTTTTATTAGTTAAGGAAGACCATGTTATGAACCGGAGTGGAGTCATCATCCTGTAGTAAGTCTCCGTGAAGATTTCGAACCTGCGTCCTGAGCGCTGACAGGTAAGTGGTCTTGACATATGGCGCCTTAGACCACTCACCCATAGCCACAGAGGACCCGGTTCATTTTAGAGATAAACATACGTGCAAAAAATACCATCAATATTCCACAAGGACCTGAAAGACATACGATATCGTATATCAAAAGATTGCTCTTCTGTGGATGTTTGTCTTTTCAAACAAAACAGATCAAATCATGTGCATATATCCCTTGTAGACCTAATACCGCGATATACCGCCAATGCCCGTATAATAACAATATCCAAGACACGGGTAAAGCTCCAACTTCCCTTAGCGTCGACATTTGTTTACATTCTGTACCGGCAACTGTTTATTATTACTAATCACACTGAGGTAACTTTATAACTGTTTATTAAATTGAAGCAATTATTTACATGGTTGAAAAAGTGCTAGACTCGCCGTAATAGGTATGACCAGTATATATTTAACGGACATCATCTGTGGAGCAGTATATTAATAAAACGAATATAAAATATAAGTCGGCTCTAGTCAGCGTCAACATGTGCCGATAAAAATACGTTTAGCTTGCACACCTCTTATTGTCCGGAATCGTATATCAAACCGGAAATCGCCGGTGCCTTACTTATATGGAAAATCTTTACGAGAGCGGAATCATTCCGGATAACGACGGAAGCACTCAAACTCCACGGAATAGTCACTCTACTTCCGGATCGGAAAAAATGGCAGTCAATATACATAGACTGGCTTCTTACTGTATGCAGGCTGGAATCGCGTATTCATTTGAACGAAAAGGTGTTGCAAATATCAACATTTTATACTGAATTTGTCTAAAAAAATATATCGTATATGTGTTTTAAATAGTCGGGGTCAGTGACCTCGTTTGTGCCAATCAGATCCTTATCCGCACTGACTCGTGATCATAGCCTATCTATTTTCCAACGAAAACATCTTTAAAAAGATTGACTTTACGTCAGCGTAATGACGTCAACATTATTTTTATGACGTTTTGCTCCATATGACACTGGGTCAGGGTAAAAACTATATTTAAAGTGTATTGTTTGGACAGGCAATATGCGGGAAGATAAACAGTTGTAATTTCTGGTACATAATTTCAGTTTGTATCTTAGAAAGTCAGTTTCCTCATATACTGGGCGATAAACACGCATTAAAAAGATAGGATAGTTTTGTGATGACGGCCATCATCGAGAGTCCCTTTGTGAATTTAGAAAAAAAACTATCACACTGTTTTTTCCAGAAAAGTCGAGCAATATGAACTCCAGAAAATGAGATTGCTTTCTGTTCCACCTGGATAGCTACGTATGATATATTTTCATTATATTCGACTCTTAACAGCTAAAGGAAATATTATTAGAACACTGTTTAATATTTAGAGTCATTTTATGCCATCGAGTGCCGATAGACGAATAGTACAATGTAAGTAGTGTACATGTATTACACGAAGGATAGGTAGCCCTTCGGGTTTGAAACAGTTTCGATATGTCGTGCAGCATAGTGAGATGGATAGTACTAATGTTCTAAAACGAAAATAAAACTTTATTTGTAAAGTACTAACCAAGATGTAACTTAAAAACTAAATAAAAAAACTCATTCAGTTGGATAATAGTTGTATTTCATGTTCTTTGAGTACCGCTGCATGCCACAATATACCGACTTATGTAGCGTACAATATACGAGGAACCTTCTTATGCCACGCACTAAGCAAACATTGGTGTTTAGAACCCTAATAACCTCAGCTTGTATTTTTTAATGACATATGTTGGTATATTGATATAAAAAACAAATGTAAAACCCATAAAGTAGTTCCAGAAATGCTTCCGAAGTAATAAATTGACCTGTAAATGACGCCTTTTCAATCTGAAAGTGGTTCAGACCGCCACTTTCTCGAATGTTTGAGGAAACCTCCATGTTCCCATTCAAAAACACATGCCCGCTTGAAACTTAAATACAATGCCGCTCGTATCAGCTTTATCTTTAATTTGTAAACGAAATAATAATATGGAAATAATGATATTGTCCTACCTCACTGCCCAACCGCGTGCACAAAAATAACACGAAATATCATTTATCGTGTGTAGTTAGCACAGAAAATGCGGCGTAGTTGCCGCTTATGTAAGGTAGACGTTGGACGGGGTGATGTGCGCCTAGCACATGACGACGTCTGTACCGACGGCGCCAGCGCAACAACAGAGGTTATTTTCCTAAACAAATTACACCAATATATATGTTGTAAGAACGCAATTCATTATCAATACAAAATTTGAAGTGAGATTATTTTGATCAAGCATGAATGTTGTTTTCACACTACTGACAATTTGCCAGCCTAAGTATAAACATAGATGTATAGCTGTTACAACTGTGTAATTGTATAGACTCTACTTGACATGTTATAATATAAATCATTTTCTAAATAATTCATTTTCCAATTACTGCATACAATTTTATCGACTTGATTGCACTTTGGTGACCTCGTACACGCCGTTGCCTATTTCTTTATCGCCGATGAGATGTTGTGCCCGCGATGAACTATATTTAGATTCGTTAAAACGTTTGTGATTCTAATATCAATATCAAGAATTACGTGTTACCGCCTTTCCCATGGAAACAGGATATCTCGTATTATCCTGTCTGTGTTATTGGAATATTTTATTGGTTTGTTGTTTTAAACCAATCTCAGCAAAACTCAGTAAATATATATCCAGCTATCGCCACCGCCTATATTTTAATGACTTCTCTGCACCCACTGATCACATTATATTACAACTAAGATGCTCTTCTACTTTCCCAGCCAATAAAATTGCTGAGAGTTTTCAAAAATAAAACTTTCCAGTTTACATAGAATGGCACGACCACTGAAAACTTTACACTTTATATGTTTGAATATTTCTTTTAACATACATATTCGGAAACGTGTTATACATGGCTTTCAGAATTTAATTGCGGATAATCATTATGCATTTTTACCAAAATATTCGAAGTATTTATGCGTCCGCCCACCAAAAAATGGCGTTTCCCTTACTTTGCACGTGCGCGACATCCGGTTTTTACTTTCAGGTTTTACACTGACAAGTAATCATCTGTTTCTTAGCACAGAAAAAAAAATTCAATTTGTTTTAAAAAACGATGCCACGTCTTTCTGAAACTGAGAGAAATCAGGCTTTTGGTATGCTCATGGACAAATCATTGGTAAATACCGTTGAACGCCATTTCGGCTGTTTCAGATAGACTAACTACTGTATATGTCGGAGATCATGTCAGACCTGGTTGCGTACGTGCAACAACGTTACGTACTCATCGCGCTATTACGTTGACTAAATACGTTTCTTACCTGCAACAAGTATTCCTTGGCGTTACAGTGTTCATGCACAGACGATCATAAACTGTTCACGTTGCCGCTTACAAAATTCAATATCATGGCTTTTGTTTCTGAAATATAAACAAAATTGCAACAATTTAAAAGTATGACTATATGTACAAATTTAGTAATGGTTTAATACATAGACGATCTATCTCCAGTTTATTAGTGGATTTATTGCCGAACATTGTTTCATGTTTGCCAACGAGTTTGAATAAATTCAATAACAAATGCAAGTTTTTTTTACCACACAACTTAGGAGAGTGGTATATTTACCATTTCTTTAAGAGATCACCTCAATAAGAAACGAGAGTTAATCGGCCATATTTGTTTCCGTTAGTCGTCAAATGTAACGTATCAAAACAACGTCATATAACCCAATACATCCCAGGGTGCAATGCGCTCCGCTCCATTAACCTATGTCAATGTGTCACGTTTGCAAGAATCTTATAATATTAAAATGTGTCTTATATTTGACAAAATCTTGAATTATTTTGTTCATACCCAATAAGCATGTATGCGTCCTTACTGGTTGAATATAGTTCTTTGAACGAGGTGTTTGGGTTGGGTTATTTTGCTCGGAAGTAGATGTAAGTAGACATTGAACGTTGGGATTGAACTTTCTTTGAAATATATCAGTACATACATCTATCATCTTGGAGGCTGAACTGTGAAACATTACTTTACAGTTAAATATTCGTCTTGGAGACTGGACTGTGAAACATAACTTTACAGTTAAACATCCATCTTGGAGACTGAACTGTGAAACCTAACTTTACAGTTAAACATTCGTCTTGGAGACTGGACTGTGAAACCTAACTTTACAGATCAACATTCATCTTGGAGACTGAACTGTGAAACATAACTTTACAGTTAAACATCCATCTTGGAGACTGAACTGTGAAACATAACTTTACAGATAAACATTCATCTTGGAGACTGAACTGTGAAACATAACTTCACAGTTAAACATCCATCTTGGAGACTGAACTGTGAAACCTAACTTTACAGATAAACAATCATCTTGGAGACTGAACTGTGAAACATAACTTTACAGATAAACATTCATCTTGGAGACTGAACTGTGAAACATAACTTTACAGTTAAACATTCATCCTGGAGACTGAACTGTGAAACCTAACTTTACAGATAAACATTCATCTTGGAGACTGAACTGTGAAATCTAACTTTACAGATAAACATCCATCTTGGAGACTGAACTGTGAAACATAACTTTACAGTTAAACATTCATCTTGGAGACTGAACTGTGAAACCTAACGTTACAGATAAACATTCTAAATAAAAGTTAATTAAAAGAAAATCTTATCTGGCCATATGTATTTTCTTGAACCCACACAACAAACAACGGTTTGTAAATAATAACCTCTATTAACTTTCACTTTCCATCAGTATATATATATGGAGATAATTATTTGTGATTAACCAAGACATAAATGTACAGACCAGACTACGGCGAGTACGCCTTTCTACAATGCAAACCATAGATACAATATCAAAGCCTCTGCCAAACCAATAAATTTGGTGTCGACCATGATTAATATACTATGGAATTACATGCAACATATCTGGACAGGGTGGACAAATTTACATACATGAACTGATAGCTTTATATGAGTAGGATCCAGTTAAGGATTCATGACTACTCACATGCTATATAAGGGACAGAATTTATATAATTTTCCGGGCTACATCTGTCACAAACTTTAGTATTTCTTTTCTACTTAACCATTGTTTGTTTCAGTACTTAAGTGCTTTGATTGCTGAATGTAACACTGATGTTTGTAGCATAAAAATAGTTTTAAATAGAACTCAGTGTGAAACAAGGAAGCAAGACATGTATTTCACCCACAGCTACGTCAGTTATTCAAACACTTGACTGAAAGTAAAATACTCACTTAAATAAACGTATAAAGTCCATTGATCAAGTTGGACCTAACAATCGGATGCACATACTTATCATAATTAATACGCATGTCGAGCTGAGGGATGATGAAAAAGTAGACAATACGCGTTAACTTGACAGGCAAAATGCGTAGTGTGTCGTGACATGCCACCATGATAATTGGAGTTTATTGCGATAACACTAGAAGATAAATATTGATTAAGATAGTAAACGAATTTAAGTGCAGAAATGTCATACAGCCAAATTTTGTATCGAAAGAAAAATAAAATTCGCATTTTATTCTTTAAAACCGTTAAGAAATTTCAGGATGCCATATAAATCAAATGATTACCAAATAGTTTTAGTGTTAGATTATGAGAGTTGCTACCCTGTACAGGTCAGCTACCACCATTGCGTTTTCCATAGAATTACATTATAACGTTTGACCTGATTTCTCTCTTTCTAACATTCGCGGATCGGAAAGTCCTTTATTACTAGTACAATGGGTCAAAGGTGTCGCTTTTTTACCTCATTTTGGCCTTAAGTTTGATAACCCTGCTTTCACCATGATAAAAAGTAAATTTCACCAATTTTGCTTTTCATACAATTAACTTAATAATCAAAGAAATGTATTTTTTTATCAACACAAACATAATAAACCTATATTTTATCGTGATTATTTGCCATTTCGACATTTCCCCCCAACCAAAATTAATAAGCTTACATTCAAAATATATGCCCTGAACATCCCTATATTTTCTTCAGCCAGTGAGAGAGCTCGTTTCAATGGTGGTAGCTGACCTAGAGCGGAAACTAGTTTAAAATGTATTTACCACGAGGAACGAGGAAGCTTCGAGAATAAAATGTCGGTGTTTACCTATATCCTTGATTTAATCTAATTTGAAAACCACAAAGTGTTGGACAGATAGTTGTTCATTTAATATTATGTTCACTGAAAAAATGGTCAATGACAGTTTGCGACAATGTGCTACTCGTGTCGTATTAAACGTGATACGTGTGTAAAGAACAAACCAAAACAAATCTTATGGTCCAGTAGTACCGAACCAATGATCGGAGGGTCGTGGATTCGATCCTCCACCATGCGTGGTGTCCTTGAGGCGGGTACCATTTCCGCAAGGAGTGGTTAGTACAGGTTATACCCAGGAAGATTTGTATAAGTTGTAAGAACTTGTTTCACAATCGAAGTAAAATAAATAAGTTTAAACTAAATATGACACATGTGTAAAGCATGTGCATGAGCAGTACTAAAGCATTATACTTATAAGGTGCAGCTGGTGATGTTGAGACACAACATGACATGTTTTAAAATGTAATCGTTTAAAAAGTAATCTAACATAATACTCTATCGAGAAAAGGTAAACGGCCTCGTATTAACGTGCATATGTGTATTCAGTATGTATGACGTCTGTATATGTGCCAATTCTATGTTTCATATGGTTAGTCCGTGTATGCCAATTCTATGTTTGATATATAAAGATAACATAGTAGCTTTGAATATCAGCTGTATTTTGGCGAGTGTAAGAAAAGTTATAAATGTGAGTCTTGTCTTTTTAGGAGAAGTAGTTCTGGCTACCAGCATTATACAGCTGGGAAAATATTATGCTGGTAGCAGTCAGCTACATTATGTGAGTAAAGTTAAACGTTGCATAATTAAACCATTTTAAGTTTTATACTGTTCGGGTAACATTCTGACCATGTCAGTCAAAGAAAGCTATTGAAGCTGCAATGTTTACAGCCACAAATCAAAAGTTTTCAATCCATGAAGGGCCTGAACATTCTTGACCGGTACGGTCAAGTAAGCAACGTGCATGGCAAATTACAGTTTAACAAAGTTTAATCTCAATCCATAGAACATTAATTTTCTAATGAAGTTATCAGTTCTAAGGCATTTCAGGTTATATATGGCATGTCCAATGAGTATAACCACCGTCCTTCCGCAAGTAACTGGAAACTTTCTCACATAAAATTTTTGGAGCGAGCGGGACTCGAATCTACGACCTTAGCGGTGAGAGGTAAGTGATCTTGAGACAGCGGCTTAGACCATTTGGCCACGGAGGACTCACTTAAATATAAGGATGTGCCATTGTTGACAAGGCAGGGTTATATATATTTTAATTCATCAAGGGTTATAACTGTCCATTTTGGTCTCATACAGTCGGTTCATGGACTTGTTTGGGCATTTACGGTCTGTAACAGGTTGATGAAGCTCCCGTGTCTTGTTCGGTATAGCCGGTTCTGGATTTTTCGCGAGCGTCCATAGATATAAACATTGTGACCATGTTTGTTCACAGTCAGATGAAAACTACGAGACAAACATCAGCATGCTTACACTAATCAAAGGTCATAATTCTGTCCATTCTGGTCAGACGTAACCGATTTAAGAATCATGTATACAAATATCCTGATCAAGTTTGTTCAGGACTAGTTAGAACAGAACATCTACAGTGTTTACCAGACAGCTAACGGATGGACAACTGACGGTGGATGGGCGGACGGACGGACGACGGACACATTAGTATGACCTAAACTTTTCTGGTCGTTGGCCTTGTGATCACATAAGACAGTCATGGCGTTCCATATGTGTGTACTTTTGAAAAATATCAGCCGATTGCTTAATCTAATCTCTCGTTGAAGTTCACGACCTGCTGATTTAGAGGGCAGGTCAAATTGTATAAACACACGGTTACAACCTTATTGAACCAAATTTAATTATATATTATTATTAAACAATGCTTTGAATCTCAGATTAAAAATTAAATTCGTAGGAATGGATTGGAAAATGAGATTTTTTCCGGTGCCTGCGTTCCTTGCGTTTTACCTATTTCATAAAATGTTTTCACGAATCGATAACATTTTTGTTTATCAACAGCATCCTTAAATAGAATTAAGTTCTCTAACAACCAGACACTTAATACATAAACATTACAATCCTTTGCTCAATGGGATGATTTATGCCAAATATGAACAAATCTGACTGGCCGAATGTTGAGTTGTTTTTTTACTTTAGTGTGTAATGGCAGCCATCTTGAATTCAAAACGAAAATAAATCATGTGTATAATCTCACATACATGAGAAACATTGATGTGAATCTGAGTATAACTGGTCAAGTGGTTTTAGAAAAAATACTACTACAGGACGACAGCAGGCGACAGGCGACAGACAACCTACAGCTGGTCTTCGGTTAGTAAAAAGACCCAAATGATATATTTTAAATTATATAATCAGAGTTTTATTTCTTTAACATAACCACTGCGCATGTCTGGTTTACAACATCCCACTGTAAAACGGATATGCGCTGTGAGGCGATCGAGATTTTAACTGTAATAACTATCCAATGCCAAAGGTTGAAACAATTAAAACACGCCATTTTTTTCTGATATACATTTTTTATTTATAACTATTCCAATAAAAGAAAATTCACATAAATTGTTGTTTGCTGGGGTTGTTATGCGATATAATAGGACGACGGAACTGTATCCTTAATCTGAGGAAAAAGAACTTATTGATCGACCCATGCAATGTGAGCTATAAACACCCTCAGATTGTTGAACGTTCACTTTACCGTTAGAAAATTAAAGATCATGGAGTCGCTTAAAACATTATTAATTTTGTCCTTTGTTGCTTTAAGCTTTGCAAAAACAATAACATTTAAGGATTGTGGTATGTATGAAGTTTTGTTATTCAATATATGATTTTACATTTTGATACATGTACATTGTCTGTAAATATCATTTAATATGTCAATGTTGTACATCCACTCGGGAGCAGATCGTGACATATTTAACCATCTATATATATATTACTAATGTATAGCATATCTTCACTGTTTTACAATATCAGTATATATGATGGCCATTTGTAATACGTGTTATATTAAACACTAGTTCTAATTTAAAAAATTTATTGTGGAGGAACACGTGGGAGATTGATTTAAGTCTAATTGAGTTTCCTCGTTAAATAAAGTCATTGTTATTATTGCTTTTATTATAACTATTATCATTTATTATTATTACTATTATTATTATTATTATTACTATTATTATTATTACTATTATTATTATTATTATTATTATTATTTCTTATTATTATTATTATTATTATTATTATTATTATTATTATTATTATTATTATTATTATCATTATTACCATCATCATCAGAATTGTTATTACACCCCAAAGACGTATTTTAATGTACAGAACTGAACATAACTGATTTCTAAACGTGCTATGCAGAAATGGGTGACCCAGCTTTACTATATTTTAACAATTACAGAATAATGTTAACAAAGATATAAGTCAAGCTTATTTTATTGTGAAGACAAAATATTAAATAGTTATAGGAGGCAAATCACGAATTCAAAATAATGAATGAATGAATGAATGAATGAATGAATGAATGAATGAGGTTTTATGGCCAACAAACACATTATAGGTTATTCGACACGAACAGGAATGAAGATTCCAGGTTCACTCTACATGTGAAAACAACAACAACAAATTAATCACAGATAGAAAAAAACATCAACAAATGAATATGCAAAATTAACCTAGAACCTTTATACCTGCAGAACTGCAGAGTTTCAGCAAATTCAGTAGTACTGCTTAAATTGTTGCTTCTTACGACATGCATGAGCCGCCACAGTGGTCATCTTGTCATCATTTATATGGCTCCCTGGAACCACAGTGGGGTTTGCAATTTAACAATAATAATGAACATGACAACAATGATAAAATGAACATGACACCCATTCAGAGGATTCTTACCTCTCTGCAGAGATAGCCAGTAATTCTATTCTTAGCCAGAACCACACGGGCTAATTCAAAAAAAAATCATAGATTTAGTAGAATTTCAAAGTAAATTGGGTTTTAAAGAAATACATTTGTACAAAATTTGAAAATCAGAACAATCTGGTTGTAGAGAGAATTAGGTTTAACAATATATTTCAGATATCAATAAATAAATCTATAAGCAATCTGTTCAATATATTGATATAGCTTTATCATGTACCGGAATATGTTTTATTGTTTTATTGCATTTGATTATTTTTAAAGACTGCCATAAATACCATAGACGTGATAAGGAAGTAATAGCTCTCAGTTCAGAACGCCTCACATCTTGTATCAATGTCTATACGTACTTAAACCGCTTCCCGTTTAAAGTTTCACTCTCGCAATATTACGATTTACCATTAAGGACATCAGACTATCACTTTGTAAAATGATAAACGTTATGGCGCGACAACACGATTTCGATGGTGCGGTGGTGTTGGGGCGGGCGATGACATGATGGTGATGACACAACAGTAAGACAGCGTGGTCGTGATTGAGGATGACACGTTGGTGATGATACGACAGTACGACAGCATGGTAGTGATGGAAACATGATACGATGGTGATGATACGACAGTACGACCGCACGGTGGTGATGGGGGCGATGACACGTTGGTTATGGAACGACAGTACGATAACACGGTGGTGATGGGACGATGCCACGTTGGTGATGACACGTCAGTGCGACAGAGCGATGGTGATGGGACGATAACACGTTGGTGATGGGACGATGCCACGTTGGTGATGACACGTCAGTGCAACAGAGCGATGGTGATGGGACGATGCCACGTTGGTGATGACACGTCAGTGCGACAGAGCGATGGTGATGGGACGATGCCACGTTGGTGATGACACGTCAGTGCGACAAAGCGATGGTGATGGGACGATAACACGTTGGTGATGACACGACAGTGCGACAGAGCAACGGGGATGGGACGATGATACGTTAGTGATGGCGCGGCAGTACGACAGCACAGTGGTAATGGAATGATGACACGATGGGGATGACACGACAATACGACAGCATGGTGGTGATGGAAACATAAAACGATGGTGATGACAGGACAGTACGGCAGCACGGTAGGATGGAACGATGGCAAGTTGGTGACGACGGTACGGTGGTGATGGGGTAATGACACGTTAGTGGTGACACGACAGTACGATAGTACGGTGGTGAAGGGGCGAGTGCACGATGGTTATGACACGACAGTACGACCGCATGGTGGTGATTAGGCGATGACACGATGGTGATGACGCGGCAGTATGGTGGTTATGGGGCGATGGTACGATGGTGATTAAACGACAGTACGACAGCACGTTGGGGATGGGACGTTGATACGTTGGTTATGACACGACAGTACGACATCATGGTGGTGACGGGGTATCATATATTGGTTATGACACGACGCCGGGTACGACAGCACGGTGCTGATTGGGCGATGGCACTTTGGTGATGACACGACAAAACAGTGGTGATGGGGCGATTTCACGGTGGTGACACGAAGTACGGCAGTACGATGGTGATGGGGCGATGGCATAATTGTGATGACAGGTCAGTACGACAGCGCAGTGGTGATGTGGGATGACACGTTGTTGATGATACGACAGTACGACAACACGGTGGTGGTGGGACGATGACACGTTGGTGATGACACGACAGTGCGACAGAGCGATGGTGATGGGACGATGATACGTTAGTGATGGCATGATAGTATGACAGCACGGTAGTGATGGGACGATGGCACGATGGTAATTACACGACAGTACGACAGCATTGTGGTGATTTAACGATGATACGACGGCTCCAGGGTGGTGATGGGACGATGACAAGGTGGTGTAGACGGCACTGTGGTGATGGTGCAATGACATGATAGTAATAGAGCGAAAGTACGGTGGCGAACACGCGAAGACACGATGGTGATTGTCGTCTCACACCACTACTGCATTCTAATAGGGGTCCGTTGCAAAATTCAGGTCCATAACACAGTGAAAAAATACAAAATAAGCAGCATGTGTCTGGGCTCAAATTCTTCACAGGCTCAAGATTTAATGTTATAAAGAAAAAAACAAACATTTAAGAATTTTTTTAATTAAATGGTTTTGTGATATATATCAATTTCCAGAGTGATAATAAGTCATATCGCCGAATGAACACTAGGTATAGTCTGTATTTATATACAAATTTTGAGCAAGAAATACATTTTTCACGCGATAGCATCGCTCCATCACAATCGTTTCATCGTTTTATGTCGTTTTCGTCCTCGTACCATCGCTTCATCACAATCGTGTCATCGTTTTATGTCGTTTTCGTCCTAGTACCATCGCTCCATCACAATCGTGTCATCGTTTTATGTCGTTTTCGTCCTAGTACCATCGCTCCATCACAATCGTGTCATCGTTTTATGTCGTTTTCGTCCTAGTACCAAAGCTCCATCGCAATCGTGCTATTATAACGTGTGCATGTTGCCAAAGCGATAGCACGGTGTTACCCTAACGGAACACCATACATGATAATACAATAATCGCGTGTTTTATCATTGATATCACACCATTCATATCTCGACTGTGGGAAAGTTGACACAAAATCTTGTTTCATTGTCATTTGAAAAGTCAAACATTGGACTTATCATTAGGAAATCGTGCCATAACGATACACGTTATATCGATGTCGACCACGTATTTGTAAATTGACTGAGACGTTTAAAAACTAGCACATCTCTCTACTTATATACTAAACAGACGACCACCGCTAAGTATTTATCAGCCATATTAGTTTAAACACAACAGGACACAAGATAACGAACGATGTCTCCGTGTGTGTCTTCTAAAATCACATATTGATTGACTAATTGATAATTGTATTTCCTCCAATTTTGTTTTATGATTAGAATCAGTGTAGTTATCATGGGCGTAGGAGCGTTTCAATTATTGGTGTTGGGTGGGGGGCAGCTGAGAAAACAGTTTATGAGGATGTACTTCCAGGTCCAAACGTATATGCTAGACCTGAATATTGATGTGGGGGTGGTGGTGTGTGTGTGTGTGTGTGGGGGGGGGGGGGGGGGAGGTGGGGCAGCCCTATACCTATGGTTGTATAGTGTACCTGTTGAAGGGGTGGCCCTACGCCTATGGTTATAGTGTTCCTGTTGAAGGGGCGGCGCTACGCCTATGGTTATAAAGTGTACCTGTTGAAGGGGCGGCCCTACGCCTATGGTTATATAGTGTACCTGTTGAAGGGGCGGCCCTACGCCTATGGTTATACAGTGTACCTGTTGAAGGGGTGGCCCTACGCCTATGGTGGTATACAATGTACCTGTTGAAGGGGCGGCCCTATGCCTATGGTTATACAGTGTACCTTTGAAGGGGCGGCCCTACGCCTATGGTTATACAGTGTACCTTTGAAGGGGTGGCCCTACGCCTATGGTTATACAGTGTACCTTTGAAGGGGCGGCCCTACGCCTTTGGTTATACAGTGTACCTGCTGAAGGGGCGGACCTACGCTTATGGTTATACAGAGTACCTGCTGAAGGGACGGCCCTACACCTATGGTTATACAGTGTATCTGTTGAAGGGGCGGCCCTACACCTATGGTTATACAGTGTGCCTGTTGATGGGGCGGCCCTACACCTATGGTTATACAGTGTACCTGTTGAAGGGGCGGTCCTACACCTATGGTTATACAGCGTACCTGTTGAAGGGCGGCCCTACACCTATGGTTATACAGTGTACCTGTTAAAAGGGCGGCCTTACACCTATGGTTATACAGTGCACCTGTTAAAGGGGCGGCCTTACACCTATGGTTGTACATTGTACCTGTTGAAGGGGCGGTCCTACACCTATGGTTATACAGCGTACCTGTTGAAGGGCGGCCCTACACCTATGGTTATACAGTGTACCTGTTAAAGGGGCGGCCTTACACCTATGGTTATACAGTGCACCTGTTAAAGGGGCGGCCCTACGCCTATGGATGTATAGTGTACCTGTTGAAGGGGCGGTCCTACGCCTATGGTTATATAGTGTACCTGTTGAAGGGGCGGCCCTACGCCTATGGTTGTATAGTGTACCTGTTGAAGGGGCGGCAAATGCTTGAGAATGAAGGAACCTTTTATGTACAGTGTTTTTTAATTCTGTCAATTTCCATCATCATTTCAATTAATTCTTTCAATAATACAAAAACACAAGTCCGATATTTTTGAAATTATTGCACCATTAGATAAATAAGATAATAACTACACTTTATCAAAGATAATTCACCACACATTTATCTACGCAATTTTCAGTATAGGATTTTAATAATATCTATTTGATATTTAGGCTCTTCTGGAAGCACAATCCACTCCGTTGATCTGTCGCCATGCGCTACAGAACCTTGCCAGCTCCACGGTGGTACGAACTACACTGCAACTGTCAACTTCACTGCAAGTAAGTTCAGTCAGTAACAGTAATGGTAAATGTGACATTTGTCATGGCAAATTATTCGTATGTGTGTTTGCGGCAACATTTGGCGCCGTTAACATCAATATATAGTTTAGTGTAAACAAATTTCATTTCAATATAAACACAGTTTTATAACATTATATTGTGCAAATGAATAATATATATACGATTATAGTCAAAATGGTCTGGTCATAGGTTCTCTCAACATGATATATCTAGTCAATGAGAGAGAACTCAACTCGTATGTATTCGGAGTTTCACCTGGGAATCGGTAATCGGTGTTGTGATCCTAAGAATCAGTGTTTCACCTGGGAATCGGTGTTGTGTTTCTGGCAATCGGTGTTTTTTCCTGGGAATCGGTGCTGTGTTGTGGGAATCAGTGTTTTACCTGGGAATCAGTGTGGTGTTTCTTGGAATCTGTGTTAATTTCCTGGGAATCGGTGTGGTATTCCTGGGAATCGGTGTTGTATTCCTGGGATCGATGTTGTCTTTCTGGGAATCTGTGTTGTTTTCCTGGGAATCGGTATTGTATTCCTGGGAATCTGTGTTATTTTCCTGGGAATCGGTGTTATTTTCCTAGAAATCGGTGTTGTAATCCTGGGATCGGTGTTGTCTTTCTCGGGATCTGTGTCGTTTTCCTTGAAATCGGTATTGTAATTCTGAGAATCGGTGTTGTGTTTCTGGGAATCGATGTTGTATTCCTGGGATCGGTGTTGTGTTTCTCGGGATCTGTGTCGTTTTCCTTGAAATCGGTACGGTATTGTAATTCTGAGAATCGGTGTTGTGTTTCTGGGAATCGATGTTGTATTCCTGGGATCGGTGTTGTGTTTCTCGGGATCTGTGTCGTTTTCCTTGAAATCGGTATTGTAATTCTGAGAATCGGTGTTGTGTTTCTGGGAATCGATGTTGTATTCCTGGGATCGGTGTTGTGTTTCTGGGAATCTGTGTTTTTTTTTTGGAATCGGTGTTGTTTTCCTGGGAATCTGTGTTATTTTCATGGGAATATGTGTTGTATTCCTAGAAATTAGTTTTGTATTACTGGGAATCGGTGTTGTGTTTCTGGGAATCGGTGTTGTATTCCTAAGAATCGGTGATATTTTCATGGGAATCTGTTTTGTTGTCTGGGAATCGGTGTTGTGTTCAGTATGTTAGGTATGTTTCAATAATATCAGTACAGACACAGTGTATGTATTTAGGAATGTTTCAATAACATCAGTACAGACACAGTTTAGGTATTAAGGTATGTTTCAATAACATCAGTACAGGCACAGTGTATGTATTTAGGGATGTTTCACTAATATCAGAATAGACACAGTGAAGGTATTAAGGAACGTTTCAATAACCTCAGTACAGACACAATGGAGATATTTAAGTATGTTTCAATAACCTCAGTACAGACACAATGGAGGTATTTAGGTATGTTTCTATAACCTCAGTACAGACACAGTGGAGATATTTAGGTATGTTTCAATAACATCAGTACATACACAGTGGAGGTATTTAGGTATGTTTCAATAACCTCAGTACAGACACAGTGAAGGTCTTTAAGCATGTTTCAATAAGTTCAGTACAAACAATGTAGGTATTAAGGAACGTTTAAATTACCTCAGTACAGACACAGTGGATATATTTAGGTATGTTTCACTAATATCAGTATAGACACAGTGTCAGGTATCAAGGAATATTTTTATAACCTCAGTACAGCCACAGTGGAGGTATTTAGTTATGTTTCAATAACATCAGTACAGGCACAGTGTAGCTATATAGGTATGTTTCAATAACATCAGTACAGCCACAGTGGAGGTATTAGGTATGTTTCTATAACATCAGTACAGACACAGTGGAGGTATTTAGGTATGTTTCAATAACCTCAGTACAGACTCAGTGGAGGTATTTAGGTATGTTTCTATAACATCAGTACAGACACAGTGGAGGTATTTAGGTATGTTTCTATAACATCAGTACAGACACAATGTAGCTATTTAGGTATGTTTCAATAACCTCAGTACAGACACAGTGGGGGTATTCAGGTATGTTTCAATGATTTCAGTACAGACACAGTGTAGGTATTTAGGAACGTTGAAATTTTCTCAGTACAGACACAGTGGGGGTATTTAGTTATGTTTCAATAATATCAGTACAGACACAGTATAGCTATTTAGCTATGTTTCAATAACCTCAGTACAGACACAGTGGGTGTATTTAGGTATGTTTCAATAACCTCAATACAGACACAGTGGATGTATTTAGGTATGTTTCAATAACCTCAGAACAGCCAAAGTGGAGGTATTTAGGTATGTTTCAATAACCACAGTACAGACACAGTGGGGGTATTTTGGTATGTTTCAATAACCTCAGTACAGACACAGTGGAGGTATTTAGGTATGTTTCAATAACCTCAATACAGACACAGTGGATGTATTTAGGTATATTTCAATAGCCTCAATACAGACACAGTGGATGTATTTAGGTATGTTTCAATAACTTCAGTACAGCCAAAGTGGAGGTATTTTGGTATATTTCAATAACATCAGTACAGACACAGTGTAGCTATTTAGGTATGTTTCAATAACCTCAGTACAGGCACAGTGTATGTATTTAGAGATGTTTCACTAATATCAGAATAGACACAGTGAAGGTATTAAGGAACGTTTCAATAACCTCAGTACAGACACAATGGAGATATTTAAGTATGTTTCAATAACCTCAGTACAGACACAATGGAGGTATTTAGGTATGTTTCTATAACCTCAGTACAGACACAGTGGATATATTTAGGTATGTTTCAATAACATCAGTACATACACAGTGGAGGTATTTAGGTATGTTTCAATAACCTCAGTACAGACACAGTGAAGGTCTTTAAGCATGTTTCAATAAGTTCAGTACAAACAATGTAGGTATTAAGGAACGTTTAAATTACCTCAGTACAGACACAGTGGATATATTTAGGTATGTTTCACTAATATCAGTATAGACACAGTGTCAGGTATCAAGGAATATTTTTATAACCTCAGTACAGCCACAGTGGAGGTATTTAGTTATGTTTCAATAACATCAGTACAGGCACAGTGTAGCTATATAGGTATGTTTCAATAACATCAGTACAGCCACAGTGGAGGTATTAGGTATGTTTCTATAACATCAGTACAGACACAGTGGAGGTATTTAGGTATGTTTCAATAACCTCAGTACAGACTCAGTGGAGGTATTTAGGTATGTTTCTATAACATCAGTACAGACACAGTGGAGGTATTTAGGTATGTTTCTATAACATCAGTACAGACACAATGTAGCTATTTAGGTATGTTTCAATAGCCTCAGTACAGACACAGTGGGGGTATTCAGGTATGTTTCAATGATTTCAGTACAGACACAGTGTAGGTATTTAGGAACGTTGAAATTTTCTCAGTACAGACACAGTGGGGGTATTTAGTTATGTTTCAATAATATCAGTACAGACACAGTATAGCTATTTAGCTATGTTTCAATAACATCAGTACAGACACAGTGGGTGTATTTAGGTATGTTTCAATAACCTCAATACAGACACAGTGGATGTATTTAGGTATGTTTCAATAACCTCAGAACAGCCAAAGTGGAGGTATTTAGGTATGTTTCAATAACCACAGTACAGACACAGTGGGGGTATTTTGGTATGTTTCAATAACCTCAGTACAGACACAGTGGAGGTATTTAGGTATGTTTCAATAACCTCAATACAGACACAGTGGATGTATTTAGGTATATTTCAATAGCCTCAATACAGACACAGTGGATGTATTTAGGTATGTTTCAATAACTTCAGTACAGCCAAAGTGGAGGTATTTTGGTATATTTCAATAACATCAGTACAGACACAGTGTAGCTATTTAGGTATGTTTCAATAACCTCAGTACAGACACAGTGGAGGTATTTAGGTATGTTGAAATTACCTCAGTACATACACAGTGGGGGTATTTAGGGTTGTTTCGATAACCTCAGTACGGACACAGTGGAGGGATTTAGGGTTGTTTCAATAACCTCAGTACGGACACAGTGGAGGTATTTAGAAATAGTTAAAAAAACTTTAGTACAGACATTGTGTAGGCATTAAGGGATATTCGGATTGAAACACGGTTTGAGTTACGGAATGTGTTTTCAGTTATGGAGTTAGGTAATGTTTTGTTTAAGGAATGTATCACTCATTTAAAGGACTGTAAGGGAATAACTGCCATTGGACATTGTGAAGGACTTGTATATTGAAGTGAAGTCAAGCCTTTTTTTAAGCAGCCAGTCTATGGGAGAGGCAAAATAAGCCTTTTAAGACAGGTTAATGCTTAAAACAGGTTAACTTGTTCTGAAAGCAAAGACATGAGAAATAACAAGTGGCTGCTTAATAAAGGTGACCGCTTACACAGCTTTGACTTATTTTTATGGTTTTGGAGCTGACATAGATACAATGTATCACTGTTTATATATCCAAACAGTGATACGGTCGGACTAAGGAATGTCTTAACTCTGGCAAGATTTATTTGTTGATATTTCATTATTTAGTACTGAGGCAGTGTGGAAACGAAATGTTTCAAACATATTTTATGGCAGGAGGTAGCGTTGGATAAGTGATTGTTCAATAGTTCTAGTATTTTGGCGGTGTTAATTATGTTTAATTATGTTAGGCATTCATCGGGGTCAGAACATATTATAGAACCTGGAGAGAGTTAGTCATTGGTCAATAAGAAGTAAATATCATAATTAGGAGTTAATTTAGATGATGTAATGTTTAAGAATGTGAGTTAAAGTCGTTGAGCTAACTTCATCTCGTTGGAAGCCAGTTGATTACATGACGTTCATTCACGTTTGTTATTATATCACACCATAAACCATAATCTGCATAGCAGGTCAGTTGTATTCTATGTCATTTTCAGGTGAGAATTCCCCAACTGCTAAAACTGTTGTCCATGGAATCATAGGTGGCGTGCCAGTTCCGTTTCCGGTTCCGTCTGATTGTTGTAATAACCACAATCTTAAATGTCCGGTAACAACAGGTGTTACAGATACATACGTTAATTCTATTTACTGCAGTCCAGAATACCCGAAGGTAAAATAAAATATTTTTGAACGTTTTCTTCTCTGAGCTATATCTTATTTTATCTAATGTATGAACACTAGTATGAATATTAATTCCGTATAAGAGTCATACCGTATGGAAATAGACTAACAGAAGATCATTTAACCTGACCACTCTTTCTTGGATCCTTGAAGGGTATCCAGTACTCAAGTACACCCATCTCCGCAAGTAACTAATAACTGATCCACTTGAACCAGCGGTGAGAGATGAATGACAATGAGACGACACAATGTCGAATATCAATAATCACAGAGACTGAGGTCAGATTAATGTTTCTACATGTAGTATAACAAATATATGATTTCTATTGATATAATAAGCATTAAACAGGTTCCATATGCTTTTACGTGTAGTATAACAAATAAATGATTCCTATTGATAAAATAAGTATTAAACAGGTTCCATATACTCTACGTGTGGTATAACAAATATATGATTCATATTGAAATAATAAGCTTTAAATAGGTTCCATATGCTTCTACGTGTAATATAACAAATATATGATTCATATTGATATAATAAGCATTAAACAGGTTCCATATGCTTCTACGTGTAGTATAACAAATATAAGATTCCTATTGTTACAATAAGCATTAAACAGGTTCCATATGCCTCTACGTGTAGTATAACAAATATATGATTCCTATTGTTACAATAAGCATTAAACAGGTTCCATATGCCTCTACGTGTAGTATAACAAATATATGATTCCTATTGTTACAATAAGCCTTAAACAGGTTCCATATGCCTCTACGTGTAGTATAACAAATATATGATTCCTATTGTTACAATAAGCATTATATAGGTTCCATATGCTTCTACGTTTAGTGTAACAAATATATGATTCCTATTGTTACAATAAGCATTAAACAGGTTCCATATGCCTCTACGTGTAGTATAACAAATATATGATTCATATTGTTACAATAAGCCTTAAACAGGTTCCATATGCCTCTACGTGTAGTATAACAAATATATGATTCCTATTGTTAAAATAAGCCTTAAACAGGTTCCATATGCCTCTACGTGTAGTATAACAAATAAATGATTCCTATTGATGAAATAAGTATTAAACAGGTTCCATATACTCCACGTGTGGTATAACAAATATATGATTCATATTGAAATAATAAGCATTATATAGGTTCCATATGCTTCTACGTGTGGTGTAATAAATATATAATTTATATTGTTACAATAAGCATTAAACAGGTTCCATATGGCTCTACGTGTAGTATAACAAATATATGATTCCTATTGTTACAATAAGCATTAAACAGGTTCCATATGCACTACGTGTAGTATAACAAATATATGATTCCTTTTGATATAATAAACATTATATAGGTTCCATATGCTTCTACGTGTAGTGTAACAAATATATGATTTATATTGATATAATAAGCATTACACAGGTTACTTCTGCTTCTACGTGTAGTGTAACAAATATATGATTCCTTTTGATATAATAAACATTATATAGGTTCCATATGCTTCTACGTGTAGTGTAACAAATATAATTATGATTTATATTGATATAATAAGCATTACACAGGTTACTTCTGCTTCTACGTGTAGTGTAACAAATATATGATTCCTTTTGATATAATAAACATTATATAGGTTCCATATGCTTCTACGTGTAGTGTAACAAATATATGATTTATATTGACATAAAAAGCATTAAATAGGTTCCATATGCTTCTACGTGTAGTGTAACACATATATGATTCCTATTGATATAATAAACATTAAACAGGTTCCATATGCTTCTACGTGTAGTATAACAAATATATGACTCCTTTTGCTACAATAATCATTAAATCGGTTCCATATGATTGGAGGTGTAGTATAACAAATATATGATTCATATTGATATAAGAAGCATTTCACGAAATTGTTTATTTCCTTTTATGCGATAACCCAATGCGTACATGGTACCATCTGATTCTCATGTATATGTTCCCTGATATTATCACGAGACACCCTGGTCTGCGAATATTAAAAGTGTTATTTGGATACCATGGTGGCCAGCTTCGCTAAAAGGAATAAATTTAGCTCCTCCAAAAGTAACTAAATACATTAAGATTCTATTTATTTATGTATTCATTTATCTCATATGTTATCACACATTTGTATAAGACTGCGTGTGGTTCAGGGGAGGTAACTGTAGTTATCTATTACAAGGAGACTATGCCAATTGATTGACGTTGTTTGAGACATAGGCCTACAAGAAAGTTCAGTAAAAGTATAACTTTACTAAAACTTCATATCATAGAACTATTTCAACGTACACTATACATTATTGTATAACACAAATGATGGCCTTAATGGATAAAGAAAACAAAGACTCGAGGGGAAATCAGACACTCTACCGATCCGACCACCGGTCAAGCTCTGGCCGCACTGCTGATAAATAAGCACATGTCCGTCTACGCTTATATATCTATTCTGTATTATATGTTATGTTTGTTTTGCAGATTAAACTACTCGCCAAATGGGAAGTACAAGACGCAAACGGCAAAGACATCATGTGTTTCGTAGTTCCTTTACAAATAGTCTAAACGTCTGGCACCACATAACATAATATAAACATCTATATTGCATTTGTAGTCATACTTTATAGTGACATGAAACTTGTTTTATAAGAGTAAAGTCATAGTTGTGTATAAACATGTGTGTTTGTGTGTCACTGACCCCCGTTGTCAATTTTTTAATAAGAAGGGACTGTGAAAAAATTGAAGTACATGTATGTTTAAATGTTTTTTTTACATTTAAAAATGTACACATTCGTCATTTGAATACATCAAAAAAAAAGATACAACTAAAATGTTCATTTCGACAATTTGAACGGCTTAAACTATTATTGTGTACGGTGGTGGTAGAAATGACAGTCCCTATTACTGTTTACAGTACAAGTGTTGACAGAAATGACAGCCCCTATTACTGTGTACAGTACTAATATTGGCAGAAATGACAGTCCCTATTACTGTGTACAGTACTAATATTGGCATAAATGACAGTCCCTATTTCTGTGTACAGTACTAGTGTTGACAGAAATGACAGCCCCTATAACTGTGTAAAGTGTCGGCAAAAATGACATTCCATATTACTGTGTACAGTGTCGGCAAATATGACAGTCCATATAACTGTACGGTGTTAGTAGAAATGACAGTCCCTATTACTGTGTACAGTGTCGGCAAATATGACAGTCCATATAGCTATGTGCGGTGTCGGTAGAAATGACAGTCCCTATTACGGTGTGCAGTGTCGGCAAATATGACAGTCCATATAACTGAGTACGGTGTCAGTAGAAATGACAGTCCCTATTACTGTGTACAGTGTCGGCAAATATGACAGTCCATATAACTGTGTACGGTGTCAGTAGAAGTGACAGTCCCTATTACTGTGTAAAGTGTCGGCAAATATGACAGCCCATATAACTGTGTACGGTGCCGGTAGAAATGACAGTCCCTATTACTGTGTACAGTGTCGGCAAATATGACAATCCATATAACTGTGTACGGTGTCAGTAGAAATGATAGTCCCTATTACTGTGTACAGTACTAATATTGGCAGAAACGTCAGTCCCTATTACTGTGTACAGTATTAGTGTTGACAGAAATGACAGCCCCTATTACTGTGTAAAGTGTCGGCAGAAATGACAGTCTCTGTTACTGTGTACAGTACTAGTGTTGGCAGAAGTGACAGTCTCTTTTACTTTGTACGGTGTGGGCAGAAATAATAGTCCCAATTTCTGCGTACAGTGTGGGCAGAAATGACAGTCTGTATTGTTACCGGGTGGATTTGTAGCGCATCGACATGATTTTGTGTTAAGTGGATATTTAATATAACAGCATAACAGCATACGACGGCATAAATATTTTCAGCATAATCACGTTTATCAAATGCTAGAATCCGATGTTTATGCATAAAGAAATAAAGCATAAAGTTCTTGTAATTTATATTGTAGAAACTCCTTTATCGTTTAATGATGTAATATATAGATTTAAGTAACATCCATTTTTATTTTCTTTGTAATGTGAAAGTTTTAAAGTTTAAAACATAGTTTTGGTTAATTCCATCTTTTACATCTTGTCCCAAAAAGGCTTAAACATAAACTCTTGTCTTAAACCGCACACATTCCTATGAAGAATGTGCTGTTTAGTTACTATTTACAGTGTTGGCAGAAACGACATTCTCTATTGCAGTATATAATGTTGGCAGAACCGACATTCTCTATTGCTGAGGACACTGTTGGCAAAAATGGCAATCCCTATTACTGTGCATAGTGTGGGCAGAAATGACAGTCCATGTTACTGTGTACAGTTTTGGCAGAAATGACAGTCCTTATTACTGTGTACAGTGTTGGCAAAAAATGACAGTTCTTATAACGGTGTATAGTGTTGGCAGAAATGACAGTCCCTATTACTGTATACAGTGTGGGCAGAAATGAAGTCCCTATTACTGTGTATAGTACTAGTATTGGTAGAAATGACAATCCCTATTTCTGTGCACAGTACTAGTATTGGCAGAAATGACAGTCCCTACTACTGTGAACAGTACAAGTTTTGGCAGCAATGACAGTCTCTATTAATGTGTACAGTGTTGGCAGAAATGACAGTCCCTATTTCTGTGCATAGTGTAAGCAGAAATGACAGTCCTTTTTACTGTGTACAGTGTTGGCAGAAATGACAGTTTTTATAACGATGTATAGTGTTGGCAGAAATAACAGTCCCTATTACTGTATACAGTGTAGGCAGAAATGACAGTCCCTATAACTGTGTACAGTACTAGTATTGGTAGAAATGACAATCCCTATTTCTGTGTATAGCACTAGTATTGGCAGAAATGACAGTCCCTACTACTTTGAACAGTACAAGTTTTGGCAGCAAGGACAGTCTCTATTAATGTGTACAGTGTTAGCAGAAATGACAGTCCCTATTTCTGTGCATAGTGTAAGCAGAAATGACAGTCCTTATTACTGTGTACAGTGTTGGCATGGTATATATATTCACTTCATTATAAAATTGAGATTCTGGAAACAATGTGATAATATTTGTGTCTGATATTATACTGGTATTATGGTGCAAAGCTGAACACGAGACATGTTCTTGACATGACAGCTCCCAGATTTAACTTATTAACTGATCGTTTAATTCACCATGGCGCGTAATGTTTTGCCATGCCACATTGAATGAGAGAACTAGTTTGAAGACATTTGGTCCGTTAAGTTTACTTTGAAGTTATGAAAAACTCAGGAAATTATTTTTGTGTGTCGCTTACTGATTTTACGGTATTTTGTAAGCCTAATAAAAGTATTTTTTCTAAAAATTCCAAAAAAAATACTGCGAAAATGAAACGTTCCTGGATGTCACAATTTGTTCGTACGAAATTCTTAAGACTTACGATGATCAGCGACACGGGCCCCTGGTTCTCTGTAATTTGTCTGGATATTGGGGTCAGGTGAATACAAGTGTATGTCATTCTTCTTCTTCATGTTCTTGGCATATGTTTGGGACTACCCGTTTAAACTAATACTATGCTATGAATAGAATTATAGGAAAACAAATATGAACATGTTAACCGTAATATATTAAATACATTAAAAAATTTATCTTGCGTATTTTGATATTTGTCAATTTCAAATTGGTTTCATTGTTTGCATTTTCGTTCTAAAAATTCATTGCCTATTCATGTCGCACAGTGTGTTTTTTTTAGATACAATAAAAGACTTGTTTGTTGATAAAATATATACATGGCCACAGTTTATGCATGAAGTAACTGGAGTTCACTTATGTCAGTTTATATTAAATAAGTCACATGGAAACCAGATTTCAACTCATTTTTAATTAACTTTTTTTTTATGAATTATGTATGTTGTACACTGAAATTCAGTTTTGAGTAATAACATTCGTAATAGGTACCCGCGGAGGACTCCATGTCCCGTATGTAATATTACATGTAATTTTGTTGCTAATCTTATTTTGTTCTGTATAGGCCTATATGTATATACATACAGTAAAATGTTTTTAAATATTAAAACATAACTAAACAGAGGTTTCTTTTCCTATAATTAAACGCGCCATTCTATTATTTTGTAACACATTGTTTGTCATCTGATACTTAGACACAGCCCGGCGGTTTTATAGTGTAGAGTTTCGGCAGATCATGCCACAGGTAGCAGGTTCGGTCAAGGACGGATCCAAGATTTCTGTTAGGGGGAGCGGCGAACTTTGGGGACGTAACACAAAATCTGAACGGATACACATGTTTTTCAGTAGATATATTTCAATAAATTATGAAAGTTTAAATGTGAGGCGTACATCGGGTTTTATAACTACCATCGAGTCCCAAGCTTGATCTGATGACATCTCAAAAACAACACTGAATACTTCTTACTTAATAATAATAATAATAATAATAATAATAATAATACTGATTATAATAAAGACTTTATTTCAAGAGGGTAACACAATTAGTATAATAAAGCAGTCACTAATCTCCCTTGTGGCCCTCAAATATATGAATATTTACAAATACATTTTAAGAAATATGTGAAATGAACAAATTACAAATATAGATACAGATAGACAATGCCATTTACTCCAGGCATACACTTGTAGATCTACCAGACACACAAGTACGCACACAGTGAGGTTTACTAAAAGTGTATCTTTAAATTCTAGTATATGAAATATGAGCAAAATAACATATTTACGCAAATAACTGAAGACTGATAGTATAATTTACAAAAGGATATTATGATATTGCATAAAGTTGTAACGTTTCATCCATTTCACGCGAGCATATTGTGAAATGCATTTTGGCAAGCAAATCCATATAATAGGCCAAGTAAAAGATGAACTTTTCCTGTACAGTTCTGTATTTTGTTTAAGCAGAAGAAAGTTATGAGAAGATGTAGATCTTAAAATTGGCAGAATTACATTACCAGTATTACGTTTATTGAAAGTGTCTTGAACATAAGTAGATGCAGTCCTCTTTTATGCTGTATATACACTCGCACTGTTAACATTATAGTGATATCTTTATCAATATAAACAAACAAAAGAAGATATAATATGATGTATCGAGTTGATGCTAGTTTCCACTACGTGTTTACTACGTGCTGTAATTGGCACTAACCGGAACTGTTATTATAACCCGGGCATCCTTTGTTCCCAATCTGACAGCAGCCTGATGGCGTTTATATAATGGACCATACACACCGATGAAGGCTCTCACAGGGGAACATTTACAACATGTGTATATAACCTGATAGAGGAATGCTATCTCGCAACAACAAGTGTGCCCCAATGAACCCACGTGTCGTAAATCTTCTAATGGATGTTGAGAAATTGAATCTGCGCGACTGAACGCTGGTGGATTTTGCGCGGGAAGGTCGTTATATGAAGAATGTGCTGTTTTAGTTACATTTTTGGTTGATACAGTTTGTTTGGACAACCCATACATCAAGGAATATTAGTGAAAGTGATGACAAGAGGTAAGTGTTGAATTGTGTGTTCTTTTTTATTATGTGTGTAGATACTCAAACTTAGTTTCAATGCTAATACAACTCGGCGTGCCCGGAAAGTCACGTGTAGTTAAATGTCAGTGATTTGAATGTCGTCGAATGTTCTCGTTGTGTTATATGGTGTTTAGTGTCGCTTTCAATAATTATGCAGTCATATAGTATTCTAAGCGCTACCATGCCGCTGGCACAATACCCCACCCAGTCACATTATACTGACACCGGGCCGACCAGACCTGGAACTATCTGAGCGTCAAGTGACTCTGAAGCTTCTAGTAGTTTTGTTCTAGTCTCTTTGATATGACCCGGCCTGTGATCGAACCGACGACCTTCCGCTGTTGTTACAGTTACCTTAGTCCGGCAACCATGTATTTATAGCTTAAAATAATTTATTGTTTTACGTACATGATTCATATGTATCCATTTTAAAAATAAAATTTACTTTTTTTTTAATATTTGTAGCATTTTTTTGTGATATCGGTATTCTGTCTTATTCTGTTAATGGCATGTGAAAAAAATCAATGCGACGTTTACAAATTTGGCAATGAAATATGTTTAAGTGTATACAATCCAAAGGGCCGATTTTTGCCCAATTAAAAAATAAAATGTTTAATCGAAAACACAAAAAATGTATTTTCACTGAAATTAATTGTTAATTGACAGCGTTTTTTTATTTTACAAGCTTGTAATGGGTGTATAGGAAATACATCTGCATTGGTTATTTAATTTAACTAATCTATATTTCAAATTAGTAATTAATCTTATTCCGGTTCTCTTATTTTTCATATAAAACTGATCACCTTTAAATAACGGAAATGTTGTCAAAAGGGAGATAATTCCGTGAAAAACGTTAACACTACGAAAACTGTATTTATCTTCCCAAATGCACCTATGATAGCAGATATTGTTTTTAAATAAAGACTATATAATCCTGTGTTGTACATAACTGAGTAGGTTTTGTATTAATCCTTTTATTGTCTTTCAAAATCAGTTTATTTAATGTACATTTGTTATATAATCAATGTTCACACGGTTCTTGTTTAATTTTATTGTTGAGGACCTCAGGAAAGATTGGATTTAGTCCAACTGAGGTTTCTCATCGTTGAATACCCATGGATACTCCCCATTGTATTGGACGGAGAGTATCGATATTGTCACCCGGGGGTATCCGACAATGGTCCCTACTGTGATGTAGCAAAATCAAATAGTATCATAAATGACCTATACGTACTAGCGGTAGAGCTTTATTTAGATTTAACATGATCATAAATGACCTTTATTTTTTGTTATTTAACTAAATAACTGAATAAATAATTAGCAACTTAACAGTAATGATAAAGATTAATGTTGGTAATTACATTCACTGACCTTTCACCTTATCTCTTCTAAATCAGTCGTTCAGCTCTCAATCCAAACCACGCGTTCATGTTTACAAATAAGATAAGTGCACCATGCAGTGATTTAGCCACTCTCTCCTTGAGAATTTTCTGATTCGTGTGTAAACCGTGGACAAAGTGAAAGTAGACACGAGAAAGCATGTACCCATATCCCAATTTTCAATAAAAATATTGTGATTTACATTAAAAACCTGACAATACTTTCAAAATACTAAAAATACATCAGTCATGCCATTCGAATAAAAAGTAAGCATTGAAAAAAAGGAAAATGCACTTCAAATAAG
This sequence comes from Panopea generosa, assembly GCA_029582155.1. Classification (NCBI taxonomy): domain Eukaryota; kingdom Metazoa; phylum Mollusca; class Bivalvia; order Adapedonta; family Hiatellidae; genus Panopea; species Panopea generosa. Next base: position 59,377,974 of record CM055897.1, read on the forward strand.
CAACAATGATTAGTTATAATCGCAATTATGCGAACCAATGAAGCACTTCCTGTTTCCAATGGTGGTACTTTGCCTACAAGGGACTCTTACATTTTAACACATATTTATGTAATGACGATTTTTAGTAAAAAATGACAATTTGCAGTAATAATGTCAAGTTGCATACATTAACTACGGAACATTTTGTCACAATACGGTTGTCTGCATGGTCATAAATTTAGGGGCGAGAGGTCAGCAGACTAGCCATTTTGATCTGTCAATATTTTTTTTTAAAAAAAAAATTTTTTAACCTAAATCCAACAAAAATGTAAAAAACACACACTTATGACACATTGGAGACATTATCTTAACAAAATACATTGTTCAATTTTGTGTAAATGCTGAAATTTGCAATATTCATTCAGCCGAAAAAAAATATTTCTTCAATATTTAGTAATTTTTCATTTACCTTCATTGTAAATATGCTTACATGTGCTCTATTTGAGGCAAAGATGTGTCAACACGTGTTTTCTATTAAGGAAATGTCTCTAATTTGACATATAAGACCATGAGAATTTCAAAAAAGTTTTTTACAAACAGTTAATATTTTGGGAAGTGAAGTCTCTATTATACAATGTTGGTGTGAGTCAACCATTAGTTTTTTGTTCTTTATTAATAAAAAACAGATTGCATGTTTGTCATTCATAGAAAGAAGTGAAAAATACATTTTATTGTTTGTTGACCTCTGCATGAGCATAATATGATAAGAAAAGGAGAGGTCACACTTCGTTCATATGGTTTTTAGCTCTACTGGCCAAAGGCCAGAAGTGCTTATGCGATGGCGCGTTGTCTGTCGTCCGTCGTCTGACGTCTGTCGTCTGTCGTCTGTTAGCAGCACTTTCTCTGAAACCACTAGGCCAATTAAACTGAAACTTCACATGGGTGTTTCTATTGCATTGGAGACTATACAGAATTTATTTTTTTCGATCTAAAATTCAATATGGCCGCCGTTACTAAAAATAGTCCAAAACTTAAAAAAATCTTCTTCTCATGAACGGCCTGACAGATTTTCAAAATGTTTATGTAGTAATGATGACCAACTATAGTTTTATTAGATTTGTTCAAATGGTGTCCCTAGGGTTAAATATGATCGCGCTCCGATGGTTCAATTAGGGGATACATGTCATTATAATATATATTTATATATTTTTTTCTTAAAATGGAAATGGTTTTGCCTATATCTTCACAGAAGCATTGTTTGGTGAAGGAGGTTCAGATTTGTAAAAAAAATGACTGGGTTCCACTGTCTTAAGGGGTCAGGAGGGGCCCCAAAAAGGTAAAAATTGGGAATTACTAAATTCGTTTTCTTAAGAACCGGTATGTCAGATTTGTTCATATTTTGCATAAATTATCCCTATGTGTAGGGGTTTGATTGCAGATAAAATTTAGGGGCTAAAATTTATAGGGGCCCTGTAAGGGGACTTAGAATTTTACATAGGGATACTATGGGAAAACAGAAAATTCTCTTTTTCTTTCATTTGTTTTGAAAGCACTAGGCCAATTAAACTGAAATTTCACACGGATGTTTCTATTGCATAGGAGACTATACAGAAGATTTTTTTTTCGATCTGAAATTCAAGATGGCCGCCGTTACTAAAAATAGTCCAAAACTTAAAAAATCTTCTTCTCATGAACGGCCCAACAGATTTTCAAAATGTTTATGTAGTAAAGATGACCAACTATAGTATTATTAGATTTGTTCAGATGGTGTTCCTAGGATTAAATATGACCCTGCCCCGAGAGTTCAATTAGGGGACACATGTCAATATAACATATATATATATTTTTTTTAAAATGGAAATGATGTTGCCTTTATCTTCACTAAAGCATTGTTAGGTGAAGGAAGTTAAGATTTGTAAAAATGACTGGGTTCCTATGTCTTAAGGGGTCAGGAGGGGCCCCAAAAGGATACAGATTGGGAATTACTAAATTCGTTTTCTTAAGAACCGGTATGTCAGATTTGTTCATATTTTGCATAAATTATCCCTATGTGTAGGGGTTTGATTGCAGATAAAATTTAGGGGCTAAAATTTATAGGGGCCCTGTAAGGGGACTTAGAATTTTACATAGGGATACTATGGGAAAACAGAAAATTCTCTTTTTCTTTCATTTGTTTTGAAAGCACTAGGCCAATTAAACTGAAATTTCACACGGATGTTTCTATTGCATAGGAGACTATACAGAAGATTTTTTTTTCGATCTGAAATTCAAGATGGTCGCCGTTACTAAAAATAGTCCAAAACTTAAAAAATCTTCTTCTCATGAACGGCCCAACAGATTTTCAAAATGTTTATGTAGTAAAGATGACCAACTATAGTATTATTAGATTTGTTCAGATGGTGTTCCTAGGATTAAATATGACCCTGCCCCGAGAGTTCAATTAGGGGACACATGTCAATATAACATATATATATATTTTTTTTAAAATGGAAATGATGTTGCCTTTATCTTCACTAAAGCATTGTTAGGTGAAGGAAGTTAAGATTTGTAAAAATGACTGGGTTCCTATGTCTTAAGGGGTCAGGAGGGGCCCCAAAAGGATACAGATTGGGAATTAGTAAAATCGTTTTCTTAAGAACCGGTATGTCAGATTTGTACATATTTGATATAAATTATCCCTATGTGTAGGGGTTTGATTGCAGATAATAATTTAGGGGCTAAAAAATATAGGGGCCCTGTAAGGGGACTTAGAATTTTACAAAGGGGTACTGTAGGAAAACAGAAAATTCTCTTCTTTTTTTCTTTATTCTGAAAGCACTAGGCCAATTAAACTGAAACTTCACATGGATGTTTCTATTGCATAGGAGACTATACAAATTTGTTTTTATATCTAAAATTCAAGATGGCCACCGTAACTAAAAATAGTCCAAAACTAAAAATATCTTCTCATGAACGGTCCAACATATTTTCAAAATGTTTATGTGGTAATGATGACCAACTATAGTTTTGTTAGATTTGTTCAAATGGTGTCACTAGAGTTAAAAATGACCCTGCCCCGATGTTTCTATTGCATAGTAGAATTTCAAAAAGTGCAACTGCCACTATGAGTCAGTAGAGCGTCCTCAGGCCCTCTTGTTTTTCTGTTCAGTGTGAACGCTATTGACAAAGTAGAAGAGTAGACTTCACTGCAGAAATCATGTGTTCATACTTCAATTTCCGAGCATCATTTTTAATTCTAAATTCACAAATCAAAATGTCAAATCTTTCAAAATGTTCAAAATATATCAATAGTGCCATTTAAATAAAAAAAAAAATGAGCATTAAAATAAGGAAAAATGCATTTTTAAACAAGAAGAAATAAGGATTATTTATAACCGCCATTATGCGACTACCAGGCGGAAGTATTTCCTGTTATCAATTGGTGGTACTAAAACTTGCACAATGATATTAAAGCGATAATATTTAGTTCAATGAACACTAGTACTTCGGTTTGTGAGTGTTTTGTATACACATAGATAACTCGGGTAATTTTGAAATAATACAACAGTGCCGTAGAGACGAATTTGATATTGGTGCCGCTAAATATTTTACAAAACTTGATTTGTTCGAAAACAAATCAACCATGACAAATGCAATTGTTTCCTGAATTTAAGATAATTCTAAAACAAGAAAAAATGGATAATTACTTGTGCGGCATACAAATTAAATATAGATAATGTTTGGGAAATTACCTAACTATGTAGAACAGTTTTGAAATTATTGGTGAGGCATGCGCCACCACTATTTGCTATTGGTGCGACAATGCCGCATCGTGCCGCACCCATGTCCGAGACTATCATGTTACAAGGTGAATGACTTTGTAGACACTTGATGAGTCCAATCAAATAAGAATAACAAATATATCTAAGTGTATCTAGTATTTCATAAAAGAGACAAAACAAGCTTTAAATATACCAAAACAACACAAAATACACAACTCTGACATGAATGAACGTTCATAAGGAAGTGACAGCTAAACTTTAAATGTAAACAAAATGTGCCGATTTTTTATGTCCTGTGTTATCAACTGGGAGTTTATGGTATTGTCTAAAATAGAACAGTAATAATAGCAAACAGCAAAATGTTTGTAAAACAATGCAGACGCTGACTCTAGGGTCAATATCACATCTCACTTTAGCATTAGGGACTACAGGGTCTTGTATTAATCATTATCAGGTAATTGCTGTTTTTATTAACACTATTAAGTGATTAGATATGTTGTTAATTGATAGCAAAGTAATAATGTATATGAACATATGTATCTATTCAATATATGCCTCATTATAACAGCAAGGATTATAGATGGATAGGGAATCCGTTGTCACCTGCATTATTCTGTCAGGATCTAAATTACCATATCTGCCGTAGTCACCAACATAACTAATCCATAGTCACCCGCATAATTCTGTCAAAATCTAAATTACAATATCCGCCGTAGTCACCCACATAACTCATCCGTTGTCACCCACATAATTATGTCAATATCTAAATTACCATACTTGTCGTAGTCACCCATAAAACTCTGTCAAGATTTAAATTACAATATCTGCCGTAGTCACCCACATAATTCTATCAAAATCTAAATTACAATATCTGCCATAGTCACCCACATAACTTATTCGTTGTCACCAATATAACTCTGTCAAGGTCTAAATTACCATATCTACCATAGTCACCCACATAACTCATCCGTTGTCTACCACATAATTATGTCAATATCTAAATTACCATACTTGCCGTAGTCACCCATAGAACTCTGTCAATGTCTAAATTACCATATCTTCCATAGTCACCCATAGAACTCCCCTGTAGTCACCCACATAATAAATTGAATTATAATTGGGCACTCATGTAAGACCATCAAAATATGTTACAGTTCTATGTGTATAACGTGAATATATACTGGACGGAACAGCAAACCCGCCACATTATATTGTATGTACATTACAGTTTTACGTATTTATCTCAGAATGTATCAAAGCAAAATCCCTGAATTTTGGACTTGGATATGAAAGAATATTTAGGCTATGTTAATTTACCACACAATTGTATGTTAATGCTACATACAAATTTTAAACGTTACTCAATATTTTGACGAAGGTAGTGGCGGATTAGCTGTTCCGTTTATGTATAATACAATTAATACTTAAAGTTCGATGACCTTTGATATTTGGGGTATAAGATCGCCAAACAGTTAAATAGTTTCACAGATTAAAAGAATATTTTGTCACATTTTTGTCTGTTTTACATGAGAAGAGATGTATCATGTCAGATATTGTATTCTGTTAATTTTTTTAATCACTTTACATTTCAGATGTTTCAACAGTAATACATTCGAATTTGCACCAGAAAACATCTAGACAGAGACAGTCCTGGATATAACAAGCACTATCTTAACTACACTATCTAAGGTTTTGAAGAAAATAACAATATTCAATAAAAACAGAAAGATTAAATGGTGGTACTATGTAATTCTAACGGACACTATGAAAATGCGAGTACGAGTTTACAAGAAGAAACATTCAATAAAATGTCAAAAGAGAGAGAGAGAAACACGATTGTACGTGATAAGTCATTCGGACACTATGTAAATTTCACAGTAGTTTAACAAGAAGCAGCATTTGATAAAATGTCATAACAAAAGGGAGGATCGATTCTGCGTGATACTTCCAACGGGATTGTGAAAATGCCAACATTTCCAACGTGAAAACCACACTCAGAAGAAATAGTTGCACTTGATAAATGAACCAAAATTTTTTAACAATCTTCCGATGATAAAGGATTATAAAAAGGAAAAGAAAACCATGATTAATTAGTACTAGTGTTCCATTAGAAACTATCCACTAGAAAGAACAAACATTGAAAGTGATCGGTATGGTAGAGATGGCAAAATAAGAAATGGAAATAAAAGCAGTGTTAAGAAGGTTATCAAAGAAAAAGATGTAAAAAGAGAAATCACATAAAGAGCAATTTAGGTTAACTACAGAGTTGGCATATTAGATAATATTAATATCACAAGAATAAACAAGGCAAAACATTAGAATGGTGTTTGCCCAATGCCGTATGTTCATGTAACCTGTGACTAATTTTAATCGCAGTCGGCCTCGAAGTTATAGAATAGCAAATTATTATTTTGATGCGTTTCAGAGCATCCTGTTTTATAAATACAACTGTAGAATGTGGCGTAACGTGGTTACACAGCAACCTGGTTTATAGAAGTAATTGTAACATGTGGAGTAACGTGATTTCATAGCAACCTGGTTTATAGAAATAACTGTAGAATGTTGAGCAACGTGGTTTCACAGCAACCTGGTTTATAGAAATAACTGTAGAATATAGTTAGTTTAATATAGTTTTACAGCAAATGATTTAAAAAGAACTGTTCACAGAATGTAGAGCAATGTAGTTTCACAGCAACCTGGTTTATAAAGACAACTGTAGAGTGTGGAACACTATGACTTAATAGCAACTTGGTTTATAGAGACAACTGTAGAATGTGAAGCAATGCGGATTCATAGCAATCTGGGTTAAACTGGCAACTGTGGAACGTGAAGCAATGTGATTTCACAGCAAACTGGATTAAAATGACAACTTTGATGTGAAACAATGTGGACCCACAGCAACCTGGGTTAAAGTGACAACCGAAGAATTGGAAGCAAAGTGGATTCAAAGCAACAAGGGGTAAATTGACAACTGTAGAATGTGAAGCAATGTGGATCCATAGCAACCTGGCTTAAAGTGACAACTGTGGAATGTGAAACAATGTGATGTCACACCAGCCTGGGTTAAAGTGACAATTATAGAATGCGAAACAATGTGTTTTCACACCAACCTGGGTTAAAGTGACAACCGTAGAATGAGAAGCAACGTAGATTCACAACAACCAGAGGTAAAGTGAAAACCGTAGAATGTGAAGCAATATGGACCCACAGCAACCAGGGTTAAAGTGACACCTAGGAATATGAAACAACGTGATTTCACAGCAACCGGGGTTGAAATGACAACTGTGGAATGTGAAACAATGTGGATCAACAGCAACCTTGGTTAAAGTGAAAACCGTAGAATGTGCAGCAATGTGGATTCAAAGCAACCAGGGGCAAAGTGACAACCGTAGAATGTGAAGCAATGTGGATCCATAGCAACCTGAGTTAAAGTGACAACTGTGGAATGTGAAACAATGTGATTTCACACCAACCTGGGTTAAAGTGACAACTGTAGAATGTGAAGCAATGTGATTTCACACTAACCTGGGTTAAAGTGGCAATCGTAGAATGTGAAGCAGTGTGGATTCACAACAACCAGGGGTTAGTGAAGCAATATGGATTCATAGCAACCAGGGGTAAAGTGACAACCGCAGAATGTGAAGCAATGTGGATTCACAGCAACCAGGGCTAAAGTGACAACTGTAGAATATGAAGCAATGTGGATCCACAGCAACCTGGGTTAAAATGACAACTGTGGAATGTGAAGCAATGTGGATTCAAAGCAACCAAGGGTAAAGTGACAACTGTAGAATGTGATGCAATGTGGATCCACAGTAACCAGGGTAAAGTGACAACTGTAGAATGTGAAGCAATGTTGATCCACAACAACCAGGGGTAAAGAGACAACTGTGGAATGTGAAACAATGTGATTTCACACCAACCTGGGTTAAAGTGACAACTGTAGATTGTGAAGCAGTGTGATTTCACATCAACCTGGGTTTAAGTGACAACCGTAGAATGTGAAGCAATATGAGTTCACAGCAACAAGGGATAAAGTGACAACCGCAGAATGTGAAGCAATGTGGATTCATAGCAACCAGGGGTAAAGTGACAACCGTACAATGTGAAGCAATTTGGATTTACAACAATCAGAGGTAAAGTCATAACCGTAGAATATGAAGCAATGTGGATCCACAGCAACCCAAGTTTAAGTGATAACCGTAGAATTTAAAGCAATGTGGATTCACAGCAACCAACGGTAAAGTGACAACCGTAGAATGTGAAGCAATGTGGATCTACAGCAACCAGGGGTAAAGTGACAACAGTAGAATGTGAAGCAATGTGGATCTACAGCAACCAGGGTTAAAGTGACAACTGTAGAATGTGAAGCAATTTTGATCCACAGCAACCAGGGGTAAAGTGACAACAGTAGAATGTGAAGCAATTTGGGTTCACAGCAACCAAGGGTAAAGTGACAACAGTAGAATGTGAAGCAATGTGGATCCACAGCAACCAGGGGTAAAGTGACAACAGTAGAATGTGAAGCAATGTGGATCCAAGCAACCAGGGGTAAAGTGACAACAGTAGAATGTGAAGCAATATAGGTTCACAGCAACAAGGGGTAAAGTGACAACAGTAGAATGTTAAGCAATGTGGATCCACAGCAACCAGGGGTAAAGTGACAACAGTAGAATGTGAAGCAATGTGGATCCACAGCAACCAGGGGTAAAGTGACAACAGTAGAATGTGAAGCAATGTTGATCCACAGCAACCTGGTTTATAGAAACAACTGTAGAATGTGGAGCGATGTGGAGATCCCCCATTAGAAACCAGGTTGGAAACCATGTCCTGTAGCTATGGGAGGTCGTGTTTGTATCTTACAGGTATGTTTGAATGTTTATAATCGGCTGTATATTGTGTTTCTTGTAAGTGATAATGTACGTACATAAAAAAAACTGATAAAAGTAAGTTTAAATTTGAAATTTTGCTATATTTAATTCATAATTATGATAAGCTACAATAAATGAAAGAGACGTTGAATGAAATGTTCATTTGTTTAGAATCATAAAATTTTTAATGGAGACAAACACAACAAGTGCTAGTGCGTTCGATATTTTTTAAAGTTCTCCATTACGATATGTATAGTATAAGTAATTTAAACACATTATTCACTCCGTTATCGCATGGCACATGTTTTCAAACATCTATTGAAACCCAGTGTTGTTCTATTGCAGGTCACCAGCTGCATGTGTTTAGAGTAGCTCTAGAGAGTACATACGACACACGTGTTTATGCTGCCGGACCAAATATGGTCAGACGAAAGAGTACGCATCAAATATAGTCAGACGAGAGAACCCACATCAAATACGGACAGACGAGAGAACAAACATCAAATACGGACAGACGATAGATCACAAGTAGGTTTGTCAGCTGCCTGAATTGGGTGATAGTGCTTATGAATGAATGTTATATCAAATACCGTAGCAGTATTGTATATATAGTATTATTATTTATATTAGTCGAGAGATATTTTTGTTTAAATCAACAACTGATTTATTTATAAGGTGAAATATCTTACATTTACGGTTTTTGAGCACGGTGTGTCTATCGTCCAATATTCATCCATCATTTTATTTTTTTTAATTTTGTATTAGCTTGTCTTTCGAAAAAAACAGCAGTCAGTAATTTTCCCTGACGTAAACGTCGGCGTTGCTGTTTTGTTAAAGTGTTAAAGTTTTTAGACGTGATCATATCTCAGCTACAACTAGACATACACCAATGAAACAGGGTCCTCCGTGCCCAAGTCGTCTAAAGCGCCATCTCAAGATCATTTACCTCGAACTTTATGTGAAAATGTTTGTCAGTTACTTTAGGAAGGACTGTTGTTCTACAGATTCATTCTGAGGTCTTTTTCAACCAATAAAACTGGATATGCGATATTTAGCCTATACTGTGTTGATAGTGTGTTTTTCCTACATGTACCAAAAATGTACTCAATGATCCAAAAAGTGATTTTAGGCAGCATTACACGCTTAGTTAATTCTGGTACTTTTTAGCAAAATCATTTCTCAGTAACAATTAGCCATACATCAATGAAACTTCAAATGTGTGATCTCTACCATTAAAGAGGGACAAGTGGGATTCGTTTTGATTTCAGTTAAAATTATGGCGATTTTATACTTTGAATAAAAATAGGTCTTTGTTTCATTCATAACATTTACTTCTATTTTGTTAAAATTATATCTCTATTTTCATGATACATAGATACTTGGTTAAATGTTATAGCATGATTCATAGTACTTAGTGCAAGTAGCGGTCGTCAGATAGCTTTGTGTTTGAGACAAGCTTCAAATGAGTCAAGGGTGCTTTTCCCCGGAAACTCATGTTCGTTTGTTATATAATTACTAATATCAATTGATATAAACACAGACTGAGAAGATTTCCATAAATATTTTGGAATACTGTTTCTATAAAGCTTACCTTTCCATCCATCACGTGAGCGATTTCCTATTTAATCTTGTTTTTTTTTCTGTTTTGTTATATTTTTCGTGCATTGTGAGCATTTGTTAAATGTTATATTTGCAGAATATAAAGTAAAGTACATCAGGAGCATAGGCAAGATTTATATGTATATGGTTATTGCTTTGGTAAATATGTTATACTTGGTACCTCTCTATCGATGCTGCAATCTGATTGGCCAATTAGAAACAAACAATTTAACAGCGTAACTTGTATATAGTATATACAAATAAAACTACATTTCCCTTAATAACTCAATAAAACTTTTATAAGTGCTCTGTGAAATTATAACAGCTATACATTTTTTATCATTTTAAGATGACTTGTTTTTAAAAAAGACATCGTCATAAGATTTTAATTATTATCAAAATTGTTGACAACACGAACGATAAATCATAATGGGAAAGCGCTAAAGCTTCAGATTTAAGCAACATTTCCTTGATTTTTTCAGATGTGACTTGTTGGTCATTTTACGAAACATTTTTTTTAAAGGACCTCAATGGAAATAAGAGTTTACTCTTATTTGTGTTGTCCTTGGTGGCGGTGTGCACGCCATGGCTCACTATGCCTCATGTATTTAATAATTTTATTTTAATGTACATGTTGTTTTAATAATCCATGTATGCATTCCTTTCGGAGTAATTTGTATTGTTATATTTGGGTAATGTAACTCAAAATAAGTTATTCTGTCTTTATCTACTTATATCACAATTTTAGAGGTAATACTCTGAGTCTAAGGTAATAATGTTAGATGTTGTTCGGTCGAAATCAATTTTTAACTGCTTGCACTCTGATTCACCAGCATACTCCCAGCATATAAACAATTATAAACAATTCTTCCATTCTTATCACAACATGCTGTCAGCGCTTTCTTTACAAAGAAAACAAGACCTGATCAACTGACAGTCTTTTACATAAATCATGTAAGGGCCATAGTACAAGAGTAATATGTTTTGTCAATATACAACAGTATAAACAATAAGCAACTGTACTATAATTTTTAATATTTTTTTTAAACCAATTCATCATACGAGGTATGACTTAGTGTGGTGATCGGTACAGGGTAATCTGATACAGCAGACAATCTGTATGCAGGGGGCTTTATTCAATTTTTAGATAGTTCATGTCCTAAAACATATATTTCCTTTGTTAAATACTTCCTGTAAATTAATCATGCGCTGTCCGAAATGACCACATCATCTAAATAGCAAGATATTGTTTTAATGACAAACATTGTCACACTCTGTCCATTAGCATTTGGAAACCTTTTTGACAGGTCTTAAGGCCCTGTGGTAACGTTTAAATTTATAAGAACCAAAGTAAGGATTGAACGCAGTATTGTTGACACTGAGGACATTTGTATATAAAAGAAACAAGAACTAAGATCGATATAATTGATGTAGTTTGGTGTCCTGTGATCGAACGATTCTGTAAGTTTCCGAACATCAGGAATAGCGTAGCGGAAGTCTTGTGTTTCAGAATTGAGAAAACGATATATTGACAAACTTCTCGCGACCCTGTTTCGATACCTGGCCGGGTTTTCTGCGTTTAGAAACCAACACTGTAGGACTAGAAATGGGATTGTGTTTTTGTTCATTGACAGCTGTTGTAACACTCTGACGTAACAATTCATCTTTTTGGTGGCGCAATACTTCATTTGTCTGGTGGAAGCCTATAGGGGCGTTGATGTTTTGACTGAGCATTTGGGTTGAGATGAATTTGATGCTCGACTATGTTTGAAAGACCTAAATCTGGGTTTTCTTTTGTCACAAATATGTCTTTATAATGAAGCAATATACTTGGTATTTCAAACTCTTGTTGTATAATACAGTAATTTGAGCCAAAATCAAAATTTGCTGCCGTCTGTTTTACTACTTTAAAATTGCTACAAAGATGCCTAATAGGTGCTGTGAATTATGGATCACAAGCATTGCCAAAATCGGTTTGTTCAACAAATGGGCATATTTTATAATATTATGTTGAATCTATTGTTCCAAATTCTTCTAGATGTTTACCTTTATGAATAACCGGGTATGGTGATGGATTGAGTATCTCTATAGGAACAGTATGTCTTGTTGAGACTACGTACGGCCACCGACATAGCTGTTAGTAATATCCGTTTATTTACACTAGTTGAACAAACACGATCTCAAACTACTGTTTTTAGTGTTAGGAAAAGGTGTAACCGTTGAATTAGCCCATATGTTGCACCTATTAACTTTTCCTTGAAATTCCTCAAAATCGAGTTGCATACCAAGCGACCTCATATAGCCCGCCCCGATTATGAGAGGATTGGGTGTAGCCTATATAACATATACTTCAAGGTTGTGTTGCTTACTTATTGTCAGAAATAGTGATAATGAAGTTTTTAATTTAGTAGGTAAAATTCTTTTAAAATTAAATTGATTGAGCTGCCCGAATCTAATATTGCTGAGACATTACGACCAGAAACGCTTGCATGCATAAACAAAAATGAATTAAGTACTCACATCATTAATTAAACACTCATTGCACATGGTCTCAGATTCACTTCAGCATTGTCATTAAATGTCCGGCAAAAAGTAGTTTTGATAGGTTCTTTACTCCTAGCGCGACTGTTTAGTGACGTATTCCCAAAGGATCGCGCCATGTATCTCTTTGTTTCCGTCCGTTTCCCTTGTGTGACTTGAATTGTCTGGTTCCTGGTAACTGGCACAGTCTCTTGCTGTGTTATGTTATTATATATTAGGCTGGAAGTATGATAAACTCTAAGACACAATACGTTCTAGAATGCTTCTTTAATAACGTGTATACATGAAGAGTGGTAAGACTTGAATGCCTCTCTAATAGCTGAATACAGTTTATACTCGTAAGTTGGCCAGTGTGTTAATGTGAATCCCTAATTAGATGTGACCAATTGACATCCTTGTACATAACAGAGGGGCGTCTCAGAAACTGTTAGTTAACATGATACAACACTGACTATCCATTTTGATTATAAAGCTGAAAGGCTTGTTCAAGTTAAGACTGACCTCGTGGCCAATTAGATCCGTGTTTGTAATGACCAAGTCAATGACATGCGTGACAAGTAAAATGATTTCACTGTCCTGGATGTTCCGTTTCGTATAGAGTCACCATTTGCAATCATACTGTGTAGCTTCTCACACAGTGGGTCAACAACATTTCTCCCCAGGTGTGAGATCTTGCTGTCTGGTATGCTGACTTCTTTAGCCCTCGATAGCCATACGCCTTCGACGCCTTTAGGGCTACCGTGAGAGCTTGAGGATTGCATGCCCTAACAAGAAATATACATTATATTAGCATTTTCAACTTAAGGTATCTGTACACGCAACTATTTGTTAACAGATGCGTTTTTATCATGTATTTGATACGCAATATGTGTCCAATTATGTATGACGTGTATTTACTCGACTAAGTTCGTGTCGCTGCTGATTGGATCATCACTATTCGTGACGGAACCGATCACTTTGTGTGTCTTGCTGCCTATTGCAATTATGTCTGGCTGTTTGGCATTTTTTTTGGAATTTTTTCTGGTAGAATGCCTTGCATCTGTTAAAGTTCCTTTTTCTTCTGTTTCATGTATTGTGGTCATCTTCTTCTTTTGTCTAGCTTAAGTAATGAATTCTTCCATCGCTTCATTTGTGGCTTTGCGATACATTTCCTGTACTGAAGTAAACATAGATACTGGACAATGGCTGAAAATATAGCCTTCACAAAATGTCTCATTTTGTCCAAATCGAAGGCCGGAAATGTACAAGTTATGTAAAATTTGAGTACTTCCTAGAAATAGCCTACCTTTAATATGAGGAGAAGAATCAAAATTTTGAACATGACCATGTTTTCATTAAAAGTGCAATTTGCCCATATGTCTAAACAATTCGACTTCGTCAGCATCAATGAGGACATTTGATTTCAAATAAAATGAAAACAAGAATTCTAGCCGGATTGCAATTTTTCCTATTAGGACGTGTCCAAAGCCAAGAAACATATGTGTTTACAATTACAAAACATGAATAGTAGAAACATAAAATAATATGCCTTATATTTGGTTGAGAACAGAGTTAAGATGGGTCAGAACACATGTTCCGATTTCTGATGAGTTCCATTCCAAATGTAACATGTTCACTTGGAGCCAGCTTATGCATATATGGCTAGGTTTTAGCTGTTCTATTTTCTTTTGTTGTAGGCTTGGGGAAACATTTGAACATTTGGGTTGTAATACAGCTTGTAAATCAAACGTGGTAACAAAAATATCCTTGTCACATTTGCCCTTTTCTTACCTGCTTCCTACTCAATCATTGACTGCTCCTTTCTGAGTAAGTGTAATAGTAAATGATTTCATCTGATTACGAAACATTTCTTCTTCATTTTATTAAATTTGTTGCAATTTGACATGCGTTTTTTTGTTTGATTGTGGTGGTATCATAAGGGTCTACCAGTAAGTAAAGTCTGATGGAAATATATTCTAAAGTCAGTATTTCATAATTTACAAATGTATGACTATACCACCTATTTATATATATTTTCTATCCGTTCGACAGAGTAGGCTTCTGCAGAATTTTGTTCAATTCCAAGTCCTTGGCTCATAGAAGTGATATGTATTGTTGATCTTAGTCTTTCTGCAAGTATGCTACCATCATTACGCTTTTTTTAGTATTTCCCCAATAGTTTTATTCTGTGTTGTTTGATTTTGAACCAAAAGTGGACATTAACTTGGTGTGGTTTTTTTTCAAATTCACCTACTTCATTCAAATCTAATTTTATGGTATAACTTTTAAATGATATTGTTTGATTTAAACTGTATGTAAACAGTCCTTCTTAACATTTCTAAATAGTAGATAGGGAAATGTTGTTTCATTGTAATTGTTAATAATGCAATCATTTTCATGATAACTCAAAACATTTGACATTCAAATAAACATTCAACCAAGTGTGGGTCTGTCGCTAGTGGAGGCCTCTAAATTATCTATATGTGCAGCCCAATCCAACACTTAACTGCTTATAAATGGATTTAATGCCTAGTTAATTAAAGGTATATTCTTATCAGAACTTTAAAAAATTGTTTTACCTTTTCTAATAGCCATCACTTTCTATTTTTTAGTTTCCCTATCACTTCTGTTGAAAAGATCGTTTTCCGTTGCCTTTCTGGCAGTTTCATTTCCTTCTGCCAAAGTATTACTTACATTATCAAACTTCTCTCTTAATGCTGTTGTAGCGTTACATTCTATCCTTCTGATACAGTAGCAACTGCATTACGTGTATAAACTTCTCTGTTAATGGTGTCCTGTCGTCACATTTAATCTAGTCTGTTACAGTAGTACCTTTATTATAAAGTGTCTCTCTCAATGATGTTGCATAGTGGCAGTTACAACTAAATTATCAGACTTCCTTAGCTATCTATTGAAAACAAAAATGATAAAATATCAGTGTAGACGTCATACAATTATATTTTATTGAGCTGGGTAGTTGTCCCTTCTTCCTATCCTTCCTATATGCATCATGGACTTTTATTAGATATTTATACGACCTCAATTATGTGTTAACATATAATTTCTCAATACTGTATTTACTCTTTTGTTTTCAAATTATGATAGAGAAGATTGAGGTGATATCGTAGTAGCCTTCCTTTAGTTTAAGAAAGTTTACTGTTTTGGAGTGTTCCGTTTATGCTATGTTCGAATCCCACCTTTGAGGAGACTGTTGAAAACTTAACACAAGTGAAGTTAATATACTTTTAATGACACAATGCAATATTAGTTTCTATATATAGATGTAAAGTTACAAATGCACTGATAATCAATGTTTATATTTTCACGCAATGATGTTTCCAGTTACTAATTACTAAGTCCAATTTTGAAGTAATATTAATTGATATATTACATTAATTTAGAGAAGAGATCTATACTTCCAAAGGCCGAAACTCAAAAAGCTCCCAAATAACTCCTAACATCCCCTTTTATCTAAACACAACCCCCACTCTACACCCAAGAGACTGTTCTGTACGCAGGGGTGCCTACCCTGACGCGGTCATGTAGAAGTTACACGCTGGTGTAACCAAGTACACAAGAGTGTTAACACATACACAATTGTGTTAACACAGCAGAGGAAACCACACAGTGATTTAACATCTTAAACACAACTGTGCATAAAGTAAGCACATAGCTACCACCAAGTATAACCAAGAATAGCTCGCATATTAGTTATAGTAACTGAATCATCGTCTTTCACATCAACAGAAGAATATCATATTTTGGGTTAAAATAATATTTATCATCATATTAGACAAAATCGCAACACTGCCCCTGAACACATACTTGTTCAAAACAAAATTAAATAGCATGCATTAAATTAATACACTTAATAGCACTGTTTTAAATGATTCTGAAGCATTATTAACTTAACACTCACGCACGCAGTATTCTTTACAGTCATTCTCAAATCAACCCTTTCACACACTAAACTGTAAAATACGCGAATATAATTATGTGGCACATTGTTATTTGTTATATCTGCCGTTGGCCAATGGTACGAAAGTAGACGTCTTGTTTTCCTTTGGGTTGTTCTTATATATTGAGTCCCAAACGAAAAATCCATATGAAGCATGTCGGGTTACACGACACGCTTGTAACACCGCGGACAGATATGTCGGGTCACACGACACACTTGTCATTGACCGAATCCAGAATGTGTATTCCCTAGGTAAATCATCCAGGAAATCCAATTCATACCAGGTCAACACAATTCGATGAGCTTATTTTTATCCAATTAAAACATTAAATCCGAGACATTATTTCAGTAGAATCTGTATTATAAATCCAAAACAACCGGCACTATGTAATTATATATATCCAATAAATTACATAATTCTGCACGTTAGATCCAAAGGTAGGAAAATCACGGAATATAGTAACTGGTAATACATATACCCAAACAATTAAATATGCACGTAAATCCAAAGGTAGGAATACCACAGAATATATAAACTGGTAACACATATATCCAGTCAATTTAATTATGCACGTAAATCCAAAGGTAGGAATACCACAGAATATATAAACTGGTAATACATATATCCAATTAATTAATTAATTAATCCCGTGTTTCTGTTGTCTCCGCGGGGGTGTAGTTCGTCCTTAGATACCCGCATGTTTGGTTCACTAAGGCAAGGATGCCAGAGAGTAACTGAGGGTCAACCTGGCCTTTTTTTTTGTATTTGGTCAAGTGTAAGCCTAATCTCCTCTAATTTACCTCCAATTCCGTCTAAGAGTGTCCGTTGTCGTAAAATGACCTCCCTCAAACCTGATGTCACATGTGACCGAGTTGTCTCCCCCTCACCTTTGATCACTTGTAAGAAATTTTCCTCTAATCTTGCGATTGAAGTGAGACATTTCTCCAATTTATTCTCTTGAGTTAACCTCAATTCTGTATCCCCGTGTTGAGAAATGGGTGATAGACCCAGCACATACTGACTTAACTCATCTCCGCAACCAGGTAAACTAGAATTATCCAAAATGAGTTATAGAATAAATACCTTACTGGTGATTATAAAGAGATGTTGAAAGTTCAGAAGCAGAAAAGTAAATGAACATTTTTGACAGGAGTCCCATGATTTCACATGTACTACCTTCTGATGACAGATACTATCCATGTTTTAGACAAGTTCCCATTCAGAGTTTAAACTGTTGGTCAATGGCTAGTTTATTTCCGTTTATTGTTTTGACAGTCCTGGTCACAGAGTTTAATTTCGTGTCATATATGATGCAGAAAAGCTAAGTAGAGTTCAGTGGTTACACAGCCTGATAAAATTGGGTCTGTTTCCGTTGCCTTTGTCCCTGCCTAGCATCCGTATTTTTACAAACTTCTGCTTGTTGATTTATCTTAATTTTCTTGCCTATAGTACCTTTGTTTACTTCTTTCCTTTGTTTAGAACAGTCTGCATCAGTTGGTATTTTAATCCAATCAGGAAGAAAGTTAGAACGGTATCGTTTTACTCATGTTGCACTATTTTGGGTTTTGAGCCGGGTTTTCCCCGAATCTCGAACAACAAATCACTATACTTTTTCTGCACAATGTAAGGTCCCTTCCAGAGTTCTGGTTCAATCTTTTTAGAACGCCCTTTTACACGGTTTTTGTCCAGAAGATATACAATATCCCCCACATGGTATGTATTCATACTAATTCGCGTGTCATAGTCTTTCTTCATGCGAGATGCCGTCTTTTTCAGTTTTTCACAAGCTAATCTGTAAACCTTTTCCCGTTGAGATTTAAGTTGTTGTACATATTCACCATATGTATGTATCCCATTATTGTCTGGAATACAGCCGATCCTGACCTGCACAGGTTGTAAGCATTCGCGCCAAAACATAAGATAATTAGGTGTAAATCCTGTGCTTTCGTGCACACTTGACCGATATGCCATAGTAACTAGTGGTAAGTATTTGTCCCTATCACGTTGATCCTCTCCAACATACGATGATATCATATCCAAAAGAGTGGAATTATACCTTTCAACCATACCATTAGAGATGGGTCGAAACCCGGAAGTCCGTGTCTGGTTAATCTCCAATAGTCTGCACACTTCTCGGAAAAGCTGTGACTCAAAGTTACTTCCTCGGTCACTGTGTAAATCCAAACAGCACCCATAGCGCGATATAAATTCCAGCACAATTTTGTCAGCTATAGTTGCGCTAAGTTGATTTGGAATCGGGTAGCACTCCACAAATTTAGTAAAATGGTCCATTACAACCAACACATATTTATTTCCATTTTCGGGTTCTGGGAGTGGCCCTTAAACATCAGTGCAAATTCTGTCCATAGGAAAAGATACAGTGTATTTCCGAAGCGGGCTCTTGGGAAATTTATTCGGTCTCTTTCTAGCATTGCATTTTACACAACAATTTATGTAATCCCTAACACTGTCTTTCATATGGTACCAGTAAAATGATATCTTTAGTTTAAATGTAGTTTTATTTACCCCAAGATGGCCTGCAGACAGTGAAGAAAGCACCGAGTCCAAAACTTGTAATTTTAGAAATGATGGTAATACCAATTGCTTAAAGTATTGGGTACCTTTATTACATGTCCATTCCTTGTACAAAACTCCATCAATCAACACTAACTGGTCCCACAATAGCCATAAATTTATTACAAATGGTGATTCGCCAGCCACACTATCTCCTGAAGGCCTTATCTTAGAGTTCATTTTCCATGTAATGATATGGCTAATGTCCGGGTCATTTTTCTGAAGTTTTTGCAAACTCGTGTGGAGTATAATTACTCAATGATGATGCTTTTAATTGACTGTTAATGTACTGATTAGGCAATGATTTATCATCCACACTGGGCGATGATCCATCCTGATTACTGGTAGCCAACAGAGTTGTATCTTGTAAATCAGCACCTTTCTTTGGTAAAATCCGTTTAAATCTAGCACTTTGTTTTTGGTTTAATATCCTTGTCACAAGCTGTGTTAATCCATTCGCTAACCATGTATATAAATTAAATATCCATTCGAGCAACACTGACCAATTATAGATCAATTCACAGACCTTAATGCACATGAATCCCAGTCTGATGCATTTCAAACAATTTTGAACAAATTGTATAGTTTGTATACCACAAATAAAAACCATCAATTGCATAATGTAAGCCCACACAATGATTGACACCTTTGTTGTACTCCTCTCTGTATTGACATGTAATGTCTCTGAGGACACTGGACATGAAACATTTCTAGCGAATAGAGGTACTATGTCATCTGTACTTTCTAATACAGACCACTGTTTGTGTCGTTTCTTACAAACCTGACAACCTCCACATGGTAACTGTTCCAAAATAGTGTTTCTATCATAACAGTCACATTCAGATGGATCACAGGGAATTCGTGATAACCCGTCGGCGTTAGTGTGCTTGATACCTTTTCTATGTTCAATACAAAAGTCATATTGAGACAAAACTTCAAGCCAGCGTGCCATTTGATCAGTTGGGGATTTGAACGACATAATCCATCGCAGGCTTCAGTGATCTGTTCTTATTATGAACTTATGGCCCAATAAAAGATGTTTAAATTGCTGAATGAACGTGAGCACTGCCAATAGTTCTTTCCTGGTTGTGCAGTATTTCCTCTGACTTTTATCCAAAGTTTTACTGGCAAATGCTATTGGCCTTTCAACCTGAGTTTGAGTCTCTTCACACCACTGCATTTGGGAAATAACTCCTATTCCTCGGTCGCTGGCGTCTGCATCCAGAATAAATAAACCACCCTTTTCATCAAACCTAGGAAATGACATTACTTCTTCTCCACTTAGGGCATGTTTCAGATCATTAAAAGCTTCCTGACACTCCACCGTCCATTCAAACGATTGACCGGCCTCCATCAATCGATTTAAGTGTGTGGCTCGTGCAGAGAAGTTTCTTATAAATCGTCAGTAATATCCCACAAACCCGAGAAATGACCGAACGTCTCGGAGATTCTTCGGTGTAGGCCAGGGACTTAATCGCTGTAATTTTACCATTTTCTGGCATGACGCCTCCAGAACTAACACGATGTCCCAGAAATGACACTTCTTTCCTAAATAACTGACACTTGGAAGGTTTTAATTTCAGATTAACCTCCTTTAACTTTTGAAACAATCCGTCCAAGCGTTCCAGTGCTTCATGAAACGTACGTCCATACGAAATTATATCATCCAGATATATAATCAGCGTTTTCCATTGTAGCCCACGAAGTACGAGTTCCATGCATCTCTGGAAGGTGTGTGGTGATCCGCTAAGTCCCATTGGCATGGTTACATATTCATATAAGCCTCCTCGACTTGTACAAAATGCAGTTTTTGGGATGTCTGTTTCATTCATAGATATCTGAAAAAATCCTGATACCAGATCAACACAACTAAAGTATACCGCCCCTTCCAGACTGTCCAAACAATCATCGATTCGTGGTAGGGGATAAGTATCCTTGCATGACACAGCATTCAGCCTTCTTTAATCCACACAGGGACGAACGGTGCCATCAGGTTTTCGAACAAAACATAATGGTGCTGACCATGGGCTGCAACTCTCTCTTATAATACCTGCATCAATTTGTTCCTTAATAATTTTATCTACCTCTGTTGCAAATGCTTTGGGTGTGCGACGTGGTGGTAACTTTATGGGTTGTGCGTCTCCCGTCCGTATACAGTGTTTTACAACATTTGTACGTCTGAGATCTGTTGATGTCCTTGAGAATATATCACGGTGTTTATCTAACAAGTTAGCAAATTTTCCCTTTTGCTCTTCATTTAATTTGTCACAAGACTTCTCAAACATAATTATCTTTTAATGGCTTTGGCCACTTTGACATATCTACTCCTCTATCACCATCGCCTTTACGTGTAGAATGCATTTCTGTACTATTTTCCCCATAATTTGCATTCGTATTATTTTCCTGGATCAAATCATTATCGCAAACTGGATGCATAAATCCAAGAGTCGTTCCTTTCTTAATTATAGTATCCTCATTAGAAATGTTTGCAACGCGTACGGGCAAATCACCTGCAGAAAGGCTACACGTAGATGGGTCTACAAATGAATTTGCAATAACCACACCACCCACATAAAAATCTTTTTCTGGGCATATTAATCCATAATTTCCACCTAAACACTTTGTATTACCTTCCCCTTTTACAATAATTTCAGAATTACTTGGCACAATAATATCATGTGTACATGAAACACTTACAGCTCTTAAAGGCACCTTTTCTATGATTGTGGGGTATCATTTTTTGTTTAGTCGTAATCCAATTTTCGCCCCTAGCACATAATTGTTATGTTCTAAGAAATCTAATCCAATTAATCCATCTTCACGTATTGGAGCCACAATCACATCCCATAAGAAAATATCCTTGTTAATTTTAAATTCCAGACAGACAACACCGTCCACCGATAGTAATCCATCATTAGCCACTTCCAACCGTAAGCCATTATTGACTGGTCTTAATTCTGGTCTATTCTCTGGTTTAATGCGATAATAAAGACCTGTTGAAATTAGACTGACACAAGCGCCTGTGTCTTGAACAAATTTTGTTTTTACGCCTGCAACATTCACAGGTAGTAAAATTGAAATCCCGTGATTAATTGTCCGAATATTCACTTTATACAAATCCCTATTAAATCCATTTTGGACCGACACCATCACCTTTTATCCAAACACAACCCCCCAGCTCTACACCCAAGATACTGTTCTGTACACAGGGATGTTTACCCTGACGCGGTCATGTAGAAATACACACTAGTGTTAACACATACACACTGGTGTAACCAAGTACACAAGAGTGTTTACACATACACAATTGTGTTAACACAGCAGAGGTAACCACATAGTGATTTTACATCTCAAACACAACTGTGTACAAAGTAAGCACATAGTAACCACCAAGTATAAACAAGAATAACCTCAATATTAGTTATAGTAACTGAATCATCGTCTTTCACATCAACAGAAGAATATCATATTTTGGGTTGAAATAATATATAAGACAAAATCGCAACACTATACATAGCTTTAACTGTATGACAGGTTTTGTAATGAGAAAACATTTGCTTACAAGAAACCGGACCACGTGGAGTTCGAGTACTGAATTCAACACAGTTGGCAGTCGCTACTAAATCAGGAAGATGTTCTTTAGTTGAAAGAGGCATATGATTATCAATTGCTTGTTTTGATTGCCAAATTTTAATGATTTTGAATTTGCGATACATTCTTTGAATCCAATATTTAAATTTTTCTGAAACTCGACCAGTTGAAATTTGGAAATCTGATGCCAAGACTTATCGATTGGATTCCTTTTTAATTTGTACAACACAAACTGCGACTGATTTTCTGTGCTGAAATGTGGAAATTCTTTGTTTGGGTCACTAGATCATGGTTCCTGAT
Source organism: Panopea generosa (assembly GCA_029582155.1). Taxonomy (NCBI): domain Eukaryota; kingdom Metazoa; phylum Mollusca; class Bivalvia; order Adapedonta; family Hiatellidae; genus Panopea; species Panopea generosa. The sequence continues at coordinate 59,401,128 of CM055897.1, forward strand.
ATTGCTATTATTTTCAGTACAAAATCTGGTCAAATACTATTGTAAAATTTGAAGTAGATTAAGATCTTCAATATCTGTAAAAAATAATTCTTTGTCTAAACTTTTTATTAATTCTGTTTTTGAAATTGAAACTTGGATTGATTTATGAGAAGTGTCTGTTTTAATAGTTTGAGTACCTCTGGTACATTTTTCCAAAAAGAGACTAGATGGTACATCTGTTTGAGTAGAAATTCCAAGTTGGATGTCGGTATTAGATTTTTTTCTTTCTTTAGTGTTATCTGCGTGCATCTCTGAAGTGGAGGAGTTTTTTGGACTGCTACTTTTTTGTTTTTTTGGTGTCACTTGAGATGAAGAATCGAACAGTTGTCTTTTACGGGAAAGTTTAGCTGGTGTTCTGTTTAGCTCTTGGATTGTCGGTGCTGTTTCCTCTGGTGTTGTAGATGTAGACATTGGTGGTTGTAATTCTGTTGATGGATGCTGCTTTTCTGGCATTGAAAAACACATTAACATTGTACAAAGAAAACAAGAGAGGATCAACTGACACGTCTTTATCATAAATCATACAAGAGTGCCATAGTACAAGAGTAATATGTTTTGTCCATATACAGCACAATAGTCCATATCTACCCGCCAGCTCTCATTATCGGAGTGGGCTGACATGGTAGATATGGACAGTCGAAATGAGTAAGGCGAGAACATTTATATTTGGGAAGTCCACGCGTGAGCCCCAAAGGAGTTGCTCAGTGCCCTTTTGAGAAATGCTAAGGCCCTCTGTGGAATTAAATTTATTTTTGAATAATTTTATCTAAAAAAAAAAAATGAAATTGCAGGGTTAAATGTTTTAAATTGACTCATTCAAGAATAAAAAATAAGTCGCACACGAAAAAAAAACGCGCGTCACTAACGGGAGTCCCAGATCAGTAGGATCTCTGGCTCCCTGGCGAGTCTCCTATTAAACTATTTCAAGGCCCTCGGTGAAATATTTTGAAATAAAATCACTCGCGTAAAGAACAAAACACTCGCGTACAGAAAAACACCCTAGTAGTATCCGAGCCACTAGTTCACTCGTGACACACCTAACTGAGCCACCGAGCCCCTGAGGTTCTGAGATGTCCCCTTTTTGGACACTTTCCAGCCCCTCAGTGTAATTTAATATATTTTAGATAAAAAAATCAAAAACCTTTTTTTAATTCGAACTTAAATTAATAGCTATTATGTTTTAAGATGAAAGAAATCGTTTTCAAATGTCTTTAACAAATATGCTTCGGAGCAAGGAAAACATGTTTTATCAGTAACATAATCTGAAAATTGTAAATTGTCTGTTAGCTTTTAATCTGTCTACGAGAGAGTTGTTTGAATAGTTCGCCTTGACTTGACCAACGAGGAGCTTTTTTGTTGCCTTGATTTTGCTTTTCAAATTTATTAACTTCACGTAATGAGAGTTTTGTTGTTTCAAAGTCTGTGGCTTGTTTTGTATTCAAAACTATGTCTAATTTGTTTGACATGACATTATCAGCAGATAATTGTGGAAATGGTGTCCCATCAAATATGTTATACAGTCAATTTCCAACTGGTAATTTAATTCCTAAATTGTTACATCTATTAAATCATGTTTTCGAGCTCCAAATACAGGCCATGTATTCTTCTTCCTTTTCAACGAGACGATTATTTTAGAAGCATCTTTTCCGAGAAATGCTTACTGGCATTTAACTCATCGATTAATATAGACCGTTTTACGTGAAATGGGTATAACGGGATCGACTGCTTTACACTGCCGTACACCAGCGACAATTTGAGTAATACGCTATAATATCCTAAAACTCTGCAGTACTGCAGGTATCAATGTTCTAGATTCATTCGGCATATTCATTTGTTGATGTATTATTTTTAATCGGTATGTTAAGTTGTTGCTTTTGTACATGTAGAATAAACCTGAAATCTTCCTTCCTGTTAGCGTGGAATAACCTATAATATTTTGGTACGCCGTAAAACCCTATTTCTTCCTTAACATTTAAGAAGTTAGTAACACCTTTTTATAAACCTAGAGTCGTTATGCCAGTTTTTGAAGATATGAGTAAATTATCAACAAAACCCATATTGGTATGTACCTGTGATTGTTTCCGTCATACCAATAAAACATGACTCCTGTTTCACCAGCACATACTTAAATATGAGAACAGCAGTCAGGTTGTCATGATTTTAGACTGGTTCCAATTAAACTGCATATGGTTTCATTGATATTGATATAATAACAGATAAATAACCAGTCAAAACTTGTTTTTTAAATATTTAAGTAAACTGTTGGTGAAACAGAAGCCTGATAATAATAACATATTTTTTAGAATACTTGTGAACATATGACTACGAATGTGCGAGTTATGTCCCTTTCTGAAAAAAGAAACGAAACAAAGAGGTCTGCGCACATACTCGAGGTATTCCAATATTATAGTATCGTTGTTTCCTTAAACCACTGAACTGCTCAAATATACGTTTGTCTCAACGTCTTTCTGGTGGGTACACTTTCTAAGTTTTGTTGTGGGGTTGTTTATGTCACTACCAAATATACAACATTGTTTCCTCTGAACGGGCTTCATTTGATCTAGATGAGACTACCAGGGCAATGTTAATCTATATTTAACATCTGTATAAAACATACGTGCTTATTGATTGTGCACGTGTTTGTGTGTGCTGTTGAACGCGTGTGTAGCGTGCGTGTATGCGTGCGTCTGGGATTACTTTATTAATATATATATATATATATATATTAATATGTTTTTTATTGTATTAAGAACGCCTTGCAATCATGCTCGTATCATTTCTTTTATAATTAACGTAATGTTAGATGGGCTGATGATGTTTGTGTCTATTAGATACGAGATCATTGTGTCTATGAGGTATGAGATCATTTTTCACGTGTGTCTATGAGATGAGAGATCATTTTTCACATGTGTCTATGAGGTGAGAGATCATTTTTCATGTGTGTATGAGTTGAGAGATCATTTTTCATGTGTGTACGAGTTGAGAGATCATTTTTCGCATGTGTCTATGTGGTGGGAAGTCATTTTTCACGTGTGTCTTTGAGACTATTTTTCACGTGTGTCTATGAGATGAGAAATCATTTTTCACGTATGTCTATGAGATGAGAGATCATTTTTCACGTGTGACTATGAGGTAAGAAATTATTTTTCACGTGTGTCTATGAGGAGAGAGATCTTTTTTCACGTGTGTCTATGAGGTGAGAGATCATTTTTCACGTGTGTCTATGAGATGAGAGATCATTTTCCACGTGTGTTTATGAGATGATTTTTCACGTGTGTCTATGAGGTGAGAGATCAATTTTCACTTGTGTCTATGAGGTAAGATATCATTTTTCACGTATGTCTTTGAGGTGAGATACCACGTGTCTTTGAGGTGAGAAATCATTTTTTACGTGTGTCTATGAGGTATGAGATCATTTTTCACGTGTGTCAATGAGATGAGAGATCGTTTTTGACATGTGTCTATGAGGTGAGAGATCATTTTTCATGTGTGTATGAGTTGAGAGATCATTTTTCATGTGTGTACGAGTTGAGAGATCATTTTTCTCATGTGTCTATGTGGTGATAAGTCATTTTTCACGTGTGTCTATGAGACCATTTTTCACGTGTGTCTATGAGATGAGAAATCATTTTTCACGTATGTCTATGAGATGAGAGATCATTTTTCACGTGTGTCTTTGAGGTAAGAAACTATTTTTCACGTGTGTATGAGTTGAGAGATCATTTTTTACGTGTGTCTATGAGGAGATAGATCTTTTTTCACGTGTGTCTATGAGGTGAGAGATAATTTTTCAAGTGTGTCTATGAGATGAGAGATCATTTTCCATGTGTGTTTATGAGATGATTTTTCACGTGTGTCTATGAGGTGAGAGATCAATTTTCACTTGTGTCTATGAGTTAATATAATATTATTCACGTGTGTCTTTGAGGTGAGATATCACATGTCTATGAGGTGAGAAATCATTTTTTACATGTGTCTATGAGGTGAGAGATCATTTTTCACGTGTGTCTATGAGATGAGATTCATTTTTCACGTGTGTCTATGAGATGAGAGATCATTTTTCACTTGTGTTTATGAGGTAAAGTTTGTATATTCTAAGGAAATATTTTGTTTATCCTTTATTGTTAGTAAGTATTGAATATTGAAGACTGATAAAGAGTATGTAAATAACTTCTTCTGTTGATATTGCATCTTTATCTATAACAATAATTAATAAAGATTTTAAATTTAACTTTGCCTTACACTTAATTATTTGTAACCACTTATTTAAAGAATAACATGAAAAAGAACACCTTGTTGCACAGAGTCGATGGAATTCTTTTAGACCGGCGATACCGAAGATAAGCAAATAACCTGTGTGTAAAGTTTATTGCAATATTTTAATTAAAGGAGACACGATATTCTCACTCCGTCGTGGTCATGTTATTCAACAAATACATATATCTATATAAACGTGTTACGGTACAAACACCTGTATATAATTGTTACGTTGTATAAATAATTATATAAATGGTACGTTAAAAACACCAGTATATAAGTGTAATGTTACATACACATGTATATATAAGTGTTACATTACATACACATGTATATAACACATGTATATCAGTGTACATTACAAAACACCAGTATATAAATCTTACGTTACACACACCAGTATATAAGTGTTTCGCTACACACACCAGTATGTAAGTGTTACGTTACACACACCAGTATATAAATGTTACGTTACATACATCAGTATATAAATGTTACGTTACACACACCAGTATATAAGTGTTACGTTACATACACCAGTATATGTTACGTTACATGCACAGACATATAAATGTTACGTTACGCACACCAGTATATAAATGTTACGTTACACACACCAGTATATAAGTGTTACATTACATACACCAGTATATAAGTGTTACGTTACACACACCAGTATATAACTGTTACGTTACACACACAGGTATATAAATGTTACGTTACACACACCAGTATATAAATGTTACGTTACACACACCAGGATATAAGTGCTACGTTACATACACAAGTACATAAATATGTTACGTTACAAACACCTATATATAAATGTTACGTTACAAAGAAATGTTTATAAGTTTTACGTTACATATACTTGTATATAAGTGTTACGTTACATACACCAGTATATAAGTGTTACGTTACAAACTCTAGTATACAAGTGTTACGTTTCATACACCAATATTTAAATGTTACGTTAAATTATCTGTATATAAGAGATACGTTACACGTACGTAACATACACTTATATATGAGTGTTACATGTACGTTACATACACCTATAAATAAGTATTACATGTACGTTACATACACCAGTATATCAGTTTTACATGTATGTAACATACATGTGTATGTAAGTTTTACATGCACGTTACATATACCTGTATATAAGTGTTACATGTACACTACATACACCTGCATATAAGTGTTATATGCACGTTACATACACATGTATAAGTGTTACGCTGTATATATCTGTATATAAATATTATGTTTCATAAACCTGTGTATGAGCGTTATGTTAAACATGTATATACCTGTGTATGAGTGTAACGTTGAACATGTATATACCAGTGAGTGTTATGTTGTACATGACTGTATATACCAGTGTATGAGTGTTATGTTGAATGTGTATATACCAGTGTATGAGTGTTATGTTGTACAAGTATATACCTGTGTATAAGTATTGTGTTGTACATGTATATATACCAGTGTATGAGTGTTATGTTGTACATGTATATACCAGTGTATGAGTGTCATGTTATACATGTATATACCAGTATATGAGTGTCATGTTGTACATGTATATACCAGTATACGAGTGTTATGTTTTACATGTGTATACCTGTATATGAGTGTTAAGTTGTACATACATACACCTGTATATGAGTGCTATGTTGTACGTGTAAATACCTGTATATGAGTGTTAAGTTGTACATGTATATACCAATATATGAGTGCTATGTTGTATATGTATATACCTGTATATGAGTGTTATGTTGTACATAAATATACCTGTATATGTGTGTTATGTTGTACATGTATATACCTGTATATGAGTGTTAAGTTGTACATGTATATACCAATATATGAGTGCTATGTTGTACATGTATATATCTGTATATGAGTGTTATGTTGTATATGCATATACCTGTATATGAGTGTCATGTCGTTCATGTATATACCAGTATATGAGTGTTATGTTGTACATGTATATACCTGTATATGAGTGTTAAGTTGTACATGTATATACCAATATATGAGTGCTATCTTGTACATGTACATACATGTATATGAGTGTTATGTTGTACATGCATTACCATTATATGAGTGTTATGTTGTACACGTATATATTAGTATATGAGTGTTATGTTGTACATGTATATACCAGTGTATGATTGTTATGTTGTACATGTATATACCTGTATATGAGTGTTAAGTTGTACATGTATATACCAATATATGAGTGCTATGTTGTACATGTATATACCTGTATATGAGTGTTTTGTTGTACATGAATATACCTGTATATTAGTGTTAAGTTGTACATGTATATACCAATATATGAGTGTTATGTTGTACATGTATATACCTGTTTATGAGTGTTATGTTGTACATGTATATACCTGTATATTAGTGTTAAGTTGTACATGTATATACCAGTATATGAGCGCTATTTTGTACATGTATATATATGTATATGAGTGCTGTATTGTACATGTACATACCTGTATATGAGTGTGATGTTGTACATGTTTATACCCTTGTATTAGTGTTATGTTGTACATGTATTTACCTATATATGAGTGTTGTGCTATATATGTTTATACCAGTGTATAAGTGTTATGTTGTACATGTATATACCAGTATATGAGTGTTATGTTGTACATGTTTATACCTGTATATGAATGTTGTGTTGTACATGTATATTGTTATGTTGTACATGTATATACCAGTATATGAGTGTTATGTTGTACATGTATATACCTGTATATGAGTGTTGTTTTGTACATGTTTATACCTATATATGAGTGTTGTTTTGTACATGTATATTGTTATGTTGTACATGTATATATCTGTATATGAGTGTTGTGTGGTACATATTTATACCAGTGTATAAGTGTTATGTTGTACATATATATACCTGTATATGAGTGTTGTGTTGTACATTTATATTGTTATGTTGTACATGTATATACCAGTATATGAGTGTTATGTTGTACATGTATATACCAGTATATGAGTGTTATGTTGTACATGTATATACCTGTATATGTGTATTGTGTTGTACATGTATATACCAGTATATGAGTGTTATGTTGTACATGAATATACCAATCTATGAGTGTTATGTTGTACATGTATATACCTGTATATGTGTATTGTGTTGTACATGTATATACCAGTATATGAGTGTTGTGTTGCACATGTATTTACCAGTATATGAGTGTTGTGTTGTACATGTATATACATGTATATGAGTGTTATGTTGTACATGAATATACCAGTGTATGAGTGTTATGTTGCACATGTATATACTTGTATATGAGTGTTGTGTTGTACATGTATATACCTGTATATGAGTGTTGTATTGTACATGTATATACCAGTATATGAGTGTTGTGTTGTACATGTATATACCAGTATATGAGTGTTGTGTTGTACATGTATATACCAGTATATGAGTGTTGTGCTGTACATGTATATACCAGTATATGAGTGTTGTATTGTACATGTATATACCTGTATATGAGTGTTGTGCTGTACATGTATATACCAGTATATGAGTGTTGTGCTGTACATGTATATACCAGTATATGAGTGTTGTGCTGTACATGTATATACCAGTATATGAGTGTTATGTTGTACTTGTATATACCAGTATATGAGTGTTATGTTGTACATGTATATACCAGTATATGAGTGTTATGCTGTACATGTATATACCAGTATATGAGTGTTGTGTTGTACATGTATATACCAGTATATGAGTGTTGTGCTGTACATGTATATACCAGTGTATGAGAGTTATGTTGTACATGTATATACCAGTATATGAGTGTTGTGTTGTACATTTATATACCTGTATATGAGTGTTGTGTTGTACATATATATACCAGTATATGAGTGTTATGTTGTTCATGAATATACCAGTGTATGAGTCTTATGCTGTACATGTATATACCAGTATACATGTGGTTAGATGTACATACATATCTATGTATGAATGTAAGTATGCATGAGTGTCATGAGTGTCATATTACATTAATACAAATAAAAGAAACACTTTAAGCTCTACTGGCCAAAGGCCAGCATAGCTTATGTTATGGTAAATTGTCCGTCGTTCCGTCGCCGTCCGTCTTTCCGTTAACATTTTTCTTGTAGACGCGATAGCACCTTTATGTTTAATTGAACATCAACCAAACTTGCACAGGAGTTATATAACCACGAATGCCCCACCACGGGGCTTATTTGCACATTTTAAGCAAAACTTTAAAGAACATATTCTCTGAATGTGTAATTCACAGGTCCTAGATATTTTACATGTAGCATTGCATGAAGGTCCCCTAAAAGGTTTGTTTAGGTTTGTGTCCCTGAAATCAAATTTGAGGCCGCCACAGGATTCACTGTTTTACAAAGAGTTATATAAGGAAAATATTGTAGACGCGATTGCACCTCTATTTTTGATTGCATCTTAACCAAACTTGCACAGCAGTTTTATAATCACAGTCAAGATCTCAGACAGGTTCTTGAAGCAGCGTGATTCGACCACAAATGCCCCTGCCACAGGGCATATAAGCACATTTTAAGCGAAACTTTAAAAAAAACATTTTCTCTGAAATTTTAAGGCATAGAGATTAGATCGTTTATGTGTAGCATTGCATGGGGTCTCCTAAAAGGTTTATTGAAGTTTTGTCCATGTGGGTCACAACAGAGGTAGAATTATATAGAGAACATGTTACAGACGCGATAGCACCCCCATTTTAATTGAACTTTAACTAAACTTGCACAGCAGTTATGTTACCACAAGCTTACGGACAAGTTCTTGAACCAGCGTGATTCAACCACAGATGCTCCTGCCACCGCGCTTATAGGCAATTTCACGCGAAACTTTACTTTTCTCTTAAAGTTCAAGGTGTAGATCTTAGACATTTTATGTGTAGTTTTGTATGGTGGTCACCTAAAAGATCTGTTGAAGAGGAACTTACTTGTCCATTTGTTGCAAGTAGAGCGATTCAGACCTTTTTGGGCCTCTTGTTTTCATAGCTCACCTGAACAAATTGTATTCTGGTGGCACCACTGTCTGTCGATCTGTCAACTTAAAGGTTGGATGCCTCGCGTCTGCATTTTAGTCCGATCTTAACCAAGATTACACGGTTATATAACTGTTAGGTCTCGGATAGGTTCTTGAATTGGAAAATTCAACAAGTGGCCCAAGATGGGCCTAAGTCGCTCATCTGGTTTTACATGTCACTTCCTTTCAAATATTATATGGACTAAGCGCCTTTGAAGAACTTATTATACACCGACCCCAAAAAAAAATCATCATAAAACCGTGTTCCAATCCGTGCCCATACACTTGCGCCAAAGTGCTTCCAGACTGTTATGGGCACAACGTCATTTGTAATACATGTGAAACTAATGACAATGCCTTTGTATTCCCGAGTCTGAACCCCATAAAACAGGTATGAAATGAAGTAGTTCAGAGAGTCAGGTCCAATCATCAAATTGATACCATAAACGACCTCCGTTGGAATGACGTCTTTCACACAAAAACGATAACTGCACTTTGGTGTGATGCGGCTTAATTGTACCATTTACATAATTCATTGACGCATGCGTGCTGTATACTTTCATTTTCTCGACACAAAGAAAACATAAAGAAGAACTTTCACGGCAGCTTATTTAGAGGAAAGAAAGTAAGTTTTATTGTTTATGTTAATCGACTATACTCCTCGTGGGATCGGTATTGTAATTACACCCGCTCTGACCACAGTTACGAGATGTGTTGTAAAATGAAATACGCTTGAACAATCGTCGTAACATGGCGCCAAGTACAAGGGCTGATTGAGGTGGGTGGGAGTAATCATTTAGATTTTAGGGGCCAAATATTTCTATATATTGCAGCGGGTTTCAATTGTTAAGGTCATTTAAACGGAGCTCAACTGATCTATTCGTGCAGACAGGGTTTTCTGTCGTTCGTCAGTTTGTCTGTTTGTTTTCAACTGTTTTTACAAGGTCCTTCGACTTGCGGCTTAGTATTATTTTTAATAAGACCTGCAATTATTTTTAAATGTGGATCTATGTACATGTACGTATGTCACACTTTCTTACTAGTTGTATTAAACTTCAGCGTAAGGTAAGAACGTTTTATAATATTGTGCAAGGTCATCCACGTGAATTTAAGATTATATTTCCAGAAAACAAACCGTTTTATGAAATATTCAATCCGAGGTTGCGTTAATCTGGATTGATATTAAAAATGTTATGAACGATACTAACTTTATGTTTACGACCATTTTTTATTGTTCGTTCTTTTGTGAAATGCAACCCAGAACTGTGCAACCGACCGTTGCCAAATTTGTTGAGGTATATCGGTATGAAATCAAATTGCGCATACTGTCGCTGCATTCCGGTCTATTGACTTTTGGTGGGGCTCTTGTCCTTTAATTTGTTTTAATAGCAAATAATGTCTGCATTATTGCTCCTAAAATTTGCAAATAATTTTGGTCAACTTTGCATGTGATTTTAAGTATAAAATTCAGCTGTACACTGACTGTTGTTGCGTTCTGAACCATCGATTAATAGAAAAGCTATAGCCCTTTAATGATTTATAATGATGAATCAACAGGCAACAATCAGTGTAAGTATTTTAACTAACTCAATTTACATGAAAACCAAAAGTTGTGTCAGTAAAAATACATGGGAAATCCCATAGGGTACATTTAAAGCCAGATGTGTGCCTAGATATGGAAATGATATTTTGAAGACGCAGTCTGAAATTGAATTTTGGTTTGTAACAAACAGAATCGGTGATTAAATAAAATATACGAACTTTATTTCTGGTGATATCCGCTCTCCAAAATCGTTCTTTTTTCAATGTAAAGAGAGGTTATTTACCGACTTCATAACTTTCAAGACGGAATGCATGTACAGTGATGCCTTGTTATGTTTTACATTTTGTGGTGTTTTCTCTTGTCATTTGAACAGTTTCAGTTGTTTAACTAGACAAATAGTGCTTTTATTTGACAAAATGCTGTTTTAAACAAAGGGGCAATAACTTTCAACCAGACAATAGAATAAATTCAAATTCTGTTGATGTTGCTCTGAATACTTACAAATATCGTTGAATTAAAAAATATATTGAAATCTTGTACTATAGTTAAACTTGCATGAAAATACCGACAAAACTTTTGGAAGTCAGTATATGTGTAATGTATACTAGATGTATACAAATTGTGATGTTCTTGTACAAGACTACATTTAGTTCCTAAAATTAAAAAATCTCCGAACTTTACCAAATGTTTCTTTTGATTTCTTCGCATTTTGAAATTGGGAATTTTGTTTCTTTGGATTGGGAAAAAAATATACTATTTGGCATTTGGAATGGGCGATTGAGAACCCGGTCTAAACACCAATACTGCCACCTGTCGGTAAGTTATGTCAGCAAATCTACTCCTAAAGTGTATAAACAATTTTCATCAAACTTTGGTGGGGATTTAGTATGAAACCCAGTTGTGCTACTGTCGTTGCGTTCTGATCCACCGATGTTTGGCAGAGTTATGGCCCATGGATGATGATAATGGTATAGAGCATAGTGACGTCTCCACTGACCGGGCGTGTTGGGGAATACAGGTAAGAAGTCCAGCAACTGTTGCTCGTATCATAAGCATGTTCTGCCCCATCGACGTATGGCAAATTTACGGACATTTTATTGTGTTAATTGTCATCCTTGTCAGTAATATTCCTAAACTGATTATGGTCAAACTTTGTAGCATTCATAGTCCATCTGTGCATATTGCTGTCTCTGTACATAGTATCACTTTTATAACTAGACCAAACATGTTTGGTCACTCTTATAAAATAGGTATATGCTCGCAATATCGTTCAAGGACTAAAAACAGATCTTCTGTAAAGTTGCAATATATATATTGTATATTTCAGTAAAATGACAGCATTATAATTTTATTGTAATTTATCATTGTTCAATATTAAAGATTGCTACCACGTGGATTCGAAGTTTGCATTCAATGTAAACTACGATATTTATAAAGAGACATTTTATCGTTATTTCCTAAGATTAGATTTGTTTACGTTTAATACCCCATGATTCAAATTGTTTGATAAAAGATAAACCAAGACACGTTGTAAAGGATAGGGAAGATCCAATGGCGGATCTGCTCTTTAAAAAAGCGGTGCACGCCCTCCCTAAACTCCAAAAGTTTATTGAAATTCACTATATTTCTACTGAAAACAGGTGTTAACATTCACATTTGTGTTTCGCCCCCTAAGTCCACCCCTTCCAAACTGAAATCCAGGAACTATCCGTAGGTCCATATAACCCAAATATAGATTGTCCGATTTAGCCAGTTTGAATTATCTAAGAGGTAGTGGTTATATGTGTAGGTGAGTGGATGTACTGGGGTAAGAAAGCGCATTAAGTGGATAAATTTATTTTGTTAAATCTCTACCACCTAAAGAAAGGCAGTAGAGCATAATACATTTTGGGTAGCGCGTGGTCCAGTCGTAGAACATTGGACCTATGATCGGAAGGTCGTGGGTTCGATCCTCTGCCACTGCTTTATGTAATGACCTTTTGGCACTTGTTCTGCTTACGCTAAGTAGTGCTTCTACACAAGAATACACAGAACGTCCAAGTTGTACAACTAAGTACAATAAAAAAGTTTAAATTAAACTTAGTAACTTTTCGGTCATCTGTCCGTTCTCATTTTATCTTATTCGATTTTTTAATTGGATTTTAATCAAACTGTAGTGTGTTGTATATTCCAATAAGATTTAGGATGAGTTCGAAAACGTGTGTTTTTCAACAGTCTTAGACAAAGTTATTTATCCTTAGATTGTCAAAAAGTTGTTAACGTGTTTATTCAAAAGAAGTTTTATTTTTTATTTGATTTAACTCGCAGTTTTGTTATCCATTTCCACAAACAGAGGCACGTGCGGTTCAGAGTAAACAAAATATCACTGTCGATCTCTGTAGAGGGAAATGAATACTCAAACTAGCGTCATGTCCGTTTAATAATTTTTCTCATGTTTAAAACTATTGCGTTTATATTGTCATCCAGGGTGCCACATTAGTGACGGTAAGAACTCAGAACTGCGATCGGATCCGCCTCCTGGGTAGAACCACTACTGTGTGTTGATTTTTGAGTGAATATCGGGACGAGCTGGGGACCAAACCTGCAACCTCTAGCGTGAGCACGTGATTTACACGTTTAATATACTCTTTAAAAGTTTACACAGAAAACACATTGTATGTCCAAATAAAGCAGAGAACGGCTACAGCATGCGAATTGGAGTGCACTGTCGAGTGTTCCGAAATGTTTGTACACGTCTCTCAACGAACAAGCTACATTGATATCTGTATTTCTACTTTTTGACGACAGGTTGAAGCAATTATTCAGAGGTGACAACAGAGATTGTTACGACAAGGTCAATGTTGTCAAGGTTACTGAATGTCCAGTAGGTCGACAAGATGGAGCGAGCTTTGAGAAGGGATGCAGAAAAATATGCCGGAAATGACAATCGTGGTAACTGCAGACGTACAACGCGTAGCCATGGACACGTTTGCATACTTGGCGATGAGCGAGCAAGAAAGAGAAAGTAAGTTTAACTTGATACTATTTTTACACTGAATGTGATAACACATATATTTTATTTATAAGCCGATTAGGACATTGCTGTGTAGGTTAAAGTTTATAGGGATGTCTGTTTTAAAGTTCTACCGTCGCATTTCTCGTCTGTTCAATTAAAAACATAAAATAATTATTCAACTCTATTCCATTCAAAATGACTGTGTCATTACCACAATGCATAATTGTAGTGTTCAATGGCAGTCACGTGGTAAGTGTTTACATATATCAGATGTTTATGCTAATTTATATTTAGCTTATAACAATCGCCTTAGAGTCGGTTTCCAGGGTACAGCCAGTACTGAGTGCTGTTTTGACAATCTTGTAAACAGTTTGCCAGTTTCTTTCGGAAGGATGGTGCTTGTACCCAGATTAATCAATAGCCTTGGTCAACTTGCTACGTATAAAACTGGATATGCCATTTATAACTAACGTTATATGTTGAAAATAATGTTAAACCTTTTTCAAGAAATATACTGGTATATATTATATTTAATATTATATTGTAGTTATTTTCATTATTTCACATTTCCTGTTGAACATATATCTTATATTTGTTCTAGGTTGATATCACAGACACAGAAAGAAACAAGAGAAAATGCAAAATGCATGTCAGGTAAAGCATATATTATAACAATTAAAAATCTATTTACAAAAAGGTTCTTAATTCAAAATTGTCAAAGAATGTGTTTTAGCATATATATAAATAAAAAATGATTAGTGTCATCTGAGTGTGTCTCCTAGTTCCTGCAGCGTGCACTGTGCTACACATTAATCTACCATCTTGTGACAGAGCTTGAGGACTGGCTGCTTACCGCACATGGCCGCTTCATTGCCCATACAGTACAGCGTCTCAGTTTCACTAAACATATCAACTTGATATTTTGCTCGGGTCAACATTTTGAAATGCCGTTGATCTTCATTTATATTGATCATTGTATTTTTTGCCAATGAGTGAACTTCTGTCTCAGTTTTAAGTATGTGTGATACAGCTTTGCTGGCAGTGTCCTATAAATGCATATGAAGTTGTACCTGCAGGGATACATACAATGACTTTGTTGAATGATAACATTATACCTGTAGTCATATATACAGTAACTTGACAAGTGTTAAAGCTATACAATCTACATATATAGAGATAATTATACGCAACTATTTAAGTTTAACATTCTTTATTGCAGCTTCTTATAAAAAATCAAAACTTACACTGAACAGAAAGGCAACTTATCCTGTAACATCTAAACAAAATGCTGTACCAAAGAGTAGTGATAACGTATCTTACACGGAAACAGATACACGGGGAAACAGTGAAATAAACGTTTGGAAAAATGGCATGTTTTGTAGTATTCCGACAACAGGGTAAGTATAATGTACATGCTACGAATCTAGAATGTTTTATTTGAATTGCAGTGAGACGGAATTATGATAATCCTGCTTAATATATTGTACTTATAATGTTGATACTATTGCACGGGCTGTCACTGACAATCGTCATCTATTGTTATATCACTCGGCCTCGGCTTTTAACTATTTTTCATTTCTGATCTATATGTCAAAATCTATTACACCTCAAAGTTAAAACTTTACACAATCACTTCATACTACATAGTGAAAAGATCTTGTTTTCGGGACACATAATGAAGAGATCTTGTTTTCGGGGCACATAGAGAAAAGATCTTGTTTTCGGGGTCAAAGGTGTAGGTCATAGTCAAAGTGGCACTATCATCTTAAAGTAGAAATAGGCAAAAAATCTTCATTTTTATCAAAGGTCATGTTTAAGTTAGACTGTGCATATATTACGTTTTATTTCCCCACATTTGTTTTGAAATACAGAATTGGGATGTAAGATAGTGTGTAAACCTCTTTTTATAGACTGTTTTTCATTTCCGAGACTATATGACAAAAGTTATAACATAACACCGACAACAGTGATTTCCTACCACATGATGAGCTTCACTATTGTTTTAGGGTCAGTAGGTCAAAGTTCAATACCATTGAGATACACCTAATCAAAAGTAGAAAATAAGGTAGAATTCCTTTAATGTCTGTGGCAAACTTCACAAATATATTACTATTTTAAATTGCTGTTACATGTAGAACTGTAACATATATTATACACAATAGTGTTTTTATGAACAATATTAGCTTTCCTAATATACCTTTTAATAATATGTATGGTTTTATATAATATATATGTATATATAAACAATTAATGCGGGATTAGTTAATCTCTGGTGCGTACGGTTACTGAAATGCAAATTACCGAAAAGAATTTTTGGTTCCAGAATGGAGCTTTAATGTGCTAGACATTCAGATTATAAAATTAAACTTTAATATTTAATTAATTATTTACTAATAATGTTAATTGTATTAAGTATGCCAATTTTCAGCACATTTGGAAGTTTACGACTTGACTTTAATGGATTTATACTAGTATGATGTCGTCCTGTTTGGATTACTTCCCTTGGTGGCTGTTTCTGAAAATTAACGAAATTATTATAATGATTATGTAAAAAATAGTGAATTGTAATATCTCTCTAATATTATATTTTTAGAAAAGACAAAAAGTTATGTAGAGCTAATCACAATACTTTAGAAGATATCAGACGTGACTCAGGTAACACACTTAATAACATATTAAGGTAGTACATTAGCATTTAACTCTAAATATGGTGTCATAAACAAACATTACTAAGATATATTGTCGATTCAAAGTTCGTGGATTTTTTTGTTAGTTCATTATTTAACGGTATATGTAAAGCGGATAATTACATTATTACAATAGGTTTACATCCGTGATTGAGTACCTATACGTGTCGTACCTGTACCTATGCATCAAGTCAGTAACATTTTTACAACTGTTATCAAATAAACAAAACTGGTTGTATATATATAACTTACGCTTTTGTGTTTTCAACGTATATAATTACATGTATATATTGTCTCATATGCGTCGTTTCCGGAAGCTAAATCTTGGAATTGTTTACCATCGGTATTCCGATCAACATCAACAATCGCAACTTTGTAAATAATTGTGTACAAGTGCATATTTAACGACTAATGTAAACACTTGCACGCAGGTACTGGTCAAACATTTTTTGAAAAATATTTGTGGGTAAGTATTTACCTGGCACTCATTAATTTCCGCCAATATGTTCGGTGTTCAAACGCCTTATCCACCCGGCTGTTTGATGCCGATTTATTGATGTATTGGTATCGGTTTACCAACAATAGTATCAATATGTACGTTCGGACACCGAACAGTAATTTACGGATACGGAATATTCACGAGTGTCACGTAAATACTTGCGCACAATATATAATTGCACAATGTCAACAATACAACTGAAACATGGTCAGATCACTAACATAGCGGTCCGAACGTTTCCCATTGTGTGCCAGTCAGTCCATTATTTATGAACTACTTCACCCTTGCCTCATTGTGATGTCAAAGAAAACGCAAGAAGTACTACCGTGTCAAAACGTGGTTTATTCTTTGTTTGCATTCAAATGTTCCACTTCCGTATGGAACCTATACAGTAAATAATATTCTCAAAATTCATCTATGCATATGTATTATATGTTTTATTTTAACCGGCAGGTGCGTGCACGGATTTCGGAAATGTGTATCTATATTCGGAATGTTTATGGAGAGAATTATAAATATTGGGCAATATATTTTTGCGTCGCGCGATGAGTCATTGTTAATATTTTAATTAGTATTAATTTGATAACTCTTAGGTTAATTACGGCATTGAAATGATATATAAGCACTATTTTATGTGCATAACATACAGAGAAAGTCTCTTACCTACGGATCAATGCCTAGATCATATGGAATGACAATACATAGTGTTGAGCTATACTAAAGACCAAGACAAGTTGGTGTAGGCGAAATAGTATCCAAGACAAACATATATTTACGCAAAATCATAAACTCCTGAAGGCTAAGCTACGGAGGGGTCAAAGGCATCCAAAAGATTGGTATAAAGTTACATAATATGACTCGGTTTACAACTATGGACCAATTATTTTATCAAAGCTAACTGTATGGAAAAAAACGGAGGAAATACAAAAACATAACGTTATTAATTTTGGCCATTATCACAGGACGACAATGTCATCCGATATAACATTGAACGATTTAAACATAATATTTTAAGGGGAAGATCAACATTTATTAAATACTACTTAGTAACTTTATTCAGACATAACTTATAAGAGATATTAATAAACATTTTTGGAAAAAAAAGATGACAAACAAATAAGGACAATAACATGACACATTTAGGTTGATTTTATTTTCGATGTGGCACTTCCTATGAATCGATCAAATTTGATACATAACTGTTAGATCAATTGTAAAGTTACTATTCAAAACCATACACTTCCTTTTTCGGATAGCATTAGTACCAACGGATAAATAATTAAGTATTCAAAATTTGACGGTTTCTCATTTAAACTTACATTGATTATCTTAATTACTAGTCTAGCTTTGCGATAAAAGCTCTTCAAATCATCGTAGGTACTGGAAGATTATTAGAATAATCGTTAAAGAAAATTCAAAAAATCAAAATACAATTCCTCCAGTATCAAATGTTAACCAAGAAATGACTGTGACTCACGTAAATAAGACTTACGTTTTAAACAATTATTTTGTATCTATATCTACGATAGATGTTACTCAAACAAATCTTCCTGAGTTCGTTTTTCAAACAAATAGTACATAAAAAGATATTAACATCACAGAAAAAGAAATACCTGATGTTCTAGCAAACCTCGCTGTAAATAAAGCTAGCAGTTCTGACGACATCAGTCACAAAATGCTCAAAGAAACTTGTAAATCTATTTGTAAACCTTCATGTATTATATTAAACAGATCTATGAGAGAAAATGTATATCCAACATCTTGGAAATTAGCTAACGTTACGCCTTTATTATGCTGTCCAAAGGGGAGAAGCATATAGTCGTCGCTTCGTCCGTGCGTGCGTCCGTCCGTCCCCAAATTCTTGCCCGCGCTATTTCTCTACAACCTCTGGTTGGAATTTTATGCTTGGATGCATCATTACCAAGTGCAGATATGCATATTGTCTTTGTTTTCCGGTTCGATGATTTTTCACGGAGATGTGGCCCTTTGATTCTTTCTGTGACCAAATTCTTGTCCGCGCTATTTTTCTACAACCCAATGTTGGAATTTTATGAAACTTGCTAGGATGCATCACTACCAAGTGGAGATGTGCATAATATATTTTTGTTCCGGTTCGATGATTTTTCACGGAGATGTGGCCCTTTGATTCTGTCTGTGACCACATTCTTGTCCGCGCTATTTCTCTACAACCCAATGTTGGAATTTTATGAAACATGCTAGGATGCGTCACTACCAAGTGGAGATGTGCATAGTTTCTTTGTGTTCCGGTTCGATGATTTTTCACGGAGATGTGGCCCTTTGATTCTGTCTATGACCAAATTTTGTCCGCGCTATTTCTCCACAACCAAATGTTGGAATTTTATGAAACTTGCTAGGATGCATCACTACCAAGTGGAGATGTGCATAATATCTTTGTGTTCCGGTTCGATGATTTTTCACGGAGATGTGGCCCTTTGATTCTGTCTGTGACCAAATTCTTGTCCGCGCTGTTTCTCTTCAACCCAATGTTGGAATTTTATGAAATTTGCTAGGATGCATCACTACCAAGTGGAGATGTGCATAATATCTTTGTGTTCCGGTTCGATGATTTTTCACGGAGATGTGGCCCTTTGATTCTGTCTGTGACCAAATTCTTGTCCGCGCTGTTTCTCTTCAACCCAATGTTGGAATTTTATGAAACTTGCTAAGATGCATCACTACCAAGTGGCTATGCGCATATTGTCTTTGTGTTCCGGTTCGATGATTTTTATACCCCCGACAAACGAAGTTTTGAGGGGGTATATTGGAGTCACCCTGTGGTCGGTCTGTCGGTCTGTCGGTCGGTCTGTCCGTTGCAATTTTCCTTGTCCGGAGCATCACTTGAAAAGTACTGGATGGAATTTCATCAAACGTCATACAATGGTAGAATATAATGAGAGGAAGTGCAGTGTACAAGAAACATAACTATATTCTTGCTAATTACAGAGTTATTGCCCTTTGATATTTTTTTTTGTCCGGAGCATAACTTGAAAAGTACCGGATGGAATTTCATCAAGCTTCATACAATGGTAGAATATAATGAGAGGAAGTGCAGTGTACAGGACACATAACTCTGTTCTTGCTAATTACAGAGTTATTGCCCTTTGATATATTTCCCTTGTCCGGAGCATTACTTTTAAAGTACTGGATGGAATTTCATCAAACTTCATACAGTGGTAGAATATAATGAGAGGAAGTGCAGTGTACAAGAAACATAACTCTATTCTTGCTAATTACAGAGTTATTGCCCTTTGATATATTTCCCTTGTCTGGAGCATTACTTTTAAAGTACTGGATGGAATTTCATCAAACTTCATACAATGGTAGAATATAATGAGAGGAAGTGCAGTGTACAAGAAACATAACTATATTCTTGCTAATTACAGAGTTATTGCCCTTTGATATTTTTTCTTGTCCGGAGCATTACTTGAAAAATACTGGATGGAATTTCATCAAGCTTCATACAATGGTAGAATATAATGAGAGGAAGTGCAGTGTACAGGACACATAACTCTGTTCTTGCTAATTACAGAGTTATTGCCCTTTGATATATTTCCCTTGTCCGGAGCATTACTTTTAAAGTACTGGATGGAATTTCATCAAACTTCATACAGTGGTCGAATATAATGAGACGAAGTGCAGTGTACAAGAAACATAACTCTATTCTTGCTAATTACAGAGTTATTGCCCTTTGATATATTTCCCTTGTCTGGAGCATTACTTTTAAAGTATTGGATGGAATTTCATCAAACTTCATACAATGGTAGAATATAATGAGAGGAAGTGCAGTGTACAAGAAACATAACTCTTTTCTTGCTAATTACAGAGTTATTGCCCTTTGATAAAAAATTTGTTTCTTGTTAAACTGTTTCTTGTCAAACTTTTGTCCTTGTTTCTTACTCGATATTACGACTTTCGTCTTTTTGGACAACAACCTACACATCGTAAAGGCGGTATTCTGGATCTCCTGTTTGTAAATAGAGATTTAGTCGACAGTGCTTTAGACATTATCCCGACGTACTACAGTGACCATTTCATAGTGTCATTGGCAGTTCCACTCAGAACTATGTTATAAAGTGCACTAAACCCACAAGTGCACCGTAGTAACTGTTCCATACTTAATAATAGAGTTCAAGTGTCAAAAATGTAATGAACATATGCTATTTGTAAACAAACAATGCATAAATGTTCAAAACTTTCAATTGTTCCAAAATCATAGCAGTGTCATTTGTAATGAACTGTATACAATGACTTTGCCAAATGTTTATAAACTGTCTTCTTCATAAAAAGCCATCAGTGATAACAGTTTAATAAAGTTCATGAAAGAACCAAGTTGATGAATACATGGAGTTCGAGCAAAGCAGGTTCGATATTGTATTCCTTGTGCTCTTGTTTGTTTCTTATCCATAAAATTGTTGTCCCTCAACATAACTCGAAAGGGTATAACATTTATTGATTGCCATGAAAGCTTGTACACTGCACAATAATTAAAAAGACCGTTTTTAATTTTAACAAAACCATAAAAAAATTAACAATACAAAAAACTCGATCCATAACATTCTCTTTTATTAAGTATTTTTTTTGTCTGGAGCATAACTTTAAAACTATTGGATATAATTTAATAAAACTTCATACAATGGTAAACCATTTTCTGTCATGGCGGCGTTCGGGGGTATTCATCACCTTCAGTGGTAGCTTTAGTTTACGGAGTTATGGCCCTTTAATTGAGTCTGTGACCAAAATCTTGTCCGCGCCATTTCTCTACAACCCCATGTTGGAATTTTACGAAACTTGCTAGGATGCATCATTTTCAAGTGCAGATGCGCATATTGTCTTTATGTTCCGGTTCGAAGATTTTTCACGGAGTTATGGCCCTTTGATTCTGTCTGTGACCAAATTCTTGTCCGCGGTATTTCTCTACAACCCAATGTTGGAATTTTATGAAGCTTGCTAGGATGCATCATTACCAAGTTCAGATGCGCAGATTGTCTTTGTGTTCCGGTTCGATGATTTTTCACGGAGTTATGGCCCTATGATTTTGTCTGAGACCAAGTTCTTGTCCGCGCTATTTCTCTACAACCCAATGTTGGAATTTTATGAAACTTGCTATGTTTGTGTTCCAGTTCCATGATTTTTCACGGAGTTGTGGCCCAACGCCAACAACGAGTCTTCGTTGGGTGATCCTTTTCGGAAATTAAAGCTATTACTTCAGGTGTACCCCAGAGTTCTGTATTGGGGCCTCTGTTATTTTTTATTTACGTAAACGACATAGCCGACTCATTAATCAGTAACAGACTTTTTGTTGATGACAGTTCACTAGCCGTATCTACGCCAGACATAGGTTTTGTGGAAAAAGTGTTAAATTCAGATCTACATAAAATATCAGATTTGGCAAAACAATGGTTAGTAAACTTCAAACCCTCTAAAACGAAAGTAATGTTTTTCACGCTAGGTAATGTTAATCGTCCTACACTTGTTTTCGATAATACTCGTTTAGAATTTGTAGAACACCATAAACATTTAGGGTTAACTCTTAGTAACGACGGAACATGGCACAAACACATTTCTAATATAATTACATCGGCTTCGAAGGTTCTATGATCTATGCGTCTACTAATATAAACTTAAACAACGTCCGGCACTTAATCAAATATATATTTCTTACTTAAGACCTTTGTTAGAATATGTGTCAGTTGTTTGGAATAGTTGTACGGTATATGAAAAAGATTCACTTGAACGTGTTCAATATGAAGCTGCGATAATGGGTTTTTATCTTACTCGTTCTGTTGCAATAAAAAAACTTCTTAATGAAATAGGCTGGGTGTCTTTATCGGATTGCCGAATAATTGAATAACTGATATTAGTTTTAAAACACAAGCACGGCCTTTTACCAGAATATTTAAGCGAGCTATTTTCTCCGACTGCTGCAACTTTTAACGAAACAAAGGAAATGTATCCTTACAGTCTTCGAAATTCTTTTAATTTATTAACATTATCACGACGTTTAGAAATTTATTCTTATTCGGTATTACCTTCGTCCATTAAGGTTTGGAATTACCTCGATATTTCATTAATTTAAGACTCCACTTGTACCAACTTTCTTTCATCATGGAGAACGTTTTTATGCAGTACACCATACACGCATTAGAAACAAATGTAGTAATTTAAACTTTGACCTTTGTAGCAATCACCTAAAGGAAGATCCAAACTGTATATGTGGAAACGGAATTGAGGATGCTGAACATTAATTGTTAAAGTGCAGTAGAATAATTAATGAAATAATACGTTTATTTCAAAGAGCACGCACATTTCACCCTTTAAGTACAACAAAACTCTTATTTGGTATTAATAATGGAACAGTCGAAGATAATTAAGCTTTATTTACAGCAGTTCAAAATTATATTAAACGTACTCGACGTTTCACTTTAAATTAATATGTGCATGTCCCCTGAGATGTTGACGTTTGAAGCGTAGTTTATGGGCAGGGTGGGCGAGGGTAGGAACCAGGCAGGGACGTTGGGTCGGAACGGCAGTGGTAGTGATGATGTTCTTCTTATCTTATTTCTTTTTTCTCTCATTTTCGCTTTCTTCAATTTGAAGTATTTATTTATTTTTTACCGCCATTATAGTGTAATAAACGTAATATGTAACGCTGTGGGAAGGACTGTAACTAATGTTGGATTAACTTGTAGTCCAACCCAATTGCTTTTTTCATGATTATTATGCCACTGTTTATATATATATGTGTGTATTGTACAATGAAGCTTGTAATAAAATATTATTAAACTAAACGATAAAGCGATGAAGTAGGAATGTTTAATTCTGATGTTATGTCTTGTTTTGTTTTTCAGACTTTCAAACAATTGCTTCCTCAAGTGCATCGGTGACCAGATTACCAAATAATTCTCGGTCACATGCCAAACCTAGTGTTGACTTAACCAGTACTGGATCAATCAGATCTGACATTTCTTGGTCAGAATCTAGTGCAACTGCAACAACCTTTAATTCCATATCACTCTTCACTAACTCTAGTGTCGCTTCAACCACCATTACACAGACACCAGTCAAACCTGTGATACATCCAGCTTTATGTAGTATAAATACAATAACCGCAAGTCAGCCAATTTTTACTTCAAGGTCACTATCCTGCAGACCTGGTGTTACTTCAACCATCTTTGAAAAATCACCAGTTAAATCTGAAATACACTCTGTATCTAGTGCTATTACATCAGTATCAAATAATAGGTCACTATTCTCTAAATCTAGTGTTTCTACAACCAACACTGGACACCTATCATTCAGATCTAAACAGACCACGTCAGTATCTAATGTTTCTACATCAATCACTAGTCAACAGCCAGTTGATTCTAGGTCACCTCCCCTTAAATCAGGTGTTGCTACAAGAAGTACAAAACAGCTTCCACTTAAATCTAACAAACACTCGTCAGTATTTTGTAAAACTACTTCATTCAGAATTCGATCATCAATAAATTCTCAGTCGGACTCCTCCAAATATATTGTTGGTTCACCTAGTATTGCACAAGCGACAGTAAGATCTGATCTATCATTTTCAGTGTCTTCTCTACCAACCGCAAGTCAGAAACCAGTCAATAAGTCGTACTCCTCTAAATCTAGTGTCGTTACAACAATCTCTAAACAGACACCAGCCATATCTGAAATACACTCGTCTGTATCTAGTATTACTACAGCAAACTTAAGTCAGCCACTTGTTCATTCTAGGTCACTTCCGTCTAAATCTTGTGTTGCTTCAACCAGCACTGCACAACCAGCAGTCAAATCTGACATATCTTCAATATGTATTGCTACATCAACTAAAAGCAGGTCGTCAGTAAATACTCGATCACACTCCTCCAAATTAGGGGTTGGCTCAACCGATACTAGACAGCCACAAGTCGTATCTGACATACCTTCGTATGCATATAGCGTTACTACATTAACCACAAGTCATACACCAATTAAAACTAGGTTCTTCCAATCGAAGTATAGTGTTGCTTCGATCAGCTCTGTACAGCCGCAAATCAAATCTGACAAACCCTCAGTATCCAGTGTTGCTGCATCAACTAACGGTCGCCCATCAGTAAATTCTCAATCAGACTTCTTCAATTTGAATTCTTGCTCAATCACCACTAGAGAGCCACCAATCCCGTCTGTATTAAGTGTTACCATATCAGCATCAAGTAATCCACTAGTTAAAACAAGGTCACGCCTATCTAAGTCTAGGGTTGCTGCAACCAGCACGGTACAATCACGAGTCAAATCTGACATACCCTCATTATCTAGTATTGCTGCATCAACTAGAGGTCGTCCATCAGTAAATTCTCAATCAGACTTCTTCAATTTGAATTCTTGCTCAATCACCACTAGAGAGCCACCAATCCCGTCTGTATCAAGTGTTACCATATCAGCATCAAGTAATCCACTAGTTAAAACAAGGTCACGCCTATCTAAGTCTAGGGTTGCTGCAACCAGCACGGTACAATCACGAGTCAAATCTGACATATCCTCATTATCTAGTATTGCTGCATCAACTAGAGGTCGTCCATCAGTAAATTCTCAATCAGACTTCTTCAATTTGAATTTTTGCACAACCACCACTAGAGAGCCACCAATCCCGTCTGTATCAAGTATTACCATATCAGCATCAAGTCATCCGTTAGTTAAAACAAGGTCACGCTCATCTAAGTCTAGGGTTGCTGCAACCAGCACTGTACAATCACGAGTCAAATCTGACAAATCCTCATTACCTAGTAATGCTGCATCAACCAGAGATCGTCCATCAGTAAATACTCGATCGCACTCCTCCAAATTGGGCGTTGGCTCAACCAACAATGGGCAGCCACAAGTTGTGTCTGACCAACCCTTATTTGTATCGAGTATTAATACACCAACCGCAATTCATCCACCAGGTAAAACTAGGTCACTGTCCAAATATGTTGTTGCTCAAAGCAGCAGAGCACAGCCACCAGTCAGATCTGACTTACCCTTGGTTGCATCTAGTGGTACTACATCAACCTCAAGTGAGTCACCAGTCAAAACGAGGTCGCTCGAGCTCTCGGGTAAATCTTCTATTGCTGGAGTCAGTTCGGTAGAGCCACACGTCAGATCTAATTTCCTCTCGCCTTTATATAGCAGTTCTACGTCAACCTCAAGTCAGACACCAGATAATGCTAAGTCACTCTCATCTGAATCTGTTGTTGCCAGAACCGTCACTATACAACCACCAGTTGGATTGGACCTACCCTCTTTTGTTTCTAGTGGTACTGTGTCAACACTAAGTCAGCTACTAGAGAAAAACCGGCCATTCCCGTATAAGTATAGTGTTGCTAGAATCAGCACTGCACAGCAACCAATCAAATCGGATATTTCATCGTCCGAATCTCGTGCTACCTCAATCAGAAGCATGCCAACAAATTATTTTCACTCAAACAACTATTCTAAATCGAGTGTAAACTCAAGCAGTACTGACCAGCAACCAGTCGGGTTTTACCGGCCTTTGTCAGCATCTAGTGCGACAACATCAAAGATAGGTCGGCCATCAATTAAATCTCAGTCACTCTCCCTTCAATCTAGCTTTGCTTCCGTCACCACCGAACAGACACCAGTTGAATCTGACATACCCTCGTCAGTATTTAACGTTACCACATCAAACACGGATCGGCCACCTGTTAATTCTCAATCCCTCTCCTCAAAGTCTAGTGTTGCTTCAACCAGCACTGTACAACCAATAGCGAAATATAACACACCCTCGTCAGTATCTAGAGCTACTGGTTTTAGCCGACCACCTGGTAATTCACATTCTAATTCACACTTGGCCAGCACTGGTAAGCCATCAGTAAGTTTCGGCCGAACCTCATCAGTATATAATGCTTCTACCTCAATTAAAAGTCAGTCATCAATTAATTTTAGATCACATTCTTCGAAATCAAGTATTTCTTTATTCAGCACAAGTCAACCGCTAGTCAGTGACCAATCAACGTCAACATCTAATCTTACTACCACAATCACAAACCAGGCATTATTTAAATCTACGTCACCATCTGTCGACTGTGTGTTGGATGTAACCAAATATGATTTAAAAAGGATAAGTATTGGCCAATCAGCGGTTAATCCTGAAAATCATACAGACATATCTAGTTTGAACAGAACTCTAGCTGGTCAACAAATACATGATTCTGTCCTTAATTCAAACTCATTTATATATGGCCCAAGAGTAAGTGTGGCGGCTCGAACATCACAATCATTTACTGAAATTGGCACAGTCACGCCTAATACGACCGCGAGAACTGACACACCATCCGCCAAAACAAACACTCACACCATTAAAACTTCTGTTAGTACAATTGGTATTGACGAAACTACAGCCAACAGGTGCGTACGTTTAATTGGTGACTTACTGGAATCTGAAAAAGGTATTTTATAGTAGTTTATTCATATATTTTATTGTTACTTTTTAGCTTAATTGAGTCAAATATTTAGGTGAACTTTTGTGATCGCCGTGTGTCCGTCTATCGTTCATCGTAGACATTTTTGTCCATTGAGATTAACATTTGCTCAAATAATTGGATTGATTGTGTTTCACTGTGCGTTTATCATTGATCATCTGTATCATAGCAGTTGATATTTTTTACATTAATAATAATATATATACGTTTACAATACTCTAATGAAATTTGTAGTGGGGAATTTTATTAATGGCGTGGTTACAATGTGACAATTTAGTAAAGAAATAAACGTCCAGGAAATATCAATTAAAATCATTAAGCAAAAACATGAGTTCATCCTATTCTGAGATGTTGTTGTTTTTTTTTGTTGTTTTTTTTACTGATTTTAGTTTCTTATGTTGATCTATTTCAGTTTATACACTTTTACATCACCCTTGCTCGAACAGTATCACCATGTTTTTTTTCTCATGTTTAGCAGGAAAAACAGTTAATCGATAATCCAATTAAAATATGGGTAATTTAATAGAAACAATGATTATATCAGCAAAATTATAATACTAAACTAAAAACCTATTAATGTATTTCTGTTTATACTTTTAGTAACAATAAATACATGTGTCCGCTATTGACTAGTGCAAAGTGGTATCATATGCCGTTATAAACATGACACTCAATAAGTTGGTGGTTAATTTAATGTACGAAAGGATGCAACTCGACCACTAGAAATCCATGGAAGATAATTGTAAGCTTAAACTGCTTATTAAAATTACCTTTTTTATATTAAAGGAGAAATGTCTAGAGGACAAAAGAGGAAAAGCTCTGACACTCAACCCAATGATACTTTCCAGAGCTCTGGAAAGAAACAAAATATTCCAATGACAGGGAAGCAAACTCCTATTGCGTCTACTTCATTTACGACAAGTGAAGATGGAGCGTATGCTTCCATCGATGTCTTGTTGAATGATGTAAACAGAGGCACCGCCTTCATTAAGGACATATTTTCCTCATTACTTACAGGTATGCATTGTATATTGATTATGGAATGAAAACTAACGGTATACAGGAAATTGAATTTTAAAAAACTTGGTTGTTAATGCGTTGTGTGAGCATTTTTTTTGTAAGCTCGCCGGGATGAAGTCCAAGGAGAGCTCTTGCCATGATCCCGGCGTCGTCGTCGGCGTCGTCTGTAGACACCCAAGTTAAACTTTTGCGATTAAGTTTAAGATATCTATGCAACCACTCATTGTCTATGAATGAAACTTCGCACGTGTGTTCATCATCACAATGGAACACACATAGATTAATTGATTGATTGAATATTTAGCGTCATTTTTATGCCATCGAGGGCTAACAGACGATCAGTTAACCTAACCACTGTTTTCTGAGATTAACCAGTACTCGAGCACACCCCATCTCCGCAAGTAACTGATAAATTTCCCACTTGAATTGGCGATGACAGACGAATGATAATGAGACACAATGCCGTAGATCAATCATCACGGAGACTGTTGCCGGGCGGGGATTCGAACTCACGATCCATGGATTGATATTCAGACGCGTAACCGACTGAGCTAATCGGGCCCGACAGGAACACACATAGACAAGAACCATAACTCTGAATTGCATTTTGGCACAGAAATGGCCCTTTTTAGACTTAGACACCAGGTTAAACTTTTGCGTTTAGTTGTGTTTAAATTTAATATATCTATGCAACCACTTATTGGATATGAATGAAACTTTGCCTGTGTGTTTACCATCATCAAAAGAACACACAGAGACAAAAACCATAACTCGGGGTTGCAATTTTGCAAAGTTATGGACCTTTTGGACTTAAATTTTCGTCTGTAGACACCCAGGTTAAACTTTTGTGTTTAGTTGCGTTTAAGTTTTGGTGTTTGCGTCCAATCTCAATCTTTGCATGGGTGGTGAGTTTTATACCATCGGCGAGCTTTGTTGTCTTCTGACAACTCTTGTTAATCATAATGACTGTTTTCCTTAATATTTATTTTAAAGTCAATGTTTACATCAACAAGAAAGAAGTGGGATCGACAATCATTTCTCAGAGGATTATTTCTCTTGTTGTCGTCACCCATAATTAAAGGTAATGGTGTTTGCTGGATAAAACGCTTTCACAAGAAGATTATTTAAATCACAGTTAGATATGGTAGCACCAACGAGAACATCGTGTGTGATTTAAACCAGAAATAGATATGGTAGCACCAACGAGAACATCGTGTGTGATTTAAACCAGAAATAGATATGGTAGCACCAACGAGAACATCGTTTGTGATTTAAACCAGAAATAGATATGATAGCGCCAACGAGAACCTCATGTGTGATTTAAACCAGAAATAGATATGGTAGCACCAACGAGAACATCGTGTGTGATTTAAACCAGAAATAGATATGATAGCGCCAACGAGAACCTCATGTGTGATTTAAACCAGAAATAGATATGGTTGCCCCAACGCGGACCTCGTGCATGATTTAAACCAGAAACAGATATGGTAACCCCATCGTGTGTGATTTAAACCAGAGATATATATGGTAGCCCCAAACGAGAACCTCGAGTGTGATTTCAACCATATATGGATATGGTAGTTCGAACGCGGACCTCGTGCTTGATTTAAACCAGAAATAGATATGGTAGCACCAACGAGAACATCGTGTGTGATTTAAACCAGAAATAGATATGGTAGCACCAACGAGAACATCGTGTGTGATTTAAATCACAGATAGATAGGTACCCCCAACGAAAACATCGTGTATGACTTGATCTAAAAGATGGATATGGTAGCACCAACGCGGACCTTGTGCATGATTTAAACCAGAAATAGATATAGTAGCGCTATAGAGAGAACCTCGTGTGTGATTGTAAAACCATTAGGTAACATTAGCTGCGGCCCTCTCCGGTTATATTATATATGTATATAATTATGTTTGTTTTCTTCTTACAGAAAAGGCTTCATATAAAAAAGAGGTTGAAAAATATAAAGACATGATAAGCTGTAAGGTATGCATGGAGAGACAGATAGAGATAACGTTTTTGCCGTGTGGACATTTTGTATGTTGCGGTCAATGTTCTGCCTCATCTTTAGATTTGTGTCCTATTTGTCGGCATAAAATAGAGTCAAAAGTGAAAACATTTATGAGTTAAATGAGTAAAAACGTGAAAACACTTATGAGTTAAATGAGTCGAACGTGAAAACATTTATGAGTTAAATGAGTAAATGGATCCATTGTGTACTGACATGTACACATACATTTCTGCTAATTTACTTGTATGGGCTTCACCAGCAGGATCGGCATTATGTAACGTTTATCATGTTGTTAATTCTTGTACTGTCGAATGTTAATTTTTGTTAATTGCTCCTGTTTCAATGGCATTTTGTTTAGCTCGACTTTCGAAAATAGGGGAGCTGTTGTATTCACCCCGGCGTTGGCGTTGTTGGGTTTTGAGTTAGTTCATAATTCAGTAACCGCTACCTGTACATCTGTCCAGGGTCAAGTTGGATCACTCAATTTTGATTTTTAGACAGTATTATAACCACTTTTGTACTTAAAAAATTTGGTTTAAGTTTTTTGCCATGCCATTTTATCTCAGTTACAATTATCCAGATATCAGTGAAACGTCATGTGTGTGTTCACTACCCTAAAGGGTACTCAAGAGGACAGGTGGAATATCTTTAGTTTACTTAGACAGAATTATGTCCCCTTTTAAAGTTTTATGGCATGCTCATATCTCGGTGAACACTACATATACATCAATGGAAATTCACATGTGTCCATCAAGAGTCCATTTGTGATAATAACCATTTGAGTTTAAGCAAAAATATATGACACTTTATACTTAGAAAATGTTGTTAAATATTTGTGCAAGCTTAAATTTCGTTAACTACTAACATTAAATGAAAAACACATGGGGTTTCATGACAGCCAAACGGAATCAAGGGGACAAGTGAAATAACATTGATTTTTATTTATTTATTTATTTATATATTTGTGTTGTATTTTTTCATATTTATACATGAAATATGACAATTTATAGCATTTACAAAAGTAACAGTTTATTTTTCTAAGAAAATGTTATAGTTTTAAGTATATCATTTAAATAATGCATACCATTGAATTTTCACATATCTTCACATATAGTGCTATATATTGTTAGTTTAAATTTTGGAGGCAGCAAATCAGGGTTTAAATGGGTTTTTTTTGTTTTTTTTAAATAATCTAAAACAATTTAAAATAAACATAAAAATCAAGCATATTTTAGTGGTGATTATATTTTGTTTCAGTTAATGCTAATATGATGTGCATAGCATTTAAAGCTATGCCTATCAAACTGAAGCACATGCCGTGTAAATACTTACTCCTGCCAATATGTTACTATTAGATTTATCAATTCTAATATTTTCATCATTATTGCAAATATATATTATCATACACATTCATCAGTTGTTTTCCAAATTATTACTTTATCAAGCATTTTCTTTACTTTTCTTTACTTAACTTTACTTATACTTGCGCTTAGTTTTAAATTATTCTGCTACATGTATTTTTTTTGTTTAAACATATTTTATTTCTATTAATATACATGTTTACAGAAATGGGGTTGGGCCATAAGTTCTTCCAACATTAGATTCGGCCCTTCCCCTACATTTTCACAAATAACATATAGAGTACTGCAGTTGTAAACAAAAACAAAAATATGAGTAGAAAAACAGCAGAGAGAAAATACTGATAACAAACTTTAAATAATACTAAAATTGTTTGTTTAACATAGTTAATTACATGTATAAATATTTTTCTTATATCATTTGTGTATTACATGTATATATATTATTTGTGTATTATATATATATTATTTGTGTATTATATATATCATTTGTGTGTTATATTTATTATTTGTGTATTATATATATTATTTGTGTATTATATTATCATTTGTGATATATATATAATTTGTGTATTATATATTATTTATGCAGGACATAACTATGATATAGAGTATTATGATTATGTCATATGTGATATAATAAATACTTTAGATCGTTTAATATGAGGATTGTAAATGTTATAAATTCATTGAGGTAATTCAGAAATTTGGAAGTTAACTCTGCTTATTGATGTTATTTATGTGATAAATAATATCAAAATATAATGATTGACAAAACAAAATAAATTGTATTTACTTTACATATAAGTAGTTCTTGTTTTCACTTCTTACGTTCTTTTGTTAGCAATGCTAACCAGGTCTGCCCTCATCGTTATTGAAATATTGAGAATCGAAACGTTTACAATATACATGTTGAAGGATTGTTACAAAATTATTAACAGATTCTCATTATTATAAAGAGTCACATTCGTGTTTTTCATGAACACACTATTGGTCATTATATGGAGTCCCATTCGTGTTTTTATAACACACTTTTTGTCATTACGCAGAGTCACTTTCGTGTTTTCACAACACACATTTTGTTATTACGCATGAGTCACATTCGTGTTTTCACAGCACACACTTTTTTGTAATTACACAAAGTCACATTCGTGTTTTCACAACACACACTTTTTGTAATATCTCATTCGTGTTTTCACAACACACACTTTTTGTAATTACGCAGAGTCACTTAAGTGTTTTCACAACACAGAATTTTTATAATTACGCAGAGTCTTTTTCGTGTTTCCAAAACACACACTTTTTGTTATTACGCAGAGTCACTTTGGTGTTTTCACAACACACACTTTTTATAATTACGCAGAGTCACATTCATGTTTTCACAACACACACTTTTTGTAATTACGCAGTCACTTTAGTGTTTTCACAAAACACACTTTTTGTAATATTCCATTCGTGTTTTCACAACACACATTTTTTTGTAATTACGCAGAGTCACTTAAGTGTTTTCACAACACACACTTTTTGTTATTACACAGAGTCACTTTCGTGTTTTCACAACATACAATTTTTGTAATTACGCAGAATCTTTTTCGTGTTTCCACAACACACACTTTTTGTTATTACACAGAGTCACTTTCGTGTTTTCACAACATACAATTTTTGTAATTACGCAGAATCTTTTTCATGTTTCCACAACACACACTTTTAGTTATTACGCAGAGTCACTTTCGTGTTTTCACAACACACACTTTTTATATTTACACAGAGTTACATTCATGTTTTCACAACACACACTTCTTGTAATTACGCAGAGTCACTTTCGTGTTTTCACAACATACAATTTTTGTAATTACGTAGAGTCACATTCATGTTTTCACAACACACATTTTTTTTTGTAATTACGCAGAGTCACATTCATGTTTTCACTACACACACTGTTTGTAATTACGCAGAGTCACATTCGTGTTTTCACAACACACACTTTTTGTAATTACGCAGAGTCACTATAGTATTTTCACAAAACACAATTTTTGTAATTACGCAGTCACATTCGTGTTTTCACAACACACACTTTTTTGTAATTACACAACATCACATTCATGTTTTCACAACACACACTTTTTTGTAATTACACAAAGTCACATTTGTGTTTTCACAACACACACTTTTTGTAATTACGCAGAGTCACTTTCGTGTTTTCACAACACACACTTTTTGTAATTACGCAGAGTCATATTCGTGTTTTCACAACACACTTTTTGAAATTACGCAGAGTCACATTCTTGTTTTCACAACACACACTTTTTGTAATTACGCAGTTACATTCGTGTTTTCACAACACACAATTTTTGTAATAACGCAGAGTCACTTCCGTGTTTTCACAACACACACTTTTTGTAATCACGCAGTCACTCTCTTGTTTATACAACACACGCTTTTTGTAATTATGCAGTCACATTCGTGTTTAAACACACACTTTTTGTAATCACGCAGTCACTCTCTTGTTTATACAACACACACTTTTTGTAATTATGCAGAGTCACATTCGTGTTTAAACACACACTTTTTATAATTACGCAGTCACATTCGTGTTTTCACAACACACACTTTTTGTAATTACGCAGAATTACATTCGTGTTTTTCATTAACACACACTTTTTGTAATTACGCAGAGTCACATTCGTATTTTTCATTAACACACACTATTTGTCGTTATATATCGTCACATTGTACAAATATAAAACATACGAGAGCCATATCATTGGAAGACACATGCAATGTTATTGAAAACGTACAAACGCTGCACACAATGATTTTGATATAGACAATATTATATTTATTCTATACCTACAAATGCATAACCAATCACCTACTCCTGATGTTACCACGTGACTGTACAATATGTAGAAGTTTATTGGATCCAATTATATTTAAATTGTACAGTTCAAAATTCAAGATGGCGATTAAAAAAAGGAATAAATTTAGTAGAAATTTCAATGATTAAAACAAACGATAAAATGTTCCGCATGACGATCGTCTCGAGAAAATGCGAATACATGTCACTGCACCTTCCTTCGTCTGCCGCTTTGAACTCACGGTTAATTAAGATTTGTCTTTACTCTTTAAATTTGATAAATTCTTCCAGAATGAGGTATAGAATAAAATATCATTTTGCAGTGTTTTGTACCGTATGGGAATATATACGCGTATGTATTGTGTTGAAAATCATAATGCAAATTCACCATAATACATACTCGTACTATATATCTCCATATTGTACAAAACTGTTAAATAACCTTACAGTATACCGAAACGTTAAAAAACGCAACTATTCAAATATCGAATATTTTCGAAACAACACCTGTGTGCGCTGGCCAGTATGGCTACATGGTCCTTCTGTTTATTTATTTTAAACATATTTTATTTCGTATATTATATATATATATCAATATTGAAAATGAACATAACATTATAACAAATGTATAACTCATGCAAATGGATTGAACTACATGTGTTATAATAACATAACTTCTCTCCACATGCCTATTTACTTTTTTTCGTGCAAAATAATTCAACGCATAAACTGGGGCATAAGCCTAATTTAACATTTATATTTAAGCAAATGCGGAAGAATATATGCTGATTAGGTATAAACAAAACATTGAAAAACTGCCATGTTATGAGTTTGTCATTTGTTCGAATATATTGGATATTATAACAATCTTGCTAAAGTACGCTGACGCTGGAACACGATAGCCTATACGGGCGGCATTGTATTTAAGTGAGCATGTATTTTTGAATGGGAACATGACCGTTTCCTCAAACATTAAAGAAAAGTGATGGAATGATTGAAAACACGTAATTTACAGGTCAATTTATCACTTAGGAAGCATTCTGGGACAACTTTATGTGTCTTATATTTGTTTTATATATCAATACACCAAGTTATATTAGTAAGTATAAGGGTGCTAAACGCCAAAAATGGCTTAGTACGTAGCATAAGTAGGTGCATCGTATATTGTACGCTACATAAGTCGAGGCATTGTGTCATTCAGCGGTATTCTAATTACATGAAATACTACTTTTATCCAACTGCTTGAGGGTTGTTATTCAGTTTTTAAGTTGTATCGTTGTTTACACTTCACAAATAAATAATGTTCCCGTTTTAGAACATTATCGTCCATCTCACTATGTTGTATGGCATATCGCAGCTGTTTTAGACCCAAATACCAATAACTGTTCTTCATGTTATACATGCACAATATTTACATTGTACTATTCGACAATTAGCACACAGAATATGAAGTATTTCAAGCAGCGATCCCCACAGTCGTGACATATACCGGTTGTACAAATCTTGCGACATGTAAACCAACCACTGAATTGTTCTTTATTCTATAGTCAATAATAAAAGTTTTAATTATTTGATATGGTGGCTTAGTTAACTGTGTTCACAAATATCTTCTAAATTACGTATGCAAGATTTACTGGCGTGAAGTGTTTAATTATATTGCGGGACAAGGGGTCAATGGCGCCATGAAACAATTAAAAGCACATGTTTCTAGGTATAATGTTTTATTATTAGCAATACGGGCACTATAGATTGTCACATACTTCCGGACACGATGTATACATTGACTCTCTTTCTTGAACACGGGTGTCGAACGATCTCGTGCGATTATTGTAAGTATTCGACCCAGACATACTTTAATGAAGCAGACATGGAATGAAAATAACGAGATTACTTATTGTTTATCAACATTTGAGATTTGTGTTTTTTTATATTTACTGTCCACGGCCTTAGTGACTGTTGTTACTGAAATGAGACAAAATACAAACGATTTCTCCTCTAAAACCCCTATTTGAATATGTATAAATTTATATCAAGTTCGTGTTTCCGTTCTTGTAAAATAATCAAGACGGCCATCACAAAGACACGAACTTTTCAGTAACTATAGATTAATGTAGTTACTGCTCCAAAAGTTCTGAATTTTTTTAAATAAAACGCTATCACAATATTTCTTCTAGGGTGATGTGATAATTCTTTGTGTTTTCATCCTCGATCCTAAATATCAAATGTTCACCATCACTTAAAATAGAATAAACTTTATGCAACTTAAAACGGCATATACAATGAAATCCTGTAGAGTTGTCATTCGGATTCCATATGCTTGATCCATGTGTCAACCTTTCTTAAATGTGTGATTTTAGTCTTCCAAAATCATAAAAACGGTTGCCATATGGATGTGATAACACTTTTCGTCAAAGTTACATAAGGGAATAATTATAAAATATATCAGCATCTTTAAAAGAGCTTCATAAGTACACGGTTTTGCTTTCAAATTTGTGGAATTGGCCGTTAGCAAAATTCCATTTTGGCCACCGTTGTTAAATAATAATCAAAATAAAATTTACACAATTCAATGGACATCTCATCTGTTATCTCTACTTCACTGCCGATCAATAACATGGGTATGTTATTTGGGTCAACCTTTCTTTGATATTGATAACTCGGTAGTTTTCGTGATATCCCTATTGCCACGTTGCTTATATTAATTTATTTCTTTAAAATGACACTCATAGAATGTTACTACTTTTTTCGACAAAGCGATTCACAATCGTGAAACATCGGGTATTTCAGTATCCTCCGTTTTTTGCGTAGCATAAAGGCCGAGGTGATCAGATTGAGCGATTCCGAGCCGGGGTTTTCTGCAAGCTCATATTAGTTTTCATCACAAATGAATCAGTATAATATGTTAAGTGTTAAATGACATGATTGTATTTTGTAAAGGCTATTCGTATATATGTACTTGCGTCTTCTATTGGAACGATATCCGGGACTGTTATTGTTAATGGTAATACTTGTCAGAAATATCAGATCGATGTATACTGTAACACATTTAACAATTATACAATAGCTGGTGTTTTGGGGATAAGGTGTAGACTTTGGAATATATATAATTGCATCTTAAACGTTTGTTTTTTAGCTAAAATCCTATCTGCTGTGTATAGCATTAACATCAGTACGCTGCTCGTACAGACAGAAATAGAAACAAATGGATATCCTTTGTATGGACGGTGGACATATAACGTCTCTACAATTACCACCCACTCGGACCGTTGCCAGACTCATAAAGCAACAATTCAGTACGAGCTCTGCTGCTACTTATATATGCTAGTTTACAGAGTGTGGGTAAACAATTAGGTTTTAGTTTTCTATGGTACCATCGTTGTACCTTTGTTTGAAGATACCCTAGCCTGAATAATCGTGTAGTAGTAGTTTATATGGGTATTAACTATATAAAACGAAAACCAGTTCGATTATGTAAAGCAACATTTTTATTTCCAATGAAGAATTAAGCAAAATCTGATTACATACTGTATTCTGAACGCGACGCTCATCATTCATTCTATCGGCAAACACCTTTTTTAACAAACCAACTCATTTTATGCAATAATGCAAAGATTTGGAAATGTCGATACAAAGCTAAAATAGACACAGATATACTCAAAAGAGAGCGTATAGTCAGTAAACATACGTGGGAAATTGGAAATTCCATAAAGTGCATGCCCGGATGTGGACGGCGCAGCCAGAAATTTGGTATGTAACAAACAGGATCGATGATTAAATTAAGTTTACCAACTTTCGTTTATGTGTTATTCGTCATCCTAAATCGTTCTTATTTTAATGTAAAGGGGGTAATTTACCGATAAAAGGAAATGCGGATATAGTGATGACATGTTAGGAACTTCTTTAACTGTTTTTGTTATTCTATGATGTAAGCTCTCGCCATTAACAAAGTTTCAGTGCTTTTATTTGACAAAAATTGTTTTGCATAAAGTGTCAGAAATATTTAAGACAGAAACTGAATTCTAAAATACCTGCATGAACACACTGACTAAATATTTTCTTCAGAGTATATTTAATTTGTAACAGTAAAATTCTGATAAAACACACCTTTTCTTAATCTGTTTGGCAAGTTTTATAAAAATCGATATTTCAAATTATAGATTGCATAAGTGTTAAGTTTTCATTTTCTTTAACTTTGGCCCTTAACTAACAAAGTGAATAACGTTATTTCATATAAATATAGAATCATGAATTGTTGAAAATGGTCACTTAGAGTTTATTTAAAAAGAGGCTGTAGACATTGAGTCCTCGTATCCCCTTATTTACTCCATTAATGTGTAAAAATTCATTCTGGTCTGTTCGGAAATAACCCAGATATTTAAGGTATAAATATTGGTGAAAATACATTTTTGATGACATCTCTCTTGTTTTAGATGGTACAGAAAAATCATTGTAAATGCTTTTCAAGTCTTAAAACTCTATGCCAAACATTCCGGCCTAAAATAAATATTAAAAAAATAAGAAGTTTTGGCTAGGATTAAAACAATATTCAAAGAAAAAATATGAAAGCAATGATTAAGAAAAATTAAGAAAATGAATTCACAATAATAGATTTAAAATTCTCTGTATAGTTAAATGAAATGGTACATATAAAGTATAAAGCAAGAATTTAAGACATTAATAACTTCTCATCAATTGGGAAAACTATTATTAATAAAGAGTTTAGCTCAATCAAAATTAAATTACCTCAATTTGGCACTGTCTAGTCCAACAGATGCAATGATCATAACCTTAGAATCCTTATTTTTATGGGACGATAAATCGGGTAAAGTAAAACAAACAGTTGTAAGCAGTCATTTGGAAAAGGGGATCTCATAATATTTGAGATAGATGGATTTGTTTGGCTCTTTAAAATTGACATGGATAATACATTTGTTTCAGTAGTTAAACATTGTTAACGTAATATATCCTGCATTATATCTGTTTTTAATTTGGAGCAGATTTCATTACTCTTCATGTTAACAGAATAGATAACCCATTCAGTTTTTATAACAGAACTTAAACAAACATAATATCTAGAAAGTGGAATCATTTATAGTTCACAACTTCATAATGGTACAATTCTTATATTAGGGTCGGAGGATTTCCAAATCAGTGGTTCACAAAAGGAGTACAATTTATAAATAACATAATGAATACGAAAAATATTTTTTTTACTTTCAGAGAGTTCACTAAAATACAGTCTTTACATTAACTTTATTGAATTTGAAGGACTCGAGGCATCAGTTAAACACTAGTTTAACAAACATATGCCATATAATGTCAACAATCCTGAAAGATAAAAAGATTTGTAGTACAATTTACCAGCTTTTTATAAATTAACAAATTACAACTTCTAAAGCTAAATGGTAAAATTATTTCAATACACAACTTAATCTGAGAGATAGTAAATCTTATGCTCTTCCATTCAAAGAGACACAAATTTACATAATTATTGGAACAAACTTGCTTAAAAAAAAATAAAGATTCGTGAATCAGATGAAAATCGAAAAAATTAAGCATCTATTTATTGATTGCATGTTAATACAACAAATTTTCCAAATTTTTAGAAATTATCTGAATGAAAAGTGCAAAATAATCAATACAGACAGGTTATCTTCCTACTTAATCTTTGGAAGTAAAATATTTATACTGTTTTAAATAGGTTGCTGTTTATTACTGAAAAGCCATGTCAAAGTATGAAAAGAAATAATCATAATCATTCAAACATTATATGAACAAAACGATGTACTGCCAAACATAGGCAGGTGAAAAAACCATTCTTGTT
Organism: Panopea generosa; assembly: GCA_029582155.1. NCBI lineage: Eukaryota > Metazoa > Mollusca > Bivalvia > Adapedonta > Hiatellidae > Panopea > Panopea generosa. The sequence goes on from CM055897.1 coordinate 59,441,777, forward strand.
GCTGATTTTTGTTTTTCTAATCATCTAATGTTAGTCTGGCGTGTTTCGTGTCGTTTTCCTTCGTGGTCTTGTAGACCTTTTTTCTTCTCATCCAAAGACAATAAATTATTATATGCCTGTTTTACACTTTTCACATCATGTCAAGTTACACATGTATAGTGTAAAGATCCTGTACTTTTTTGTGAAAACTAGATTTTTCAGTAATATTTTTCACTTTTCATATCATGTCAAATTACATAGGCGTAGTGTAAAGGAGTTGTATTATATTTGTGAAAAACAGATTTTGCAAAAATATAAGATTTTCATTACTCTTAACATGAATAGTATAGTTTGTGGTTGTTGTTTTTTTTCATTGATCAAATCATTGTTATTATAAGGAACTCTTTTTAAATGTAGCTATATAATGACATATGCATATTCATAATCCTTTATAACATTTTAGTGATTACAATTTTAAAAAATCAGATATTAATCTTGGCATCAGTTTTTTTAACAAAATTTGAACTCAAGTCATTTGATTATTAAGTTCACAAAGTTTATCAAAACTTATTCACACGCACTTACACGCACATTCATTAAAATAAAACTCAGATATAAATCAACAGACACTTACTCGTAAATACACTTCATTATTGTGATTTATCATTATTATTTATTAATTAGTCCGATTATATTGAGTTAAATCATGGGTCATTTTATGTATTTTTCATACTCCTCAGAAAAATGAGATGCGACTGATTTAAAGACAACAATTTCAACAATTGTAACAAAAATAACAAAATCTGCTTATGTATAAAATACGAGTTTTATAGACTCTTTATAGGCTAAATTATAAATGTTATCAATCTTCTTCTTTACAAATATTTTAAAGAACAGAATGCCGTATCTTGTTATTATATCCTAGCAAACGTCTTAAAATGGCGAAACAAAATTAAAAAAAAAACACGATCTAATAAAAGCTAATCAAACTGATATTTGCTTTAAGTTTGTTAAAGTTTCATTTTTGATATACAGGTATTCAAGAAAAAAAATTATATGTTTAACATACTTCTTATACAAGTTTTTATCAGTTAGTATTTACAAATGGTTTGACGATTTCCGACGCTGACGTTTCCACTTTGATGAATATTTTCCTGCCCGGTGTTCAACTCTTTCACTTGAAATATTCTGTCATCATTCATTTCATTAGAAGAATTTCCTATGCTCTTATTTCCCACAGCTCTGTAAACATATGTAACTTGAATGTATTCATACAGTTCCATACAACTTAAAGCTATCTAGCAGCATGGTTTTGTTTTCAACGAGAGATAGTTAGTTTCTTTACTGAGAGATAAAAGGTAACCATATATCACCTGTCAGGAGCAGTTTAGAATTAATTTACCCAAACGTTGTATTGTAAACATAAGTTTACATACAGCTTTGTTTAAAAGTACTATATAATTGAAATCATAAGCATTTGACATGTATAACTCGTTCCATTCCCATTTTAAACAGAGGCCGAAATTGGCCACTTTACAAAATAAATGGCTGTTATTGGATTAACAAAACTATAAAATATTGCTACCAGTTTAAGTGGTTGAGGACGTCCTCAGATCCCTGTGTTATGTTCATTGCCCTTTACAAAGTAACTGGCAAGTATAATTTGATAAACTTAATCATACAAACACACACATACAAAACGTTTTACCAGAAAAAAAAAAGAAAATTGAAAGCGTTCGGTTCAAATGTCAAGCTAAACAGACATTAGCCTGTGTAAGTAGTTAAATGTTATTAATTCACTAAAAATGCATGCAAGATGGGTGTAATTGCATGCTTTTCAGTTCAGAACAGTACAAAGTGAGCCACAGAATCCTATAAAAAACAGCCAGTTGACCGGGTAAGCAAAGACATAGTTACCTTGGCATCTTTTTACTACAGATGAATATTACTGCAATTATGAAAATTGCTGAGAACGCAATACTGCATGTGATAATGATTATCTTCACCGAGTCGTTGTCTTCGTTGCGTTCAATTGGATTCGTTGCTTCGGAACATACACCTACTAATTGAAAATGTTGGTCGGAATGTTAAAACTGATCAATGTAAATAATCCTAGACAATCAGGAGGCAGATCATTGATATCTTGTATGCAATTTAACGATGAAATAAAACTAATTACCTACGTTTAATAAAGTTTTGTTTAATGAGATTTCTTTGCAACAACAATTTTAAATTTTCAAAAATAATTAATACTTTTATTAACGTCATAAATTATTGAATTTTTTTATTCTCCGACCAGACACAAAACACTGAATTTTGATAAAGAATTTTGTGCAATACCTCCTTACACTTCAAATATTCAAATGTTGAATGATAAATTTAAAAAAAATAAATGCGCCGGAGAAAAAGATACCTTAATGACAGTTATTTAGATGTAATTTAAAAACCAAAGCTCAAGCTGTCTCAAACAACATTTCTAAACAAAGGCTGCAATAACACTAACGCACTCGGTTAAATATAGCTCTTTACACATACTAGTACATAAAACAAATAATATTTTAGACCCGAAACTTTGTATAGCGTACAAAATTATTGAATGTTTAAATTCTGCTAAATACAACAAGTCAAAGTGCTATTGCAAGTAATTTCAGGCCGGGCTTTCTCCGCGTTATGCCACGTCGGAAAGACAGGTTTTCAGTCTCATACACACACGTTATCGCTTTTTAACAAAAACGGAAACAGCAACAGAATACCTGGTAATTACATGTAGAATTAGCAGAGCTACTTTTTTGTGACTTTTTCGTAACACTGGGCTGGGAGCGTAATGGTTGAACTTGCTTTCAATGGTGGTCATACATGTAATTGACTATGACATATATTTGCTGTAAATTGTACAAGTTACGCGATTTCAATGAATGGCAAATTTTGCCAAGACGTCATAAATTTGATAAATAACAAATCTGCCACCTTGAGAATAATTTGCATACAGTAAGATACCAAAGTCACAAATGAAAATCAAACAGCTGCCTCAAAACAGGGATAATGATCTTCTGTGATTATTGGTGAAAATACGACTTCCTGTTCTTGATGTACAATGTACTTTGCCTGCAAAGTTAGTAACAGTTTCTACATGAAGTCAGAGATATAATATTTCTTGAATAACCAAATATGGAACATTATTCTCACAAAAAAATAACTTATATGTGTAATACTATTATTCATAATTGAAATATGATGATGTGACAGACACAACATTATATATGGCATAAGAATACTCGACCAAGCTAAAGTAGGCATCAATGAATATTAAGAAAAAATACTAGTTAGTAGAAATATTATGAAATTAGATGAAACTCTAGATTCCCACCTTTTTTTTTGGTCGTGGGGGTCGAAAATGTTCCTTCACGTGTACAATTTGTCGACCCAGAAACAATCCAACAAAATCAGCTGTAGTAATGCGTCAACGTCAAAGACTATACTTTGAGGTTCAGAATTGGAAAGGTAAAAAGTGCAATAAACCCTGTGTGAGCGGTCACCTCTATCAAGCAGCCACATTGGCTATTTCCAATGTCTATGCTTTCAGAGCAAATTAATTTGTTTTATGCTATTTTCCTTGACTAGTTTAAGACAGGTTTGACTGTACATGGATATCAATTTAGTAGAATGGGACTAAATATGAAGCTAAGAATGAAAGTTATGTGTAGTTCAATTGAATTTGACTCCAGCGCTATACAACTAAACAACGTGTTAATAGTGAAAAGCAGACGTCTTGCTGTACATGTAAGATGCATGAACTTCTATGTTGGGAGTTTTGCTCAATCATATTGCAACAATGCGTCTGTAAGGAATGGTATTGCAACAGTCATAAATGTGTAAACAATTTTTCACTGTCCAGTTAGGAAATAAGAAAAATACTGTTGTGATTTAATATTATTTCAAAGACCAGCTATGATTTAATGCGGACATTTAGTTCCACCGTTTATTACCCATAAGCCTATCATCAAATAATTGAGATCAAGTTTTTAAGAAAAGACGAGAAAACATATTGCAGTATATACTATTACTATAACGGTGTGTGAGGTTTATAAAATATGTTCCAACCGAGTGTTGTAGTACAGTATGGTCCTAAATACCCTGTATGTGTTATTTTATTAAAAGAAAATGCATTGTTGTGAAGTGTATATTTTAGAAAAAAGGTTGTATAGTGTACATTATATACAAGTACAATTAATGTTAATGATGATGGCTTCTTTAAAATATATGTTTGGCATTTCATTAATAATTAATTTTGAACTAAAACTTAAATACAGTTTTCATCGATTATTTACAGTTAGAATTTGTTATGTTTTGAACATATATGTGTTGAAGGAACAACAACTTAGAAACATATTTTACAATTTTGTCCCTGTCATGAATCTGCTTGATATATTAGGTAGGTGGGATTACTTTTCATGCTCCAATTACACAATTCTATTATTAATTGATTTCTTATAACCTCATCTAGTTATTTTATTGATAAACAAAGAAATACATGTAATTTCGATTGCAGATAAGATGAAAACACGTATATTAAAAGCTTGTACACTTGTAAACATTTATCAAATAGGTGATAGCTTTGAACTAAACACAAAAACTTTCCCTTTGTTTGCTTTTTGTAATTGTTTATATATTTCGCAGAAATACTTTTGTCTATCAGCATAGAAGAATAGAAGCATTGTGTTGTAATTATATCTGCTTTAACCTAAACAATTACAGCTTTACTCGATAAAGTGGGGTGGGGTAATTTCACATACTCTAAAGGCATAGTCTCAACATAGAAGATACTTATGACGTTCCGTAATAAACAAAATTAGTAAGCGCCAAACGTTATTTCCATTGTGTTGTAACATTCAATGTACTCATCTGTCTAGATATATTAGTATTTTCTCACGATACAGAATCCAATCCAAGATGAAAGACCTGTCATTTCCGTTTGATGGCTGAGGGTAAACTACGAAAGGATGTGGAAATAAGGTCGATGATATAGAAGAAGAACTTGGATCTAGAGATAAAGCAGTTAACAGTATATTGCCGGAGGTCAGAAAAAAACGTTCGTCAAACCGCCGCTGATCTACTTATTGATATTACGAGAATGGAAACAGACTATCTGACTATGGAAACTGTTCTATCAGACCATCATGACAACGGCAGAAAGTCTCACAAAAAATAACAAGTTGGATCGGGAAAATGCTATTCGTCAAGCGGTCAAAATGTACATGGAGCCAATCAATTAACTTTTTATGCGAGAGAAGAGTCTGAGACGAAGCTGAAGAGGACGATACTGAAGCAAAATCTGAAGAAGAAGAGTCTGAAGAAGAAAATAAAGGGTTAACACTATGTATGCACCACCGTAGTTCAATGTCAATATGATATTTACACATATACTCTCTAAGCATATGTATCAATTTACAGTAACTAATGTCTAGGTTTGTTCTTGTGTCCGGTAAATCAGTATACGCCACCATATGACAATTCATTCCTTCTATGAAATCTATGAGCGCACCTATATATCCACCAAACTTTGAGCGTATGGTTCTATATTTTATACAGATGTTTCGTGGATTGCCATTCTTGTCGCTATGTAGTTTTTCAATAGCTTCATTCAAGCTTCCTTGGAAAAGCCGAGACGAACTTTACTGTAATGTGCTTTATCTATAGTTACACTGTGATGCTGTTTATACTCTACATTCATATTTTCCAATGTTGAGCAAACACGTCAAATGTCACTTAGTTTTAACCTTTATGAAGACATACTTGTGAAGACATACCCATCAGCAATCGAATGCTACTTTTGTATTGACCCCTTGTTTATGATTAGCTTGTTATTTATAGCCGTATATATCTATTTTTAGGTACACGTTTAGACACGCAATCGTTAGAATTAGAAATAGTTAAATGATATGCTTACTTTAGCGTATCCAGGTATTGGTTCATCCGTATATACGGGCTCCTCTGACTGTAATCTAATGATTTATAGCTAACCAACGGTACCTCGTTAGATACGTTTTGATCACGCATAAAAAAAATTGTTTTTATGACGTCATTTCCGCTGAAAACCATATTTTTTCGTTATGTACTCGGTCATACCTTTTCAAAAATATGTAACTTGCCCTACTTCGAAACAATTATTTTCAACTTCCGGTTTTAGGATCGAACCCCTTAATTTTCCGTCAAATTCTTGTTACACAGTGAATGCAACATCTACGTTACTAAAAAACATCATATTTCGTCTTTAAATAAAATATTTACCGCTTTCTATAAAAATTCAATACACACACCGTGGACACAGATATACCTATACAACTAACTTAATTCGAGTTATTAAGTCCACAAGTGTTAACTATTTCGTACCTGTCCAGACCCGTACAGCCTGACTATGTACAATAAAGGACCCATTGGTCCATTGTTAAGACGTTCAGTCATTAAGTTTGACACTTAAACACACCCGCTCCTACACAAACACACACCAGATATATTGGCGACGTTAAGGAGATTAACCTTTGGCTGATGAATGGGCTTTTGTGTTCATATCCGGTAGACGCTAGACATACTGGAGTCATGTAAGGGTATTAAAACTGACATATCAATAGGCCATTGTGGTGTATCCGGCGTTTGTACACTAATCCGCTTAGGGATTATGTATCGTGTGAAAAGAATTCACTGTTTGTCGTGTGCAAAAATAATGTAGGGAATTCGTTTGAGTGCTGACCGTTGTAGAAGAAACATGTAAGTTATCTATATTTACTTTTAATTATTTATTCAGTTATTTGTTCATGTGTATTTATTATTTTTTAATTATTTATTCAGTTTTTATTTATTACAGCTAGTTTTAATTTATTACAGTAGTAGATGTTATATATATAAATGAAGTTTTGTTTAGTTAAGAAACGGTTGTGACTAAAATGTCTCCGTCTAGTGCTGAGGGCCTGACCCCCTAATGTCCGCGACCACGCCCTAGATCTAGTATACAAGTCGGCTCTGTATACTTTTGAGACGTTCTTATAAAACGCATGACTAACGTTCTAAACTTAAATATGACGTCAGTCGGCTTCTTTATTAAAACTATGGCCACACATACGACGTTACCTAAAATGGCTGCCGCGCATGCGCAAACGTGTAACCATCAGTAGACATCCAAGATGGCCACCTTCCGACACGCGTTTTAAATGGCCGCACATACCAACACACATCCAAAATGGCCGCCACGCATGCGCATATAGTAGAAACAAGATGGCCGCCGCGTATGCGCAGTCCGTGATCCTAAAGGGTCCCGTCTACTATTAGCGTGAGAGAGAAAGTGCCTAGGTAAAATTCAAAATTAATAGACATATTTTCATATAAATATACTAAGTTAAAATTATGAAATACCTTCCGTCCAAGAGAATACACTTTGTTCAGGAATACAAATCTGACACTCGTTGATGTTATTTTTTTGGTCCACTTCGTAGCATTCACTATCTATATAACAGTGTCCGAACTACAACAATTAAAAACTAACTGAATGTTACCGAACAAAACATATGTCAACATTAACAATAAGTGTATCAACATTGCTGGGGACAACTATCAATTAACATAGTTATGACACATTTTTGATTCTCGCAATTTCTAGTGGTTGCGTTCTGTTTGTTCAAGGGGTAATTTTTATCAGATAGTATATTCGCTTTCACAACAGCAATGTTACTTGCAGTGTGGTAGCCATAAAACTCGCGCTGTAATCTAAAATCCGATTCGTTGAAATCATGAGTCCGCTGGGAGAAAATGTACAAGTAGTTATTGTATAACTGATTTCTGTACCTGTTGGTTAGGTTTAAGTGTGTTATAACAAACCATTAATTTGCTTTTTAAACAGGCGGAAGCTGCATATACAGTATTTGTTTAAATAGTTGAAGTGAATGGACTCACTTGTTTCTCCCTATTTTTTTGTAGTTAAACACTTTTATTATACTTCATACAACAAACACATTTTTGGGGAATATATTTTGCCAATTAAATGTTCCTATTATCAAAAATCTAGTAGTATGCAAAACTATTACAACACCAATGCAGCCCCCATCCCAATGGTCTGTGAAAATAACGATATATTTTATAATAATAGCGATCTAAGTGATATATCTATGATTATCAATCTATGACATTTTCGACTATAGACGCAATTTCATGTTTTTGACATTAACGTCTGACCTTGACCTTTGTATAACCTTGACATCTGATGCAAAGGTCTGGGTATTTCTACAGGTAAATGCAGGTGACACATCATCAGTACATGTTGATCACTTGTGTCAAGCTATATTAAAAATCCTCATATAAGACAAAGTTACAGACCAGACATGAAATATCAAACAAACTGAAAATGTGGTTTGAACTTTGAGGTGAGGTTCTTAGTCTAACACGTGACACGTCGTCATGTCGTGTTGGTTAATTGAGCCAAGTGTGTCTTTAATCAATCCATGTATGATAAAGTTACAGACCGGACTTGAAATCTCAAACAGTACCAAAGTGTTGTCAAACTCAAAGTGTGACTTTGCCATTTGAGGTACGGGTATGGATCTTACTTGCAACATGTCGTTATGTTATGTTAATCATTTGTAGCAAATATTTATACAATACTTTTAAGCATGACAAAGTTACAGGTCGGACACGAAATACTGGACGGAAGGACGTACGGACGGATGGACGTACGGACACTGCGATAACTATATGCCACCCCAAAAATGTTCCGGGGGGGGGGGCGGGGAGGGGTCATAAAAAGGGCTCTCTGATCTGAATCTTATATGTATCATATATAACCTGCCCTAGAACCACATTGCAGTGTTCATATGCATATTGGGACTTTAACCAGATAACCTTAATAAACTCAAGCAAATTGTTAGGTAAGCGAATTTTATATACCTTTACTGTGACACGATCATCTGCAATTTCCTGACACGAAGAATCTAAAACATAAATAATTCGCCCGTTTCCAAACGTATTGCCATCGTTACTGACGGATAATTCATATTTCCACCCTATCTCTGTGTTACCAAATCCTATGGATCTTCGTTGAGCGTCGTTTTCAGGTCGACAACAAAACAACTCGTTATAATTATCGTAAATTGCTCTTTCGTTAGATGTTTCTTTATAGGAGAAATCTCCGTCTGTATTTGCCTGAAAAGAAACAATCAGAATAAAATACAAATTATCTATAGTCAAACAATACTGTCATCGCATAAGCTCATTTTTACTTTCGGCTGGTTGCCTTCACCACAACTGAGAGAAGCAAATTGAATTACTCTGGTTAGAAGATGAAGGCATATATTTGGCCCTCTTTGTGCTTAGAAAATGTTAGAGGGTTTTGTTGTGTGTTTTTTCGAGGAGATTGGTGTTGTGGGTGGAGGCGATTTTGCATTTGCTCATATCTTATTTACTACTGGTCAATTATCCACACGCCAGACAGAAATGTTAAATATTTTTGTAAGCTACGTTAAGGAATTAAAAACAAATTCAGTTCATGCATTAAACTACAAATGAAAAGTACAATCTGCATGAATTCTACTGTTTATGAATTTTGATTAAATACATCTTATGCATAAATAGCACACATAAACAAGAAGTGAGCAAAATAAACAGACAGGCAGAGAGAAAGACAGACGGACAGACGAATGGACGCACACACACACAGGCGGACGTACAAACAGACAGACGAACGGACGTACATAGGTAAAATTGTTTTTTATGGCCAAAATTAAGGTTGCAGCTAATGTTTTTTGGCAGTTAAAACACCATTGGTCATTATTGCTAGTGAGGTTGCAGTATTATTTTATATTAGCATACCCGTGCTGCTCAAGTATCCTTGGTTTTGTAATTATCCATAATATGTTAAAAACTATTCTAAAAACAATCTTTGAGCTACGGACCTGGGCCTTGTGCTAGATACATTGACTAGTCAAGATTTATATCCTGGACAAGACTTTTTAATATCTACAGTTAGGTGGACATAACGAAAACTGTCAGTAGGACATCACCAGGAAAACAGTTTGTCCCAAGGATAACAGCAAAATTGGTTGACCAGTTTAGCTCAAAATAAAACCAATTCCTACTATTATCATTTCTTTTCGATTCACTAAATATCACAGATTAACAGAATTAATGAATGAACAAACGTACGAAAAACAAACGAACGAATGAATGAATGACAAACCTCCCGATGAAAATTAACAATATTTCAATAGAAGATTTATGAAATGCATACAGAGAATATATTCATTTTACAGTTGGCTGTTTCAGCATGCCCGTTAGTTGTAAGCCGAATGCAGACACAGTTGTTACCATCAGTTGCCATGTCGCATACCCCGTTGTCGCCTTGTACGTCGGTAATTTCTGGCTGCACAGACAAATCGAGACTGCAGTCATCGGCAGTATAGCCATCGGAACAAACACACGTTCCTGCAGTGAGAAATTGTTGTAGCTTTATAATTTTATTACGATAGAAGTTGATGCTATCAAACTATAAATGTATTTTTATTCATTTTATCGTACACCTACCGTCATGGAGTCCATGATTTATTGTCAGAGCAGAGGATACACTACCGCAGGGTCATGAGTTCTATTCCAAGCCACGGCCAACAATCAGGTTTTTTAATTTCATAACGGCAATTTTGAAATTTTAAAAAGATAGATAATGGACAGCATTGTGCATGGCATTACACACTAGACTTAATTATAAGAACATATTTTAAACGTATCTGGAGTGTATTGAGCATATGCATGTATAGATCTGTTTTAAGTTGAAGTGATATATCATCGAATATAACTGACTGTCAAAACTATAAAAATAGAATATGTGTACGTACATAAGTCCGGAATGAGTCTCAGTTTTCTTCTAACAATGTCATTTATCAATTCATGGTATGTATTTCATCATTTCAAATGGCGGATCACAGATACATACTAATGTGCATGCATACAGTTTAATTCAGTGATGGGGCTAACTAGTGCTAATTATGTACATATTGCAAGAAAAAATATATAAATAGATTATATTATGTATTGGATGGACACTAATAATCGAATTAGTGAATATTTCCGTGAACTAAGAAAGCAAGAAGGAATAACACCTTTTAAATAGACCAAAATTTAAGGCATATTTTATGGAATAATAATTATGATTTGAGCTTATTTTCTAAAAGGCTGGATCGTTTTTATAATGATTTCACTTTGTTTCCATGGAATTATTTATAAAGTGTCGACCGTTGCCTGTAGTTACATCGCAACTAAGACTCCGCCCATTTAATAAATATGGAACATGCTAGGTGTTTTCGGGTGTCTTAACAGTTGTTTGGGAAGAGGGGATGGTCAAGAGTTCATGTATTAAAGTTTAAAATGTATAAACACAAAAATACAGCGGTTGAAGGGGACAGTCTAAGGTTGGTACCAAAGAATTTCGTTTAATCAATACGAAATTTTAAAAAAATAGAGGGGTGCTCGATCAGTTTCCCACGAAATCAAAGGAAAATCTGACCAGGCATGTTCAAACAATGACACAAGTTAATTCCAATAAATAATTAATTTTAGTTCTGTGAACAATTACGAAAATTTATCAGCATGGGTACATTCACATAAATATCCAATAGCAGTTTTGGCACGCTCCAAAGTGAAACTGCAACATGACCATGGCACATCAGGATCCTAATGAGTTACATACTGCCCCGGAGTACGAGTATACGCATGTACACAATGCAAAGTTCCATCCATATAACTGCAAGTCATGCAAATATTATAACAATTTAAAAATCTTTAACGCAAAGTTTCAATGCAATTGTGCCCTTTTCACCCTGCAATAATGACCTTAAATTACTAAGCCCGATATGTTACATACTACATCAGGGTATATACCAATATCCATTCATATCAGTGAAAGCCTTGCACACTTATGAGCAATTTAGAAAGAAACTTTCACGCAGGTTGGACGCGGATGCCGACACGTCAAAGCTGGGGCGAGTGCGACACTTCCATTTTCATAGAATAGTCGAGCGGACAATCACCTGATTCTACCACAAAGTATATTTATGAATAGAACTATGAAGATTTCATTTTGGGGTACAATGTGTCTTTGACTTTCCTCTTAAATACTGATTTCATCAATCCTTCAGTTCCATCACGACTACGGTGTTTCGTTTTAAGGTGTAACCCCACCATTGATTTTTGTTCTTTATTCTATAGTAAATAATAAAAGTTTGAAGGCTTGTCATTCATAGAGGGTCCCAAATGAAAGAAGTGAAACCTACATTTTACTGTTTGTCAACCTCTGCACTATCAAAATATGATGAGAAAAGTAGGGGTCATGTGTCATATAAGAGATTTTTTTTCTGCTCGGTGTGTACACTGGTGACAAAGTGAAAGTAGACTTCCGAAATCATGAATTCATACCCCAATTTCCAAGCATCATTTTTTTTTTCTAAATTCACAATTCAAACATGACAATGCTATCAAAATGTTCAAAATACATCAATAATGCCATTCAAATAAAAAAATGAGCATTAAAAATAGGAAAATGCATTTTTAAAGAAGAAGAATTGAGGATTATTTACAACCGCCATTATGCGACTACCCCACGGAAGCACTTCCTTTTTGCAATGGTGGCACTATGCCTATAAGGAAACTCTTTTTTTTTTAATTTCATAATTACCTCATTTTTGCTAAGTACTACCAATTTGAAGTAATACTGCCAAGTTGCAGGCATTAAATACTGAAACTTTTGTCAAAATACCACTTTTTACATGATCATTATATACAGGCGCGAGATGTTGACCGACATGCAATTTTGATGTGTTTGACTAATTTTACCCATTAAATTTTTTTTTTACCTAATTCCATTAAAATTTTTACACCAAAACAGTCTCATGATACACTGAAGACATTATCTTACCAAAATACATTATTCAATACAATGTACATGCTAAAAATTGCACATTTAAATCATCCAAAATAAAAAATCTTCAAAATTTTGTGATTTTTCATGAAATTTCAATGTAAATATGCACATATATGCTTTATTTGAGGCATACACTTGCCAAAATGTGTTTTTTTTTATGAAGCAAATGTCTCCAATTTGTCATTTAATACTATGAGAGTGTAGAAAAGAGGTTATTTTACCTACAATTAACATTTTGGAAAATCACCCCCATTTCACTCAAGTCTCTCTTATAGGTGTAACCCCACCATTGATTTTTGTTCTTTATTCTATAGTAAATAATAAAAGTTTGAAGGCTTGTCATTCATAGAGGGTCCCAAATGAAAGAAGTGAAACCTACATTTTACTGTTTGTCAACCTCTGCACTATCAAAATATGATGAGAAAAGTAGGGGTCATGTGTCATATAAGAGATTTTTTTTCTGCTCAGTGTGTACACTGGTGACAAAGTGAAAGTAGACTTCCGAAATCATGAATTCATACCCCAATTTCCAAGCATCATTTTTTTTTTCTAAATTCACAATTCAAACATGACAATGCTATCAAAATGTTCAAAATACATCAATAATGCCATTCAAATAAAAAAATGAGCATTAAAAATAGGAAAATGCATTTTTAAAGAAGAAGAATTGAGGATTATTTACAACCGCCATTATGCGACTACCCCACTGAAGCACTTCCTTTTTGCAATGGTGGCACTATGCCTTAAGTAAGACAGTATCGTATCACACTGAAATATCAACCAACTAGCTCTTAACGCCAAGTGATGACGCTTCTTGCTGCATTTGCTCAAATCTAACGGACACAAATGTAACATGGGAATCGGTGTTGCTTTTAAACAAGTAACTTTATATCAAAGGTTTATTATTATGTTCAAACATTGTAAAATAGTTGAACAAAATTAATAACACTTATTGAAAGAAGCAATATACCATTGGTGCATGCACCGTGACCTGTGCAATTTCCGACACAATTTTGAGCCTCGATTTTCGCTACAGCATCAGGATTGGCATTCTAAAATTAAAAATATTTAGGTATAAAAGTGTGTTGTGCTATAATTAATCAAATGTTGGCTAAAACCATTGTTTTCCCTACATACCATACCTTTATATACTCAGTGACCCCGTATCGACAAAAGGATATCTATTTAAACAAAATAATATATTGAAAAGGGATTTCCTAACTAGGGCTACGCACCTTTAAAAATATACAAGCTGACCAGCCTACCAGTAATTGTGCATTTCATGTGCGGATAATGGTACCGTGGAAATCCTATATTTTATTGTATATAGAACAAAGAACAAATTCAACTATGTAGTGAGACCTGAATGCTATAGCAATATTCATCCGATCATTTTCGGCTGAAAGCACAGAGACAAATAATAAATTTTCGTGTTTCTGCAAGAAACTGGCAAACTTTCTCACATAAAGTTTTTGTAACGAGCGAGACTCGAACCTATGACCTTAGCGGTGAGAGGTAAGTGCTCTTTAGACGACTCCTTAGACCACTCGGCAACGGAGGACCTAGATTAAGATATTAAACAAAGACAACTACTTACCTGGAAATTTACATCTTTTGTTAGCTCGTTTTCAACAGCTGCTTGAAACAATGAACATGATTGCCCTGACCAGTCGATTTCTGAATTTATCTGAAGAAAACAAAAGAACAATATTGATCTCATCTTCTTAATAACAAATCAAACAAATAGGTTAAAATGGCGTGTAAAATATTGCAAAATTTAAAACCGGAACGTTTCCTATCACCAATGGCTTTAATTTCACGTGTTTAATTTGATTAAACTACTTTGAAACTCAGACTTGATATATATTTTATTCGTTTAATCTTTGAATTGGTCACAAAATAGAAATTAAATTAATCAAAATTCTTGTCCCGGCAACATTTATAATTATAATAAATTCTGTAAAAGCAATACTCAATGTAACCATTCTTACTGCTAGATCCCTGGCACAATTAGCGACCAGAGCGTCAACATCTGTTTCTGGTGTTTCATCTTTTATCTCAAACAATGGACAGTTACTGTTCATGGATTCATTACATCGATTCAATGCATCTTCAAACGATATATTGTTTTCAGCAGCTGACCTCTAATAAATATAAATATTAATACTAATGCACAATAAATATTGATTGATAAATTTGTATAGCAAACACATTTCGAAAACTCACAAAATTAAGATTGATGCACAGATATTAAAATGTTACTTCTACAAGAATTGATCTAGATAATATTTTTTGCTCAAGAGCTATTTATACAATGTACATAGAATAGTTTATACAATGTATATATGTTAACGGTAAGCTCCAACAATTTAGCATACCTATCAACATACGAATTTTTTTATTTTATATTCAAAAATATGTTTTTATTTTGCCACCTTTTTAACATGCGGAATGTGTTTTGAATCCAAACGTAGCTTTCTGAGTCGTTTTTTGTGCTCCCTGTTCAAAACACCATTAGCACGTTTATTTCGCTCTTTAAGTTCAAGTTTATATCCAGGTTTGTAAACGGTTCCGGTACATGTATCTTCCTCATTGGCCGAACACAATACTTCGTCATCTAAACAAACACAAAGTATGTCTTCTTCCTTCCAACTTTCTAATGTATTTTCCAGGTTGTCTAAATTAAGTAACGATTCCTCCTCCCATTTGTTTTCATGGTTTAGTCTACAACAAATGACAGTGAAGAAGAAACAAAGTTAATTTTCTTACAAATGTTGTTATACTGAAACGAGTGATAGCTCTTTTTAAAGGAAGTTGACTTTGGGTTTTTAAATTTATACTTTTTGTTTTCATATCGTTCTATGATTTGAAGACATAATAAGGAAAGAACAAACTTCATCGAATATATATTGTTCAATGTTGCTGTTTTCATTGTTAATACAATAATATTCATACATTGTTATCTAATTTACCCGAACAACTATTTATATATATTTTTTAGGTGATTTAACTGTGTTATCTTTTCAAACTTTATATACCACCATCTATAGTGTGTATATTTACTTACATTCAGTGCACAATCAAATAATGTAAATGACAGTCCCAACCAAAATATTTATATGAATATCGAAATGTTTATATATGAATATCAAATATTTATATATGGCGAAATGTTTATATATGAATATGGAAATATTTATATATGAATATCAAAATATTTATATATGAATATCGAAATGTTTATATGTGAATATCGAAATGTTTATATATGAATATGGAAATATTTATATATGAATATCGAAATGCTTATATGTGAATATCGAAATATTTATATATGAATATCGAATTGTTTGTATGTGAATATCGAAATGTAAACAGATCATATAGCAAAATGTTCTTATAAAATCTAATTAAACACTGGTTTTGGAAGACAAGAATTTAATGAATGGCGGACTCTGTTTAAATCCAAACTAACATATATTCGATGGATTGCGACGATGCTCAGTCCTGGAGTACGATGCCTGAATAGAACCAGTGGTATGTTTTGCTTTTTGTACATTGGATCGAGCACTGGGTCAAGCCCGCAAAACAACTCTGTCAACTTCCTACAAATTACCTAAATTAATTAGCCTGTTCATGTTTAAACCAGACTACAGAATAATTCTATGAACGACATTGCTTTCGACTAGTTATCAATAGTCTATATTACAGCGGGTCATCCTACGGACCCTCTTCACCTATCACAGAGTGAAACAAAGGACCAACAGTTGGTAATTGAATTTAAAGAAATAATTCAATATATGGTTTATTTATGAGATAACGTAATTGTAGGGAAGAGTAAGATAACAGTTATGTAAAGCTGTCGATTTTTTGTAATGCTAAACGTGAATAATGTTATTGCTTAGTACTGATGCAACAATGTCTGTATTTACTAGTTACACGTATTTGGTGGACAAAACTGTAAATCTATGAAACGATTACTATCAGGACTTAATAGAATATACTGATACATTGCAAGGAGGCATATGGAGTTTTCCTTGTCCGTCCGTTCGTCTGTACGTCTCTTGGTAGCTCTATTCCTTCTAGACTTTTCAACCATAGGTCAATAAATTTGTAGAAGAATGCATTAAGATTATAACCTCCGTTCTAATCTAATTCTATTTTAATCAATACTTTATCAAAATTGATTTTTATTTGTATAAAGCTTAATGAATATGTTTAAACCAAGGTAGGAAGTTAGGCTGGTTTTACTACCTCGATACATCCTAATTTTGTTTGTGTAATTTAGCATTACTAAAGGTTCATGTAAATAATAATCATTTTACCCCCATGATTTCGAGAACTTGTTTGGCTCATGGTAGTAATAGTTGTTAGTGTACTCGAGCGTTCCGTCCCTGTGATAAAAGTCATCGCCCTTATCACCATTGAAATTTCCGCATAGACCTTCCACTTGTCCAACATCGGCCGGTGAAGGATAAATGTTGATGTTAACCAAGTACCATCTCCACGAGCTTACTTGGACATCAACAACGGTGCCGTGTGGAAGGTCAATCTACATCAGACAATAGAATATTTCTGTAATTTGTCATTTTTGTAATAATACATATCAAATATAATAAGAGAGTCACTTGCTTGTGTTTCATGTAGTTTTTTTTTATTTTAGTTCGATTGCGAAGAAAGCTTAAAGATTATATGAAACGCGCTCGAACTTCCTGGATAGATCTAGTACTGAGTGTTGTCTTTTTTAGAGTCATGGAATCGAGCTTGGATTTAACCCGCAACCTCTGACTTGAGCGGTCAACACTCTATCAATTACACTATGCGCCGCCCCTGCGTATGCTACATGTGATGCATAAAAAAACGTATTAGGAAAGAAGAATGTGTGTGATTGTATGTGAATCAAGAAATCAGAAATACAATGTATATGCATATTGATGGGGTTGGAGCTGTTCTAAATTTATAAAAGATTTTCAATGGGGATAAAAACAAATCATATAATGTTCAAGTGACAGCACGCTTAATTGGTTGGAGAAAATTCTGACGAATTGATCGGAGTTTAACTACTATTGACGTTATAGCCGATACAGTCTAGTTAAGCTTGACCATTTCCGATGTTTGCCTTTAGAAAGTTAAACGTCGGTTAGTATCAATACTAGTTTATCTGTAAAAATGTGTACTGTACAACTTTTAATTAAACAGACATCAGACTAACTAGTGTGTAAAGTAATGTTTTACATCCGTAACAATAACACTCTACCTTAGTCTTATAGTTGGTTTTATAACAACACATGTTACTGACGAATCCGAGTTGATTTGCACACGAGGTTGTTTTTATTCTGTACATGACTATTTGTTGCCGACTCCACATGTAACATATGAAATGTAATTTTCTATGTCACGTTTTCAAAATAGTTGTGTTGCAGAATTTTGTTACCAAAGATTTTAGACCGAGCTGGGTTTTGATTTACTACATTTACTAAATTATCAATAAAATATACTGAAAGGAACAGCTAACCATCCCCTCACATTTTGTGTTCATTTTATGTATTTTCTTAAAAAGTATCAAAGCAATTTATTTTAAATTTAGACTTTAATAAGAAAGATTATTTAATCGTCCGTTAATGTCGCATTAATCGTTTACAACTATTAATAATGCTTCTATATAGTTTGACGACGACATTGGAAAAAAAAAAGTTCAGTATATGTATATAAACGGGAAAATATATGACACATGGGAGATTTAGCATTTAAAATATATGATGCATGATAACGCCAAATATCTACCAAACTATTACGACTAAGTTGCTAAATATGAAAATTAATAAAATGGAAAAACGACACAACATGCTTAATATAAAGGTTCAAGAAATGATTATCCGTGGTAAAATGAGATTTTGAATATCACGTTACATTGTTTGGACGAAAAACAATCGGTGTCACAGATACAAAAATGATTCAGCGATTTAGTTGATTACAGAGGAAATTGGATGACATATATGTATTTATTAAAAAATTGCCATTGGTTGGTAAAGTTAGCAAAGATAGTTTTATTTTTAATTTTCATTATCGATGTAAAATACAATGTTAACATTTCATGAATCATATTTTACTGTCAGCTCGAGAAGCAATAACATAAACGCTTAGAGAAACTTTGCTATTCTAATGATTGGGGCGTATCTTTATAAAATGCATTTTGCATTATTATGTTGCTGTATATGCATGTTTCTTAACAATGTAATTGTTTAAAGACGTTGTGTAATTAATCTTTAGATCATACCTGATATCTATTTGCTGATCGCCTTCTTACTTTAAGTATACCATCTTCGGCCATCAAATAGCCTGTTATGTGTTGTCCTTCGCAGTGATTAACTGTAAACACATCCCGGCCAGCACGCACTGTGACAGCACATGAACAAGACGCCCATCCGCTGTTACAAAGCCACGTTTTCATCTGAATCTAAACATGTAATACGGCAATAAAGAAAATAATTCATCACATGTTATGGTAATTTGCCTTATACATATATATATATATCATTTGATATGTAGCAATATAGGTACAGACATAAAAATTATACAGAATTAAAAACATGTGCTGAATCAATTCCTCTTTCTGTATCTTTTCGCAAAGTATATATATATATATATATAAATTATCTCTTGCACTACGTTTGACTTAACATAGATAATTGCAGTTATTGTATTTACATAAATCGTAATAGTTATATTTATAACTCATATCCGAGGCGTCATAACGAGGATCGCATCATTGTTAAATTCATTAAATTCAGGTAGTTGCAACATAAACTACTTTTCTACTTTTATAAGTGCTTTGTTATGTGGAAGTGCTCAATACGCATAAGAAAAAGATATTCAACAAACAGAAGAAGATCACCGTGTACACAGAACATATCTAGAACAGTTTACATTCACTAACATATATAATAGTTACTCATGCATGAAATAAATTGTAATGTTCATTGCCATAACGTTGAATGGTGTCGGGGAAAAGATAAACGCGACAACAATTCCTGATTCTTCTAAAAAGTTATCAGACATAATTCCCTTTAATGGTGGATCTAGTGACGTGCAGTGATATATGTAGTGATGTAGTGCTATATAAACATTTGCTTTGAACATCGAACATGTAAATACTGTTACATATTGCAAGAGAAAAAATAAAATCAGGTGCCCGTTGTATTGTGTTTACACGGAAATAAGTTATTGTGATTTCTGACATCGGTAGGCTGTAGCAAACAGGAAATATGTCTAATCAGCGGACCATTGGTACTTTCTTGATTAAGAATGTGCTGTGTCTATCTTTAAGGCAGTTAGGGCCGTTATTTTAGAAATATCATTATGCAATTTATTTAAGATATTTTCCAAGGTACATTCGGATTATTTGCTCAGGGGTACAATTGAATAAAAAAATAAAAAAATATTAAATTAAATTTGTGCAATCAGTGTCTGTTACTTCGACTTTCCCACATGTATCACCATTAACGACTTAAAGAACATTTTCACTTGAATTATATTAATGAATAGAAATACATTATTATTTGTTATTTGTTATATTACTATGAGATTAACTTTATATGATTGAAAAAAGTGAAACAGGTTTGCGTGTTACCAATTCAAACTATAAAGCATTCATTGGCTTCATGATTATTTTAGCAATATTTGCTTTTGCCAATCTACATACCTCAACTTGAAGCTTCTTGTGTCGCATCATGATGAATTCATCCACAAGTTGATTACTGTAGTGTCTAAAATGTATTCCAGTAAATTTGACCAAGGGTGGAGTTAATACATATATTACAAGCCACAGCATTTACTTATAGATTTATGTCCGAAAATAACATGTGTATTGTTTTCCTTTTTGTTAGAGCAAACACAACAGCAAATAAAGGAGATACCGTTAAAAGTGCTCGGAATGCGGACAGAGACTTGCAAAATATGAGGACGCCAACAGTTCAATCCAAAATTGGTTAACAGTATTGTGTGATTTTGCTATCGCTTATAATATTTTTAACAACTGATGTAGATTTTAATCAGGAAATGAAGTTAAATTTATTCTGCTAAGTTAAATGAATGCCTAACCAATAAAATAATCACAATAATCTAAAGTAATCCGCATTTAGGGCAATAATCACTATATTGGCGTTAGTTTTCGAAAAACTGAAACCAGTATATTTCGGTCGATTAGCACAATTTGATTGACATGTGAGAAATTCATGCTGGTGTGTTATAATCACGTGGAGTTGCATGGACGCTTTTGAATTATTCGGAATCTTCTGGTTTTCTACACACCAAACATTGTAACCGTGTGACAGCAAACGGTATACAAAACATAGAAGTTTGAATATAAAACAAATATTTTAAAACTAGGTCTTACATTCCATCGAAAGTACCCATACGAGGATCATTATTTGCATAACAATAGTGTCGCTGCCAGTACTCGTCATCTCTTACAGACACCTGAAGAAAATTGTTTTTTACTCGACCGAATTCACAGAACACTGAAGTTTGGTCTTTATAAAGTAATATACTGTTAATTCTGAAACAAGCAAGCCTGGTTACAATTCATTTTCATTAGAAATATATCTCTTTATGTTTACTGTGAGAGAATCTCTTTAACGAAGACAATGTTAGAATATTTATACGACATTGTGTCTCATTATCATTCGTCTCTCACCGCTGATTCAAGTAGGAAAGTTATCAGTTACTTGCGGAGATGGGGTGTGCTCGAGTACTGGTTAACCTTTCAGGATCCTAGAAAACATTGGTTAGGTTAACTGAACATCTGTTAGTCCTCGATGGCATAAAACTGACGCTAAATATTCAATCAATTAATCAAACTTTTTAAAGTAATAATATTGTTTCATAAGAATAATATTAACAACAATTTCTCCCTCAAAACATTAATGAGAAGTAACTTAATCATTCACAACTCAATACTGGTGATTTGAATACATGTTGTATGTACCATACAAGAAAGGAATCCACAACATCGGCTTTCCTCTTCACTTTATAATCGTATAAGATGTTACACAATTATTATCTTATTCTCTCTCTGTTTATGAGATATCTATACTCGTTACATGGAACTCTCTTTAAGTTAAAGAGGTATTTATCGAAATTTACAAGCAATATTTTATATATTAAATAAACATATATTTGATGTATAAATATGATATGTTGAAAAGTGTACAGTTATGGCAATGTAAATTTCATCTTCAGTAAAATAATAAAATACTTATCAACAAAACAGGATTTTTTTTATAAAATCAATAGATAGATAAGACTGACAATAAACTAATTATATGTTGCTAGAGTGCACTCAAAATAAAAAGCCTTTATTATATATAAATATTCAAATATTTTAATATAATACGATAGTACTACTGAAAAACGAAATATTATAATGTTATGTGATGAAAACCTTAGCCTAATAACACATCCCATTTTTTAAAACAGCGACAAGTTAAAATAGTCTAATTTGCAAGTGTTTTCTAACTTTAGATATTTTAAAGTAAGCATTAAATAAGTTTATTAGTTAATATTAGTAGGTCAAGATCAGTGATGTTAACTTTTTTAACGTAATAGTGATTTGTTTGAATATCATACTATAACTGTAATACAAAATAGTTACACATACCAAACCCAAACTAAACAAAAACTTTAAGCTAAAGTATTAGAAACTAAACTGGGAAACTGAAAAAATGCAAGAAATACATTGTTTGTATTGCCATTGTATATATTTCATTCTGTTATTCATGTAAGTAAGAAAAGTGACGGTAATTTTTATTAAAAAATGGATTTAACGGATTGAATTATTGATTTTTAATTATATCCGCAAACTAATTGCGTAGTTGAGGACATTTTGTAAATAAACCAAAGTACATGGTGCTTTCGACATCAGAAAGATAAGTATGGCATTTGAACAAATCTACTTTGGCGGTTGGGAAAAAATGAGTTTAGGTGTTGCCGATAACATTGAAACAACTGTATAGGACTTTAAACCGAAAAAGTAACATGAATAAAAATAAAAAACGAATTCATATTACAAAAAAAAATACCTGTAAATCCTGACTTAATCTTCCTGACCAAAGAGATTTCTGATGGCCATTGACATCCACACGAATCAGCAATCTAAACCAATCCTTTAATTTGTATTTGTTGTTGTTTTTGGTAGTTATGATAATATTTATCACTTCCGATTCTAAAGAAATATCATCTGCTGTCGTTGCTCCATATATTTGTTTACCACATGTGAATTTATCCTTTACCGCAATTGTCGAATCGGAACAATTATACGACTCTTCTGGATCGAATACTTTAAAAGTTAAAGAGCACTCTGTACCAACTGCACAGGCGAATGGGATGTTTTTTCTTACCGCTACAACCGCATCTCCTCCACGCATTATGCTGATTTTCGGAGATATAATCTAAATAAAGGTAAAACTGTATAGCTTTTGAATATTGATCTGCAATCATAAGAATGTAACATGAGAACAACCACTTCTTGAAATTATTTACAAAGTCGAATGAAATAAAAAATTCTCTTTGTTTACATTTTACGTAACGAAACAGATATAAAGTTAACCTTACCTTAATTGTATTACTCGTATAATTTATATTAATAAATCTTATATTTTAAATGTTTTGACTAAACTATAAAAACATAGTTTGTGGCATGTTTAAGCAAATATTGTAAATATAGTTTGTACTTAAAATGATCTTGTAACCAACCTCGACCGGTTTATATACTGTGCTGCTGTATGTATACAGTACTTTCTCTGTAGTTGATTTATAAACACTAACTCCACAAGTCAGCTGGAAATGTATAAAAGTCTTAGTTAAAAGATAAATTATTTAAAATTGTCTTAAATGTATTTTTTGTATTTAAGAATTGATATGATTTTTAATAATACAAATTAGTGATTGAATATAAAATATGATACTTTATAGGCAGTTTTTTAATACATATTTTCTTGCTCTAGATTCTGTCAGATTGTGAACAATCTCCACACACACACACACACACACACACACACACACTCTCTCACACACACACACACACACACACACACGCACACACACACACACACACACACACATGTATACATTTTGCATTATATCTGTATAAACAAGATTAATACTTATAACTATATTCTCATTAAATATAAATGTAACGTATATGTACGCGCAACCATAGTTATCTACATTGTAATGGAATATTGGTCTTTAAATGAATAATACAATGACTGCTATAATGACTGCTATTTGATTCGAAAAACGCTTTAATGATTACCTGCATATAAAAGATAAACGATACATTGATTTTCAAGAAATCTTCACCCAAAGTGAAATCTAATGTCTCTGTTGATGACAAGTGATTGGATTCCATAATATCTGTCCCATCCATTATCCTTTAGATAGAAAAAAACGTACGACTGCAATCTTGTATAATAACAAAAACAAATATCGACAGTCGTGTATATATATGTATGGAGATCAAAATATTATTTTAAAGTATCCTCCAGTAGTTAATTCCATTGTGCTATCATAGTGTTATATCAATATATACAGTCACTTTATTAGCAACGGTTTAACTTTTAAGGCACATAAATCTAATGGAAAACAAACAGTATAAATAACGGCATGCGTAATTCTTATGTAATATCGGTATAAATATAGCATTACTAGTTATGATAGAATAGTATCTATTGATCGATATAATATTTGAGATAGAAAATATTTTTACTTACCATTTAATCTTGTAAAAGTACCCTTCAACACCGTCGAATTCGCAAATAAAATGAACTATCGGATCGCCATGTACGTAAGTTACGTCAGTTGTAACCGTCACAGCGTGAATCGTATAATCGGGGAGAAGGGAAGGTTTCCATTTTTCTAGAAAAAATAAAACTGCCAGAAGGGATAGCATTTTCAAACTGATTCTTTTTTATTTTCTCAATAATATAGATAATAAAAAGCCGAAAAGGCATAAATAACTCTTTATTTTTGGCTCGTCACACATTTCTTTAACTCACAATGATTTATGAACTTACCTTGACCGTTGTGCTCTGTGACACACACATTCTCTGTCGTACACGACAGCACCCCACTGTAAACATTGATTCTATTGTTTGAGGTCATGACAGTGTTTGGTATATCAGCTGTGCTCTCTGGACAACTACACGTGTATTTGGAGTCTGTCCATGCATAATTAACATGTGTAACAGGATCAAGTAGACTTTCACCAGGATGAATCCTAAAATATATAGAGTATACAAATATACGAGTATGGTAAGTATCAAGGTTTTTCTCTCTCAAATGATTCAATGACCTTTTCGAATAAAAATAAAACTGTAAATAAGTGCTGATTGTTTTTAAATGTTGGTACATGTGTAAAACTTAGACAATAGTTTTAAACATCATCAACTCAGTAACACCAAACCTAGTTAACAAACAAAGTTATGTAGCGTATATTGTTTTTAACTAAATAATTATGACATATTTACAAAAGCATCAACTTCTCTAATCGTTTAAGTTTTTTTCAATAAAGTAAGTAATTTGTTTTTAATCGTATAATAGCTAAGGACATGTTCGACGCATCGAATGCATTTACGTTTTTCGTTTATGTATTGTAGCTCGAATGCAAAGCAAGTTCAGAGATTATATTAACCGCTCTCGAATTCGCCTCTTGTGTTGAACCAGTATTTGGTGTTGTTTTTGAGAGGCTATTGTGCGAGCTGGGGATCAGATCCACAAGTTGCTTGAGATTTAGAATATTTGAAAGCAGCATAAGTATTCAAATTTTTGAAATTAATATGTAATATGTTTTATTTTGGGTAAAATTGGTTCGTTCAGCTGGGTGTTGTGGAAAACATTTTTTTTTATATGCTTAAGTTTGTTGTTGAAAGTACATGGTTAAATCTTAAATTGGTAATTAAAAACTATTAAAGAAAAATACGAAATTTTGAAAAATATAAATGTTGAGACTAAACCTTATTTTTTTTCTACATTTGCGTTTATTTTTAATAATGTATATCATAACTATATTTAAGGTTAATATCATTTTGAATATATTACCTATACTTGTATAAGTATTATTTTGTTTGACATAAGATATCAGAACAGCTCCAAATCTGGTTTAAGAAACTGAACATAAACCATTTTAATGTAACATCTATGGTAAATAATATACATATTTACTATGTAGAGTTTATATGTATATATATATATATAAATTAATATATATATCTTTTCTTCAGAATTTCGTGATGGATTTCGTAAAATGTATTTCGAAAGATACGTTTATAAAAGATGAGTATTGAAGTATTGCTGTTTTCATCACTTCTTTCATTGTAATATGTGCTATTTTGCCATTTGTCGTATGTATGTGGAAATCTATACATATAATATATTCTAAATATTAACTATGCTTCAAACGTAGATAAATGAATAAATATATTTCTTACATCCAACCTGCAGCGTATTCAGTTACAGAAGTATGAACAGTTCCATCTCTGTTGCGGTATTCTCCATTCTTGAACATACTACACATTCCCTCCGAATGTTCAAATGAACTATACAAAAACATGTTCAGTGCTCCATTCCAACGGCGAATACGTATTCTTATGCGATTAATTAACTATAATTAGAAAGCAAGGAGTGACCGTAGTTCGGATGATAATGATATGTGTATGTAAACGGCATACCGTAAATATTAACGTGTGTTAATCCGATCGTTATGAAACTTAGTAACCCGGACAGCTTTAGTTCCGATGCTTAAGATGGACATGTTTTTGAATAGATTTCAACTTCAGTGGAGTCATTTCGTGAAAAAATTGTGCCATTTTTGAGAAAACCACCAAACTTGCCACAAACATAAAACAAGGCTAACTGATTATTTTAACACCGATACCCACTTTCAAAATGGCGGAAAATCCAAGATGGCCGCTAAAATGGCCGCCAAAAATGACAAAATCCTTATTTGTCTTTATTTTTACATTAGATAATGATATTTGATAGCTCGTTGTGACAAATGTTATCAAAACACAGTATTATTTGTAAATTTTAATGCTTTAATTGCGAAAGAATATTTCAAAATATAAAAATATGCAAAATATAGGCTAAAAACTTTAAAAAAATAGCAACAATTTCTACAATTTAAATATTCTAGTATAATTTTTCTAAACTTTTCTTTTCATAGAAATAACAGTTACACACTTTATAAGTATATAAAATATTGTATCGTATATGCAAATTAAGGTGGTGGGGTAACTAAATGTGTATATAAGTACTGATGTGACCTTATATTTATATTATTTAATGTACTTTACTCTGTTTAGCCACATTTAATGAATGGTATTAATGGTTCATAAATAAATTTAAAAAGAATGTAAGATGTAATAGTATTTAAGTGAATAATATGAAACAATATAAACTAATTTGAAATGTCAAAAATACTAATAATGCCGGTTATGTTTTTATTGTTTTAATGCTTTGCTGTACTGATTAATATAATTGCTATGCAATATAAGTATCAAAGCTCTTAAGATAGATAGAGCAGACACATGTATATAGACATATATAAGTTAAGGGGGATTATGTGATTTGTTAATTGTATTTGTTGTCTCAAAACTAACAGCTACAAGTTATTGCTTATTCATTATTATACAAATTTAGAATTCAAAAGCATAATTAGTTTCATGATATTTTTTTTAACACAACGCACAATAATCAAATTCGTTTTGTCACACAAATGAATTGGAAGGATCAACTGCATATTCAAGCATTGACAATCTCAATCTGTTCAGTCTGTTGGTCAGTCAGTAAACATACTATTGCAATCCCGAGCAAACTACAATATTGCTTGTGACCAGCCTCCAACAAATTTAATAAAACTGACCCGGTACATTCGAAGATACTATAAGTAAGTATCGTTTGGAAAGCTTCACATTGGGATGGCTTCTTTGAACAATATTGGCAACTTGCTTAGAG
The DNA here is from genome assembly GCA_029582155.1 of Panopea generosa. NCBI lineage: Eukaryota > Metazoa > Mollusca > Bivalvia > Adapedonta > Hiatellidae > Panopea > Panopea generosa. The sequence continues at coordinate 59,469,720 of CM055897.1, forward strand.
GTAATGACTGCATTATTGCTCTGGAAAAGGCAGTAAATGTATCAGAGGGCCAGGTCGTCCTCAAGGCCACCCACATAAAAGTACACAATCAAGTGACTACTTATGTAAAATGATTTTAGATTAAGAAACCAAAATACAGATCACAGCAGCAGTAAACGTTTTTTTATTCTTGAATAAAATAACAAGCTTGTAAAATGAGACGGAGGGATGTTGACCTAACTTCTCATATGGGTTGTATTTGGATCTGAGATGGGGAAAGCAGTTAATGAATTTTAAACGTCACTAAAAATAAAGAAAAAATAACAATGAGAAAATGAACAAATGTTCAAACTCACACTTGAACAGATCAAATGTGTTAAACTAAGGCCAGAAATGAAAATGACCTCTGTGTAAATATGGAAGAAAAAGGGGAAGCCATTTGTTGAACACTTTGAAAAAATGTTTGTATAAGACACAGGTAATAATATAGGTTTAGTTTATAACAATCCAATTAGCAAGACTGCGAAGTAAGATCAGAATTTATATGAATCACTATGGAGTCCCTCTTTTTGGGTAGAACCACAGTTGATTTTGAGAGGCCAGAGGGGTCTAGTGTGGATTAGAACTCTGGCATGAACGGCTAATAACATCCAAGACACTTCTTCCCTGCTTGTCAAGTGCTAAAGGCACGGCATTATCTGATGCCTATTTTGTTCTGACACAAAAATAACAGTTCCTCCCCAGCAAGTGAAATATGCACATTGGATCAAATCTGACCTTAACACTTAACCAAGTGTACAACTAGGAAAACACAACAACTATGTGAAATCCATAACCTGCCAGACTTCTCAAATGTATAGTTAAAATGTGTTAAAAAGTATCAAGAAATATCTCTCAAATGTAAGCAGATTGGTGGGGATGAGTATGTGCATGGTAGTCTTTAACATGGTCTACGCTAGGAAACGGGATACATAAACAGCTATATAAAGCTCCGATATGCATTTCTTGGGGTTGATGACAACAAGAACGAACTAGTTCAATATTTTCTGGTCATTCTGTACAACAACAGGCCATACATGTGTTTAAAACAAGCACAGCAATGGTCTGCCACTCGATGTATATGAAAGGTCATGATAGAAAGCAGTTGATACATATGTCCTGATATTAGCCATTGATTTTACAAACTGGTTCGTGTGTGCATATGGTTGAATTTGGAACTGGAAGATACTTTACGAATGCATAACGTGTCGTAACAACTTGATAAAGATAGGACGGGGTCCTTGTCAGCATTTTATTCGTTCAATGTGTGTGACCAAACTTCATCATTATTTAGTGGGAAAGGAAAGCAACTATAGAGCAGGGGAAAACTGGGGAAAATCAGGCATTTGAAACTATGTTCAGTACTTCCTCTAAAGAATCCATGAAGGTGTTATGCCATTTATAGAGTGATTTGTAGTTCATGCAACTTATACAAATCACGTTCGAAATCTTCCTGGCATATGCGGAAAAATTGTCTTGCTTAAAGACACCACACATGGCCGTGGTGGAGGATCGATCCCACGATCATGGGTTCCGTGCTCTATCACTGGAGCACGCGCTCCACATGTGATTTGTATTTTTCCCAACAAGCACTTCATCAAATGCATATGAGCACTTAAAGGAATTGTTCATGCATACGGGTGACAAACATTTGCATAGACATCGACACCTATAACGCACCAAACGAACAGCTTATCAGTTCTTTTCCTACCCCCATTCCAAGTCTAAAACCAGTTTTAGCAAAATGTGGAAACCAATCTGTTCGTCTCTCTACATGCTGACATGCTGGTATTTCAAAAGATATAAATGTAGAAAGGCTAGAGTATTGTGTACATCATAGTATTATACCAATAGTTATATTATATATATAGTTATAATATTTTATTTGTTTAGCATTGAATGATGCTGGTACATAATGTTATATTGATTTACCCCATCGAGTTAAATTTGTATATAGATATAAATCGTTGCTTTGTTTAAAGCATTATTTTAGCAATTTTGTATCGTACGTGTTCACGCATTTCTTTTTGTAAAATTTGATTAAGCTTTTAAATGCGGTTCAGATAGATCCAATTGTTGATCTATTTTTTACAGCGCAGACATTTTTACATAGGCGTAATTCGCACTTTTGATATGAAAGTGGAGCTCGTCAGAAACCCAGCATTAGTAATTATGGTCTTTGGGACAAGCCCCACGCCAAAATACCCTTTGTAAATGCTAAATTTACCGTCCTACCATCTCAAAAGTCCTGCAATCATCACCGAATCGGTCTTGAAGTCGTTTCAAAATAATACGGAATATATTTTATCAGATTCACAGTAATACTATGTTATTAAAGATTCATGGATGTAAAACACATGTTATTATTTTTAACAGTCAATAATTTAATTTCCTACTTGAAGCTATATAAAATATAATGATACATGTAATTAGGTTCATACTTACAATAATGTCCTCATATGTGGTCATTTTTATTGAGTCGCCACGGCCGTATATAATGCCTGTCCTATTTAAACCATCACACACGTTAACAGTGTATATATCACCAGCGTTTCTGATTGTGATGGCACATACACAAACATTAAACAGGGCACACGACTCTTCCATCTTGACTTGGATCTAAGAAAAATAACGATCATGTAGCATAAATTTAATTTCAATGACGGTCAACTTGTTTAGTATTAAAGTTTGAAGCTTCAAAACTCACGATCACTACATAATTCTAAGACTCTTTTCATCAACACCGCTGAATACTCGGATCATACAATTGATGAACATGGAGGAGAAGAAATAAAAGTTATATTTTTCTTTTATATCAGGTAAAAACTACATGTTCTACCTATAACTACCTTAAAATCGTAGTAAAATTTTGTTCTATGCACAAACAAAATATACATAATTTTACATCATTTAAAATGAGTTTATACATTGTATAGCCATACAATCACTATTATTCTGTGTCACAACAAAATTTTGCCAAGATACGCAGCGTTCACATTTTTCAAAGATAAAAACAACATAACAAAAGGCGGCAAGCATTAATACACATGTTTAAGCATGTAATTCTTACAGGTCTCACTATACAGTGTTTTGTTATATATAAAATAAGGTTCAGGATTTCCATGGTAAAAAAAAGATTTTCACATAGATGTTTTTTAAGTATTTTTTTTTCATAGCAGGAATGTATACCCACATAAAATGCACAATAACTGGTAGGTTGACGAGGTGCAGTGACACTCTGAGATTTTTTGAAAAAAGAAGTCCTCAAATGCTCATAAATACATGCATATGTTGAAATCCTATAAAAGTCACTTTTTTAACACCAGTGATGTCTTATCGCAATTTATGCAATGCCAACATTTGCTCTACTCATTTGCAGCAAAAAAATCACAACCACTATGAACCATTTTGAAAAAAATTCAAAACCAAATTACATTTGACTTTTTTTAAGCGTAAGAATCATGTTACCGTGGGAAAACGTAACGGTCGGAAAAACGTGGGGGGAAAAGGAGCGTAACTGTGTAGTGAGACGTTATATAGTAAACGTTAATACTTTGAATGAAACATGATTGAGTAAGGAACTTTTTTATTTTTCGCTTTGCCATCTTTAATAAGTAAATAAGGCAATACATGTTTTATAGTTAAAAAGACAAAAGACAATATTTATCATATATCCATTATTTGTCCGTAGAATCAAATTGTGTTCTGTTCCACAAAATTGAATGCATTGACTAATACCTAATGTGTTTAGTATGTCAATGTGTCTTTTAAACATATCAACAGTGGAGCGCATAGTCAAGTGGTTAAGCATCAGACTTAGGATTAGAAAGTCAGGGTTCGACCCACCCATCATTGATTGTCTAGGTGAAATCTTAAAGACATGGGCGCGAATGTTTCAATAGGCATCTAAATTTGATTTATACCAGTATACATTTTGAAATGTTTTGTGTTTTTCAGTATTTACTTGGTTGGGTTACGTGAGTAGTTTAAAATTATAACTCTAATACAACTATGTAATCTGAGGTAAAAATATATGGTCATTTACAACGCAAATAGTGTTGCACAGAAACGGAGGCAAACATAAAAACCAATACACATATAGTCTTGAATGGAAATATCCAAATAGACAGCTATTAGAGTAAATGGCTATCAGAAAATTGATGAAAATATGTACATTTAACTTTCATTAAATGCTTCCTTATGTACCACCATGATTGAATAAAAATAAAAGTTACAATAGCACAGTAATAATAATTTCTCATTTCTGACAAAGTAGCAACTTAAAGTGTCAGTTTTTCACGAGAATCTGTATTTTTTACTCATTACGTCCGCTCATGAAGATACAGTCAAATCAGAATAATTTTATTTCATAAAAGGAGATAATAATTGAAATCACAACAACGGTATTTTCGATTTTTGGAATCTTTTTCGATACATGTTTACCATGTATAATATAATATGATATATGGGGATACTTATTTGTAAACACACAGACATAAAGTTACAGACTACGGCGAGCGCGCCTAGTTACAATGAAAACCAAGGTCACAATACCATGCCATCAACCAACGCAATAGAACTGATGTCAACAATAACTTACATACATTGGTTTCGATGCAACTCATCTGGACTGTTGGGACAATTAACATACATGAACTGATAGCTTTATATGAGTAGGATCCATTTAAGGATTCGTAACTTCTCATACACTATACAAAGGACAGACATAGAAACCTGTTGAATTATGAAGATACAGTGAAATCATAGTAATTTGAATATATCTTTAAAGGAGATAATTACTTCACAAGAACAGTATTTTCGACAAATGCAATAGAAATGGTTTCAACCTTAGATTATATATCTAGGTTTAACTCGTAACACATATGGGCTGTAGGAACACTTAACATGCATGTACAGATAGTTTATATAAGTAGGATCTAGTTAAGATTAATAACTACTCACATGATATATAAAAGGAAATGTTACGAACACTGTGTTTTAATTTTATGTTTACATACTGTTTCACAAAACTCTTAAAATTCACGTATTAACGTTTCTCGACGTCACGGAAAATCAGTGCAAAACAGTATAAGTATTTGTTTTCAAAATATATAAATATGGTTAAAATCGGTTAGAGTAGGTCCTTATTACTTGGCCTACTCTTTATGATGTGTGATATATCGAAACTATACGTACTTCTACTGGGTATAAATTACTCCTGTATACAATATACTCTCCAGCAGTATCAATAGGGACAATGCCAAATGTGTGGAATCTGTGGTATATTATAGAAACGAAAGGTAATTGTTTACAAATAAACATTTATTTCATGTCAAAATGTCTTTATATACGACAATACAAATAAAAAGTCTAAAACTTTGTAAAGCATTTGAGTGTTTGTCTGAGATTTAAAGCCTCAAAAAGAAGCACATTGTGATTTGGTTGCATTTACTCAATGTTATTGATAATAAAGTCTCACATCGGAAGGCAATATCATGATAACTCTATATTATATGCTATAATTGTCTCTCTGTATATTGGAACACCTTTATTCAGCGTTGTTATTGTTTATAGTTCCTTGGAGTCATAAAGCTCATTCAGTCTTTTAAAATGAAACTTCCCGAATCATGTATACCGGAATGTCCCGGAAAACGTAGCTTTAAGCTTGAATTTAACCGTATTTTTTTAAAATAATTGTTGTTTTTGAAATACTTTGTAATAGTGTTTGGATAAAATTTACTAAAAAATCCACATGCTATCATATAAAACCTATATTTAAGACAAAAATCAATGACGAGTATGTAGTTGGTGAGGTAACAACAAAAAAGTGCGGTTATTTGTATTTTTTATTTCCGATATAGCATACAATAATCTTAATTGAGAGTTCCATCAAATTCTATACATACAGTGGATGACAAAATCTATTGAAATCGTCTTAAAATGATGGAGGAAAGACATTGGATCGTAACATATACATATCAAATAAGATTCTACGTTGTAAACATAATTAACGGGTTGTCGACATCAGAAAATAAACATTATTCTATCCATATTTTTGTGATTGAATTTTGATAATACTTCTGAAGAAGAGTGTCACTACAGTTGTATATGTTAAAACAAATAAATGTTAAACTCTTACCCTGATATTTGAAGCAAGTTATCCCATAGCCAACAACCACTGCGATACCAATGTTCACTTCCGGTTAATATATTAAACTGAAACGAAAAACGTATAAAAGGAAACAATGACATTAGTGTTGGTGTATTTGTCTTTTTTACAATGATACAAAGTGTTGTACAATGATACGTTTTGGGTCATAAAAAAGTATTTGGCCTGTTTGGGGTTTTTTTTAAATAAAAGTTTAGAATATATATCATTGGTCAATGTAACTTATAACTGAAAATGTATATATTCAAACAATGGTATTAGCGTCGTTACCGTCATCGCCGATGACGTTGCATATGACGTCAAAAGTACATAGAAAACGTTAAAATGTACGAAAATGTGTGAATATTAAAGGTCTTAAACATTTAAAAGATATAGAAAGAGAAAATAGTGACTGTTTTGCCAAATTGTTCAAATGAATCTGTGTAGTGTCGACCGTTGGCCATGTTCATATACATTTTTGTAGAAGTATCAAAATCTCAAAAATCAACTTGATGGCCGTTTTCATGTAAAAGTCATAGTACATTTAAATGCTTAAGTACTAGAAATACTCGCGACACATTGAAGTTTATTCAATGTCAAAGTATGATTGTGCAAGTAACTAGGCTTCATATGTAAAGCGAGAATTCGATCTATTTGGATTTTCAGATTTATGACAAAGTCTCCTATTATTGTGTCGTTATTGTCACGTTTTGGCGGATTTGAAGTTATTTGTATTATAACTATAAACGATAATTAGATGCTTTAGATTCATTTTGAAACAAATTTCATGCTTTAAGATATTTATATCGAAACATTGTCTTTAACTAAATGTTCTGAATATAAAAGAGGTATCTTTTCTACATAAAATCCGAAAAGAATATTTGCTCATTCTTATGCTTGAGTTCTCTTAATGATAAAGAGCACAGATTTTAAATTCCATTGGTGTTTGGTCCTTTGTGGTCGAGTTGTCTAAGGCGCCGTCTCAAAATCACTTACATCTAACCTCTAACATCGTAGGTTCGAGTCCCGCTCGCTCTAAAAACTTTATGTGACAAAGTGTGTCAGTTACTTGCGGAAGGACGGCTGTTCTACTCAGATACATACCAATAAAACTAGTTATACCATATATAACCTGAATGGGTTGAAAAAAGCGTTAAACCCCAGTTTATTGATATTTAGCTGAGATATGAGCTTGTGATCATTTTTTAGTTTGAAAGAGGTCATAACTGTTTGAATAGTATTTAATTGAGGGTAGCAAGATTCATATTTTCCAGTATTATTTATCCGCAAAGTAAACCCATACTCCACATAACTGCACATCTATACAAAGACCACCGACAGTAAGTTACTAAATAAGTTGCGCTACAGTAAATGTCTAACATCACCGTAGTATAGTATTGTAAAATGTTAAACAAACAAAATTCGTGAAATAAGGGCGTTTATTTATTGATCGGGACAACTATTCTATTCTTTGATTGGCTCACTAGAGTGACCTTACCTTATAAAGTGGTCATTTAAAATTGACTGTGGGCGCTACCATATTGAAACGTCACAATCACATGACGAATATATGGCGCTTGTCATTAGGATGTCGCCATTGCTTTTCAAAATAATGTTTTATTTTAAAATATCATTCAAAAAATGTTTTTAAAAAAATGTACGAACTGAAACAAATTTATTGATATAAAGTTCAGCATTCAATATTCATCATCAGTGTGTTTGTAGAGTGAAGCCCGCAAAAACCCGGAAAATTCTCCGAATAGCCATTTTATTTTAACGTACAACCCGCAAATTATTTGGTATCATACACGCGGATGTTTTTTAAATTCCTGCATTCAATTTGCATTTTCACTCAAATATTGCATCTAAACACCATTAATAAGCTTTACTTCGTACAATCCCAAACGTACATCTTCATTTTCTCTTATTGCCACCTCCTTGTTTCGTTCATCTAATCACTTTGAAGTCAATTGATCATAGATACGACGCTCTAATACTCGTTATATGCTTCATATCCTTGTGTTTTACCATTAGTGCTGTTTCACAGTTGCTTCAATCGTGTTTTATACTAGATTGAATCCATACTCAAGCTCATTTGGTCACAGTATTATGTCAATTAGATATGACAATAGATTAAATGAAATAACTCTCTATGAGCGCTACTATATTTATAACTGCAAATAAAAAGATGGAGCCCATGGTCCCGCGGTAGAGCATCGAACCCATGACCGGAGGGTCGTTGGTTCGATCCTCCGCCACGGCTATGTGTGGTGTCCTTAAGCAAGACACTTTTCCGTATATGCTTAGTACTGGTTCTACTCAGGAAAACGTTGAGCGTGATTTGTCTAAGTTGTAATAACTTGTTTCACAATCGAAGTAAAATAGATAAGTTAAAACAAATAAAATAGTTTTTCCGAAGTAAACCATGTAATGTAAACAAAATGATATGTTTAAAAAGTTTGTAAAATATCCTGGCTGATATATAAGCCGTTATCTTCAAATGATAGTGTTTTCATTGTTTGTATTCATTCTTACAAACATAGTCGACTGTGACACACAAATGTATCGAACTTAAATCAAACAAATTAAACGTGAAATTGTAACTGCCACATTTGTTCCCCGTTGTTTATTTCATGTAGAATTCCTAATGATATATCTTGTCAAATTGTGGAAAACTCCGATAAAAATCCGTTACATTTTTAGAGTTCTATTCTTTACAATTTATGATGATGATTAGCTAGATGTAAGGAATTTGCACATCAGTCGGAATATTTACATAGTAAAAATTCAGACTAAAAATAATATAAAGTTTACTTTTTGTATGGCCTTTGTTAATACATACTTTTTATTGAAATGTGTTTTGTGAATAATTATAGTATAAATATTGGTAACTAAAGATAACATCAATAGTAAAAAATCTCTTTTATAACTGTATACAAAAACAATCTCCAATAACTTTCAAGTTTATACATGTGTTGTTAGAAACAAATACATACATGACTATTAGCTGTTACCTGTGCGGCTTGTTTGAGTATGGCTTTCCAAAACCCTTATAAACCAAATGCTGAGTCACCATTTATTTGGTGACTGGAAATTTTAAAAAATGAATAAATTATATAATCTTTTGAAATGTTACCTGCTTCGGTACTTAATTTGTTTGCGATGAAAACAAAACATACCTTTATTTCCGGTAGTTTATAATTGTCCCAAATCTTGTGTCCAGTTCCGGAAAGCGCATGTAAATTACTAGCCATGATTATTGTACTGTTGGTCGTATTTTCTACACTCACTGTGTCAATATGAACTCCGAAGTACGTATAAACATACGTTCCATTAACTTGTACATACTCGTATAGCGGATGACGCCAATTACCAAAGTGCTGAACGCCTGCTTTTGTTAGTCCAATTAAAGTTATTCCACACATATCGTGTTTGTCTGAATCAGATTCTGACGTACATATGGAATCACCATCTACAGTCATTGGTTCGAATTTCAGGGTACAGTACAAACTGTCATCCCCCTGAAGCGATTCGCACCCAAGTGGAGTATTCAGTTGTGGTCGAAAGATTGTCTTGTTAGAGCCAGGGTTTTCAATAAGGAAACCTTCTCCGTAGTAGCCTTGCTACAATAATACATGTTTCATAAGTTAATGAGTAATAAAATTTAGTAGAGTGGGTAGAACAACTTCATAGTCGTTAACATGTACATGTCAAACTTAAAATGTTTGTATTCAAAGTCATACCATTTATAGCATTTATATTCTGCGAACATTTCAACTCACACCAGTATATTTTCATTCCTGTTATTAAGTTTGTGCTATAATATTCTAATATTCTGTACAAGTATAAATGACTTGACACGTTTTTAAATTTTACTGAAGAATGGCCATTGTTAAATTTAAGAATCAAAAGAAATGTGTATTTTATAGCATGTATGCATGAATTCAGCGGAAATGATCGACACGTTAAACGAATGTTATAAATACTATAAAAGAGCATATTTATCTTTATATTATGTTTCTGGACAAAACAAACAATATCCATTCAAGTGATATTATTCCAAAATAATAACGTCATGCTTGAGTTTTATATTATTTAACGAGAATTTAAAGTAGCATATTTTACTGAATATGTTGTACACTTTAACAATACAATCATGTCATTTTATTTACTTACATTTATCAGTTGACCAGTACTTAAAACTGAACTAAATGCTAACTCAGACCTCTGACCAGATAGATTTGTAAAATGTTCAATCGAACACTGCAGCTGGAATAAAATAAGTATTATATTTACAATACAAAAGGATAATTTCTTCGGCTTAACAGAATATATGAATAACAGGATGGAACATTCCAGACTCTGTATCAATGTACGAATACGACAACTTACAACATATAGAATGATAGATAGTACTAAAGTAATAACATTAAATACAAAGAAAACACCCTTATATAATGATAGATTGTACAAACAGAAAACATATTATACAGAGAAAACACCTTTATATAATGATAGATTGTACTAACGTAATTACATTTTATACAAAGAAAACAGCCTTATATAATGATACATTGTACTAACGTAATAACATTTCATACAGAGAAAACATCCTTATATAATGATAGATTGTACTAACGTAATTACATTTTATACAGAGAAAACATCCTTATATAATGATAGATTGTACTAACTTAATTACATTTTATACAAAGAAAACACCCTTATATAATGATACATTGTACTAACGTTATAACATTTTATACAGAGAAAACATCCTAATATAATGATAGATTGTACTAACGTAATAACATTTTATACAAAGAAAACATCCTTATATAATGATAGATTGTACTAACGTAATAACATTTTATACAAAGAAAACATCCTTATATAATGATAGATTGTACAAAGAAAACATCCTTATATAATGATATATTGTACTAACGTAATAACATTTTATACAAAGAAAACATCCTTATATAATGATACATTGTACTAACGTTATAACATTTTATACAAAGAAAACATCCTTATATAATGATAGATTGTACACAGAAAACATCCTTATATAATGATAGATTGTACTGACGTTATAACATTTTATACAAAGAAAACATCCTTAAATAATGATAGATTGTACTAGCGTAATAACAATTTATACAAAGAAAACACCCTTATATAATGATAGATTGTTTAAACGGAAGAACATATTGTACAGAGAAAACACCCTTATATAATGATGGATTGTACTAACGTAATAACATTTTATACAAAGAAAACACCCGTATATAATGATAGATTGTACTAACGTAATAACATTTTATACAAAGAAAACACCCGTATATAATGATAGATTGTACTAATGTTATAACATTTTATACAAAGAAAACACCCTTATATAATAATAGATTGTACTAATATAATAACATTTTATACAAAGAAAACACACTTATATAATGATGGATTGTATAAACGGAAGAACATATTGTACAGAGAAAACACCCTTATATAATGATGGATTGTACTTACGTTATAACATATTATACAAAGAAAACACCCTTATATAATGGTGGATTGTACTAACGTAATAACATTTTATACAGAGAAAACAACCTTATATAATGGTAGATTGTACTAACGTAATAACGTTTTATACAGAGAAAACACCCTTATATAATGATGGATTGTACTCACGTAATAACATTTTATACAGAGAAAACACCCGTATATAATGATGGATTGTACTTACGTAATAACATTTTATACAAAGAAAACACCCTTATATAATGGTAGATTGTACTAACGTAATAACGTTTTATACAGAGAAAACACCCGTATATAATGATGGATTGTACTTACGTTATAACATTTTATACAAAGAAAACACCCTTATATAATGGTAGATTGTACTAACGTAATAACGTTTTATACAGAGAAAACACCCTTATATAATGATGGATTGTACTCACGTAATAACATTTTATACAGAGAAAACACCCGTATATAATGATGGATTGTACTTACGTAATAACATTTTATACAAAGAAAACACCCTTATATAATGGTAGATTGTACTAACGTAATAACGTTTTATACAGAGAAAACACCCTTATATAATGATGGATTGTACTCACGTAATAACATTTTATGCAGAGAAAACATCCTTATATAATGATGGATTGTACTTACGTAATAACATTTTATACAAAGAAAACACCCTTATATAATGGTAGATTGTACTAACGTAATAACGTTTTATACAGAGAAAACACCCTTATATAATGATAGATTGTACTAACGTAATAACATTTTATACAGAGAAAACACCCTTACATAATGATTGATTGTATTACCGTAATAACATTTTATACAGAGAAAACACCCTTATATAATGATTGATTATACCAATGTTATAACATTTTATACAAAGAAAACACCCTTATATAATGGTAGATTGTACTAACGTAATAACATTTTATACAAAGAAAACACCCTTATATAATGATAGATTGTACTAACGTAATAACATTTTATACAAAGAAAACAACTTTATATAATGATAGATTGTATAAACGGAAGAACATATTGTATAGAGAAAACACCCTTATATAATGATGGATTGTACTAACGTAATAACATTTTATACAAAGAAAACACCCTTATATAATGACGGATTGTACTAACGTAATGACATTTTATACAGAGAAAACACCCTTATATAATGATAGATTGTACTAACGTAATAACATTTTATACAGAGAAAACACCCTTATATAATGAAAGATTGTACTAACGTAATAGCATTTTATACACAGAAAACACCCTTAAATAATGATAGATTGTACTAACGTAATAACATTTTATACAAAGAAAACACCCTTATATAATGATAGATTGTACTAACGTTATAACATTTTATACAAAGAAAACACCCTTATATAATGATAGATTGTACTAATGTAATAACATTTTATACAAAGAAAACACCCTTATATAATGATAGATTGTACTAATGTAATAACATTTTATACAAAGAAAACACCCTTATATAATGATAGATTGTATAAACGGAAGAACATATTGTACAGAGAAAACACCCTTGTATAATGACGGATTGTACTAACGTAATAACATTTTATACAGAGAAAACACCCTTATATAATGATTGATTGTACTAACGTAATAACATTTTATACAGAGAAAACATCCTTACATAATGATAGATTGTACTAACGTAATAGTATTTTATACAGAGAAAACTCCCTTACATAATGATTGATTGTATTGCCGTTATTACATTTCATACAGAGAAAACACCATTATTTAATGATTGATTGTATTACCGTTATAACATTTTATACAAAGAAAACACCCTTATATAATGATAGATTGTATAAACGGAAGAACATATTGTACAGAATAAACACCCTTGTATAATGATAGATTGTACTAACGTTATATCATTTTATACAAAGAAACCACCCTTATATAATGATGGATTGTACTAACGTAATAACATTTTATACAAAGAAAACACCCGTATATAATAATAGATTGTATAAACGGAAGAACATATTGTACAGAGAAAACACCCTTATATAATAATGGATTGCACTAACGTAATAACATATTATACAGAGAAAACACCCTTATATAATGATTGATTGTACTAACGTAATAACATTTTATACAGAGAAAACACCCTTATATAATGATAGATTGTACTAACGTAATAACATTTTGTCCAGAGAAAACACCCTTATATAATGATTGATTGTACTAACGTAATAACATTTTGTACAGAGAAAACACCCTTATATAATGATTGATTGTACTAACGTTATATCATTTTGTACAGAGAAAACACCCTTATATAATGATAGATTGTACTAACGTAATAACATTTTGTACAGAGAAAATACCCTTATATAATGATTGATTGTACTACCGTAATAACATATTGTACAGAGAAAACATCCTTATATAATGATAGATTGTACTAACGTAATAACATTTTATACAAAGAAAACACCCTTATATTATGACAGATTTTAAAGCATCATACTCCTTACATTACGATATAGTGTAAATAACTATCCCCGCAAGACTGTTGTCGTAAAAAACAACAGAATCTTCTCCACGTGTATATGGTGTAAAATAGCATATTGAAATTAATCATTGTGTATAAAAAGTGTAGGAACATATTTCTTATGCAGGAGAGTCGACCAATGGCTAGTTTTTAGTGATTACAATTGCTGTAGTGTTTTTTGGAAATGTTTCTTTAGATATATTTTGATGAAACTTCCAGGTTTTGACGATAATAGACTATTACTTTATGTTAAGATTGTTAGTGTACTATTTTGTTGTTACCTGTATTAGCTCATATTTTACATTAGTCACTAACCTATTCAATGAATCTATCTATATCATATCCAACTAACGCATAAACTTAAACATTATTAGTAGCTTTGGAAACATTTTACGATAAAATAAATTTCCGGGACATTACGATAAGTTATGATTAATCTGTTCCTGTTTCCTGCGTTTATTGTTGTAATTCAGTTCAACTGTAATGGACGCGGGAGCACACAACAGCCGAGGCTTTTGATGTTTCATTAACCAATTTTGATAAACTGATATGATAATTTATTTGCCGGTCAAATGTACTGGATAAGTGATTAACAGAAGATATTGGTTAAGACAAGGTACATTAAAATTTTATAAAAAAACAAAAAAAGGAATTACCTTGAATCCTATATTGAATCCGGCCTTTGAAATATCCAAGTCTGAGAGTGTGTTGTTGTTTAAATTTAGTCTTGACATTGGACCATATGACTCGAAATGATTTTGGTTGATGAACCTGAATTTATTTAATTAAGGCATTAAATAAATAGGAAATCTACAAATATCCATATAGTAGACATTCATGCCATAGTTTGCAACAACATTTATATAGTTTTAAAATTAAAATAATAACATATGGAAACAATAATAAATGTTGGTTTAGTGGAACATTATTTTCATTTCATCGACAGAGGAGATTTGAGCTCTCTTGTGAAATTTATCGACATAGCTGGTCATTTGACATGAAGGGGGTAAAAATATCGCTCTACAGCCAAGAAAGTAAGATTCAATATTAAAGTTAATTGATTTACTGATAAATTAATGGAAACAGTCATTCATGATATGCATACATGTTTTCATCATCTTTCAGATTATGAAGAAAGTATTTATTTTCAATATTAATTCAGAATGAACTTAATATAAGTAAAGTAAATAAGTATTGGATTTTGTTTTAAACTACAGAAAATATTTAAGTGCTATGTAAATATATTATTTAATGCAATGAACCATTATGCCACACAAAAATTACCTATGGGCATAATTATGAGGATACATATGAAAGTATTTAAGACATTTTCTGCATGTTTAGTAGGGTTCTACATTATTGATAAAAAAATCAGTGTGAATTGTATATGTATATAAGTTGATAACACTATTTACGTTATTTTAT
Source organism: Panopea generosa (assembly GCA_029582155.1). Classification (NCBI taxonomy): domain Eukaryota; kingdom Metazoa; phylum Mollusca; class Bivalvia; order Adapedonta; family Hiatellidae; genus Panopea; species Panopea generosa. The sequence goes on from CM055897.1 coordinate 59,485,403, forward strand.
TTCCACATAGACCTTGAAGCAAAGCCATCACACCTCTAAGCATGCATATAGCCTTCGACTAGAGGAGAACTGATAGAATAGTTGACCAGTTCATTTTAAATATGTGTAATAGTAAAACAGAAAAGTGATTATTATATAAAAATAGTTTATGTTGAGAGTGACAATAAACATGTTAATCTGATGTAATAACTGTAAATCGAGACGGAGACTTCCGAATGATGACAATGTAACTATTACATTCAACAGAGAATGTTAAGATTTATTTTATCATGATATAATTATGAACATATTTTATCTAAAAAAACATATACTCTGCACTACTCGTCATTTCTATATTTGAAAAAAAAGGTTTCTGTTTCACCAACTCATAAGTATATATTTCAACACTTTAGAAATAAGAAAAAAACTGCATTTGTTTCATTTATATCGACTACAATAATTTAACAGTCAAAACTGAGTTAAGTTGTTCAAGTATTTAAGTAAAACTTTACAATATTGATGAAACAGAAGCTTGGTCTATTTCAAAGTAGTTCGCGGTGATCCTATCGGATTTGTTTACACTTGGCGAAAATAAGTGAAATCTGCACACTTGTACTATGAAGTATAAGCTTTCGTTAAAGCATTGTTTTTTATTAATATAGTGCGACATGTTTCTCGTTATCAGCGTCCCTAGCGGTACGTTTTTGGACGTTTTTTTGGTGTTTATCTCTTATAGAATAGTTAATACTAATTAAAGTACTTATTTATTTCCTGTGATAAGACTTTTACTTTTATACAAATAAAACACAAATTGTGTTACCTATATGTTTAATCATTACGACGGGGTTGATTAAACGTGTGTTTTAAAAAAAACAATATATTTTGAACATTCACGCCTGATTGCGCAAAAAAGCTCTGGTACAAGTTTTTGTGATTTATATATGTTAAAGAGAATATATCAAGATTTTTCAAAATTTCAAAACTTGCTAAAAGCATTTTTAATACTTTTATATACTCACTGACCCGTATTGCCAAAAGGATCTATTTAAATCTGTTTAAACATGCCAAAATAATGTTTAAACAGGGGTTTCCTAACTTGGCCTACGCGCATTATTTTTATTTCATTTTGATCCGTTATACAGGTTTACCTTAAGTATAAAGTGATTCATCATAGAAAGTGTCCGAATGACGATGTCGATGGCGACAAGCAGTAGTATTTAAGTGCTGTCTATTTTAGAATCGGGTTTGCTTCAAGTTTACCACTCCAATTTAAATATGATTTTGTCACATTTTGGTGGATTCGACTTACCAAACTATTCGGATTTTATTCATTAAAGCCTCAATAAACTTCCGAAATGCACACTTTTTGATAATAACAAAAATGATTGTTATTAAATGCGTTTATAGAACTGCTAAAACCATTCCTAAAGACCCCTTACTGACTGTTTTTAAAAAAGCGAGAAAATAAATAACTTTGATCGAAATGTGTATTTTTTAGGCGAGCGAACCGAACTTTCAACTTTTGTTTACATTTTTGTAATTCCGTAATGACTCGGTTGCTTTCCGACTGTACCTCAACCAGTGTTCGGAAATACATAAATGAATACTGCAGTGGTTATGTTCGGATTAAGACCGTTAGATATGGGGTTCATTAACAAGATTAGAAAAGTTATGGCTTCACTAATATTGTTTATCGTTATTAGGTTTCCTTTTTTTTAAAAAATATATTGATGTCTGCGATAAAACTGTATCGAACGTAGTACGCATTATATCATTTATACGCATTGAAAAACAATGAGTACGGAATACTAGCTTGGTCTAGTAACTCTTGCTCAGGATCCTCCCTTGCATATACGCGTGATACTATCGCGCGCGCTATTATGTCACAAATTACTTTATCGCGGTCAATATTGAGAGGCTACCAAGGGTGGTTTGTTTAGTACAGTTATTAAAAAAAGATATTTTATTTTTAATTTTATATGAACGATTCATCGCTTTAGCTCGTGGGTTCCGGTTCATTAAAACACTGAGGGGAATAAAGGGGATGTTTTTTTTAATTTTTAACAGCATCCCCTACAGTCCCCAGTTCTATGTTTCTCTCTGAAGTGAATTGATCATATATTACCGTCCGACGCGTTTCAGAAAAAAGCTTCGTAACTCTCCGTTTTCTGCCGAAGGGGTTTATCGGAAAGAGACGAACATTAATTTGTAAACAAAACCCGTAATAATGTGCATTATATTTACTTTTTCGTTTGCAAAGTCTCTCAGTGATCAAATAAACATGTATTTTATCATCTGGAGAGTAAAACGGACTAAAATTAAAACTAAAAACGACCGTTTCGGAAGTTTAATGAGCCTTTAATGAAAATTAGATGCTTTGCATCCATTTTGATAATTATTTTGTGATTTAAGACATTGATAGCGTTTTAAATTGATAAACTCCCATTTAAACTTCATTTATTTTACTTTAATATGACCGAATAAAAACTAGATGTAAAAAAACCAGATAGGAACACCGCGAACTACCTTTAACGTGTAAAACTTTAAATAATGTTACCCACTGGAGCAGTTAACATCATTGTGACTTCAGTTTATAAATAATGTGACCTTTAGAGCGGTTAAAAGATTGTTTTGAAAGAATTATCTGCAAGGGATATAACTTTGATAACTTGAGTGAGGTATAATGGTATTTGGTGTTTCTTTTGGAGTATGGATCCTGTATCATATGGATTATCCATAACTTTATTTATCAATCAGAATTTTCTCTGTAATACACCTACATATGTCAATGGGTAATTTATGTAGACCTTAACAGTTATAGCATGTTTCGCATAGTTTGTAAAATGAATTCTTGTGTATATTTGTCATTCTAATGATTGTCTAGAACTATGAGAAAAAAACAAATCACTTGATCAGTAAAATAATACTAAAACTTCTATAATATATGATATCTGATAAAAGGACCCTTTGGAAACATAAAGTTTTAGATTCATAGATATATATGAAAGGAATGTTATTATTATTTTAGAATACAACTTTTCCGGATTGCCTCTCCATTGTATCCAAATCAACGGTCTGATTCGCCTCATGGTCAGGTTGAATTCACACTTAAGTACGACAAAAGTTGTACTTGCAAATATACTTGAATCTGTGCTTTGTGAAGGTGACAACTGATGTAGCCAGTAACAGAATCACAAGGTCACAATTATCCCGAATTTGTAAATATATGTGGTGATTTGGTGCTCTTCACCAGTTAATATAAGTTTTCATATAAAAAAATGTTTTATAAACATACTTCAATTCACGAAGTAATGTTACTGTATACTTTTTTAGTAAAACTTATTAATTAAATTCCTAATATATACTTAAATATATTTATTCATTTAAAATATAATAACTTTTGAATCCACATGATCAATTTTTTCTGAAAGTAGCTTTTGGTCATACGGTGTATCCTGTTTTTGATTCTGCAACCCTTAGAATTTAGCTATAGGACCATTACTATTAAATATGAAAAAACAGATGTTGATGCTTTATCCTTCCGAAACTGACCTGAGCTATTGTAAAGTTTGGTAATTTGTTCAATTTCTAAGTCCATATATTTTGACACATTGCCAATTTGTAATATCAGTATCATTACATATGTAACGGTTTAATACACATCACATAAGAAATAAGAGCCAGTAATTAGTTTATTTCTACAATTTGTTAATTAACTGCTTATTAGAAAGGACTGTGGTCCGTATGTATCCATGGTACTCTTTGCTGCAGAGAATGCTCATCCTTTTCAGACCAAGTGATTGCTTATCGATACGTTGTATATGGTTTCCAATAAAAAAAGATAAACATCTTCAGGGCTAGAATTAGCGGAGTATGTTCGCTTTTGTTTTGTTAATTGTAGCATTTTTTAATCAGACATCTGTCTAAAGTTGCATAAAAATTATTTATAATGGCATTATTCTATATATACACTAATAACTGTTCATACCAATGTACAAAGTAGAAACCATCGTAGCTGTCGTAATAATAATCATAATCATGGTTGCATTCAAAGACGGTATAAGGGATGTCAACAGTGACATTGTCGTTTGTTTGGCTGTAAAACTGTAATTCGAAACGTATATGGGCGATATTTGGATAATAATCATAATATCGTTCTCTTTCAGTTGTCACAGTATGACTTTGTTCTGAAACATAAATCAAATAGGAAATCCTAAATATTGAAAATGCAGACATTTGTAAATGAACATGGAATGTTATATATATTGATTAAAATAGTTAACATTAAATATTGATGATATTTTACTACATTTACGATCAATAGGAAATCAGTATTTCCAAAACATTAAAACCTATATAAAGTATAGCCGAGTCAGTGTCAGTTAATTCAGTATCTTAATTTATATATAATATAATTGTTTATTCATATTTCATATACATCTTACCACATTATTACAAATTAAAGAGTAATTATAATAATTATAATATATATTGAAATGACGCCTTGTGCTTATATCGTATTGAATCCTTGGACAGCCAGTTTCTTTAAGCGTGGGATTTAAATATATATATGAACAAGACAGGCTTACCTAGACAGTATGCTGATAAATTAGTTTTCGGTGGTGTTAAATAGACATACATTTCTTCTCCACATATTTTAGCCCTAATGTATATTTCTTCTTTGAATCCAAACTCTTCAAGTCCACCGACCGTCGCATTCAGAACAACTTCACCGGAAGCCATATCCTCATATTGCCTTTCCGTTATATTATCTACACGAAAACAAATAATAAAAAGATAACATGGGAAATTCTCTATACGTGTTTGTTTTGTATATGTTCTTTACTATTGATACAAAAACGTATCATAAGCCATTGAGATATTTAGTAATCTAAATTAACAGATTGAATAATTGACACTACACAAACATAGTAGTAACATTATATGTCAACACTACATAACTTATAATATAAAAGATGAGTCCGTTCTCTGCCGATAAAACTAGATGCCATCAACGCACCATCCGGAAAAACGGCTGTTAATGTAAAAACAACGAAAATAAGTTTAAAATGAATATAAAACATCTAAATATTATTAATAACTAAATACGAACGATTTAGATTTAAAACCGCCAAAACGTGATGAAAACGATATATATTTGAATCCCAGTCGTGAAACCAGAACATAACCAAATTCTGTAGATAAATAACACAGTCACACTGCTTGGTGACCTCACCAGGTCTTAAATCCATGTATTATATCTGTACCATAAAAAAACTGTAAATATGTAAACTTTTATTGATGCGATAGTTTGACATTTTGTCGTGTTTGCTGGGTATCTTTATTGCACTTTTTCAACTACATTTGATAAACGTGTTGCATAGAATCTATATAGCTGATATTATATACCATGAAAATAAGTTAAAAGATGTAATCGCAAAAACATATTGTCAATGATATAATATGCTCAAAACTAACCGTTGACGAATATTGGATAATATGTCCCACAACCGCCTAGTTTAGGTTTGTTGAAGACCGTTGAAAGTCTGGCCAAACCAATAGTGTACCATCCTGTCTCCAAACTGGTATCAGTAACCATTGGTTCTTTGTAAAGTACCGTGTATTCTCTGGTCCTCCGTCTTGTGTCAGGAAGTCGTTTTGTTTTTATATGACAGTCTTGTCCTGTGTAGTTAGAAATACAAATAAAAGAGCTCAATAAGTAAATCATAACAAAGTGTATAGTTATAATTTATAGGAAATATACATTTTTGCATAATTTTTGGCAAAGAATTTGCAGTTATTTAAATCAAACATATATAGCTGTTTTATTCGCGTCTAGTTGTATCATTAATATATTCGATGACAAAATTTGGTTTAAAAAAAAAACATTAGCTTGAAATAGTGAAAATACTAAGCATCATTTTCAATACATAGACATATTGATTATTGAAATAAATTAATGACCTTGACATTAAATCCTAAAGAAATCGACATATTTAAGTTAAGATTTGTTTTATAGCAGCTTTTTAATATCGTTTAAAATAACGACAAACCCTCAACGATTTTGTTACAGTGATATCGGGGATGATGTTTTTGTTATCCAAACTGAATACTGAAAACAATAGAACATATACAAGATTATGTCAAATGTTGCAATATTCACTGTCATACATGTACATGTATTTGTATTCAATCTTTATATGTTTCTACTGTTTAGCGTAAATTTGCTCAATTATATTTGAAAGTTCTTGAATTATATTGTTCATTACTTCATTTCTATATTTACACTGACCCAAAATGAAAACTTTAAACTTGATATGTTTGAATATTTCTTTTGTTAACATACATATTCCAAAACGTGTTAAACATGTCTATAAGAATTGAATTGCAGATAATCATTATGCATTTTTTTTCCTAAATAATGTTCGTAGTATTCATGCGTCCGAGCACAAAAAAAAAACGTTTTTCTTACTTTGCACGTGCTCAACATCCGGTTTTTCACTTACAGGTTTTACACCGACAAGTAATCATTCCTGGCTTAGCACAGAACTTAAATTTGTTTTAAAAAACAGTTTTATTTAGCGATGCCACGTCTTTCTGAAACTGAGAGAAATCAGGATCTTTGTATGCTCAGGGCTGGTTCATTGGTAAATACCGATGCACGTCATTTTGGCTGTTCAAGATAGACTATTTATATTCTTGCGAACCGGTACAATACTACTAGTTATGTCAGATATCGTGTCAGGCCCGATCGCGTACGTGCAACAACGTTACGTATTCATCGCGCTATTACGTTGACTCACCTTCGTTATCGTTTCTTACCTGCAACACGCACTCCTTGGTGTGTCGGTGTTCATGCACAGACGATCATAAATCGTTTGAAATAAAAACGCATTCCATTTCGCGCTCGTCGGCCAAACACTGGTCAGATTCAGACAGATTCAGATTCACCGAGCTCTTATGGGCACGACGTCATTTGCAATACATGCAAAACCAGTGGCAATGCCTCTATAACCCCGAGCCTGAACCCCATAGAACACGTATGGAATGAATTGGATCGGCGGGTCAGGTCAAAACATCAAATATCATGCACGATCTCCGAAATGCACTTCTGTTGGAATGGTAACGTATTCCAAACACGCTCATTTAGCGTTACGTAACTTCACAGAGATGGCGTATTCAGGAATGCATTCGTAAAAAACAGAATCCACACTGGTTACTGACGTTTTAAAAAAAAATCAATTTTTGTACTTAGCCATCATTTTCATTTTTCTGGAATTTTTATTTTGACCCTTCTTCCTTTCATTGATCAAAAAAATGCAATGTCTGATTTTATTCCAGTATATTACTACACAGAAACATAAATATAGCCATAAAGCTTCACTGAAAACTTTTTTAGCTCTGAATATATATTTATCAGCAAAAGAGGCACTTTTGAAGTCGATGTAAAGTTTTCATTTTGGGTCAGTGTATATTTTTTTCGTTTTATTCAATAACTGGGGATTTGTCTATTTCTTTATTATATATTTATACTGAATTTCTTACTCTAGTTTTGTAAATCCACTTCATTTAGACCGTAAACAAACTATTTGTATTCAGTATAGCGCATTAGTATTGTATCCAACACCTACTATTCTAAGTCGTCTATATGTGTTATGTATATGTTTCATTTGTATTGTATAATTGGATTCGCGAAAATATTTGTTTTAATTGTTACTGAGGGTTTAATAAATCATGTTTTATCCAGACCCTGACGTTTATATTCGAGATAAGTGTAAGTAATAAAGGTAAATGTAGTCAGAAATAAACATTGTATTTAAAAGTAACAAACATGAGCTATTACTGAGTTAAAAAACAGCTGTAGAGTAAAATCTTTATAAAGATAAAAAGCCAAAAAAATACATCACTACAAGTATATATGGTAACTATTATAATTTATTTTTACAAAAAGAAGTTTTTGAGCTTTATACTGAAAAAAGTCATAGGTAGTCACAAACAACGAAGTATGTGTCCAACAGGAGATCTTATAGATAAGAGACCAGTATTTCGTTATAATATTAATTATTGAGTAAATTCGAAGTTATTTATTTGAGAAGAATTCCCACAGAAGAGTAATTACTTGTTTTGTTTACTTTATTATTGGTTGCTAAAATATTATTGTATTGTATACCTTTATGCGTAACAACTAGTTCTAGTATTTGTTATGTAAAATAGTGTTTTCACAAATTGTTTCAGTTTAGCATAAGTTCCGATATCGCTCATTCTTTATTATATTTTCTTGTTTATATGACATGTTTGATATATCTCGGTGTATAAAAACATTTTCAACCGAATATTTACTGTTATTTTCAATGCAATATTGTGTTTCAACTTGAAGATATTTTGGATATTTAGATAAAAAAATAAATACTGTTTTATGTCCTCTTTCTTATATCTACCAATGTTCATGTTGATCAGATACAACATTTAAAACCACATTGACCGTTAAATCAGTTTAACTTATACATGTAATGGCATTGACATACGATCTAAAATGCTAGTATTTCATTCTCATCAGAAATTGATAGAGAACCGAGAACCTTCAAAATAAAAGAATATACTCAGTTTAACATAAATTCGTTTGAAATTACAACATCAATTCTATTTTTTAATAATTTTATCAACATATATAAACAAAAAGATGACGTAGCATTTAAATCACGCACCCGCCAAACAAGGACAAAGCCAATTATAAGTACAATACATAGATTGACAGCAGGAGCCATCGTCCTAGAACAATAGGTAGCTAAAGACGCCACTGGGGAGCTCAAACATGGCTAAATGAGTGCATTTAACCTTGCTCTTCCCCCATCATCACAATAAGACGAGACACCAAAATACAGTATTCCCTCCTAACAAATACGACAGATTGTGCATGGTGAAAATGCACATTTAGATATATATAAAAAGCAACAAGTAATTCTACACTATCAGGACTCTTCGCCGCTTTAATCCATCACTATTTTTTAAGCATGGACACAAATTCAAATGACAACCGTAGTGCAAAAGTTAAATGATGAAAAATGATTAAGAAAAAACTTACGCAAGCAAAGATTTTCAAACGCCGGAAATTCTGAATCACATGCACACATTCCATCCGTCCCACATTTGGCATTTTTAAGAGGACAGTCTTCATTCGATGTACAGCCTTGTCCAAGTACTGTGAAAACAGTGAGTTTGGTTGTATACATAATATATATATTTGTCAACTGTCCTTAATTTTAATTATATAAAAATTATCTAAAACAATGAATGCATTGGTATATATATATATATATATATATATATATATATATATATATATATATATATATATATATATATGTTATGCTTTTAACAGTTTCAAAGCATGGGCATTTCCAAATTTAAATCATAGATCGTCTGTATTTTGAAGCTATGAATAAGTTATGAATTGGTGCACTATTGACAAAAGTATTCACCAATGCATTATAAAGGGTCAAACTTTTGTGGAAATTTTGTCTTCGTAATGTAACTTTCACTACATTACAAATACCCTAGTTCTTCCACGCTGCATTTTTAAGACATGGATAGTTACATTATTAACAACGGTATTTAACAATGCGTTATAATTGAGCAAACCTCTTGTACAAACGTTGTCTTCGGATATGTAACCTTCGTTACATTCACACAACCCAGTTCTTCCACATCTAGTATGTGCTGAAGTCTTGCAGAACAAGTCAGAAACACATCGTGTTCCGATGACTGAAATATAAATATGCACATTTCAATATGGGTTTGCGTTTTTGTTTTGATATATAATGCAAACTCTAAATACGGGTATATAATATGTTTAATAATGCCTGCTTGTACATGCTTTATACTAATAAATAATCAATAGATATATGGAAACAACGATAATTGGCTTCACTTCAATCCGTGTTTAAATTATATTATCCTTATCATTATTCGTGCGGTTTTTTAACAATGTCATTATGCTTCTATACGTGAATGTCAACAGCAATAAAGAATAATTGTTTATACATTTACATATATTTGCAAAATTGTTACACAATGTATTAAAAAAAAATATTTACAAAAGTTATTTAAATGTGATTTTTTTCATTGGCATGTCTTTAATCACAATTATCTTTAAATACACTAAAATATACTTGGTCTAAATCATAATGCATGATTTCAAGGGATTGTCAATCTTTAATGCCATATCGTTAAGACCGAAACAGCACATTTCCGTTGATAATAAGAAAATTATTTTAAAATTAGGAAAATATGTGTCTGTAGCTTTTTAAGATAAGAAAACTAACAATAGAACAAGTAAACCGTATTTAATAATGAAACTGCTGTAGTAATGTTACTTTACGAACTTAGTAAATCTCTATATGATGTAACTGTTTCTTATAATCAATATGTGTATATCTAAGTATATTAATTTTATATGCATGATTTGTTGTGTCTTTGTCATCTTTATTTAAAAACATTGTAAATGGCCAAAAGCACATGTTTGGCAAAATTCCCAATAAACTTTTATTTGATATGATAATATTTTTTGTCTGCTATGTTCTATTACTGATTGCGTTCTAGGCTTCAAAGAAGTCCATTTTTTATTGTTTACTATCACTGTGTGGCAGTCGTACAATGCTGCGCCGTAATTTGATTCGTTGATTATTTCTGATTACTCGGAATCATGGAGTTTATTCAGTATTGCTAAAAATCGGAAAAATGCTTCAATCTATTAGTAGTTGAGTGTAACTAAATGTTTTGTGGGGATGTGGTGGGGGTACATAAATAATATTATTTATTCAAATATAATATCAAAGATGTGACCTAACATAAATATGGAATCATGGCAATAAACACGGTTTGCTTCTCTTTCAGGTCGATATCCACTAATTTCCTAACTATGGATTGAGATGAGCGGTAAAATATTATCATCAATATAGATGTATAAGGCATTGTGTGATTAACCAGGTGTCATAATTGTTCGAATGCTATCAGTATACAAAATTGATACAAAATAATCCAAATCCACTGAAAACGTTAACAGGAAGTTGATTTGATGAGCAAGACGTGTTAAGTTAATAAACGGTATTACTTTCTTCACACTCTATACATGAATATAATGCTGCAAACATATAAATAAAGTATACGCAAAGAACAGTTTATGTTTAAAACAAATAAGTGTTAAGCTCATAATTAATTCAAATCATACCGATACAAAACCACGTTGTAGTCATACCTGATACACATACATAATGATCTTCTTTAAATGTCGAGTGACATGAACATATATTATCTTCATCACAGGCGGCATTGCTTAATGTGCATTCTACTACGCTGCAACTTTGTCCTAGAACTGAAAATATACATGGACAAATTAAGCAAACAAGTTATACATAAAATATATTTTATATGATAAAGTTGGGGAATGTGTGAGAAACCTAATATTAATTTAACGTCTGTTGTATGCTCCTTTTGACAAATAGATAAAAACAGAAATCACTATCACACCTTAACATCTGAAGCGGATGTGGCATTTAAAATGTGATATCCGTTATCCGTTACGTATTTAAGCTATTGTGATTTATTGCGAACAACATCTCCTCTTGGCGATATATATTTTTATACTTGTTTTTAATGTAAAATTTGTATAAACAAAAGCTTAAAGCATTTTCATAAAAAAGGTTTCATTGATAGTTATCGCGGAAAGAGGATCATTTCAAGTATAAGCATAAATATTTTGAAAAATAACGTTTATATTTGGAGAACTGAACGTGAATGTGTCATCTCCATAGGAGCTTTGACATTTGACATCTTAAATATGAAAATACACAGACCACCCTTCTCGATAATAGAGGATAGTTCTGCATTATTTTTCTCATGTTGTTGAACGTTGGTTTCAAAATAAGTATATGCAGAAACATGAATAAAAATCGAGCGCAAAATGCAAATTTTCACTAGTGATGAGGTCCGAGTACAGTGAATGTGTCAATAGCGGATCAGTACCAATAATGGATAAAAAAATGATTACTTGTAAATTTTTGTCAAAACTACTATGATAATCAAATTAAAAATATAACTGTCATTCAAATTATCTTTCGAACTTCAGATAAAAATAACGAGAATAGCAACATCCGTACAATATGTCAATGATCGCGGAAACGCTTTGTCACCCACTCCGTTGACACCGGAGATTTTGCTTCGTATTAACCGAAAGTAGATTTGTTAGATGCATATCTCCATAACCAAACAAGGTATGCACATACTTTTGAGTTTTATTTGATGTCACAACAACAACAAATGGCATATCACTTGATTTTGTTTATTCAACAATCTTGACACGAGATAACCGAGGGATTAATACAGGCCTGTCTCAGTACCATTACCGGATCACATTTTGGATGCTTGACATTCTTGACAGACCATTTTAAAAACCATGTTATCAATTAAATGGCATTGTAAACTTGGGTTATATTAATATTCATCTTTTGGTGAGCAGTCAAATACCTTTTTGAATGTTATAACAATATACCCAACTGTCCGTCCGTACGTCTGTCTTCATGTTTACAAGTAATGAAAATTAGATGGAATTTGATGTATTGCAGTTTTCGTTGAGGGTGTTTGGGTAGCGTACTAAACTCTGACAAACATATCTTTTTTCTATAACGCTGGAAGCTATAAATGTTGACTCTTTAATGACATTTCCTATGGCCATCTTTACCTAGATGGTCGAGTGAGTTTATTTGTACAAAAAGAAAGGCCCGTTACCATATTTAATGAGAAAAAGAGGAACCAATGGCGGTGTAGCTCAGTGAAATGGCGATACGGGGTACGGGTCTGTTTGTGAGTTTTTAGATTTAGTAAAAAGACATTGTAAAGAAAGAAAACCGATAGACACCCTTTAGAGACGGTAGGCCTGGGCGTAGCTGGTATGAAGCTTTTAAAATTAGAAACGCTCGTATCATATCAACGCGATCAGAGACCCCTTTGGATCTGAGAAGATCACAGGTCACAAAAGAGGTGACAGATAGTTGGTACAACACATTCAGAGCAAACGATTTACTTGATAAACCAAACAGAATCTGGAATACCGATGATATGGGCTTTAACCTGGGCAGAAATTCGGCAAAGGTCATTGGTCCAAGCAGGAGTGATGTCCGCGTTCCCCGGCCACATCACTGCTTGGGAAACAGCGTTCAACTGTAATGTTTTATAGAAGTGCATCAGGGCAAATAATGCCACCATTTTTTCTTTTCAGTGGACTAGTATTTTAGTCCCAGAACCTCGCTGAACATCATAGTATTATATCATTTGTAATCATGAATTTCATAATTATTTTGTTACAGTAGTGTGAGAGAATATCAATTTAGAACGACGATATAACACGGATAGCCCGTTAGTGGTGACGTTCAAAATTGAGTATTAGTTTGGTGTTTGTCTAGTTATGGAAACTCATCTATATTTAATTGGTTATATTTGTTAGTTTCTTTAATTTGTTATGTTACTGATCATTAAAACTATCTGAAATAAATAAAATTTCAGTTATTTCGTAAATTTCTTTCATTTTGTTACCATAATAAACATAACATTTATTAATTGATTTAACAGTTTCCAAGTTGGCATTGAAATGGTGTGTGAAGAAATGTTTAAATATTTCTAAGTATTTATTGATTTTACCTCTATTTACCAAACTTAATTCTTATGTACTTTGCATGAAGTATTCCAATGTTTGCTTGCAATTTTACGTGCACAGGAAATGCACAATGAAACAAGGGCGAAGAATTATTTCCTTGTCTATATGATACGAAATCTTTTCAAGCTTTTCATTCACACTTATCCAGGCTGGTATAGCTAAAATAATTCTAAACTGTCAGTGCAATTCATGGTTTGATGACCCCATTTGTTCCGGCAGAAAAGATAATAATCGAACTGAAAAATAGTGTTATTTTCACTTGCTGAATGATTTATGAAACATTTTTTCCTTCAGTTTTACCAATGAACTTTAAGACTACGAGGTGCTCTCGTAAAGTTATGTTAACCTCACTCAGCTGATCCTAAAAAAATATTTGTTTGCTGTGCTTCGACCTAGTATTTTTCATGCGGGTAAGAAGCCAAAATGGACAGAAATCATGAAAGTCAATACAAAGTTTGGGTAGCTGCAATTGAAAATGAGTTGATAGGAGCATGGCAAACATTCTTTAAAAACGGCACAATCTCATATGAATTGTAACTGCCTGTCAGGGCCGATGGACAAGTCAATGTGATGTTTTTTAGATATTCCCTGAGGACGGTGTAAGCGCTTATATCACGTGATTCGATAATTGCGTAGTTGATCCGTTATTGGTGCTTCCACAGCCTTTTGTAAATTGTTCATACCCACGCAACGGTGAACTAGTTCAAGGAAAAGTTCAGAGGGAATATTTTTCTTTCAGTTTACATATTTTCTAAAATAGTTTATGCGATTAGATTAGTGTATGCAACGATTGTTTCACTAGTGATCCGCTATTGGCACATTCACTGTACTTTACTTGTGAATGTCACGCTAGTTTCTATCGTTACAAGGTCACATCTATTTAATAATAGTATGTTTTACTAACGATAAACATTTTCTACACTTTACAAATTTATACGTTCGTTGAGGTGTGAATAACTTACTTGTAATACATTATATATCGTCTATATCGTTACAAGTTCACGTTTTTTAAATTATATTTTGTCTGTCTAACTAACTTACGACATATACATACCTTTCCTACAATATGTGTACAAGTAGCCGTTATACTCGTTGACTTGCGTAAAATTGCCACCACAGATGCAACTGTTGGCTTCACAGGTAAACATAGCGTCGTCCTCTCCACAATCTGCCTGTACGTTGCATGATTTGCCAAGTACTATAACATCATACGAAACCTTATTTAGCTTATGGCAGTGCAAAAATAACTTAGTTGTGTATACAATAACAATTAAAGATAAATTAATCTCATCTGTAAATGTTTGGAAGCATTGGCGTTATACCAACAATGAAAAAGTGTTATATTATTGAAATAACCACATTTAATAATAACATTTAAATCATTTTACTACGAAAGGAAGGATGCCTTATTTTTCATTGTTGGTATAACGTCACTGCTTCCAAACATTTGTTGGTTTTTTCTCAGATTGTCATGATAACGAAATATAGTATGATATTGTGTTTTGCATTTTCTCTTAAATCATTTATAAAAACTCACAGCGTGAACAAATAGTAAAAATGTCATCTAAATGGGGTTATACAAATTAAGACAGATATTTTAATGCGAAATAATTCAGACAATAAAGAAACTTAAACGAGTTTCTTTTTTTTATTAATCATGAAATCTGGAATGCAATTTAAAGTACTTTGCGCACTGGAACCAGTTATAAATATCATTCGGATTTCTTGCTGATTTCTAAGACATAGAGTCGAATGAAGACAAAAGTAATTTTGAGGAAGATTAAATTCAACTGTGAACTTAAGCTAGACAGATGTTGTACTTATTCAAAACTATTTAAAGTCATTACTAGATACATAATACAAGCATAAAAACTATTCTAATTACATATAAGTAGGCGTGAATTCTGACACGAACTGATCCTTCGGTTTTCTAAAATTTGAACATTGGTTTACATTAAACTGCTAAACAGTTATATTTGCCATCAGGAAATATCAACGACCGTGTGGAATGTTTTTGCATAATTATATTTTTAAACTTTTAGACTCTATAGTAAAACCCATTCTATGCTACGCCTCATGGGGTATGGGTATATGAATGTGCCAATACCATTTAAAATGTCCAATCTGATATTTGTAGATATCTTAGGTGTTAACAATTCTGTTAATAACAGTGCTGCACTGGGTAAATGTGGGCGAATGCATAACCTATTATTAAAGTTGCATATAATATTGGTGTAAACTTTTGAAACATTGTTACAAAATGCTTATGTCACCAGACGAAGCTGGTATACCTACTTGGGCTTCAAATGTATAAAAGCTCCTTTTTAGGTATGACTACGGTTTCATATGGGTATCTCAAGAAATCGGAGATATAAATATTTTTATCAACCAACTTAAGCAGCGATTGATATATTGCATGGAACATGCATACGTAACTCATACACTTTGGTGTATATAATGATGTTTTATGGGCCTGAGGCCTTTGTTAACGAAAAAAATAATTATATCTTATGACTTGTGTCTTACCTTTTTTAATAGTATTAAACATTAATCATGTTATATAAATATTGTTTTTTCAAGATGTTTCTACAATCGTGGAAAATCAAATAAATGAATTGAAAAAGGATTCTATGTCATTGATATAAAAGCGCACTGCACAACAGTAACTTCATAAACCAACATTTCTTTCAATTGGTAGGATGGTTTAAATTTAATATTTCTCATTTAAGCACTACCGGTTTTAGTTAGGCAGTAGAAATATATATTGAGGCATTATTTTTTCTTTCGAATTTTGAAATTTGCCCATTTAAACATGTATCGACTAATTCGTTTTGGATAGAGCTATTAAAGCAGGACTTTCTTTTTTCAAAAGCCAAATACAGTAGTTCATTTGTTTCATCTTTCATGGTGAATTGACTTTGCTTAAACTGTTTAGCAGCACTGTTCAATATCACTTTTTTTCAATTTTACATTTTAAAATCCTTTCCATATTTCCTTGAATATGTCTGAAAGTGACACAATGTTCAATAAGTATTAAAATTAAATATAAATGTTCAAAAAAAAAGACTACAACATGTATTTCTAATTATAACATTTTTATTCCGATTATGATTTCTGCTTGTTGCTAACTTGCAAATATCAGTAATGTCTTACAAATACTGCTGATTTGTTCTATTAACATGTCAAAATTAAACCCTATCGTACAGTATACCCTCCCAAATACCGAACGTTTGTTGCATGAATAAACACAAGACCATTTTCCCAGTCTTGGATACTTTATGAATTATTTATAACAATATTAATTCTCATAACCACCCCTCTGCAATATCACAGTCAACCCTCTCAGATACTGAACGTGTGACTTTTACAGCAAAATTAGAAAATAGCGTACCTTCTACACAATGGGTTTTTTCATCACTTTCCATTAGGCCACGTTTGCATGAACATATGTTTTTATCATTACAATAGGTCGCGCTGTAGTCATTACAAATCCCTTCATTACAACTGCTTCCCAGGGCTACAATAGTATATGTATATGGGAATACAAATTATACATACTCAGCAAATTTTTTTTTAGCTATTTTCGATATTCTGCTCGAAACACTGCAATGATATTTGTATGGATGTGTGAGTTGGTCATTTGTATTTTCATTGACTAGTTGATGTGAAGTTTTGCACCTGTAAATAATGTTTTATAAACTGAAACTGAAATTTGCATTGTTTTTATTGCTGCTCAACTTTGTTTTTAGGACTAAAATTAGAGAAGCATCGTTGTATAACACAATAATGATGTGTCTTCAATGGTTTGATCAATAACGTGTCATTGTATGTAATGCAAATTTGTGAATCTACCTGATGGACTCGTGCAAATCATGTAAAACAGTTACAACTGGATGATTCTCGTTTGTGTTTAAATATACAAATATAGATTCCATAGCGACAGTTTTATACATATATCTAAGACGTACATATAATAAAGAAATATTGCAAGTTAAAGCGGCAGAACTAGTACCTGAAGAGATTTCTTTGATTTAGAGAGAAACAACTTGTTTATGCATGACAAACATTTTCGTGAATTCTGATGTCCTCCGATGCATTATAACGACTTGTACTTCTCTTAAATGTAAATAAATAGTGTTTTAAAAAAACATAATTCTCGTTATGGGACTTGGATCTCCCGAGTAATATTCCATAGATATACATACAGGCTTATGCAGGAATATAATAAGTTCGGCTGTGAATCTCCAATTATTCGCTTTCTTGGGTTTAATCGATGATTGCCGAACGTTTACTGATATAACTGAGATAATATATTCTTAATCATTTACGTTATTATAATGACTTTACTAGTTGTGCCGCTTTAACAAGAATGGAGTTCCTTTTTTGCTGAGTATATTAATTAATTAAAGTTAGTCAAAATAGAAAACAGTTTTGTATTACTAGTGTATACGTTGGTATAATTTATATTACAGTGAAAGTATACTTCTTAGAATTTATTTGATAATTATGAATTTTAATAAAAACCAACCTTGTTTACAGTGGTAGTTATGATTAACTGATCCTGTCACACAATTACATGTACCATTGTTACAATATGCATTCCCCAGGGGACAATCGGAGTTGCCGTCACAGTTACTGTATAAAACTGAAAACATAAAACCACTCGTACCAATCAAGTAGTTATAGTAGTGGTAGTAGAAATGGTAATTGGAAAAGTAGAAGAAGAGGTATAAGTAATAGCCGAAGCAGAAATAATAATGGTAACAGAAGTAACGTCATTTCTTATTGTTTCTGGTCATTTAGGGATGATGGAGTCCATTCAACAGAATAACTCTTAAGCTGTGACGTGAGTGACTGGCATATTTCATTACACCTCATGAAACCGATATATTCTATACTTCCGAGGTATCCTTTTATTAGATAGTTCTTACTTTCTAACGTGCAATATGGCGGTCATTTATTTACTAATGGTTATTATAAGTTCCCTTGAAGTTGTGCAACCCATTCAGTGTTGATTCAATAATTTTGCTGTTTTCCCGCTAACAGTGTATTACTAAATAATAATTAGGACGTCATTTAATGTATGTTTATATACAAGCGCGTGATGTCTTCATATTTAGTGGTTTCAGAGTTATTGCAGAAACACAATCTGTAATGGACACATGGGTGAATAGAGAGACCACCTGTTAAACCGTGTTATATTCGTCAAAATGTAATTCGAGTACATGTCACTAAATTTAACAATATTTCTAAAGCAATGAAACGAGAATGGTCATGAAACTTATCTGTATATAGTAAAACAAACAAAATATAACAATGACAAATATAAAATTGAATAATGCAAAAGAAAACATCAATATTTTATAGATAACAAATATCAGAACAGTACTTTGATAAAGAATATAAACATGATTGGGGTAAGTTTTTGATGGTTAAAACGTGTCTTTCACAGGTATCCATTTAATCAGAAGACTTCTTGAATACTGAACGCATTTGATTACGTAAATGACGCACATACTTGGATGCAACGTTAAATTTCGCCTACCTTAGTTTTTTGTGGTGTTTTTTGTTATTTTTTTACCTGATATCATTTGAAAACAAAAGTTGTCAGAAGACAACAAAGCTCGCCGATAAGATAAAACTCACCACCCATGCAAGATTGAGATTGGAGGCAAACACCAAAACTTAAACGCAACTAAATGCAAAAGTTTAACCTGGGTGTCTACAATCGAAAAAATAAGTCCAAAACAGCCGTAACTCTGCCAAAATACAACCCCGAGTTATGGTTCTTGTCTCTGTGTGTTCCATAGATGATGATGAGTTTCATTCATATCCAATGAGTGGTTGCATAGATATATTACCTGATAAAAAAATTTAACCTGAAAAATTAAGTTGAAAAAGGTCCATAACTCTGCCAAAATGCAATTCAGGGTTATGATTTTTATCTCTGTGTGTTTCATTGATGATGGTGAACACACATGCGAAGTTTCATTCATATACAATGAGTAGTTGCATAGATATCTTACCTGATAAAAAACTTTAACCTGAAAAAATAAGTCGAAAAAGGGCCATAACTGTGTTAAAATGCAACCGAGAGTTATGGTTCTTGTCTTTGTGTGTTCCATTGATGATGGTGAACACACATGCGAAGTTGCATTCTTATACAATTAGTAGTTGCATAGATATCTTACCTGATAAAAAAACTTTAACCTGAAAAAATAAGTCGAAAAAGGGCCATAACTGTGTTAAAATGCAACCCAGAGTTATGGTTCTTGTCTCTGTGTGTTCCATTGATGATGGTGAACACACATGCGAAGTTTCATTCGTATACAATGAGTGGTTGCATATATATCTTAAACTTTAACGCAACAAAACGTAAAAGTTTAACCTGGGTGTCTAAGTCCAAAAAGGGCCATAACTTTGCCAAAATGCAGTCCAGAGTTATGGTTCTTGTCTGTTTGTGTTTCATTGATGATGGTGAATACACATGCAAAGTTTCATTCACATCCAATGAGTGGTTGCAGAGATATCTTAAACTTAAACGCAAATGTTTAAGCTGGGTGTCTACAGACGACGCTGACGCCGCGGTCATGGCAATAGCTCTTCGTCTTCGTCCCGGCGAGCTAAAAATGCTTAAACGTGAGCTTAGCTGACACTCGGTCTCAAAAGGGAACCACTGGGTAATGTTTGCATGTTTTTTATGACTGATACATATGCGGTCCACAACTGTTCAATAAGCGCAATGTCTGGCAGAGTGATGATCATTCAACGAATTATTTTAGCAAGCCGAAGGATCTGTTTTGTTCCCCTTACTAAATTTTGTTTTCAGTTTCAAAGAATGAGAAATTAAACACCTACTGTGTTCGCATTCTCCATTTACCAGTTTAAATACTTCTCCACAAGAACATGTCCCTTTTACGCACTCTATTCCATAAGTACCACAATCACTGTTTGGTGTGCAGCTGGTGCCAATGACTGAAAACATAAATGTAGCATAATATTTTATCCTGATCTGTATGAAATGTATCAAAATAAGAATGAAAAATATCAATGTTAGCAATTAAAACTGAATGTAAAAAAGAGTCTAAACTACAAAACTACTTGAACTAATATAATTAATAAATACTTGGGCAGAACTGAGGACCAACTGACCTCGCATGATCCTTGGTATAAGAAAGTTTATGAAAGGTTTAGCTTGTTCAAACTTGTTGAAAAAATAATGACATAGCTGATGGGATGACTCGTATTAAGTTAATAATGAAATATAAAAGAAAAAATTGTTGATATTTTTATCGAATATATGGATTCACTTTGTTATTTACCTGTAGCACACACGTCGTTATTTTCATACCAACCATTCTTGCATTCACAGCGACTTCCTGTACACCATGCATGTTCAGTCTCGTCACAATCATTCCAGTTGGTACATGACGTGCCTAGAACTAAAGGGAACATCAAGTATTGCAAGCAACACACATGATGTAAAAGTACATAGGAAACGCCTAATCTTTAATACTTGCACGTGCATTATCTACTTGAATTGGTACGAGAATTTATTATGGCAAAATTTGATTGTACATTTTCAATAAATTGGTATAGCAAGTTTACGTTTTCTACAAACCTTTGATACAATTGCCATCTATCAGCGTATATCCATCAGCACATACACATGTCCCATTATTGCATTTTGAGTTCACCATGAAGCATTTTGCAGACTCGTTACATGAAACTGCAAGATGAATGTACATAACATATTTATATCGAAAATACAATAAATAGTAGCGTGGTTTATTAGATTGTTGGTATGTACTTACGTATCTTTACTATTTGCCAAATGAGAAGTTATCTCCACCCGTTTTCAAATTCTTGAAAAACATGGATTACATTTGGCAATATGTTTTGTATTGTATAGTATGTATGAATAATTTTAAAGTAAACAAAACTAGGGATTCTGTTTATGTAATCGTTGATTAAAGATAACTTTTTTGCTATATAATTTATATTTGTTACAGAAGGGTCAAATCTTTTTATAAAATCATCGATGTAAACTATATGACATAATTTATACTAAGTGTGAGCTAAAACATTATAACAATGAATATATATAGAATGTATTGCTATGAAACACACTGTGTATTTACTGAACCACTCAACAGTTAATCCCATTTCTATAGGAACGACAGTAAATCCAATTTCTATAGGAACAACTTTATGAAATTATTTCATATCAAAAACATGTATTTTTTTTAGCTAGTATATAACCACAGCTTGCGTGAAAATATAACATATAATTTCGACAAACTGATGACTTTTTATGTAACCTTCAGAATGGTATATAGGTGTAGGTTTCTTAGTCTACATCATGTCCAAAGAAAGAATATACTTATTCTGGAAATTGTTCTTGTGTTGATTTGGCTTGACATTGGAATACCGATACTGTTCGAAACTTCCTTACTTGAATACGAATTGTGTGAATGATGTACATACGTATGTTACTGAGTACCTTAGGTCCAAATGTGTACATGTGCAATACATATTACAGTTGTTATTGCTATATAAATTTTAGTATTCAACATTATCGTACACGGTCATTGAATATTGTCTGCATAAATTAAAACATTTTCCACCCCAGAAACGTTTTATTATTAAGTATTAAGAAGAATGAACTCATGAATAAAATATATGCTAGTGGTTTCTCACCTGTGACACAGACATTTAGGTGTTGGTCACATATGTGTAATGCCGATGTGCAGTCGATATCACCCTCACATGACTCTATTATGCAAACACAAATGGAACTTTAAAAAAGCATTTATGAATTCTTTAAGTTAGGTTATTTTAATATTTATATTACATAC
This sequence comes from Panopea generosa, assembly GCA_029582155.1. Classification (NCBI taxonomy): domain Eukaryota; kingdom Metazoa; phylum Mollusca; class Bivalvia; order Adapedonta; family Hiatellidae; genus Panopea; species Panopea generosa. The sequence continues at coordinate 59,507,948 of CM055897.1, forward strand.
AAATAAGAAGAATTAAGGTTTGGTTTACATTAATTTAATTTAGTTCGATTGCGATAAAAGTTTATAGCCGCTCTCGAGTTCGTTTTCGCTTCCTGGGTAGAACAAGAAATAAGTGTTGTTTAATGAGAGACATCGGGTCGAGCAGGGAATCGAACCCGCAACCTCTGGCGTGAGCGGCCAACACTCTATCCATTACACACTACCACCTGCTTAAGGATTACAGTTTGATTATCTTTATCTAGAGTTTTAGAAGCAGGAGCCCATGGTCAACTGGTGTTAAACTATTAAGGTATATTTTCAGCCAATTGTTTCGAACAATATTCATATAGTTAAAATTGTCAATAAAAGAGCTACTGCTCAGCTGTTAAAACAGTTGCAATTGTGTAAGATATATATATATCTTACATGTGTGTGTATATTTACAATTGTTTTCGGATTGAATATTAATCTATACAAACAAAGTGTCCCAATATCGCTGATACTTTTATTACACCTGACATTGGTCGTCTGACAAAGAACTTGGTGACCTCAAACGTGTAGGTAATACTTTTGTTACGATAGAAAAAAAAATCATGTAAATAAGAATTTGTATTTGAAATAGATATAAAACAATATGAAATGTTGTTTCTCTATTGATTGTTAAACTAGCATACCATCTGCATTTTTATTTACAAAGATAATGATTATTTCTAAATTGATAAATTGGTAAATTGATATTAAGATAACCGTATGTCATAATCATATATTTTAAACACGACACAAGTCCTAATAGTCTAAAGCATACCTTCAACACATCCATTAATAGTAACATTACAAACTGGTGTTCCGGGTTCTAGTTCACAATCCCAGTCAGCAGCACACCACTTACTCTCTGTAATAGAATTATCCAAGATGTTCAGAATCATAATAAAAAAATGGAACATTAACCGTTGTATATAAAACTTACATGATAACTCAATAGTGTTGAGGAGGGCTATAACGTCTCACACACCAATTAATTTTGTACTGTTCTGCAGATAGAGACATGCACTACTGGAACACTGAACACATTGCCAATGATTTTAAAAGTGTCTTGCTTCCATAGATTGTCCTGTATTAGTCCAAATATGCAAGAAAAAAACATTCGGTTGACCTGGTTTCTTTTTCACAAAAAAATGTTTGATGACATTTTTGACAGTTCTGCCCATTTGTTGCAGTGTATCACTACGCGTTTTTAAATTATTATAACCTCACCAAACAATACCCAATGTCATCTTAACTTGGCAGAACTCATGAAAATGTTCAAATGTTCTCATATGTACAAATATATGACACTTTTTAGCATTTTCAACAACAAAAATGCCCAACCGATTTACACAGCTCTAATTTCTTGGGCGCAGTAATCTTGCTACCGTCACTAAGGGGAGGTAATTGGTAAGTGAGACCTATATGATTTAAAACAGATTGGATTATAATTTAAACTAATAGAATATGGGCTGCGATATGTCGTAACACAATTTCACATCAAACGATCATTTTTTATATTAGATTGTCTTAAACAATATATATTTTGAGTTCAACGATAACATATAGTTCATATTGTTCAAAATAGTTGGATATATTTACATGATACAAACTAGAAACCGTGTGAATAAGATACTAAATAAATAATTTAATTCAGAACTGTATATAAATTATGTGACAGTAATCAGTAACATCATGCTTATCCTATGGCTTTTTTTTTGTCAAATTTGTGATTTGAAGACAAACAAACGAGAACTGAATAATGATTATGACCTACCTGTTTTTCCTATGAACAAAACCAGAAACACTATTTTAAACAAAACCGTCATTGTTTTATTGTGGTAGCATAGCTCGAATTTCACCGCAAATCTTAAATAAAAAAATATTTAACTAATTAAGCATTACTTTATTACTATATAGATTAAAATGTGCAACAAAAACATTATGTTTTCTAGTAAGATATAATGAAACACGACACTTCAACGTGTGGAGAATATCATAAAATGCATATTTTTAAAAACTGCTGTGAATAAAGACCTTTATCCTTACCGACAAAACAGAAACTGAATCCAGTTGTTATCAACAAATTACTTTAAACTTGAACAAATGAATGGTTTATAGTTTTAAGGTGAAAGATCCGTAATAAATGTTGTTTGATTGAAGATGCTAGCAATCGTAACACGCAGACTTTATCGCTGTCGTTAAAATATAAGCACACTTATGAATTAATAATGCCGTGTGACTGTGGTTCACGAACTGTTCATTTGTTTAGCTTTAAAACTTTGGAATGGTATACAAATACCTAAACATATTAGAATATTTTTATTAGAAACATGCTGTATTTCCAAAATTCCCAAAATATTTATTTTGTTTGGGGTTCAATGCCATTTTCAACACAGTTCATGTTATATATGGCATATCCGGTTTTATTGGTGGAGGACGACTTCGGAATAAACTCGAGTAGAACCACCGTCCTTCCGCAAGTGACTGGTGAACTTTCTCACATATAGTTTTTGGAGCGAGCGGGACTCCAACCTACGACCTGGCCGGTAAGTGATCATGAGACGGTGCCTAAGGCAACGGCGGACGCTCCCAACATAATATTTGTATACATATGAATAACTTAATACCGCCTTATAAATCGTTATCGTCCGTCTTGTTTATCGAGAAGAAATCTTATTTTTCCTCGGGTTTAATCGAACTTGGAAATGTTGTGACCTCGGACGATTCCGAAAAACCAATCCTTCTCAATGTCACCAGCTGAGTTATCTGAATTTAAATAATAGGCTCCTAAATTTGAAAAAAGAGATTTTTGAATTTGAAAAAAAGCCTTCTAAATTTAAATAATAGGCTTCTGAATTTGAATTATAGGCTTCTGAATTTAAATAATAATTTTTGATTTTGAATAATAGGCTTCTGGTTTTAAATAATTTAAATAATAGGTTTCTGAATTTGAATAATGCTTCTGAATTTTAATAAAATGCTTCTGAATTTTAATAATATGCTTCTAAATTTGAAAAATAGGGTCTGGTATTAAATAAAAGGCTCCTGAATTTGAAAAAATAGGCTTCTGAATTTGAATAATAGGTTTCTGAATTTTAATAATAGGCTTTAATTTTTAATAATAGGCTTTTGAATTTTAATAATAGGCATCTGAATTTGAAAAATAGGCTTCTCAATTTTAATAATATGCTTCTGAATTTTAATAATATGCTTCTTAATTTAAATAATAGGCTTCTGGTATTTAATAATATGAATCTGAATGTTAAAAATAGGCTTCTGGTATTTAATAATAGGCTTCTGAATTTGAAAAATAGAGTTCTGAACTTAAATAATAGGATTTGAATTTGAAAAATAGGCTTCTGAATTTAAGTAATTGGTATCTGAATTTGAAAAATAGGGTTCTGAATTTAAAAAATAGGCTTTGAATTTGAATCATAGGTTTTGAATTTAAATCATAGGTTTTGAATTTAAATGATAGGTTTCTGAATTTGAAACATAGGTTTCTGAATTTAAATAATAGGATTCTGAATTTAAATGATAGGCTTCTGAATATCGAAAAAGAGTTTCTGAATTTGAAAAAAAGGCTTCTGAATTTAAATAATAGGCTTCTGAATATGGAAAAGGGGTTTCTGCATTTGAAAAATAGGCTTCTGGTTTTAAAAAATAGGCTTCTGAATTTTAATAATAGGCTTCTGAATTGAAATATAAGGCTTCTGAATTTGAAAAATTTGGTACTGAATTTGAACAATAGGCTTTTGAATTAAAAGAAATAAGGTTCTGAATTTAAATAATAGGCTTTGAATTTGAATGATAGGCTTCTGAATTTGAATAACAGGTTTCTGAATTTAAATAATAGGCTTCTAAATTTTAATAATAGACTTCTGAATTTAAAAAATAGGTTTCTGAATTTAAAAATTTGGCTTCTGAACTTAAATAATAGGCTTCTGAATATTTTTGAATATTTAGCGTCATTTTTATGCCATCGAGGGCTAACAGATCAGTTAACCTAACCACTGTTTCCTGGGATTAACCAGTACTCGAGCACACCCAATCTCCGCAAGTAACTGATAACTTTCCCACTTGAATCAGTGGTGAGAGACGAATGATAATGAGACACAATGTCGTATATCAATCATCACGGAGACTGCTGCCGGGCGGGGGGTTCGAACTCACGACCGCTGGATTGATAGTCAGATGCTTAACCGACTGAGTTAATCGGGCCCGGCAATAGGATTCTGAATTTAAATTATAGGCTTCTGAATTTAAATAATACGCTACTGAATTTAAAGATTTGGCTTCTGAACTTAAATGATACGCATTTGAATTTAATTAACAGGCTTCTGAATTTAAATAATAGACTTCTGAATTTAAAAAATAGGTTTTTGAATTTAAAAATTTGGCTTCTGAACTTAGATAATAGGCTTCTGAATTTAAATAATAGGCTTCTGAATTTAAATAATGCGCTACTGAATTTAAAAATTTGGCTTCTGAACTTAAATGATACGCATCTGAATTAAATTAATAGGCTTCTGAATTTAAATTATAGGCTTTGAATTTTAATTATAGGTTTCTGAATTTGAAAAATAGGTTGATGGTTTTAGATAATAGGCTTCTGAATTTGAATAATAGGTTAATTTAAATAAAAGGCTTCTTAATTTAAATAATAGGTTTCTGAATTTAAATAATAGGCTCCTGAATTTTAATAAAAGGTTTCTGAATTTTAATAATAGGCTTCTAAATATGAAAAACAGGTTTCTGAATTTAAATGATAGGCTACTGAATTTAAAAATTTGGTTTCTGAACTTAAATAATAGGCTTCTGAAATTAAATATTAGGCTTCTTAATTTAAATAAAACGCTTCTGAATTCAAATAATACGCTTCTGAATTAAAAAATTTGGTTTCTTAATTTGAATAATACGCTTCAAAATTTAAATAATAAGTACTGAATATTAATAATACGCTTCTGAATTCAAATAATAGGTGTCTGAATTTCAATAATAGGCGTCTGAATTTAAATGATAAGCTTCTGAATTTGAAAAATAGAACAGAAACAACAGAAGTACAGATATTTGCTTCGGTGAAAGCTGTACGTCTTTCTCGGAAATAGAGTTCCTTAGTAAATATTGACTATGTTCCCAGATTCGATACTCTCTCCATCCCTTAGTTTACTCTTATAGGGCTTTCCTGGACAGAGGGTTTGCTTCCTTAGTAAATAAAGACTATGTCCCCAGATTCGACATTCTCTCCATCTCTTGCTTTCCTTTTATAGGCCTTTCACGGACATAGAGTTGGCTTCATCAGTAAATAAAGACTATGTCCGCAGATTCGACATTCTCTCCATCTCTTGCTTTGCTCTTATAGGCATTTCCCGGAAATAGGATTGGCTTCCTTAGTAAATAAAGACTATGTCCCAAGATTCGACATTCTCTCCATCTCTTGCTTTGCTCTTAAAGGCCTTTCACGGACATAGGGTTGGCTTCCTCAGTAAATAAAGACTATGTCCGCAGATTTGACATTCTCTCCATCTTTTGGTTTGCTCTTATAGGCATATCCCGGAAATAGGGTTGGCTTCCTTAGTAAATAAAGACTATGTCCCCAGATTCGACATTCTCTCCATCTCTTCCTTTGCTCTTATAGGCCTTTCACGGACATAGGGTTCGCTTCCTCTATAAATAAAGACTATGTCCCCAGATTCGACATTCTCTCCATCTTTTGGTTTGCTCTTATAGACATTTCCCGGAAATAGGGTTGGCTTCCTTAGTAAATAAAGACTATGTCCCCAGATTCGACATTCTCTCCATCTCTTGCTTTGCTTTTATAGGCATGTCCGGACAAAGGGTTGGCTTCCTTAGTAAATAAAGAGTATGTCCCCAGATTCGACATTCTCTCCATCTCTTGGTTTGCTCTTATAGGCCTTTCCCGGACATAGGGTTGGCTTCCTTAGTAAATAAAGACTATGTCCCCAGATTCGACATTCTCTCCATCTCTTGCTTTGCTCTTATAGGCATTTATCGGAAATAGGGTTGGCTTCCTTAATAAATAAATACTATGTCCCCAGATTCGACATTCTCTCCATCTTTTGGTTTGCTCTTATAGGCCTTTCCCGGACATAGGGTTGGCTTCCTCAGTAAATAAAGACTATGTCCCCAGACTCGACATTCTCTCCATTTCTTGCTTTGCTCTTATAGGCCTTTCCCGGACATAGGATTGGCTTCCTCAATAAATAAAGACTATGTCCTCAGATTCGACAGTCCCTCCATCCATTGCTTTGCTCTTATAGGCATTTCCCGGAAATAGGGTTTGCTTCCTTAGTAAATAAAGACTATTTCCCCAGATTCGACATTCTCTCCATCTCTTGCTTTGCTCTTATAGGCCTTTCACGGACATAGGGTTGGCTCCCTCAGTAAATAAAGACTATGTCCCCAGATTCGACATTCTCTCCATCTTTTGGTTTGCTCTTATAGGCATTTCCCGGAAACAGGGTTGCCTTCCTAATTAAATAAAGACTATGTCCCCAGATTCGACATTCTCTCCATCTCTTGCTTTGCGTTCATAGGCCTTTCACGGACATAGGGTTGGCTTCCTCAGTAAATAAAGACTATGTCCCCAGATTCGAAATTCTCTCCATCTCTTGGTTTGCTCTTATAGGCCTTTCCCGGACATAGGGTTGGCTTCCTTAGTAAATAAAGACTATATCCCCAGATTCGACATTCTCTCCATCTCTTGGTGTGCTCTTATAGGCCTTTCCCAGACATAGGGGTGGCTTCCTCAGTAAATAAAGACTATGTCACCAGATTCGACATTCACTCCATCTCTTGCTTTGCTATTATAAGCATTTCCAGGACATAGGGTTAGCTTCCTTAGTATATAAAGACTATGTCCCCAGATTAGACATACTCTCCATCTCTTGCTTTGCTCTTATTGGCCTTTCCCGGACATAGGGTTGACTTCCTCAGTAAATAAAGACTATGCTCCCAGATTCGACAATCTCTCCATCTCTTGCTTTGCTCTTATAGGCCTTTCCCGGACATAGGGTTGGCTTCCTCAGTAAAAAAATACTATGTCCCCAGATTTGACATTCCCTCCATCCCTTGCTTTGCTCTTATAGGCCTTTCCCGGACATAGGGTTGGCTTCCTTAGTAAATAAAGACAATGTTCCCAGATTCGACACTCTCTCCATCTCTTGGTTTGCATTTATAGGCCTTTCCCGGACACACAGTTGGCTTGCTTAGTAAAGATAGATTATGTCCCCAGACTCGACACTCTCTACATCTCTTGCTTTGCTCTTATAGGCATTTCCCGGGCACAGGGTTGGCTTCCTCAGTAAATAAAGACTATGTCCCCAGATTCGACACTCTCTCCATCTCTTGATTTGCTCTTATAGGCATTTCCCGGACACAGGGTTGGCTTCCTTAGCAAATAAAGACTATGTCCCTAGATTCGACACACTCTCCATCCCTTGCTTTGCTCTTATAGGCATATACCGGACACAGGTTTAGCTTACTTAGTAAATAAAGACTATGTCCTCAGATTCAACACTCTCTACATCTCTTGCTTTGCTCTTATAGGCATTTCCCGGGCACAGGGTTGGCTTCCTCAGTAAATAAAGACTATGTCCCCAGATTCGACACTCTCTCCATCTCTTGATTTGCTCTTATAGGCATTTCCCGGACACAGGGTTGGCTTCCTTAGCAAATAAAGACTATGTCCCTAGATTCGACACACTCTCCATCCCTTGCTTTGCTCTTATAGGCATATCCCGGACACAGGTTTAGCTTACTTAGTAAATAAAGACTATGTCCTCAGATTCGACACTCTCTACATCTCTTGCTTTGCTCTTATAGGCATTTCCCGGGCACAGGGTTGGCTTCCTCAGTAAATAAAGACTATGTCCCCAGACTCGACACTCTCTACATCTCTTGCTTTGCTCTTATAGGCATTTCCCGGCCACAGGGTTGGCTTCCTCAGTAAATAAAGACTATGTCCCCAGATTCGACACTCTCTCCATCTCTTGATTTGCTCTTATAGGCATTTCCCGGACACAGGGTTGGCTTCCTTAGCAAATAAAGACTATGTCCCTAGATTCGACACACTCTCCATCCCTTGCTTTGCTCTTATAGGCATATCCCGGACACAGGTTTAGCTTACTTAGTAAATAAAGACTATGTCCTCAGATTCGACACTCTCTCCATCTCTTGCTTTGCTCTTATAGGCATTTCCCGGACACAGGGTTGGCTTCCTTAGTAAATAAAGACTATGTCCCCAGATTCGACACTCTCTCCATCCCTTGCTTTGCACTTATAGGCCTTTCCCGGACACAGGGTTGGCTTCCTTAGTAAATAAAGTATATTTCCACAGATTTGACACTATCTCCATCCCTAGCTTTGCTCTTATAGGCCTTTCTAGACATATGGTTGGCTTCCTTAGTAAATAAAGACTATGTCCCCAGATTCGAAATTCTCTCCATCTCTTGCTTTGCTCTTATAGGCCTTTCCCGGACATAAGGTTGGATTCCTTAGTAAATAAAGACTTTGTCCCCAGATTCGAAATTCTCTCCATCTCTTGGTTTGCTCTTATAGGCATTTCCCGGACAAAGGGTTGGATTCCTAAGTAAATAAAGACTATGTTCCCAGATTCGACACTCCCTCAATCTCTTGCTTTGCTCTTATAGGCCTTTACCGGACACAGGGTTGGCTTCCTTAGTAAAGATAGATTATGTCCCCAGATTCGACACTCTCTTCATCTCTTACTTTGCTCTAATAGGCCTTTCTCTGACACAGGTTTGGCTTCCTTAATAAATAAAGTATATGTCCCCAAATTCGACACTCTCTCCATCTCTTGCTTTGCTCTTATAGCCATTCCCGGACACAGGGTTGGCTTCCTTGGTAAATTAAGTATATGTCCCCAGATTCGACACTCTCTCCGTCCCTTGCTTTGCTCTTATAGGCCTTTCCTGGACATAGGGTGGGCTTCCTTAGTAAATAAAGACTATGTCCCCAGATTCGAAATTCTCTCCATCTCTTGCTTTGCTCTTATAGGCCTTTCCCGGACAAAGGGTTGGATTCCTTAGTAAATAAATACTATGTCCCCAGATTCGACATTCTCTCCATCTCTTGGTTTGCACTTATAGGCATTTCCCGGACATAGGGTTGGATTCCTTAGTAAAGATATATTATGTTCCCAGATTCGACACTCTCTCAATCTCTTGCTTTGCTCTTATAGGCCTTTCCCTGACACAGGTTTGGCTTCCTTAGTAAATAAAGTATATGTCCCCAGATTCGACACTCTCTCCATCTCTTGCTTTGCTCTTATAGGCCTTTCCAGGGCACAGGGTTGGCTTCCTAAGTAAATAAAGACTATTTCCCCAGATTCGACATTCTCTCCATCCCTTGCTTTGCTCTTATAGGCCTTTCCCGGACATAGGGTTGGCTTCCTTAGTAAATAAAGACTATGTCCCCAGATTCGACATTCTCTCCATCTCTTGCTTTGCTCTTATAGACCTTTTCCGGACAAAAGGGTGGATTCCTTAGTAAATAAAGACTATGTCCAAAGATTCGACATTCTTTCCATCTCTTGCTTTGCTCTTATAGGCCTTTCTCAGACAGAGAGTTGGCTTCCTCAGTAAATAAAGACTATGTCCCAAGATTCGACACTCTCTCCATCTCTTGCTTTGCTCTTATAGGCCTTTCCCGGATATAGGGTTGGCTTCCTAATTAAATAAAGACTATATCCCCAGATTCGACACTCTCTCCATCTCTCTGGTTTGCTCTTATAGGCCTTTCCCGGACATAGGGTTGGCTTCCTTAGTAGATAAAGACTATGGCCCCAGATTCAACATTTTCTCCATCTCTTGGGTTGCTCTTATAGGCCTTTTCCGGACATAGGGTTGGCTTCCTTAGTAAATAAAGACTATGTCCCCAGCTTCGACATTCTCTTCATCTCTTGCTTTGCTTTTATAGGCCTTTTCCGGACATAGGGTTGGCTTCCTTAGTAAATAAAGACTATGTCCCCAGTTTCGACATTCTCTCCATCTCTTGGTTTGCTCTTATAGGCCTTTCCCGCACATAGGGTTGACTTCCTTAGTAAATAAAGACTATGTCTCCAGATTCGACACTCTCTCCATCTTTTGCTTTGCTCGGACATAGGGTTGGCTTCCTCAGTAAATAAAGACTTTGTCCCCAGATTCGACATTCTCTCCATCTCTTGGTTTGCTCTTATAGGCCTTTCACGGACATAGGGTTTGCTTCCTTAGTAAATAAAGTATATGTCTCCAGATTTGACACTCTCTCCATCTCTTGCTTTGCTCTTATAGGCCTTTCCCGGACTTAGGGTTGGCTTCCTTAATAAATAAAGACTATGTCCCCAGATTTGACATTCTCTCCATCTCTTGGTTTGCTCTTATAAGCCTTTCCCGGACATAGGGTTGGCTTCCTTAGTAAATAAAGACTATGTCTCCAGATTTGACACTCTCTACATCTCTTGCTTTGCTCGGACATAGGGTTGGCTTCCTTAGTAAATAAAGACTATGTCCCAAGATTCGACATTCTCTCCATCTCTTGGTTTGCTCTTATAGGCCTTTCCCGGACATATGGTTGGCTTCCTTAGTAAATAAAGTATATTTCTCCAGATTTGACACTCTCTCCATCTCTTGCTTTGCTCTTATAGGCCTTTCCCGGACTTAGGATTGGCTTCCTTAATAAATAAAGTATATTTCTCCAGATTTGACACTCTCTCCATCTCTTGGTTTGCTCTTATAGGCCTTTCCCGGACTTAGGTTTGGCTTCCTTAGTAAATAAATTATATGTCCCCAGATTCGAAATTCCCTCCATCCCTTGATTTGCTCTTATAAGCCTTTCCCGGATATAGGGTTGGCTTCCTTAGTTAATAAAGTATATGTTCCTAGATTCGACATTCTCTCCATCTCTTGGTTTGCTCTTATTGGCCTTTCCTGGACATAGGGTTGGCTTCCTTAGTAAATAAAGTATATGTCTCCAGATTTGACACTCACTCCATCTCTTGGTTTGCTCTTATAGGCCTTTCCCGGACTTAGGGTTGGCTTCCTTAGTAAATAAAGTAAATGTCCCCAGATTCGACATTCTTTCCATCTCTTGGTTTGCTCTTATAGGCCTTTCCCGGACATAGGGTTGGCTTCCTCAGTAAATAAAGACTTTGTCCCCAGATTCGACATTCTCTCCATCTCTTGGTTTGCTCTTTTAGGCCTTTCCCGGAAATAGGGTTGGCTTCTTTAGTAAATAAATATTATGTCCCCAGATTCGATATTCTTTCCATCTCTTGGTTTGCTCTGATAGGCCTTTCCCGGAAATAGGTTTGGCTTCCTCAGTAAATAAAGACTATGTCCCCAGATTCGACACTCTCTCCATCTCTTGGTTTGCTCTTATAGGCCTTTCCTGGAAATAGGGTTGGCTTCGTCAGTAAATAAAGACTATGTCCCCAGATTCGACACTCTCTCCATCTCTTGCTTTACTTTTATAGGCCTTTCATGGGCATAGGGTTGGCTTCCTCAGTAAATAAAAGTATGTCCCCAGATTCGACATTCTCTCCATCTCTTGCTTTGCTTTTATAGGCCTTTTCCGGACATAGAGTTGGCTTCTTTAGTAAATAAAGACTATGTCCCCAGATTCGACATTCTCTCCATCTCTTGGTTTGCTCTTATAGGCCTTTCCCGGATATAGGGCTGGCTTTCTTAGTAAATAAAGACTATGTCTCCAGATTCGACACTCTCTCCATCTCTTGCTTTGCTCGGACAAAGGGTTGGCTTCCTTAGTAAATAAAGACTTTGTCTCCAGATTCGACATTCTCTCCATCTCTTGGTTTGCTCTTATAGGCCTTTGACGGACATAGGGTTGGCTTCCTTAGTAAATAAAGTATATGTCTCCAGATTTGACACTCTTTCCATCTCTTGCTTTGCTCTTATAGGCCTTTCCCGGACTTAGGGTTGGCTTCCTTAGTAAATAAAGACTATGTCCCCAGATTCGACATTCTCTCCATCTCTTGGTTTGCTCTTATAAGCCTTTCCCGGACATAGGGTTGGCTTCCTTAGTAAATAAAGATTATGTCTCCAGATTTGACACTCTCTACATCTTTTGCTTTGCTCGGACATAGGGTTGGCTTCCTTAGTAAATAAAGACTATGTCCCAAGACTCGACATTCTCTCCATCTCTTGGTTTGCTCTTATAAGCCTTTCCCGGACATAGGGTTGACTTCCTCAGTAAATAAAGACTATGTCCCCAGATTCGACACTCTCTCTCTCTCTTCTCTCTCTCTCTCTCTCTCTCTCTCTCTCTCTCTCTTTCTGAGATCGGTTATAATTTTTTTTTAATCATTACAATTTCTTGAAAGAAGACAGGAAAAAAATAGATCGCTTATCTTCAGGAAAATGTAACACGGTAGTATGCAATTAATTTTAGTGAATAGCAACGTCAAGAAGTTAACGGGACCAAATATTCCTGAAATAAAGGATTTTGCGTTTATTCAATACAACTGTATTGTAATTGTAAATAATATCCCCACTTATCCTGTTAATCTATTGAGTGTGTCGTCTTGAGTAAGTTTAGTTTGTAAAATGGCATGTATTTATGCAAACCTTTAAATGCGTTTTTAAAGATATTTTTTAAATGGCTAAGTGCATTCTATTTTGTATATGTGTGATAATCTGAGACAAAATTGTCAATCGTATTTGAATTTCGTCTTTCTGTCAATATGATAGAAAGACATGTTAAGTTTAATTTGTCTTCTAAAATATCGCGTTATAACTAGCGTTAACAATATATGTAGTATCGGGTATTTCCCTTCTACTTCCACCATCTCCATAAACAGAACAAAAACAACACAATTTCTGGTCGCGCTTTCAACGCTGAATGATCGATTACCGCAAAATGTGCGCGGTATACCCGTGCACCTACACTAACTCCCTCTATCGGAGACTCTGTTATACAAGGGAAAATAATTTTCTTCTAATTCTAATTTTCAAACGAAGAAAATTATATTTTTCCATATCGTGTAGTATCTTAATAGCTCTCTGTTCAGTAGACATTCAGTTAAATGTTCAGCAGACAGCCGCATGATTTGGGTATGTTATGTTTACGATTCAAAATGCTATGGGACACAACTTAACCTTATTGTGCAAATATTTGCAGGGTGTGTATGGTCATACGTTATTGAATAAGTGTTGTACGTTGAAAAACTAATTCAAAATGTTATGTTAATAACTAGCTATTTGATAAGATGAGATGATCATGGACACAATGAACAGAATAGATTATATTTGATACGAGTATTTCAAAGGTTTGTAATTTAGAGAGTGTATCTACATACATAGTTATATATAGTTACATTTCCACAGTTCAATAATTGTGATGTATGAACAAACTGTTGATTTGTTTGTACAATGTGCGACACAAATTATCAAGTTTACCGTGTTTATGTGTATTTCATAAATATTTTAATGTAAGCATATACATATTATGTATGTATTGTTTATGATAAATAACCCTAATATTGCTATAAAAAATAAAAAATGTGGGGCCGGATGGACCATGCTAAATGGGGCCGGATTCTTCAGGGGCCGGATAATCTTGGGGCCGGATTCTCCATGGCCGTTTTGGAATGGGCCGGATTTTCCAGGTTCTGTTTTTTTCACATTGCCTACCTAGGGTAGAATTCAAAAGAACCTGCGTGATCCATACCAGCAACATATGATGCGTTTCCTTTCCCTCCGTATACGTCCTAGTTACTATACGTATTACAAATTCGCAAACAATTGTCCTTTACTATAACGGTTTTAATTTAAACCAGACATTGTCTTCCAACAGGAAATATATGCGAATAATTTCACCTTGTTATCAAAAGAAAATTACTCAACCCCTCAATTTTATGACCATAATTAATATGGGGTGCCGTTTTACTATTTAACCTTAATAAGTGATTTCACTTATTCGAATAGGTGATATCACTCAGTAAAATAACTGATATCACTCAGTCGAATAAGTGATATCACTTATTTGAGACAAATGAGTGATATCACCTATTCGAAACGAATTTAGACAATGATTTCTCCCAAGGATGTTAATATATTTAATAAAATATAGATGTACATCTATAACGAGAATAAAATGGAAATATTAAATATATTGTGTAAAAAAAATATTATGTTATAAAATAAATATTATTATGAATGTAGAATATATATTGGATTATTCTTTAATCATTTTATAAGACCATTAATTTTGGCGGCTGAGGGTCCTCTTCTGCTGGCTGCAATCAAACAAGATGGCTACCGGTTCCATTCAAGGCATGATAACTATAGCCCTCGCTGCCATTGATAATGAAATTAACAGCTTTCCGCGAGAATAAGACTCTATTTTATAAATTCTAAAATTCGCTCTTTTGCTGCTTCAGCCATATTTCATCATATATTCACTGCTGGATCACATTTATATCTGCTGAATCATTTTCATCGTGTCTTCACTGCTGACTCATTTAAGCAGGGATAAGTCTGTTTTTTTCTTGCTTGATAAATCGAATAAGTGATTTCACCTATTCGTATGAGTGATATAACTCATTCGTTTCGAATAGGTGATATCACTCATCCGAATATGAATTAGTGATATCACTGATTCGAATGAGTGATTTCGCTTATTCGAATGAGTGATATCACCTATTCGAATGAGTGATATCACTTATTGAGGTTAAATAGTAAAACGGCACCCCATAAATTAACACGTGTTATCAAGGAATTATATATCACATTTACGTTGTACATTAATGAGACTGAAATAAAGATTACATAAATAGGTCCTTGTGTTGTGTACATTATGGAAAACAGCAAAACAATTATCTTAAAATTGATTGAAATAATAGTGTTTTAATAAGTCAGAAGCAAGTGTTGGATATTTATTAGTATAAATGTATATATCAAATTCAAAGAAGTTTTATAGCTTATAAAGTGGAACGAATAAATAGAACTGGTAAATATTTCTCATGTACAGTTATACATTTTTTAAAAAAGAATACACAGTTTTGTGCTTTTAACGACTTAGTATTCAATTGAGTTGTTTAAAGAGTATTTGATGAATGAATTTCATTCGGTAACTTGTCGAATCCAACTGATTTACAGCTGTATACTCTCTAAATTGATGCTTACTTAATAAAGTTATGCTTATTTAGAAAGTAAAACATGTATACTAGTATATGGATTTGTAAGAGTTTGTACCTCTAATACGTTAATGTTTCAATAAAACATTTTTTTTTAATTTGAGTAGTCTAACATTTGTGTAGTGAAAAGACTTTGTCAAAACAAATACACTAACATTACTCTGACATTTTAAGTTTTCAATCCATAATACATTTGAATTCTGAGCAAAACTGTTTTATAATTGTGATTTAAACATGTCAACAATTATATCAGCTTTACTTTGGTTACATAATTAATAAATTCAGACATTATTTAAAGTTATTAAAGAAATGCTAGGGGTTCCACCCTAAATTTGAGCTGTGTGTATTCAATTGTCGTCAGCCTCCTCCTATCTCTTCAACGATTTTGGAACGAAGCTTCTGATTTGCTAATCCGAAAGACCCTAGTACAGCGGTGATGATAGCGGTGGACCGATATATTTTATTTAACGGCGCACCGCTATTAAATATCGGCGGACCGTTAAATAAGTAACGGTGCACCGTTAGAATATAGCGGTGGACCGATAAAATATAGTGGTGGACCGATAAAATATAGCGGTGCACTGATATTATATAGCGGTGCATCGTTGAAATATAGCGGTGCACCGATATTACCTAAAATATAACGCTACATCGATATATTATAACGATGGACCGCCACTTTTAACGGTGCACCAATATATTTTAACGGTGCAACGGTATATTTTATCGGTGCACCATTAAAACAACTATATTGTTCATTATTATAACGTATTAAAATTAACCTGACATTGTCTTCCAACAGGAAATAGATGCATCTTGTTATCAAAAGAAAATTTCTCAACTGCGACAAAGGGTCATAAAGTCACAACCCCTCAATTTTATGACCATAATTAACACTGTTATCAAGGAGTTATATATCACATATAGGTCCTTGTGTTATGTACAGTATGAAAAACAGCAAAACACAGGATCTTAATAAAATTGATTGAAATAATAGTGTTTTTAATCAATCAGAAGCAGTTGTTAGATATTAATTATTATATGTTAATGCATAAAAATATGTGTAATATTATCTTTATTTTCGTCTCGTCTATGTACTTAGCACATAATAATAAAACATATACATGAACGTTTAAAAGTGTACATAGCCATTCTAAAAGAATTATAAAAGACATTTTAAACATAAAATATGCATACCAATATAAAGTACAATTATTTGACATGATAAAGCTATGTAAAATATTGCTAATCTTTATACTAAAAACTGCAATAAACAAAGTTTTTAATTAAAAAGCTGAAGAAGAAAAAGAGCACTATTGCGAATATTAAAAAATATCTTTAAAAAAAACGATTATCTCCTTTGATCAGATCAATTGAGAACTGATTAGCAGTATTTTCATAGATGGAACAAAATATGGCAAATAACTAAGCTAATGAGAGCATTATTCACATAGGTAAAAAGTACGACGTTGCAATATTTTAAAACAGGTTTTTGCACATACTCGAATCAATGCTGGATGAGTAAATAAATTGATTAGTTTATCAGGCTTTGGCATTGTTAAAAAGTTATCACAGATTTCATGGGCTTTTTCAAAGAAAAGTTGTCTTAAATCATCATACTTGGTACATTCTAATATAACATGACTTTCATCCTCCACAACATTACAAAACGGGCATTTACGATCATCTTCTTTAAGATGTTCATACCTACCAGTTTCAATCCCTATTGGAGCTACTCCACACCTGAATTTACTGAAAGCTGAACGATGTCGTATAGGTAAAATCAAAGTGCAGTACAATTCGGTTTTTATTCATGTTTAAAAAGAAGATATGTTCTTAACCCTTTTCGACCTTTTCCAGAAATACTACTATCTCTCTGAATAGAATATTACCATTCCATTAAAAACTGATTTGAACATCGTCCCCTCAATATACCGACAAAACTTTGCTAATTTATTCGTGTATCTATAGTTTAAAATTGTTGAATACCTAATGAGTCTAGCAACTTTTTAACATGATCTAAAACTTTTTAAACCAGACATTTTACAAGAACTGTTTGCTTTACTGTTTGCCCATTGTGCAATTTGTTTGTTAAGTCGAGTACTACCCATTGCCGACAGTCTGTGCCAGTAAGACGAAATTAACACGCTGATGAACTATTGCAGGTTGCCAACCCATTTTTCCAATGACTGCAGAGTTTGGTGTATACTTTCCCCTCCAAGAAAAAATGCATGGCTCGGTTTTGAATAGCAGTTATGGGGGAATAACTTTTATGGCCCCAAATGGCAGAACTATAACTAACAACTGGCCAAACAATGGAATCAAATAATTTTGTAAAAACATTGTGCGGAACTCCGCCCATTAACTTACACTTAGCAATAAGAAGACCTAATGCCCGGTTAGCACTTTGATAATCATGTTTAACTGTAACATTAAAATCTTAATGTTCGTGCAAATCATTCCTAGATATATATATTTATCTACAATATTTAATGCAAACTCTCCACACGTGAACTGTTGATTTGACTTTGCTACTGAATTAGGTCGAAAATGAATGATATTGCTTTTTGTGCTGTTAATATGCATATAATTAAAACTACACCAGTCATTTAATGCATGTAATAAAATTTGTTAATCACCATGGCTTTCTGCCAACAAAACAATATCATCAGCATACATGAGCATACATAAACATTCACCATTTATTTGAACCCCAATGTTCATGGACTTAAGATATATAGCTAAAACGTTAATATAAAGATTAAATAATAAAAGCGATAAGATACAGTCTTGTCTTAAACCACACTGAACATCGAACCATTCAGTTGTTAACGAATTTACTCTAACACAAGAAGATACAGACGAATAAAGCGATTTTATTGCACATAACATTTTCCCGGATATACCAGTTTCTTTAAGGCGTATCTCTATTAATAAAATCATATGCTTTGCGGAAATCAATAAAAGCACAAAAAGCAGATTTTTTTTCCCTAGAATCAACTATACTTGTTATAGGAATAATATGGTCAATGGTGCTTCGTTTTTTCTTAAAACCATTTTGTTCTTCTGCAATCATATCATTTTGTTCAGCCCATGAACTCAATCTATCATTTAAAATTCTGCAATATATCTTATACATAGCAGAAGCTAAAGCAATACCCCTATAAAACAATGGATCTCGTGGATCAGATGTTGCAGATTTGGGTATCGGGTTTATGATGCACTTTCCCCAAATAGTTGGAACAATTCCATTAGAAAAGCAAACATTAAATAAACTATGAAGAAATAAAACAGAGGTATCGTTCTTTAATACTTCGCTCGGTATATCATCTACGCCACTTGCTTTTCCACTTTTAGCCTCGTTAATTGCTTTTTGAACCTCCAAAATAGAAATATTATTATTGAATGAAAAATATGTGTTATTATTATCAGTGTAAGTATAATTAGTTTCTATTGGAACGTCTGTTGAATTTACATTTTTAAATAAATCACTAAAATCAGATTTCCACTTATCAAGTACATCATCTATGCATGTAGACGTAGTACCGTCACTTAATAAAACTTTTATAGGAATAGATTTAGCCTTACTCTGGCTAATACCTATCTTACCAAATGATCTCCAAAATTTGGTCTGATCAACATTACAATCCGTCAAAAGCTGGTCCTATAATGAATACCAAAATGTAGGCTTTGATCGTTGTACTTCTCGATCAAACAGTTTGCGCTGTTGCGTATACTCTGCTTTAAGCTTAAGTTTATGCTGAGTGTTAGAACATTTAACCCACTCCTTTTCAGGATTACACACCTGAGACCACAGTTCAGTTAAAAAATTGCTCCACCAGCGTTTACCTGGTCTAAATGTTTTGTTACTATAACCTGAGTTAATAGATCTGTAAGGAACCGACTTCTACATACTTTGTTTCATGATATTACACCAATCGTTATAAACAAGATCAATATCATTTTGCGTCCTAAATCCCTGTTCAATTTTATTTATAGTAACATATACCTCATTTACTTTATCACTTTAAAAAAAGTTAGGTATTTTCGTCACATCAAACTTATCATAAACGTTATGCACTGCGTTACTGTTCTGACACAAACTTATGGGTGCTTGGTTTATACTAATATTCCATGTCAGCAAAGAGTGATCTGGTAAACAAGTAAGAACTAGTACACCGAGAGGACCCGACTGATTAAAAAGATTAGAGGTTCTTGTCACGGAAAAATCAGAGAATAATGCTAACTCATCATGGCTTGTTATACAATAATTAACTACTGACAAACCTTTTACTGAAATAGAAGTGAAGTCATTGTTAATACAATTTCGGCCGTAAAGAATACACATATTTGTATTTACTAAAAATTCAATAAAAAGTTCACCATACAAATTTGTTTTATAATCAATGCACATGTTAAAGTGCCAGGCACGATTTACTTAATTTACCTATATCAAAATGCAGTGACAGTATCTCATTTGCATTCAAATTTGAATCGACTGTAGTACCTTTCGCTACACAATACAATGAGTATATTTGCCAGTAGTTAATAAACAAACCTGAACCCCAATACCAACCAGCAGCCAGTTGAGTATCAGATTTCAAATAAACATACACCAGTTTTCAATTGATTATAATAAAGTTTTAAGCGTATGTAAACGAAATAAAATGACATTTATTTTGTTGATTTACAATCTCAGACCTGGCTCTACATTCAAATTCCGACTTCTAACTTTTATTCTGAATGTTGATCTACGATTGCAGATCTGGCTCGAAATTTAAGTTCCGCCCGTCTTCTAACTTTTATTTTGAAAGTTGATCTACGATTGCAGACCTGGATCTACATTGAATGTCTATCTACGATCTTGATATTTTCGAATATTGATCTACGATAGCAGACTTGGATCTACATTGAATGTCGATCTACAATTGACATCTCATAGACAACTTCACGCAGCTGTTTTCATAACATATTTATCTTACTTTACAAAAACATATCTTGATGTGACAATGGAGGACAAAAAAAATTCTGGCAATGTGTCAGTTTCAATCGCAATATCTCGGACACCAAATTTTAAACGAAGAATTCCAAGTAATCTGAAATTGAAGTTTATTCAGTTACCTGAAAAATAAACCTAAATTTATTCGGTCATCCTTTTGTTATGTCTAATAATGACTGGTGAAAGTTAAATGTAAATATTACGCAATATTTTGTCCGAGTTATGCGATATATTATTGTCAAGTGTTGATTCAATATTTCTTAAGCTAATTAAAGCCTTGAGTCGGTATACAAGCACTTTCTATAGAGAAAGTCTCCAGTTACAGCTTTTATGTATAAATTGTCAATATACTCCCTTTAAAGGATTCACCATTGTATTTTTTATATAACAGCATTATAAAAATATAAAATTAATAATGCATTGTTTTAAATATCATCAGTTAACCATTAATCTAAAGAAGTTTGAACTGAATGAAACGATATATTTTTTATGTAAATAGAGGATCTTACATGAGTGCTTATTTATTATTTAATTAATTAAACGAGTTGGAAAACCGTCATATATTATGCGAGGCTCTGTCGAGCATTACATCATTTTCCCGAAAGAGTTTGATAAATTCAATAATAAATGAGCACGAATGTAAGATTCGTTTTATCACATAACTCAGAAAGGTTTACATTAACCATTTATCAGATCTTTTCTACAAGAAACGAAAAAAAAAATCGGACTAGGACCAATTAACGTCATGTATATATTCGGTTAAATTCCGAAAGTACTTTTGCAATTTGCGTATGAGAGCCTAGTTATACGGAAAACACCGAGCGTTGGCTTGGAAGTGATATTACACTAGGTTAATATAAAAAATATGTCATGGGTTTATTACACTCCTGCACCGTAGGTTATATGATAACAAGTTTTATTTCTCAAAGAATTATAACAATAAGAACATATTGATTGCACTGTTACTGTCCTACATATTCAGTAATTCACAATCAGACTGGTATTAAATAATTCACAATCAGACTGGTATTTAGTAATTCACAATCAGGCTGGTAATTAGTAACTCACAATCAGACTGGTATAGACTGGTATTTAGTAATTCACAATCAGACTGGTATTAAGTAATTCACAATCAGACTGGTATTTAGTAATTCACAATTAGACTGGCATTTAGTAATTCAAAACCAGACTGGTATTTAGTAATTCACAATCAGACTGGTAATTAGTAATTCACAATCAGACTGGTATTTTGTAATTCACAATCAGACTAGTATTTAGTAATTCACAATCAGACCGGTAATTGGTTATTCACAATCAGACTGGTATTATCGTTTTGGGACGTTTGGAACGGTTGGATTCAGTGGGAGACAAATGGCACGGGTCTCCATCTCACGGAGATTTCAAATATATTTTAAAACGGCATTTTTAGTGAATATAATGTATTGTGAAATATACCTATCATTTTGAAACTTTCGATTTATGATCATTTTAGGACACTCATCGGTACAAGTAGAGTATATAATTTCTCAAATACTACGTCCTCTTCTGTTTCGCAGCTTTGGCCTGTGATGGCCCTAATTGGACACCATAGAAAACGGATACACCAAAGACATATGTAAACATATCAAACATGGTCTTTTTTGCCTAATATGACCATTACACACTACATTAGGGATTCAAAATAGAGTACAAAGTGTACGTAGGCTGTTTCAAGGAAATACAGTATTACAGCTAAACTGGCTCTATGAAGCTTTTATTACAATTTTGATATGAAATGTAATATATAAATACTTCCAATGCTCTTGGTTTACTTTTGACAAATAAATCAACTGACAACAATTATTATACTATAACTTAGGCAATGAATTCCTTATCAGACCAATTTCAAATCTAACATCTTTTGATGATATCAATTTACCGGTTTTCCATTTAATATTCTAAATTTTAATATCTGTGGTTTTACCTGTTTACGTATTAGTAAGGCTGACTGGTTTTACACATTTGTTGGTTTACCACTTACAAGTCGCCATGTATCATAAGTATGTGTAACCTATTAAGAGCGAGATATGCATGCCCATCATTTGGTTAGCGCTGATCTCATTTTAGTAATTTTATAATATCAATTTCAAAACATGGTTTTACCCATATCTCCTTGTTTCATTTTCAGTATACTGAATTATTGACAATAACGAAACATTGTGCCTGATACGGAGTAAATGAACCGCAGCGATGATCTGGGTAGAGCGTCTGCTTCGCGATATGACTGGGTGGGGTCTGCTATCATGCTCCTCCAGTGTTGCAACGCTCAGAATACTGTCTAAAGTAGACACCGTCGCGATATGACTGGGTGGGGTCTGCTATCATGTGTCTGCGGCATGCTCCTCCAGTGTTGCAACGCTCAGAATACTGTCTAAAGTAGACACCGTCGCGATATGACTGAGTGGGGTCTGCTATCATGTGTCTGCGGCATGCTCCTCCAGTGTTGCAACGCTCAGAGTACTGTCTAAAGTAGACACCGTCGCGATATGACTGGGTGGGGTCTGCTATCATGTGTCTGCGGCATGCTCCTCCAGTGTGGCAACGCTCAGAATACTGTCTAATGTAGACACCGTCGAGATATGACTGTGTGGGGTCTGCTATCATGTGTCTGCGGTATGCTCCTCCAGTGTGGCAACGCTCAGAATACTGTCTAAAGTAGACAACGTCGCGATATGACTGGGTGGGGTCTGATATCATGTGTCTGTGGCATGCTCCTCCAGTGTTGCAATGCTCAGAATACTGTCTAAAGTAGACATTGTCGAGATATGACTGGGTGTGATCTGATATCATGTGTCTGCGGCATGCTCCTTCAGTGTGGCAACGCTCAGAATACTGTCTAAAGTAGACACCGTCGAGATATGACTGGGTGGGATCTCATATCATGTGTCTGCAGCATGCACCTCCAGTGTTGCAACGCTCAGAATACTGTCTAAAGTAGACACCGTCGCGATATGACTGGGTGGGGTCTGATATCATGTGTCTGAGGCATGCACCTCCAGTGTTGCAACGCTCAGAATACTGTCTAAAGTAGACACCGTCGCGATATGACTGGGTGGGGTCTGATATCATGTGTCTGTGGCATGCTCCTCCAGTGTTGCAATGCTCAGAATACTGTCTAAAGTAGACATTGTCGAGATATGACTGGGTGTGGTCTGATATCATGTGTCTGCGGCATGTTATTCCAGTGTGGCAACGCTCAGAATACTGTCTAAAGTAGACACCGTCGCGATATGACTAAAAGTGTTAATACCGTAAAAAACAAAGCAGTAGATGGGGAAAATTGGTCGTTGGGTCTTGAATCTCATGTTTGTGTTATTTCGTTGGATATGTCTTATGATCACATATTCGGATTGGTAATTATATCACACATTCATTTATCGAATATATGACGTATAAAACAATATCAGGTATTGTATTAAAATATGTGATATCACGTATTCGAATACATGATGTCACTGTTCGAACAGGAGATAATGACTGCCATAGGATAAAACACGAAAGTAGACTTTCCATTTGTGGGCCAGTTGAAAAGGATCAATAGGCCTACGGTAAAACGAAGAAATATGAGCAGAGTTCAGCTAGTTTAAAGTTTAAAACCAAAATTTACGATTATATTATTAATTCGCAAGGGTGTAAGCCCCGGTTTTACTCAGATGCAGGCACCTGATCAGAAAATGGGGACATATCTGCCCTGTAAACTTCAAAACATAGGCACATACTCTACAATGCAATCTAAAATTTGGTGATCAAAACTCATCATTCAAACCAGTTACAGGTGTCAAAAATTTACATTCAAACCAGTTATTGGTGTCAAAACCCTACATTCAAACCAGTTATAGGTGTCGAAACACTACACTCAAACCAGTTACAGAGGTCAAAACTCTACATTCAAACCAGTTATAGAGGTAAAAAATCTACATTCAAACCAGTTATAGAGGTAAAAATCTACATTCAAACCAATGATAGAGGTAGAAACTCTACATTCAAATCAGTTATAGGTGTCAAAACACTACATTCAAACCAGTTATGGGTGTCAAAACACTACATTCAAACCAGTTATAGGTGTCGAAACACTACATTCAAACCAGTTATAGGTGTCAAAACTCTACATTCAAACCAGTTATAGAGGTCAAACATCTACATTCAAACCAGTTATAGAGGTAAAAAATCTACATTCAAACCAATTATAGAAGTAGAAACTCTACATTCAAATCAGTTATAGGTGTCAAAACCCTACATTCAAACCAGTTAAAGGTGTCAAAACTCTACATTCAACCCAATAATTGAGGTCGAAACTCTACATTCAAACCAGTTATATGTGTCAAAACTCTACATTCAAACCAGTTATAGATGTCAAAACCCTACATTCAAACCAGTTATAGGTGTCAAAACTCTACATTCAAACCAGTTATAGGTGTAAAAACACTACATTCAACCCAATTATAGAGGTCGAAACTCTATATTCAAACCAGTTATATAGGTGTCAAAACACTACATTCAAACCAGTCATAGGTGTCAAAACTCTAAATCAAACTCGAAACTACATTCAAACCAGTTATAGGTGTCAAAACCCTACATTCAAACCAGTTATAGGTGTCGAAACACTACATTCAAACCAATTATAGAGGTCAAAAATCTACATTCAAACCAGTTATAGAGGTAAAAAATCTACGTTCAAACCAATCATAGAGGTAGAAACTCTACATTCAAACCAGTTATAGGTGTCAAAACACTACATTCAAACCAGTTATAGGTGTCAAAACTCTTCATTCAAACTCGAAACTCTACATTCAAACCAGTTATATGTGTCAAAACTCTACATTCTAACCAATTATAGAGGTAAAAATTCTATATGCAAACAAATTATATAGGAATCAATACTCTACATTTAATCTAAATAAAACTTTGTCTGCACAATGACATAAGCTCTTAGATTTCATTTAGAATAACATACATGTGTCTTATGAACAGGCGGTAGACAAGCCTAACCTAGGCAGGAGGGAACTGAATCCCGGATTGAACAAGGTTCAAAAGAATATACGATGTCTCATGAAAAAATGGACAAAGCTCTACATCGCATTATGCAACAGAAATAGGGGTTAAACCTGTACATCATATGTCCAAAAAAGGGTTTAAAACGGCGGCACAGATATAGGGAGTGTCCCCCTCCCCCGGATTACAAATAAATAGACATATATATATACACATTAAAATATCAGTGTTGAAATCGATTGCAAAATGGTGACGTCTTAAAAACCTATCAAGTGATAATACTCGGAACATGAAAACGAGTTACACGATTAGAAAACAAATGAATATAGCTTTAATATCCGCCGCGACCAAGACCTAAATATGACATTGACCTAAGGGTCAATATCATGATTCATTTTAGTAACATATAGTACTACTGATTAGAACATGACCCATAATTGTTTTGAAAATTTCGATCATATGCAATCCCTCCGTCGGCAAGCACGCATGCACGCACTAACATACTAACACAATAATGAAATTACTTACGATATTATGAGATGACTGAAATATAAGACTGTATTCCCGACGCTGCCCTGATGTAGTGAATTATTCTTCGAGATGTCCAATTATATAGTGTGAAGTCAAATGGGTAAAATTCCCCGATATCATTCCAACTTCCGTTTTAAGCCCGATGACGTCGGTCCTAATTTAATTCACTGCCTTCTGCGTGCAAATCATCTGGCGCGACCCATTATATGTTTGTTGGAATATGTCTACGCATATTATTATTTTGGGTATTTTATAAGTTCACAAGATAGTGTTAGTGTAATGCTAAACCAGTGACGAGATGTTCTAACTGTTGCGTGTCGTGTGTTGAGTTTAAAAGTTGTGTGTCGAGTATGAAAGTCGAATGTCGAGTAACAAAGTTGAGTGTCGAGTATGAAAGTCGAGTGTCTAGTATGAAAGTTAAGTGTCGAGTAAGAAAGTCGAGTGTCTAGTATGAAAGTCGAGTGTCTAGTATAAAAGTTGTGTGTCGAGTATGAGAGTTGAATGTCGAGTAACAAAGTTGAGTGTCGAGTGTCTAGTATGAAAGTTAAGTGTCGAGTACGAAAGTCGAGTGTCTAGTATAAAAGTCGAGTGTCGAGTAACAAAGTTGAGTGTCGAGTATGAAACTCAAGTGCCGAGTAACAAAGTTGAGTGTCCAGTATGAAACTAGAGTGTCGAGTAACAAAGTTGAGTGTCGAGTATGAAACTCAAGTGTCGAGTAACAAAGTTGAGTGTCGAGTATGAAACTAGAGTGTCGAGTAACAAAGTTGAGTGTCGAGTAATAAAGTTGAGTGTTGAGTATGAAACTAGAGTGTCGAAGTATGAAACTAGAGTGTCGAGTATGAAACTAGAGTGCCGAGTAACAAAGTTGAGTGTCGAGTATGAAACTAGAGTAACAAAGTTGAGTGTCGAGTATGAAACTAGAGTGTCGAGTATGAAGCTAGAGTGCCGAGTAACAAAGCTGAGTGTCGAGTATGAAACTAGAGTGTCGAGTAACAATGTTGAGGGTCGAGTATGAAACTTAAGTGTCGAGTAATAAAGTTGAGTGTCGAGTATGAAACTAGAGTGTCGAGTATGAAACTAGAGTGCCGAGTAACAAAGTTGAGTGTCGAGTATGAAACTCAAGTGCCAACTAACAAAGTTGAGTATGAAACTAGAGTGTCGAAGTATGAAACTAGAATGTCGAGTAATGAAACTAGAGTGCCGAGTTACAAAGTTGAGTGTCGAGTTGGAAACTAGAATGTCGAGTATCGAGTAAGAAATATGAGTGTCAATTAGGAAGTTGAGTGTCGAGTATGAAATTAGAGTGTCGATTAACAAATTTGAGTGTTAAGTATGAAAGTCGAGTGTCGAGTATCGAGTAAGAGATTTGAGTGTCAATTAAGGAAGTCGAGTGTCGAGCATGAAAGTCGAGTGTTGAGTAAGGAAGTCGAAAATGAAATGTTGTTATAATTAATATTTCATTACAAATACAACACTTAGCATTAAAATCACCATAAAGACACCTAAGGAACATTAACAAACAATTAGTGCTGTACCCATGGCAGTATAGAGTAAGTGAAACAACGATATTAATTTATCTGTTATAACAGCCAGAGTTTGTTTACAAAACAAGTTCTCTGCTGTTGGTATAACGTCAAAATTGTAAATTAAGAATTAAAAGTGATAATTGAGTTTCCCATACAAGAGTCAGGATAGAAATTATGTTCTGTGTCAATAAAAAACGTTCCTATACCAGCTTCTGATATATTGAGCGTCTTTCTCTGATTTGTTTTTCTTTTTTTTCCCCACTGCAGATATTAATATATAACACTGGTTACAATTAGAAAATGATCTCTGAATTTTGAAAAAAATGCATTGACCGAAAACTGATTATAATCTTATTTGCTGACTGACTTGTCCTTGAAAAACGAAGGAATGAAACATTTATATATTGTTGTTGTACACGCTATTTTAATTGTTAATAAAATAATATTTGTTACAGTTTTAACTTGCCATACAGACTGGAATGGCATTATGCAGATATACTTAACATACCATACAGACTACCATACTGAACCCACCATGCATACTTCCATACTGAGCCCATCATACAAACTGCCACATTGAACCACCATACAGACTGCCATACTGAGCTCACAGTACAGACTGCCATACCAAACCTACCATTCAGATTACAATACTGAACCCAACATACAGACTGCCATACTGAACCCACCGTACAGACTGCAATACCAATCCTACCATTCAGACTACAACACTGAACCCACCATTAAGACTGCAATACTGAACCGACCATTCAGACTACCTTACTAAACCTACCATACAGATTTAAATAATCAATACTGAAGCTATCATGCAGCCTGTCATGCTGAACCCGGCACATAGACTGCCATAATGAAACTGTCATACAGACTACCATACTGAACACAACTTACAGAATACCATACTGAACCCACCATTCAGAGTATCATACTAAACCCAACATATACATACTGCCATACTGTATCCACTATATAGATTACCATGCTGAACCCACCGTGCAGAATACCATATTGAACACACCAAACAGTCTGCCATACTGAACCCACCATGCAGGCTACCACACTGAACCCATCATTCAGATTGCAATACTGAACCTACCATTCAGACTGCCATTGTAGACTGCCCTACTGAACTCGCCATATAGACTGCTATACCGAACCCGCCATATAGACTGCTATACCGAACCCGCCATATAGACTGCTATACCTAAACAACCATATAGACTGCTATACCGAACCCGCCATATAGACTGCTTTACCGAACCCGCCATAAAGACTGCTATACCGAATCCACCATATAGACTGCCATACCAAACCCGCCATATAGACTGTTATACCGAACCCACCATATAGACTACTTTACCGAACCCGCCATATAGACTGCTATACCGAACCCGCCATATAGACTGCTTTACCACACCCGCCATATAGACTGCTATACCGAACCCGCCATATAGACTGTTATACCGAACCCACCATATAGACTACTTTACTGAACCCGCCATATAGACTGCTATACCGAACCCGCCATATAGACTGCTTTACCACACCCGCCATATAGACTGCTATACCGAACCCGCCATATAGACTGCTATAACGAACCCACCATATAGACTGCTGTATAGAACACGCCATATAGACTGCTATACCGGACCAGCCATATACACTGCTGTACCGAACCCGCCATATACACTGCTAAACTGAACCCACCATATAGACTGCCATACTGAACCCACCATATAGACTGCTATACTTAACCCGCCATGCAGACTGCCATACTGAACCCAACATACAGACTACCATATTGCACTCGACACACAGACTACCGTACTGAATCGGCCATATATACTGCCATACTGAACCTAACATACAGACTACCATATTGTACTCGCCACACAGACTACCGTAGTGAACCAGCTATATAGACTGCTATAGTATACCCACCATATAGACTGTTATACCGAACCTGCCATATAGACTGCTATGTTGAACCCACCATATAGACTACCATACTGAACCCACCATATAGACTGCTATACTGAACCCAACACACAGACTACCATACTGAACCCACCATATAGACTGCTATACTGAACCCGCCATACAGACTACCGTACTGAACCCACAATATAGACTGCCATACTGAACCCAACATACAGGCTACCATATTGAACTCGCAACACAGACTACCGTACTGAACCCGCCATATAGACTACTACACTGAACCCACCATATAGACTGCTAAAATGAACCCACCTAATAGACTGCCATACTGAACCCAACACACAGACTACCATATTTAACCCGCCATATAGACTGCCATACTGAACCCAACATACAGACAACCATATTGAACCCGCCACACAGACTTCCATACTGAACCCAACATACAGACTACCGTACTGAACCCACCATATTGACTGCCATACTGAATCCAACATACAGACTACCGTACCGAACCCACAATATAAACTGCCATACTGAACCCAACATAGAGACTACTGTACTGAACCCACAATATAAACTGCCATACTGAACCCAACATAGAGACTACCGTACTGAACCCACAATATAAACTGCTATACTGAATCCAACATAGAGACTACCATACTGAACCCACAATATAAACTGCCATACTGAACCCAACATACAGACTGCCATACAGAACCCAACACACATACTACCATACTGAACCCACCATATAGACTGCTATACTGAACCCGCCATACAGACTACCGTACTGAACCCACAATATAGACTGCCATACTGAACCCAACATACAGGCTACCATATTGAACTCGCAACACAGACTACCGTACTGAACCCGCCATATAGACTACTATACTGAACCCACCATATAGACTGCTAAAATGAACCCACCTAATAGACTGCCATACTGAATCCAACACACAGACTACCATATTTAACCCGCCATATAGACTGCCATACTGAACCCAACATACAGACAACCATATTGAACACGCCACACAGACTTCTATACTGAACCCAACATACAGACTACCGTACTGAACCCACCATATTGACTGCCATACTGAATCCAACATACAGACTACCGTACCGAACCCACAATATAAACTGCCATACTGAACCCAACATAGAGACTACCGTACTGAACCCACAATATAAACTGCCATACTGAACCCAACATAGAGACTACCATACTGAACCCACAATATAAACTGCCATACTGAACCCAACATACAAACTGCCATACTGAACCCAACACACAGACTACCATACTGAACCCACCATATAGACTGCTATACTGAACCCGCCATACAGACTACCGTACTGAACCCACAATATAGACTGCCATACTGAACCCAACATACAGACTACCGTACTGAACCCACCATATTGACTGCTATACTGAACCCGCCATACAGACTACTGTACTGAACCCACCATGTTGACTGTCATATTGAACCTTACATACATACTACCATACTGAACCCGCCATACAGATAACAGTACTGAACCTAAAATATAAACTGCTATACTGAACCCAACATACAGACTACCGCACTGAACTCACCATAATGACTGCTATACTGAATCCACAATATTGACTACCATACTGAACCCACCATTCAGAGTATCATACTAAACCCAACATATACATACTGCCATACTGAATCCACTATATAGATTACCATGCTGAACCCACCGTGCAGAATACCATATTGAACACACCAAACAGTCTGCCATACTGAACCCACCATGCAGGCTACCACACTGAACCCATCATTCAGATTGCCATACTGAACCTACCATTCAGACTGCCATTGTAGACTGCCCTACTGAACTCGCCATATAGACTGCTATACCGAACCAACCATATAGTCTGCTATACCGAACCCGCCATATAGACTGCTATACCTAATCAACCATATAGACTGCTATACCGAACCCGCAATATAGACTGCTTTACCGAACCCACCATAAAGACTGCTATACCGAATCAACCATATAGACTGCTATACCGAACCCGCCATATAGACTGTTATACCGAACCAACCATATAGACTACTTTACCGAACCCGCCATATAGACTGCTATACCGAACCCGCCATATAGACTGCTTTACCACACCCGCCATATAGACTGCTATACCGAACCCGCCATATAAACTGTTATACCGAACCCACCATATAGACTACTTTACTGAACCCGCCATATAGACTGCTATACCGAACCCGCCATAAAGACTGCTTTAATGAACCCGCCATATAGACTGCTTTAATGAACCCGCCATATAGACTGCTATACCGAACCCGCCATATAGACTGCTATAACGAACCCGCCATATAGACTGCTGTATAGAACCCGCCATATAGACTGCTATACCGGACCAGCCATATACACTGCTGTACCGAACCCGCCATATACACTGCTAAACTGAACCCACCATATAGACTGCCATACTGAACCCACCATATTGACTGCTATACTTAACCCGCCATGCAGACTGCCATACTGAACCCAACATACAGACTACCATATTTCACTCGACACACAGACTACCGTACTGAATCGGCCATATATACTGCCATACTGAACTTAACATACAGACTACCATATTGTACTCGCCACACAGACCACCGTACTGAACCAGCTATATAGACTGCTATATTATACCCACCATATAGACTGTTATACCGAACCTGCCATATAGACTGCTTTACTGAACCCACCATATAGACTGCTATACTGAACCAGCCATATAGACTGCCATACTGAACCCAACATACAAACTGCCATATTGAACTCGCCACACAGACTACCGTACTGAACCCGCCATATAGACTGCCATACTGAACCCAACATACAGACTACCATATTGAACTCGCAACACAGACTACCGTACTGAACCCGCCATATAGACTACTATACTCAACCAACCATATAGACTGCTATACTGAACCCACCTAATAGACTGCCATACTGAACCCAACACACAGACTACCATATTTAACCCGCCATATAGACTGCCATACTGAGCCCAACATACAGACAACCATATTGAACCCGCCACACAGACTTCCATACAGAACCCAACATACAGACTACCGTACTGAACCCACCATATTGACTGCCATACTGAATCCAACATACAGACTACCGTACTGAACCCACAATATAAACTGCCATACTGAACCCAACATAGAGACTACCGTACTGAACCCACAATATAAACTGCCATACTGAACCCAACATAGAGACTACCATACTGAGCCCACAATATAAACTGCCATACTGAACCCAACATACAGACTGCCATACTGACCCCAACACACAGACTACCATACTGAACCCACCATATAGACTGCTATACTGAACCCGCCATACAGACTACCGTACTGAACCCACAATATAGACTGCCATACTGAACCCAACATACAGACTACCGTACTGAACCCACCATATTGACTGCTATACGGAACCCGCCATACAGACTACTGTACTGAACCCACCATGTTGACTGCCATATTGAACCTTACATACATACTACCATACTGAACCCGCCATACAGATAACAGTACTGAACCTAAAATATAAACTGCTATACTGAACCCAACATACAGACTACCGCACTGAACTCACCATAATGACTGCTATACTGAATCCACAATATTGACTGCCATACTGTACCCAACATAGAGACTACCATTCTGAACCCACCATAATAGACTGCTATTCTGAACTCAACATACAGATTGCCATATAGAACCCGCCAAACATACTACACGTAACATACTGAACCCAACGTACAGACTGCCATACTGAACCCAACATACATACTGCCATTAGAACCCGCCATACAGACTACCATATTGAACCCAATATACAGACTGCCATACTGAACCCCACATACAGACTGCCATACTGAACTCATCAGATTAAAAAAAAACTGATACTCAACATTCAAGTTTCTTATTCAACACTTAATTTTTTGTTACTTGACACTCAATTTTCTTACTCGACACTCGACTTTCTTACTCACCACACGGACTTTTAAGAATATGGATTTCATTTCAATTTCGCCACTTCTCCACCCCCCTTTCGGTGGATTTGAAATACCGAACCATTAACACTTTTTTTTAAACAAATGAGTATGGTATTCTTTATTATCATTTCAAGTTTTGTTTTAAGCAGTTTGTCATACTTTCTTTAAGAAGTTTGTATATTAGTAGAATGGGACCTTTTGAGTAGAACGGGATCTTGGGGTGCCTTAATAGTGTGAAACTGCATATATTTACTAACACTGTTACACAATTAAACCATTTCATACATTTAACTTCCACCCATATGCATACACATGTACCACAGTGTGTGCGAAACCATTTAAGAGAGAAAAATCATTCTTTGCTGTAGTGACTTTCATACTACACTATCTACCAAATATATCTAATATATATCGTATACCCATACTACACTATCTACCAAATATATCTTATATATATCGTATACCCATACTACACTTTCTACCAAATATATCTTATATATATCGTATACCCATAAATTTCTTTTAAATAGAAAGGTTTGTAGATCTATATGTAATCACGGACCGTAACATAGAATATAATTATAACAACGAGGACAATACAAACATACAGAAAATCTGACGGTTGGTTTCATACAAAATTTATGTTATTTTTTTTTCATTATCTAAAGAAAACATGCATATTTTTTTAAAAATGTCAGAACTGGCTGTGTGCTATAGTATATGCACTGTTTTCGGAAAATGTACATCTTCTACTTTCGATTTCAGTCAGATAGATAGAATCTTTATTTCCTCCATAATTGGAGAGCATATAATAACATATATAAAAATTGCAGTAAATAATTACATATAAATGAACAATATACAATGAGTTACAAGTGAAGAATGAACATACGATACGCCTAATATGATGTCATATTGTAAGAGTATTCATAACATGATGGATTTGTTAAAATAACTAAATAAATTATGATTTTATAAAAATTAGTATAGCTTTTTAACTGTCATATAGTGTACCTTAAAATAATATAAGTGAAATAATAACATTGTCCATCTATAATGAATCTTACCGAAATAAAATGCAAGACCCAGTGATAGACTAATGACAACGATGAACCTTTTGTATCTTACCGAAACGAAATGTAAGAAATTAATCATACACTGAGTAACAAACAGTAAACATTAGCAGTATCGATAAAAGTTACTTTAACATACTGTGAAGTATCCCAATATTGAACAATAATACATCTTCAATCTGTTCAATGTCAGATAAATATTCATTAAGCCCGGAAAGCAGTGCATAAATCTGATCTTTAGGCGTCTTTTTAATAAATGAATTAAAGACCTGAAGACCACAAGTCGTTATAACTGCGTCCCAAAGCTTATTTCTTTCGACAGTGTTTGCAATACAAAAATGAACAATATGTAGTACTAAATTATCTACAAGCGTATTACATTTGTTACATAGCTGTACAGCTGTAAACGATTGCAGTTTACTTAGTAGTGACACTGCTGTAAAACATTGTGCTTTTACATACTGATTTTTCCTACTTAATTGCCATAGAAAGCAAGGCCTATTTATGCTAAACATATTCATGACATGTGATGGACCCATCTTGTCACCTAACCTCATTAACATTGTATTTGAGTAATGTATTAGCACTTTTTGTCTAAGAATATATTTCCATGCATACTTGGATGGAAATATTGCTGTTTTAGAATAATTAACCAAATAATTATATAGATCATACTTCGTTAATATTCTATAGATGTCAGGAATAAAACCTAATGTTTGTTTATCATCACTAAGATATCTTAACAGACGATTAACAAATAATTGCTTAGCAATATACTTATTCGGGAGTCTGCATAATTGACCAAAGAATTGTAGCTTCCTGTAGTCGATTTCCGTTTCAAGTGAAGTTACACCAATAGAGCTTAAAGCAAAATCCGTATTTACATATTGTGGGATATTTTGGATAAATTTTATACAGAATCTATGTCCTCGTTCTAGTTGTATAATATTTGATTTGGTTAATGAATTCCATAATTCACAACCATATAGAGATTTTGGTATTACGATTGACTTATATATTGTTAATGTTGTCAAGGGATTAAGACCATGCGGATGTAAGCCACTATTAATAAGACTTAAAAAAAGTCCACGTAACTTATTATTTGACTGTCGAATATGATCACTAATACACATATATTTGTCACATATAATTCCTAGATGTGTATAATTTTCTGTTTCATGAATAATGTTACTAGATCCTAGTTTCCATGATCTGCAGTTTTTATCAAAGTTATGTTTGGATTCATTAAAAACAACAATAGCACATTTTAATGGATTATAATCATATCTCCATTTTATGGAATATTTGTAGCAAATATCTAGCATTTTGTCTAAACCTGACTTTGAATACGATACAAGAACCATATCATCCGCGACGTTAGGGGTACCAACCTTCAAGTTAAAAATACACAACCCAAGACTGCTACTTTCTATGTCTTTTATCAGACCATCAATGAAAAGAAGATATAATATTGGTGAACTTTTACCCCCTTGTCTTGTTCCTTGAAGAACATTGAACCACTCAGAAATCGACCCTTGGTTTCGTACGCAGCTTTGCATATTACGATACATATTAAAGAATGACATAAATATATAGTTTGTAACGCCGCTATCAAACAATTTGAGCATAAGTCCATTATGCCACACCCTATCAAAAGCTTGACGAGCATCTAAAAAGCAAACAAAAACCTTGCTCTTGTGCTCTCTGCCATATAAAATACATTCTTTTAGTGCGAAGGAAGTCATCAAACAACCAAGTCCTTCCTGAAACCCCCCTTGTTGATTACTTAAATTAGAAAGAAGTTTTTGTTTGGAACGTGAAAGAAGTATATTTTCATATAGTTTAAGAGCAGTAGGAGTTAATGTGATTGCTCTATTATTATTGGGATCATCCTTACGTTTACCTCTGCCTTTATGTAATGTTATAATGACGCCTTTGTTCATGTTTGGTGGAATGTAACTTTGGGACAGCATAGCTGTATACAGTTTTGCTAATGTATTAATAACTATATTTCCGCCAAAAATGTAATGTTCGTAAGAAACATTATCGATCCCACTGGCTTTGCCGCGTTTACACGATGCAATTGAGGTTCTTACTTCTTCCTGTGACACATTAATGACGTCATTAATACAAAATCTAGACTGCGATATAACAGAATTTATTTTTTCGTCAACAGAAGCTTTCCAAATATTATCATAATTACTATCAATTGACGGGGTATATAACGATTCAAAATATTGTTTCCATTGCTCTGTAATACTGTCGTTATCCCTATACATTACGCCATTGAATTTTATTTCAGCGCCTGCTCTACTTGATGACCGTTTTCTTCGCGAATTCACTAATTTCCAAAATTGTTCTTTATCAAGTTCAGCGGTTGTGTCAATTTCTTCATCAAGATTTTTTAAATACTCATTGGCAAAATACCTGTGTTTTTTTCTGAAATAACATTTTGCTGTTTTATAACTTTTATAAGAATAATGTGATTGATCTCTTGGTCT
Source organism: Panopea generosa (assembly GCA_029582155.1). Classification (NCBI taxonomy): domain Eukaryota; kingdom Metazoa; phylum Mollusca; class Bivalvia; order Adapedonta; family Hiatellidae; genus Panopea; species Panopea generosa. Next base: position 59,544,833 of record CM055897.1, read on the forward strand.
ATCATTTTGAATCCAGATTTTCCGTTTTTCTAACATGACTTTATGTAAATTAGATAACTCTGAATTCCAATACGGTTTTAAAAAGTGCTTAAATCTCGTCTTGCGAAAACATTTATCTGAGCAAGAAACAACAGTCTCGCTTAAAATTTTATACATATTATCAATTTCAGCAGGACATTTAAGCGGACAATTTTGTGCTTTTATCAAATCTTCTGATGCATTGAGCATGTTTTGATAGGATGTAATATCAACTTGTCTTACTTTTTTCCAGTTAATATTATATGATTGCGAAATATTTACATTCGACACATCGTCATTATAACCAGTCGAAGGCATATTCAGACTACATTTAATAGGTCTATGTCTTGAAACATTTAGACAATCGTCATCTACTATTACACAATGAGTAATACAATCTGTTTTCTCAACTGGCAAAATGATGAAATCAATAAGCGATTCACACTTTCCATCGTAGGATACAAAGGATGATGAAGCACCGGTGCACATATCCAATGTATTAGCAGAGATCATATTAGTATCATTCAAGAACTGTGTGAATGATTGATCTCTGCTATTACTTGGGAATTTTGAACAGGTTGCATTGAAGTCGCCCATAAATATAACAAAACCATTTTCTGAATATAAACTCCATAAATTGAAAAACTTGTCAATATAATTCCTATAGTTTTCAATGGGATGGTTACTGCATGGTAAATACACTTGAAATATAAACAAAAAATGACTGTGTGTATATTGAATTTGTATACCAACTATTCTATCATCATCAATAGTTATCGGTGTCACAAACCTATCATATTTAATATGCCATAGCAAAGCTACGCCACCTTTACCGACTCGTCTGCTACCTTTAACATTTAAACTAGAGTCAGTAAAACATGTGCTTTATAATTATTGTCTAGAGAACTTATAAAATGTATATTATTATCTGATAACCAATGTTCTGAAACACCACAAATATCTATCGATAGTCCGTTCAAAGAATTGCATAGGTAAGTGCTACTAGACATTAAACCTGTTGCATTCCACGATAATAGGTTAAGTTTCTTAAGATTTATCATGATTGCAGATTAAAAAAATATATAATAGCATATTATAAACTAAAGACGCTTGAGTAAATAATACGTAATTCCGTTTATAGCTGCTGCATACTGTATCAAACAAAGGTAAGTTATAGCCACATAAGCAGTCCGAGTTCGAAGAACATCCTATGTATGCCAAGCAAATATTCAATTGAATACAATGACAATCACGATTATAAGTTACACCAGTCGTGTTCAACGATAATAAACTAATTTTCTTAGTATTACAAAAAAAAAACATCAACATGTTTATACCATTGAGTAATTTGTTTGAGATTAATATACTTGATTAATCTAAATTACAGTACCTATTGTAATCTTCATAACTCGGGGTAGGGTCACACCAAGCATTATAATTGCCGGATCGGTCCGCAAAGTGACGTTCGCCCAATTTACGTTTTTTGATTAGTGAGTTGCGCGACAACCACTGTTTACAAGTTACACCGCGTGGCCAAAAACCTCTTTCCTCAAGTAAATAGCACTCGGTATTAGCTTCAACATTAAGTTGAATAATGACCCCGTCAGGAGTACGTTTTTCTGGAAATATACGTATCATGGTCACTTTTGGACCGTTTTGTTTAATAAACGATCTTAGTTTATCTTCAGTCATCAAATTTGAAAACCCTCCTATGAAATATCGACGAGTTCGCTTTCTCACGTAGACACTAAAATCTTCATCAATCTCGGTATCGTGGCGCCGAGTGATTCTAACGGGAATGCCATTTTTCCGTGGTACTTCTGGTGTTCCGATAGTAGAGACTATATCGGCGAATGTCACTTTGCGACCGTCCTTTTTATTTTTACCATATTTATGATAGCGGTTACCGGAATCTGAAACATTGTCATGCTTTGTATTTGTATGTTTGATGTTGGAATGTGTTGAGCTGTTAGTTTCATTTGGAACTCTGCAGTCTGAAACACGTTTAGTCCGCTCAGTTTGCAGATCTCCAAATGAACCACTCATATCAACATTACCATTTTGAAATGGATTGCTTTCATCACATTGAACTGATACATCTATAACTGTCTTATTTGGTGACACTGTTACCCGTTCATCAGCAGTACATGTTGATGTTTGCAAGGTGGTGACCAGTTCCGTGGTTAATTGCGTCTCATTGTTTACGCACAAACTGTCTGTTATTTCATTTACACTAGCTTCCATATCATTATTATTATGTTCATATGGCATATCCAAACTTCCAAAATTGTTTAAAGGAGCAGTTGTCAGCCCAAACTCACCCACGTTACCAGATCGTAATGCATTGGTGGCTAGATCTGATAAGGAGGGTGGGTTGAGGAGGGACACCACAGGCACATTTACTTTAGTTATCAGAATTGTATCGTTTTTGTCTATATACGTCTCAATAACGTCAAGTCTCTTCCTGACCAAGTTAATGTCTGACCTTAGAGAGTACATATCATTGATAGGCAGCACGGATATTGTTTCCTGCATCTGAGACACGCCTTGGTTCGTAGCGTTAACATAAGCTAAGCATTCAGTTTTGACACCAAGAATAGAGTCCGAGACACATTTTATTTGTTTGTCATACTGCTTCTCGTCTACTAACCGATTTTGTTTTAACATTAAAATCTCTGCTTCAAGACGAGATAGCGAGTCTTTCATAAACACAATATCTTGGCTACAGCTGCATAATTGCGTTTGCTTTTGTGTCACTGTATAATTGGACCGTGATATTGAGCTGCTTCTGCCACGAGACGAACTCAACATATCTTTTAGTAACGATACATCTTCACCCTCGATAACGGATAGAAGCGAATGTATATCTTGAGACAGCTTCGTTGCTATGGTTTCACCACTACGTGTAGACACTCGTCGCTTAAGTACAGCTTGTAATCCATATGGAAAATCGTCGTCTTCACGTATGGTATCAAACAGCATTTGGCGAATATGTTCTAGGGTTGTTTCACATGACGAATAGTCTCGTAGAAGACGGGCAACGAACATATCAGTCGGCAGATCTCGAAACTGTTTTATCAGGCGATTAAGTTCATTAAGATCATATTCAACATTATTATCATCGCCACTCATCATCAGTGAGTACGAGGTCGCATTTGACACAGGAATAAGCATAGGAACCTTCACATCCGTATTGTCATCAAGTGTTACTGGTTCTAGCTCCGCGTATACCGTGTTTGAAGAAAGAGCCGACATTGTCCTTGATATAAGTTATTATGTATAATTTTATAAACAATGTTGTATCAATTTATACAGCGTAAGAACGACGTCCAGTTAGCGTGATTGTATATTACCAATTCAATTTTGTTTTTAATACACAGCACAGTACAATATAAAGTTCAGATTCATGTACTATAGCTTATATTAGCACTGAAAACATAAGTCACACGAACAAAGGGACATTTGCCCCAAGGGCAAATACTACACCTTTCTATTGTAGTTTATCCTGTATTGATCGGTTACTGGATGTGAAAATTTAACCACATACAATTTATGTACCCATTGTTATCTTTTGTTTTCATGATTTTCATTGTTTTCTGCACATGCAGAGCGAAATTAATTCAAATTCTATCTATTCTTGTAAAAAATCAAAACTTACAGTGAACAGAAAGGCAACTTATCCTGTGAAATCTAAACAAAACGCTGTACCAAAGAATGGTGATAACGTAGCTTACACAGAAACAGATACACGGGGAAACAGTGAAATAAACGTTTGGAAAAATGGCATGTTTTGTAGTATTCCGACAACAAGGTAAGTATAATGTACATGCTACAAATCTAGAATGTTTTATTTGACTTGCAGTGAGACGGAATTATGATAATCCTGCTTAATATATTGTACTTATAATGTTGATACTATTGCACGGGCTGTCACTGACAATCGTCAGCTATTGTTATATCACTCGGCCTCGGCTTTTAACTAGTTTTCATTTCTGATCTATATGTCAAAATGTATAACACCTCAAAGTTTAAACTTTACACAATCACTTCATACTACATAGTGAAAAGATCTTGTTTTCGGGACACATAGTGAAGAGATCTTGTTTTCTTGGCACATAGTGAAAAGATATTGTTTTCGGGACACATAGTGAAGAGATCTTGTTTTCTTGGCACATAGTGAAAAGATCTTGTTTTCGGGACACATAGTGAAGAGATCTTGTTTTCTTGGCACATTGTGAAAAGATCTTGTTTTCGGGGTCAAAGGTGTAGGTCATAGTCAAAGTGACACTATCATCTTAAAGTAGGAATAGGCAAATATTCTTCATTTTTATCAAAGGTCATGTTTGAGTGAGACTGTGAATATATTACGTTTTATTTCCCCACATTTGGTTTGGAATACAGAATTGGGCTGTAAGATAGTGTGTAAACCTCTTGTTATAGACTGTTTTTCATTTTCGAGACTATATGACAAAAGTTATAACATAACACCGACAACAATGATTTCCTACCACATGATGAGCTTCACTATTGTTTTAGGGTCAGTAGGTCAAAGTTCAATACCATTGAGATACACCTAATCAAAAGTAGAAAATAAGGTAGAATTCCTTTAATGTCTGTGGCAAACTTCACAAATATATTACTATTTTAAATTGCTGTTAAATGTAGAACTGTAACATATATTATACACTATAGTGTTTTTATGAACAATATTAGCTTTCCTAATATACGATTTAATAATATGTATGGTTTTATATAATAAATATGTATATATAAACAATTAATGCGGGATTAATTAATCTCCGGTGCGTACGGTTACTGAAATGCAAATTACCGAAAAGAATTTTTGGTTCCAGAATGGAGCTTTAATGTGCTAGACATTCAGATTATAAAATTAAACTTTAATATTTGATTAATTATTTACTAATAATGTTAATTTTATTAAGTATGCCAATTTTCAGCACATTTGGAAGTTTACGACTTGACTTTAATGGATTTATACTAGTACGATGTCGCCCTGTTTGGATTACTTCCCTTGGCGGCTGTTTCTGAAAATTAACGAAATTATTATAATGATTATGTAAAAAATAGTGAATTGTAATATCTCTCTAATATTATATTTTTAGAAAAGACAAAAAGTTATGTAGAGCTAATCACAATACTTTAGAAGATATCAGACGTGACTCAGGTAACACACTTAATAACATATTAAGGTAGTACATTAGCATTTAACTCTAAATATGGTGTCATAAATAAACATTACTAAGATATATTGTCGATTCAAAGTTCGTGGATTTTTTTGTTAGTTCATTATTTAACGGTATATGTGAAGCGGATAATTACATTATTACAATAGGTTTACATCCGTGATTGAGTACCTATACGTGTCGTACCTGTACCTATGCATCAAGTCAGTAACATTTTTACAACTGTTCTCAAATAAACAAAACTGGTTGTATATACAACTTACGCTTTTGTGTTTTCAACGTATATAATTACATGTAATATTGTCTCATATGCGTCGTTTCCAGAAGCTAAATCTTGGAATTGTTTACCATCGGTATTCCGATCAACCATCAACAATCGCAACTTTGTAAATAATTGTGTACAAGTGCATATTTAACGACTAATGTAAACACTTGCACGCAGGTATTGGTCAAACGTTTTAAAAAATATTTGTGGGTAAGTATTTACCTGGCACTCATTAATTTTCGCCAATATGTTCGGTGTTCAAACGCCTTATCCACCCGGCTGTTTGATGCCGATTTATTGATGTATTGGTATCGGTTTATCAACAATAGTATCAATATGTACGTTCGGACACCGAACAGTAATTTACGGATACGGAATATTCATGAGTGTCACGTAAATACTAGCGCACAATATATAATTGCACAATGTCAACAATACAACTGAAACATGGTCAGATCACTAACATAGCGGTCCGAACGTTTCCCATTGTGTGCCAGTCCGTCCATTCTTTATGAACTACTTCACCCTTGCCTCATTGTGATGTCAAAGAAAACGCAAGAAATACTTCCGTGTCAAAACGTGGTTTATTCTTTGTTTCCATTCAAATGTTCCACTTCCGTATGGAACCTATACAGTAAATAATATTCTCAAAATTCATCTATGCATATGTATTATATGTTTTATTTTAACAGGCAGGTGCGTGCACAGATTTCGGAAATGTGTATCTATATTCGGAATGTTTATGGAGAGAATTATAAATATTGCGCAATATATTTTTGATCGCGCGATGAGTCATTGTCAATATTTTAATTAGTATTAATTTGATAACTCTTAGGTTAATTACGGCGTTGAAATGATATATAAGCACTAGTTTATATGCATAACATACAGAGAAAGTCTCCTACCTACGGATCAGTGCCTAGATCATATGGAATGACGATACATAGTGTTGAGCTATACTTAAGACCGAGGAAAGTTGGTGTAGGCGAAATAGTATCCACGACAAACATATATTTACTCAAAATCATAAACTCCTGAAGGCTAAGCTACGGAGGGGTCAAAGGCATCCAAAAGATTGGTATAAAATTACATAATATGACTCGTTTTACAACTATGGACCAATTATTTTATCAAAGCTAACAGTATGAAAAAAAACGGAGAAATACAAAAACATAACGTTATTAATTTTGGCCATTATCACGACGTCATTGTCATCCGATATAACATTGAAAGATTGAACATAATATTTTAAGGGGAATATCAACATTTATTAAATACTACTTAGTAACTTTATTCAGTCATAACTTATAAGAGATATTAATAAACATTTTTTGAAAAAAAGATGACAAACAAATACGGACAATAACATAATGATAATGACCCATTTAGTTTGATTTAATTATGCTTCCCCAAAGGGGGGAAGCATATAGTCGCCGCTTCGTCCGTGCGTGCGTGTGTCCGTTCTTCTGGAGCGGCAGTTGTGGGTTGCGTTGCCAGTACAGAATGGCATTGTGGGTTTTTTTGGTACTTGTGGGGTGCAAATGTGCGACCCACAAGTGCCATATGCGTACAGAATGTGTTAATATGCGTTAATTCCATTTTTTACACATTTTTCTTTTACTTTTTTTCACCTTTTTTCATTCTTTTTTAGTGTCATTAGGAATGGATCTTAAGGTTTGTGACATTACGATTAGAAAGAAAATAGGTTTTGTTTTTATTTATGGAAAAAAGATGTTTTTATAACATATAAAAACCGCACCCCACAACATCACTTTCACCAAAACGCCCGTCCGTGCGTCACCAAATACTTGTCCGGGCTATTTCTCTACAACCCAATGTTGGAATTTTATGAAACTTGCTAGGATGCATCACTACCAAGTGGAGATGTACATAATATCTTTGTGTTCCGGTTCGATGATTTTCACGGAGTTATGGCCCTTTCATTGAGTCTGTGACCAAATTATTGTCTGTTCATTTCTCTACAACCTCAGGTTGGAATTTTATGAAATTTGCTATGTTTGTGTCCAGTTCGATGATTTTTCACGGAGTTGTGGCCCTTTCATTCTGTCTGTGACCAAACTCTTCTCCGCTCTATTTCTCTACAACCTCTGGTTGGAATTTTGAAACATGCTAGGATGCATGATTACCAAGTGGAGATGTGCATATTGTCTTCATGATGCTATTTCGCTACAACCTCTAGTTTTAATTTTGTAAAACTAGCTAGGATATGCACATATTGTCATTTTGTTCCGGTTCAATGATTTGCGAATAAGTTCTGTCAAGTGCAGAGCCATATTGTTCCTGCTATGTAGTTTAGTATGTTTCACAGATCTATGAGAGAAAATGTATATCCAACATCTTGGAAATTAGCTAACGTTACGCCTTTATTTGAAAAAGGTGATAAATCTCTACCGTCTAATTTTAGACCCATTTCGTTGATAAGCTGTGTTGGTAAAGTATTTTAAACATATTTACACTCATTTCCATTCAAATAATATTATATTTAAGAATCAGTCAGGCTTTCTCACTGGACATTCTACCATTTATCAACTTATTGACATTTATAATCAGATCTGCAAAGCGTTCGTCGAAAAAAAATCCACATGTATTGTATTTTGCAATATTTCTAAAGCGTTCGATAGGGTGTGGCACAAAGGATTAGTGTTCAAACTTATACAATACGGAATTTCAGACAATGTTTTAAACTGGTTAACGAACTATCCCAAAAAGTGCCAACAACGAGTCTTCGTTGGGTCATCGTTTTCAGATATTAAAGCTATTACTTCAGGTGTACCCCAGAGTTCTGTATTTGGGCCTCTGTTATTTTTGATTTACGTAAACGACATAGCCGACTCATTAATCAGTACTACCAGACTTTTCGTTGATGACAGTTCACTAGCCTTATATACGCCAGACATAGGTTTTATGGAAATAGTGTTAAATTCAGATCTAAATAAAATATTAAATTGGGCAAAACAATGGTTAGTAAACTTCAATCCCTCTAAAGCCGAATTAATGTTTTTCACGCTAGGTAATGTTAATCGTCCTACAATTGTTTTTGATAATACGCGTTTAGAATTTGTTGAACACCATAAACATTTAGGGTTAACTCTTAGTAACGACGGAACATGGCACAAACACAGTTCTAATATAATTACATCGGCTTCGAAGGTTCTAGGATCTATGCGTCTAATAAAATATAAACTTAAACAACGTCCTGCACATAATCAAATATATATTTCTTACTTAAGACCTTTGTTACAATATGCGTCAATTGTTTGGGATAGTTGTACTATATATGAAAAAGATTCACTTGAACGAGTTCAATATGAACCTGCGAGAATAGTTACTGGTCTTACTCGTTCTTTTGTAATACAAAAACTTCTTAAAGAAATCGGCTGGGTGTCTTTGTCGGATCGCCGAATAATTCAAAAACTGATATTAGTTTGGTTTAAACATATTTATTCATAAATTATTTAAGCGAGCTATTTCCTCCGACTGTTGCAGCTTTTACGGAAACAGAGGAAATGTATCATTACAATTTTCGAAATTCTTTTAATTTAATAACATTACCACGACGTTTGGAAATTTATTCGAAATCGGTATTACCTTCGTCCATTAAGGTTTGGAATTACGTCATTAAGAAACGCTCCGTCCCTCGATTCTCTTAAATGTAATTTAAAAAACAAATTTAAGACGCCACTTGTACCAACTTTCTTTCATCATGGAGAACTTTTTATGCAGTACACCATACACGCATTAGAAACAAATGTAGTAATTTAAACTTTGACCTTTGTAGCAATCACCTAAAGGAAGATCCAAACTGTATATGTGGAAACGGAATTGAGGATGCTGAACATTATTTGTTTAAGTGCAGTAGATTTATTAATGAAATAATACGTTTATTTCAAAGAGCACGCACATTTCACCCTCTAAGTACAACAAAGTTCTTATTTGGTATTAATAATGGAACAGTCGAAGATAATTTAGCTTTATTTACAGAAGTTCAAAATTATACTAAACGTACACGCCGTTTCACTTTAAATTAATATGTACATGTCCCCTGAGATGTTGACGTTTGAAGCGTAGGTTATGGGCAGGGTGGGCGAGGGTAGGAACCAGGCAGGGACGTTGGGTCGGAACGGCAGTGGTAGTGATTATGTTTTTCTTATCTTATTCCTTTTTTCTCTCTTTTTCACTTTCTTCAATTTGAAGTATTTATTTATTTTTTACCGCCATTATAGTGTAATAAACGTAATATGTAACGCTGTGGGAAGGACTGTAACTAATGTTGGAATAACTTGTAGTTCAACCCAATTACTTTTTTCATGATTATTATGCCACTGTTTATATATGTATGTGTGTATTGTATAATGAAGCTTGCAATAAAATATTATTAAACTAAACGATAAATCGATGAAGTAGGAATGTTTAATTCTGATGTTATGTCTTGTTTTTTTTTTCAGACTTTCAAACAATTGCTTCCTCAAGTGCATCGGTGACCAGATTACCAATTAATTCTCGGTCACATGCCAAACCTAGTGTTGACTTAACCAGTACTGGATCAATCAGATCTGACATTTCTTGGTCAGAATCTAGTGCAACTGCAACAACCTTTAATTCCATATCACTCTTCACTAACTCTAGTGTCTCTTCAACCACCATTACACAGACACCAGTCAAACCTGTGATACATCCAGCTTTATGTAGTAATAATACAATAACCGCAAGTCAGCCAATTTTTACTTCAAGGTCACTTTCCTCCAGACCTGGTGTTACTTCAACCATCATTGAAAAATCACCAGTTGAATCTGAAATACACTCTGTATCTAGTGCTATTACATCAGTATCAAATAATAGGTCACTATTCTCTAAATCTAGTGTTTCTACAACCAACACTGGACACCTATCATTCAGATCTAAACAGACCACGTCAGTATCTAATGTTTCTACATCAATCACTAGTCAACAGCCAGTTGATTCTAGGTCACCTCCCCTTAAATCAGGTGTTGCTACAAGACGTACAAAACAGCTTCCACTTAAATCTAACAAACACTCGTCAGTATTTTGTAAAACTACTTCATTCAGAATTCGATCATCAATAAATTCTCAGTCGGACTCATCCAAATATATTGTTGGTTCACCTAGTATTGCACAAGCGACAGTAAGATCTGATCTATCATTTTCAGTGTCTTCTCTACCAACCGCAAGTCAGAAACCAGTCAATAAGTCGTACTCCTCTAAATCTAGTGTCGTTACAACCATCTCTAAACAGACACCAGCCATATCTGAAATATACTCGTCTGTATCTAGTATTACTACAGCAAACTTAAGTCAGCCACTTGGTCATTCTAGGTCACTCCCGTCTAAATCTTGTGTTGCTTCAACCAGAACTGCACAACCAGCAGTCAAATCTGACATATCTTCAGTATGTATTGCTACATCAACTAGAAGCAGGTCGTCAGTAAATACTCGATCACACTCCTCCAAATTGGGGGTTGGCTCAACCGATACTAGACAGCCACAAGTCGTATATGACATACCTTCGTATGCATATAGTGTTACTACATTAACCACAAGTCATACACCAATTAAAACTAGGTTCTTCCAATCGAAGTATAGTGTTGCTTCGATCAGCTCTGTACAGCCGCAAATCAAATCTGACAAACCCTCAGTATCCAGTGTTGCTGCATCAACTAGAGGTCGTCCATCAGTAAATTCTCAATCAGACTTCTTCAATTTGAATTCTTGCTCAATCACCACTAGAGAGCCACCAATCCCGTCTGTATCAAGTGTTACCATATCAGCATCAAGTAATCCACTAGTTAAAACAAGGTCACGCTCATCTAAATCTAGGGTTGCTGCAACCAGCACGGTACAATCACGAGTCAAATCTGACATATCCTCATTACCTAGTATTGCTGCATCAACAAGAGGTCGTCCATCAGTAAATTCTCAATCAGACTTCTTCAATTTGAATTCTTGCTCAATCACCACTGGAGAGCCACCAATCTCGTCTGTATCAAGTGTTACCATATCAGCATCAAGTAATCCACTAGTTAAAACAAGGTCACGCTCATCTAAGTCTAGGGTTGCTGCAACCAGCACTGTACAATCACAAGTCAAATCTGATAAATCCTCGTTACCTAGTAATGCTGCATCAACCAGAGATCGTCCATCAGTAAATACTCGATCGCACTCCTCCAAATTGGGCGTTGGCTCAACCAACAATGGGCAGCCACAAGTTGTGTCTGACCAACCCTTATTTGTATCAAGTATTAATACACCAACCGCATTTCATCCACCAGGTAAAACTAGGTCACTGTCCAAATATGTTGTTGCTAAAAGCAGTAGAGTACAGCCACCAGTCAGATCTAACTTACCCTTGATTGCATCTAGTGGTACTACATCAACCTCAAGTGAGTCACCAGTCAAAACGAGGTCGCTCGAGCTCTCGGGTAAATCTTTTATTGCTGGAGTCAGTTCGGTAGAGCCACACGTCAGATCTAATTTCCTCTCGCCTTTATATAGCAGTTCTACGTCAACCTCAAGTCAGACACCAGATAATGCTAAGTCACTCTCATCTGAATCTGTTGTTGCCAGAACCGTCACTATACAACCACCAGTTGGATTGGACCTACCCTCTTTTGTTTCTAGTGGTACTGTGTCAACACTAAGTCAGCTACTAGAGAAAAACCGGCCATTCCCGTATAAGTATAATGTTGCTAGAACCAGCACTGCACAGCAACCAATCAAATCGGATCTTTCTTCATCCGAATCTCGTGCTACCTCAATCAGAAGCATGCCAACAAATTATTTTCACTCAAACAACTATTCTAAATCGAGTGTAAACTCAAGCAGTACTGATCAGCAACAAGTCGGGTTTTACCGGCCTTTGTCAGCATCTAGTGCGACAACATCAAAGATAGGTCGGCCATCAATTAAATCTCAGTCACTCTCCCTTCAATCTAGCTTTGCTTCCGTCACCACCGAACAGACACCAGTTGAATCTGACATACCCTCGTCAGTATTTAACGTTACCACATCAAACACGGATCGGCCACCTGTTAATTCTCAATCCCTCTCCTCAAAGTCTAGTGTTGCTTCAACCAGCACTGTACAACCAACAGCGAAATATAACACACCCTCGTCAGTATCTAGAGCTACTGGTTTTAGCCGACCACCTGGTAATTCACATTCTAATTCACACTTGGCCAGCACTGGTAAGCCATCAGTAAGTTTCGGCCGAACCTCATCAGTATATAATGCTTCTACCTCAGTTAAAAGTCAGTCATCAATTAATTCTAGATCACATTCTTCGAAATCAAGTATTTCTTTATTCAGCACAAGTCAACCGCTAGTCAGTGACCAATCAACGTCAACATCTAATCTTACTACCACAATCACAAACCAGGCATTATTTAAATCTTCGTCACCATCTGTCGACTGTGTGTTGAATGTAACCAAATATGATTTAAAAAGGATATGTAATGGCCAATCAGCGGTTAATCTTGAAAATCATACAGACATATCTAGTTTGAACAGAACTCTAGCTGGTCAACAAATACATGATTCTGTCCTTAATTCAAACTCATTTATATATGGCCCAAGAGTAAGTGTGGCGGCTCGAACATCACAATCATTTACTGAAATTGGAACAGCCACGCCTAATACGACCGCGAGAACTGACACACCATCCGCCAAAACAAACACTCACACCATTAAAACTTCCGTTAGTACAATTGGTATTGACGAAACTACAGCCAACAGGTGCGTACGTTTAATTGGTGACTTACTGGAATCTGAAAAAGGTATTTTATAGTAGTTTATTCATATATTTTATTGTTACTTTTTAGCTTAATTGAGTCAAATATTTAGGTGAACTTTTGTGATCGCCGTGTGTCCATCTATCGTTCATCGTAGACATTTTTGTCCATTGAGATTAACATTTGCTCAAATAATTGGATTGATTGTGTCTCACTGTGCGTTTATCATTGATCATCTGTATCATAGCAGTTGATATTTTTTACATTAATAATAATATATATACGTTTACAATATTCTAATGAAATTTGTAGTGGGGAATTTTATTAATGGCGTGGTTACCATGTGACAATTTAGTAAAGAAATAAACGTCCAGGAAATATCAATTAAAATCATTAAGCAAAAACATGAGTTCATCCTATTCTGAGATGTTGTTGCTTTTTTGTTGTTTTTTTGTTTTTACTGATTTTAGTTTCTTATGTTGATCTATTTCAGTTTATACACTTTTACATCACCCTTGCTCGAACAGTATCATCATGTTTTTTTTCTCATGTTTAGCAGGAAAAACAGTTAATCGATAATCCAATTAAAATATGGGTAATTTAATAGAAACAATGATTATATCAGCAAAATTATAATACTAACTAAAAACCTATTAATGTATTTCTGTTTATACTTTTAGTTACAATAAATACATGTGTCCGCTATTGACCAGTGCAAAGTGGTATCATATGCCGTTATAAACATGACACTGACTCAATAAGTTGGTGGTTAATTTAATGTACGAAAGGATGCAACTCGACCACTAGAAATCCATGGACGATAATTGTAAGCTTAAACTGCTTATTAAAATTACCTTTTTTTATATTAAAGGAGAAATGTCTAGAGGACAAAAGAGGAAAAGCTCTGACACTCAACCCAATGATACTTTCAAGAGCTCTGGAAAGAAACAAAATATTCCAGTGACAGGGAAGCAAACTCCTATTGCGTCTACCTCATTTGCGACAAGTGAAGATGGAGCGTATGCTTCCATCGATGTCTTGTTGAATGATGTAAACAGAGGCACCGCCTTCATTAAGGACATATTTTCCTCATTACTTACAGGTATGCATTGTATATTGATTATGGAATGAAAACTAACGGTATACAGGAAATTGAATTTTGCAAAAACTTGGTTGTTAATTCGTTGTGTGAGCATTTTTTGTAAGCTCGCCAGGATGAAGTCCAAGGAGAGCTCTTGCAATGATCCTGGCGTCGTCGTCGGCGTCGTCTGTAGACCCCCAAGTTAAACTTTTGCGATTAAGTTCAAGATATCTATGCAACCACTCATTGTCTATGAATGAAACTTCGCACGTGTGTTCATCATCACAATGGAACACACATAGATTAATTGATTGATTGATTGAATATTTAGCGTAATTTTTATGCCATCGAGGGCTAACAGACGATCAGTTAACCTAACCACTGTTTCTTTGAGATTAACCAGTACTCGAGCACATCCCATCTCCGCAAGTAACTGATAACTTTCCCACTTGAATTGGCGGTGACAGACGAATGATAATGAGACACAATGCCGTAGATCAATCATCACGGAGACTGTTGCCGGGCGGGGATTCGAACTCACGATCCATGGATTGATATTCAGACGCGTAACCGACTGAGCTAATCGGGCCCGACAGGAACACACATAGACAAGAACCATAACTCTGAATTGCATTTTGGCACAGAAATGGCTCTTTTTAGACTTAGACACCAGGTTAAACTTTTGCGATTAGTTGTGTTTAAATTTAAGATATCTATGCAACCACTCATTGGATATGAAGAAACTTTGCCTGTGTGTTTACCATCACCAAAAGAACACACAGAGACAAGAACCATAACTCGGGGTTGCAATTTTGCAAAGTTATGGACCTTTTGGACTTAAATTTTCGTCTGTAGACACCCAGGTTAAACTTTTGTGTTTAGTTGCGTTTAAGTTTTGGTGTTTGCGTCCAATCTCAATCTTTGCATGGGTGGTGAGTTTTATACCATCGGCAAGCTTTGTTGTCTTCTGACAACTCTTGTTAATTATAATGACTGTTTTCCTTAATATTTATTTTAAAGTCAATGTTTACATCAACAAGAAAGAAGTGGGATCGACAATCATTTCTCAGAGGATTATTTCTCTTGTTGTCGTCACCCATAATTAAAGGTAATGGTGTTTGCTGGATAAAACGCTTTCACAAGAAGATTATTTAAATCACAGTTAGATATGGTAGCACCAACGAGAACATCGTGTGTGATTTAAACCAGAAATAGATATGGTAGCACCAACAAGAACATCGTGTGTGATTTAAACCAGAAATAGATATGGTAGCACCAACGAGAACATCGTGTGTGATTTAAACCAGAAATAGATATGATAGCGCCAACGAGAACCTCATGTGTGATTTAAACCAGATATTGATATGGTAGCCCCAGCGCGGACCTCGTGCATGATTTAAACCAGAAACAGATATGGTAACCCCATCGTGTGTGATTTAAACCAGAGATATATATGGTAGCCCCAAACGAGAACCTCGAGTGTGATTTCAACCATATATGGATATGGTAGTTCGAACGCGGACCTCGTGCTTGATTTAAACCAGAAATAGATATGGTAGCACCAACGAGAACATCGTGTGTGATTTCAATCACAGATAGATAGGTCCCCCCAACGAGAACATCGTGTATGACTTGATCTACAAGATGGATATGGTAGCACCAACGCGGACCTCGTGCATGATTTAAACTAGAAATAGATATAGTAGCGCCATAGAGAGAACCTCGTGTGTGATTGTAAAACCATTAGGTAACATTAGCTGCGTCCCTCTCCGGTTATATTATATATGTATATACTTATGTTTGTTTTCTACTTACAGAAAAGGCTTCATATAAAAAAGAGGTTGAAAAATATAAAGACATGATAAGCTGTAAGGTATGCATGGAGAGACATATAGAGATAACGTTTTTGCCGTGTGGACATTTTGTATGCTGCGATCAATGTTCTGCCTCATCTTTAGATTTGTGTCCTATTTGTCGGCATAAAATAGAGTCAAAAGTGAAAACATTTATGAGTTAAATGAGTCAAAACGTGAAAACACTTATGAGTTAAATGAGTCGAACGTGAAAACATTTATGAGTTAAATGAGTAAATGGATCCATTGTGTACTGACATGTACACATACATTTCTGCTATTTTACTTGTATGGGCTTCACCAGCAGGATCGGCATTATGTAACGTTTATCTTGTTGTTAATTCTTGTACTGTCATATGCAAGGCTTTGTCACTTGCTCCTGTTTCAATGGCATTTTGTTTAGCTCGACTTTCGAAAATAGGGGAGCTATTGTATTCACCCCGGCGTTGGCGTTGTTGGGTTTTGAGTTAGTTCATAATTCAGTAACCGCTACCTGTACATCTGTCCAGGGTCAAGTTGGATCACTCAATTTTGATCTTTAGACAGTATTATAACCACTTTTGTACTTAAAAAATTTGGTTTAAGTTTTTTGCCATGCCATTTTATCTCAGTTACAATTATCCAGATATCAGTGAAACGTCATGTGTGTGTTCACTACTCTAAAGGGTACTCAAGAGGACAGGTGGAATATCTTCAGTTTACTTAGACAGAATTATGTCCCCTTTTATATTTTGAAAATTCGATTAAAGTTTTATGGCATGCTCATATCTCGGTGAACACTACACATACATCAATGAAAATTCACATGTGTCCATCAAGAGTCCATTTGTGATAATAACCATTTGAGTTTAAGCAAAAATATATGGCACTTTATACTTAGAAAATGTTGTTAAATATTTGTGCAAGCTTATATTTCGTTAACTACTAACATTAAATGAAAAAAAACATGGGGTTTCATGACAGCTAAACGGAATCAAGGGGACAAGTGAAATAACATTTGTATTTATTTATTTATTTATTTGTGTTGTATTTTTTCATATTAATACATGAAATATGACAATTTATAGCATTTATAAAAGTAACAGTTTATTTTTCTAAGATAATGTTATAGTTTTAAGTAAATCATTTAAATAATGCATACCATTAAATTTTCACATATCTTCACATATAGTGCTATATGTTGTTAGTTTTTAAATTAGTGTTAAATGTTTTTTGGTTGTTTTTTTTTTTAAATAATCTAAAACAATTTAAAAAAACACATAAAAATCAAGCATATTTTAACGGTAATTATATTTTGTTTCAGTTAATGCTAATATGATGTGCATAGCATTTAAAGCTATGCCTATCAAACTGAACCACATGCCGTGTAAATACTTACTCCTGCCAATATGTTACTATTAGATTTATCAATTCTGATATTTTCGTCATTATTGCAAATATATATTATCATACACATTCATCAGTTGTTTTCCAAATTATTACTTTATCAAGCATTTACTTTACTTTTCTTTACTTAACTTTACTTATACTTGCGCTTAGTTTTAAATTATTCTGCTACATGTATATTTTTTGTTTAAACATATATTATTTCTATTAATATACATGTTTACAGAAATGGGGTTGGGCCATAAGTTCTTCCAACATTAGATTCGGCCCTTCCCCTACATTTTCACAAATAACATATAGAGTACTGCAGTTGTAAACAATTAAAAAAATATGAGTAGAAAAACAGCAGAGAGAAAATACTGATAACAAACTTTAAATAATACTAAAATTGTTTGTTTAACATAGTTAATTACATGTATAAATATTTTTCTTATATCATTTGTGTATTACATGTGTATATATTATTTGTGTATTTTATATATTATTTGTGTATTATATATATCATTTGTGTGTTATATTTATTATTTGTGTATTATATATATTATTTGTGTATTATATATATCATTTGTGTTATATATATAATTTGTGTATTATATATTATTTTTTTCATTTATGCAGGACATAACTATGATATAGAGCATCATGATTATGTCATTTGTGATATAATAAAGACTTTAGATCGTTTAATATGAGGATTGTAAATGCTATAAATTCATTGAAGTAATTCAGAAATTTGGAAGTTAACTCTGCTTATTAATGTTATTTATGTGATACATAATATCAAAATATAATGATTGACAAAACAAAATAAATTGTATTTACTTTACATATAAGTAGTTCTTGTTTTCACTTCTTACGTTCTTTTGTTAGCAATGCTAACCAGGTCTGCCCTCATCGTTATTAAAATATTGAGAATCAAAACGTTTACAATATGCATGTAGAAGGATTGTTACAAAATTATTAACAGATTCTCATTATTTATAAAGAGTCACATTCGTGTTTTCACAGCACACACTTTTTTGTAATTACACAAAGTCACATTCGTGTTTCACAACACACACTTTTTGTAATATTGCATTCGTGTTTTCACAACACACACTTTTTGTAATTACGCAGAGTCACTTAAGTGTTTTCACAACACACAATTTTTATATTTACGCAGAGTCTTTTGCGTGTTTCCACAACACACACTTTTTGTTATTACGCAGAGTCACTTTCGTGTTTTCACAACATACACTTTTTGTAATTATGCAGAGACACATATGTGTTTTCACAACACACACTTTTTGTAATTACGCAGAGTCACTTAAGTGTTTTCACAACACACACTTTTTGTAATTACGCAGAGTCTTTTGCGTGTTTCCACAACACACACTTTTTGTTATTACGCAGAGTCACTTTGGTGTTTTCACAACACACACTTTTTATAATTACGCAGAGTTACATTCATGTTTTCACAACACACACTTTTTTTAATTACGCAGAGACACATTTGTGTTTTCATAACACACACTTTTTGTAATTATGCAGAGACACATTCGTGTTTTCACAAAACACACTTTTTGTAATATCCCATTCGTGTTTTAACAACACTTTTTGTAATTACGCAGAGTCACTTAAGTGTTTTCACAACACACACTTTTTGTAATTACGCAGAGTCTTTTGCGTGTTTCCACAACACACACTTTTTGTTATTACGCAGACTCACTTTGGTGTTTTCACAACACACACTTTTTATAATTACGCAGAGTTACATTCATGTTTTCACAACACACACTTTTTTTAATTACGCAGAGTCACTTTCGTGTTTTCACAACATACACTTTTTGTAATTATGCAGAGACACATATGTGTTTTCACAACACACACTTTTTGTATTTACGCAGTCACTTAAGTGTTTTCACAACACACAATTTTTGTAATTAAACAGAATCTTTTTTGTGTTTCCATAACACACACTTTTTGTAATTACGCAGAGTCACATTCATGTTTTCACAACACAAACTTGTTGTAATTACGCAGAGTCACTTTCGTGTTTTAACAAAATACACTTTTTGTAATTACGCAGAGAACCATTCGTGTTTTCACAACACACACTGTTTGTAATTACACAGAGTCACATTCGTGTTTTCACAACACACACTTTTTGTAATTACGCAGAGTAACTTTAGTGTTTTCACAAAACACACTTTTTGTAATTACGCAGAGTCACTTTGGTGTTTTCACAACACACACTTTTTGTAATTACGCAGAGTCTTTTGCGTGTTTCCACAACACACACTTTTTGTTATTACGCAGAGTCACTTTGGTGTTTTCACAACACACACTTTTTATAATTACGCAGAGTTACATTCATGTTTTCACAACACACACTTTTTTTAATTACGCAGAGTCACTTTCGTGTTTTCACAACATACACTTTTTGTAATTATGCAGAGACACATATGTGTTTTCACAACACACACTTTTTGTATTTACGCAGTCACTTAAGTGTTTTCACAACACACAATTTTTGTAATTAAGCAGAATCTTTTTTGTGTTTCCATAACACACACTTTTTGTAATTACGCAGAGTCACATTCATGTTTTCACAACACAAACTTGTTGTAATTACGCAGAGTCACTTTCGTGTTTTAACAAAATACACTTTTTGTAATTACGCAGAGAACCATTCGTGTTTTCACAACACACACTGTTTGTAATTACACAGAGTCACATTCGTGTTTTCACAACACACACTTTTTGTAATTACGCAGAGTAACTTTAGTGTTTTCACAAAACACACTTTTTGTAATTACGCAGTCACATTCGTGTTTTCACAACACACACTTTTTTTGTAATTACACAACATCACATTCGTGTTTTCACAACACAAACTTTTTTTGTAATTACACAAAGTCACATTTGTGTTTTCACATAACACACTTTTTGTAATTACGCAAAGTCACATTTGTGTTTTCACAACACACACTTTTTGTAATTACGCAGAGTCAGTTTCGTGTTTTCACAACACACACTTTTTGTAATTACGCAGAGTCATATTCGTGTTTTCACAACACACACTTTTTGTAATAACGTAGAGTCACTTAAGTGTGTTCACAACACACAGTTTTTGAAATAACGCAGTCACTTCCGTGTTTTCACAAAACACACATTTTGTAATTACGCAGTCACATTCGTGTTTTAACACACACTTTTTGTAAATACGCAGTCACATTCTTTCTTTCACAACACATACTTTTTGTAATTACGCAGAGTCGCATTCTTGTTTTTCATTAACACACACTTTTTGTAATTACACAGAGTCACATTCATGTTTTTCATTAACACACCCTTTTTGTCGTGACCGTACAATGTGTAGAAGTTTATTTGATCCAATAATATTTAAATTGTACAGTTCAAAATTCAAGATGGCGATTAAAAAAAGGAATAAATTTAGTAGAAATTTCAATGATTAAAATAAACGACAAAATGTTCCGCATGACGATCGTCTCGAGAAAATGCGAATACATGTCACTGCACCTCCCTTCGTCTGCCGCTTTAAACTCACGGTTAATTTAGATTTGTCTTTACTCTTTAAATTTGATAAATTCTTGCAGAATGAGGTATAGAATAAAATATCATTTTGCAGTGTTTTGTACCGTATGGAAATATATTGTACTCGTATGAATTGTGTTGAAAATCATATTGCAAATTCACCATAATACATACTCGTACTATATATCTCCACATTGTAGAAAACTGTTAAATAACCTTACAGTATACCGAAACGATTAAAAACGCAACTATTCAAATTTCGAATATTTTCGAAACAACACCTGTGTGCGCTGGCCAGTATGGCTACATGGTCCTTCTGTTTATTTATTTTAAACATATTTTATTTCGTATATTATATATATATCAATATTGAAAATGAACATAACATTATAACAAATATATAATACATGTAAATGGATTGAACTACATGTTATAATAACAACTACTCTCCACATGCCTATTTACTTTCTTTCGTGCAAAATAATTCAACGCATAAACCGGGGCATAAACCTAATTTAACATTTATATTTAAGCAAATGCGGAAGAACATATGCTGATTAGGTATAAACAAAACATTGAAAAACTGCCATGTTACGGGTTTGTCATTTGTTCGAATATATTGGATATTTTAAGAATCTTGCTTAAGTACGCTGACTCTGGAACACGATAGCCTATACGGGCGGCATTGTATTTAAGTTTAAATCGAGCACGTGTTTTTGAATGGGAACATGACCGTTTCCTCAAACATTAAAGAAAAGTGGTGGAATGATTGAAAACACGTAATTTACAGGTCAATTTATCACTTAGGAAGCATTTCTGGGACAACTTTATGTGTCTTATATTTGTTTTATATATCAATACACCAAGTTATATTAGAAAGTATAAGGGTGCTAAACGCCAAAAATGGCTTAGTACGTAGCATAAGTAGGTGAATCGTATATTGTACGCTACATAAGTCGAGGCATTGTGTCATTCAGCGGTATTCTAATTACATGAAATACTACTTTTATCCAACTGTTTAAGGGTTGTTATTCAGTTTGTAAGTTGTATCGTTGTTTACACTTCATAAATAAATAATGTTCCTGTTTTAGAACATTATCGTTCATCTCACTATGTTGTATGGCATATAGCAGCTGTTTTAGAACCTAATACCAATAACTGTTCTTCATGTAATACATGCAAAATATTTACATTGTACTATTCGACAATTAGCACACCGAATATGAAGTATTTCAACCAGCGATCCCCACAGTCGTGACATATACCGGTTGTACAAATCTTGCGACAACATGTAAACCCACCACTGAATTGTTCTTTATTCTATAGTCAATAATAAAAGTTTTAATTATTTGATATGGTGGCTTAGTTAACTGTGTGTTCACAAATATCTTTAAATTACGTATGCAAGATTTACTGGCGTGAGGTGTTTAATCATATTGCGGGACAAGGGGTCAATGGCGCCATGAAACAATTAAAAGCACATGTTTCTAGGTATGATGTTTTATTATTAGCAATACGGGCACTATAAATTGTCACATACTTCCGGACACGATGTATACATTGACTCTCTTTCTTGAACACGGGTGTCGAACGATCTCGTGCGATTATTGTAAGTATTCGACCCAGACATACTTTAATGAAGTAGACATGGAATGCAAATAACGAGATTACTTATTGTTTATCAACATTTGAGATTTGTGTTTTTGTTTTATATTTACTGTCCATGGCCTAAGTGACTGTTGTTACTGAAATGAGACAAAATACAAACGATTTCTCCTCTAAAACCCCTATTTGAATATGTATGAATTTATATCAAGTTCGTGTTTCCGTTCTCGTAAAATAATTAAGATCGCCATCACAAAGACACGAACTTTTCAGTAACTATAGATTAATGTAGTTACTGCTCCAAAAGTTTTGAATTTATTTAAATAAAACGCTATCACAATATTTCTTCTAGGGTGATGTGATAATTGTTTGTGTTTTCATCGTCGATCCTAAATATCAAATGTTCACCATCACTTAAAATAGAATAAACTTTATGCAATAAAACGGCATATACATTGAAATCGTGTAGAGTTGTCATTCGAATTCCATATGCTTGATCCCTGTGTCAACCTTTCTTAAATGTGTGATTTTAGTCTTCCAAAGTCATAAAAACGGTTGCCATATGGATGTGATTACATTTTTCGTCAAAGTTACGTAAGGGAATAATTATAAAATATATCAGCATCTTTAAAAGAGCTTTATCAGTACAAGCATTGCTTTCAAATTTGTGGTATTTTGCAAAATTTCAATTTGGCCACCGTTGTTAAATAATAATCATAACAAAATTTACACAATTCAATGGACATCTCATCTGTTATCTCTACTTCACTGCCGATCAATAACATGGGTATGTTATTTGGGTCAACCTTTCTTTGATATTGATAATTCGGTAGTTTCCGTGATATCTCTATTGCCACGTTGCTTATATTAACTTATTTCTTTAAAATGACACTCATAGAATGTAACTACTTTTTTCGACAAAGCGATTCCCAATCGTGAAACATCGGGTATTTCCGTATCCTCCGTCTATTGCGTAGCATAAAGGACGAGGTGATGAGATTGAGCGATTCCGAGCCGGGGTTTTCTGCAAGCTCATAATAGTTTTCATCACAAATGAATCAGTATAATATGTTTAGTGTTAAATGACATGATGTATTTTGTAAAGGCTATTCGTATATATGTACTTGCGTCTTCTATTGGAACGATATCCGGGACTGTTATTGTTAATGGTAATACTTGTCAGAAAGATCAGATCGATGTATACTGTAACACATTTAACAATTATACAATAGCTGGTGTTTTGGGGATAATGTGTAGACTTTGAAATATAAATAATTGCATCTTAAACGTTTGTTTTTTAGCTGAAATCCTATCTGCTGTGTATAGCATTAACATCAGTACACTGCTCGTATAGACAGAAATAGAAACAAATGGATAGCCTTTGTATGGACGGTGGACATATAACGTCTCTACTATTACCACCCACTCGGACCGTTCCCAGACTCATATAGCAACACGTCAGTACGAGTTCTGCTGCTACTTATATATGCTAGTTTACAGAGTGTGGGTTAACAATTAGGTTTTAGTTTTCTATGGTACCATCATTGTACCTTTGTTTGAAGATTACCTAGCCTGAATAATCGTGTAGTAGTAGTTTATATGGGTATAAACTATATAAAACGAAAACCAGTTCGATTACGTTAAGCAACATTTTTATTTCCAATGAAGAATTAAGCCAAATCTGATTACATACTGTATTCTGTCGATACAAAGCTAAAATAGACACAGATATACTCAAAAGAGAGCGTATAGTCAGAAAACATACGTGGGAAATGGGAAATTCCATAGAGTGCATGCCCGGATGTGGATGGCGCAGCCAGAAATTTGGTATGTAACAAACAGGATCGATGATTAAATTAAGTTTACCAACTTCCGTTTATGTGTTATTCGTCATCCTAAATCGTTCTTATTTTAATGTAAAGGGGGTAATTTACCGACAAAAGGAAATGCGGATATAGTGATGACATGTTAAGAACTTCTTTAACAGTTTTTGTTATTCTATGATGTAATCTCTCGCCATTAACAAAGTTTCAGTGCTTTTACTTGACAAAAATTGTTTTGCATAAAGTGTCATAAATATTTAAGACAGAAACTGAATTCTAAAATACCTGCATGAACACACTGACTAAATATTTTCTTCAGAGTATATTTAATTTGTAACAGTAAAATTCTGATTAAACACACTTTTTCTTAATCTGTAATCGATATTTCAAATTAAAGATTGCATAAGTGTTAAGTTTTCATTTTCTTTAACTTTGGCCCTTAATTAACAAAGTGAATAACGTTATTTCATATAAATATAGAATCATACATTGTTGAAAATGGTTACTAAGAGTTTTATTTAAAAAGAGGCTGTAGACATTGAGTCCTCGTATCCCCTTATATACTCCATTTATGTGTAAAAATTCATTCTGGTCTGTTCGGAAATAACCCAGATATTTAAGGTATAAATATTGGTGAAAATACATTTTTGATGACATCTCTCTTGTTTTAGATGGTACAGAAAAATCATTGTAAATGCTTTTCAAGTCTTAAAACTCTATGCCAAACATTTCGGCCTAAAATAAATATTAAAAAAAATAAGAAGTTTTGGCTAGGATTAAAACAATATTCAAAGAAAAAATATAAAAGCAATGATTAAGAAAAATTAAGAAAATGAATTCACAATAATAGATTTAAAATTCTCTGTATAGTTAAATGAAATGGTACATATAAAGTATAAAGCAAGAATTTAAGACATTAATAACTTCTCATCAATTGGGAAAACTATTATTAATAAAGAGTTTAGCTAAATCAAAATTAAATTACCTCAATTTGGCACTGTCTAGTCCAACAGATGCAATTATCATAACCTTAGAATCCTTATTTTTATTGGACGATAAATCGGGTAAAGTAAAACAAACAGTTGTAAGCAGTCATTTGGAAAAGGGGATCTCATAATATTTGAGATAGATGGATTTGTTTGGCTCTTTAAAATTGACATGGATAATACATTTGTTTCAGTAGTTAACCATTGTTAACGTAATATATCCTGCATTATATCTGTTTTTAATTTGGAGCAGATTTCATTACTCTTCATGTTAACAGAATAGATAACCCATTCAGTATTTATAACATAACTTAAACAAACATAATATCTAGAAAGTGGAATCATTTATAGTTCACAACTTCATAATGGTACAATTCTTATATTAGGGTCGGAGGATTTCCAAATCAGTGGTTCACAAAAGGAGTACAATTTATAAATTACATTATGAATACGAAAAATATTTTTTTTTACTTTCAGAGAGTTCACTAAAATACAGATTTTACATTAACTTTATTGAATTTGAAGGACTCGAGGCATCAGTTAAACACTAGTTTAACATACATATGCCATATAATGTCAATAATCATGATAGATAAAAAGATTTGTAGAACAATTTACCAGCTTTTTATAAATTAACAAATTACAACTTCTAAAACTAAACGGTAAAATTATTTCAATACACAAACTAATCTGAGAGATAGTAAATCTTATGCTCTTCCATTCAAAGAGACACAAATTTACAATGGTTAATCACATAATTATTGGAACAAACTCATTGCTAAAAAAAAATAAAGATTCGTGAATCAGATGAAAATCGAAAATATTAAGCATCTATTTATTGATTGCATGGTAATACAACAAATTTTCCAAATTTTTAGAAATTATCTGAATGAAAAGTGCAAAATAATCAATACAGACAGGTTATCTTCCGACTTAATCTTTGAAAGTAAAATATTTATACTGTTTTAAATAGGTTGCTGTTTATTATAAAAAGCCATGTCAAAATGAAAAGAAATAATCATAATCATTCAAACATTATATGAACAAAACGATGTACTGCCAAACATAGGCTGGTGAAAAAACCTTCTTCTTGCTGGTTTTTGTTTTTCTAATCATCTAATGTTAGTCTGGCGTGTTTCGTGTCGTTTTCCTTCGTGGTCCTGTAGACCTTTTTTCTTATCATTCAAAGACAATAAATTATTATATGCCTGTTTTACACTTTTCACATTATGTCAAGTTACACATGTATAGTGTAAAGATCCTGTACTTTTTTGTGAAAACTAGATTTTTCAGTAATATTTTTCACTTTTCATATCATATCAAATTACATAGGCGTAGTGTAAAGGAGTTGTATTATATTTGTGAAAAACATATTTTGCAAAATTATAAGATTTTCATTACTCTTAACATGAATAGTATTTGTGGTTGTTGTTTTTTTCACTGATCAAATCATTGTTATTATAATGAACTCTTTTTAAATGTAGCTATATAATGACATATGCATATTCATAATCCTTTATAACATTTCAGTTATTACAATTTTAAAAACTCAGATATTAATCTTGGCATCAGTTTTTTTAACAAAATTTGAACTCAAGTCATTTGATTAAGTTCACAAAGTTTAACAAAACTTATCCACACGCACTTACACGCACATTCATTAAAATAAAACTCAGATATAAATCAACAAACACTTACTCGTAAATACACTTCATTCCGGACACTATTGTGATTTATCATTATTATTTATTAATTAGTCTGATTATATTGAGTTAAATCATGGGTCATTCTATGTATTTTTCATACTCCTCAGAAAAATGAGATGCGACTGATTTAAAGACAACAATTTCAACAATTGAAACAAAAATAACAAAATCTGCTTATGTATAAAATACGAGTTTTATAGACGTTTTATATGCTAAATTATAGATGTTATCAATCTTCTTCGTTACAACTATTTTAAAGAACAGAATGCCGTATCTTGTTATTAAATCCTAGCAAACGTCTAAAAATGGCAAAACAAAATTAAAAAAAAAACACGATCTAATAAAGGCTAATCAAACTGATATTTACTTTAAGTTTGTTAAAATTTCATTTTTGATATACAGATATTTAAGAAAAAAATTATATGTTTAACATACTTCTTATACCAGTTTTTATCAGTTAGTATTTACAAATGCTTTGTCGATTTCCGACGCTGACGTTTCCACTTTGATGAATATTTTCCTGCCCGGAAATATTCTGTCACCATTCATTTCATTAGAAGAATTTTCTATGCTTTTATTTCCCACAGCTCTGTAAACATATGTAACTTGAATGTATTCATACAGTTCCATACAACTTAAAGCTACCTAGCAGCTTGGTTTTGTTTTCAACGAGAGATAGTTAGTTTCTTTACTGAGAGATAAAAGGTAACCATATATCACCTGTCAGGAGCAGTTTAGAACTAATTTACCCAAACGTTGTATTGTAAACATAAGTTTACATACAGCTTTGTTTAAAAGTACTATATAATTGAAATCATAAGCATTTGACATTATGACGAGTTATACACTCGTTCCTTTCCCATTTTAAACAGACCGAAATTGGCCACTTTACAAAATAAATGGGTGTTATTGGATTAACAAAACTATAAAATATTGCTACCAGTTTAAGTGGCTGAGGACGTCCTCAGATCCCTGTGTTATGTTCATCGCCCTTTACAAAGTAACTGGCAAGTATAATTCGATAAACTTAATCGCACAATAACACACATACAAAACGTTTAACCAGAAAAAAAAGAAAATTGAAAGCGTTCGGTTCAAATGTCAAGCTAAACAGACATTAGCCTATGTCAGTAGTTAAATGTTATTAATTCATCAAAAATGCATGCAAGCTAGGTGTAATTGCATGCTTTTCAGTTGAGAACAGTACAAAGTGAGCCATAGAATCCTATAAAAAAAAACAGCCAGTTGACCGGGTAAGCAAAGACATAGTTACCTTTGCATCTTTTTACTACAGATGAATATTACTGCAACTATGACAATTGCTGAGAACGCAATACTGCATGTGATAATGATTATCTTCACCGAGTCGTTGTCTTCGTTGCGTTCAATTGGATTCGTCGCTTCGGAACATACACCTACTAATTGAAAATGTTGGACGGAATGTTAAAACTGATCAAACTAAATAATCCTAGACAATCAGGAGGCAGATCATTGGTATCTTGTATGCAATTTAACGATGAAATAAAACTAATTACCTACGTTTAATTAAGTTTGTTTAATGAGATTGCTTTGCAACAATAATTTTAAATTTTCAAAAATAATTAAGACTTTTATTAACGTCAGAAATTATTGACTTATTTTATTCTCCTACCAGACACACAACACTGAATTTTGATAAAGAATTTTGTGCAATACCTCCTTAGACTTCAAATATTCAAATGTTGAACGATAAATTTAAAAAAAATAAATGCGCCGGAGAAAAAGAAACGTCTTAATGACAGTTATTTAGATGTTTTATAAAAACCAAAGCTCAAGCTGTCTCAAACAACATTTCTAAACAAAGGCTGCAATAACACTAACGCACTCGGTTAAATATAGCTCTTTACACATATTAGTACATAAAACAAATAATATTTTAGACCCGAAACTTTGTAAAGCGTACAAAATTATTGATAGTTTAAATACTGCTAAATACAACAAGTCAAAGTTCTATTGCAAGTAATTTCAGGCCGGGCTGTCCCCGCGTTATGCCACGTCGGAAAGACAGATTTTCAGTCTCATACACATACGTTATCGCTTTTTAACAAAAATGGAAACAGCATCAGAATACCTGGTAATTATATGTAGAATTAGCAGAGCTACTTTTCTGTGACTTTTTCGTAACACTGGGCTGGGAGCGTAATGGTTTAACTTGCTTTCAACGGTGGTCATACATGTAATTGACTATGACATGTATTTGCTGT
This sequence comes from Panopea generosa, assembly GCA_029582155.1. Taxonomy (NCBI): domain Eukaryota; kingdom Metazoa; phylum Mollusca; class Bivalvia; order Adapedonta; family Hiatellidae; genus Panopea; species Panopea generosa. The sequence continues at coordinate 59,574,306 of CM055897.1, forward strand.
AAATTGTACAAGTTACGCGATTTCAATGAATGGCAAATTTTGCCAAGACGTCATAAATTTGATAAATAACAAATCTACCACCTTGAGAATAATTTGCATACAGGAAGATACCAAAGTCACAAATGAAAATCAAACAGCTGCTTCAAAACAGGGATAATGATCTTCTGTGATTATTGGTGAAAATACGACTTCCTGGTCTTGATGTACAATGTACTATGCCTGCAAAGTTAGTAACAGTTTCTACATGAAATCAGAGATGTACCATTTCTTGAAGAACCAAATATGGAACATTATTCTCACAAAAAAATAACTTATATATTCGTAATTGAAATATGATGATGTGACAGACACAACATTATATATGGCATAAGAATACTCGACCAAGCTAAAGTAGGCATCAATGAATATTAAGAAAAAATACTAGTTAGCAGAAATATTATGAAATTAGATGAAACTCTAGATTCCCACCTTTTTTTGGTGGTGGGGGTCGAAAATGTTCCTTCACGTGTAAAATTTGTCGACCCAGAAACAATTCCAACAAAATCAGCTGTAGTGATGAGTCAACGTCAAAGACTATACTGTGAGGTTCAGAATTGGAAAGGGGAAAAGTACAATAAACCCTGTGTGAACGGTCACCTCTATCAAGCAGCCACATTGGCTATTTCCAATGTCTATGCTTTCAGAGCAAATTCATTTGTTTTAAGCAACGACCTGTTTTAAAAGGTCTTTTTTTTTGTTGCTATTTTCCTTGACTAGTCTAAGACAGGTTTGACTGTACATGGATATCAATTTAGTAAAATGGGACTAAATATGAAGCTAAGAATGGAAAGTTATGTGTAGTTCAATTGAAGTTGACTCCAGCGCTATACAACTAAACAACGTGTTAATAGTGAAAAGCAGACGTCTTGCTGTACATGTAAGATGCATGGACTTCTATGTGGGGAGTTTTGCTCAATCATATTGTAACAATGCGTTTGTAAGGAATGGTATTGCAACAGTCATAAATGTGTAAACAAATTTTCACTGTCCAGTTAGGAAATAAGAAAAATACTGTTGTGATTTAATATTATTTCAAAGATCAGCTATGATTTAATGCGAACATTTAGTTCCACCGTTTATTACCCATAAGCCTATCATCAAATAATTGAGATCAAGTTTGTAAAAAAAGAAGAGAAAACATATTGCAGTAGATACAATTACTATAACGGTGTGTGAGGTATATTACATATGTTCCAACCGAGTGTTGTTGTACAGTATGGTCCTAAATACCCTGTATGTGTTATTTTATTAAAAGAAAATGCATTGTTGTGAAGTGTATATTTTAGAAAAAAGGTTGTATGGTGTACATTATATACAAGTACAATTAATGTTAATGATGATGGCTTCTTTAAAATATATATTTGGCATTTCATTAATAATTAAGTTTGAACTAAAACTTAAATATAGTTTTCATCGATTATTTACAGTTAGAATTTGTTATGTTTTGAACATATATGTGTTGAAGGAACAACAACTTAGAAACATATTTTACAATTTTGTCCCTGTCATGAATCTGCTTGATATATTAGGTAGGTGGGATTACTTTTCATGCTCCAATTACACAATTCTATTATAAATTGATTTCTAATAAGCTCATCTAGTTATTTTATTGATAAACAAAGAAATACATGTAATTTCGATTGCAGATAAGGTGAAAACACGTATATTAAAAGCTTGTACACTTGTAAACATTTATCAAATAGGTGATAGGTTGGAACTAAACACAAAAACTTTCCCTTTGTTTGTTTTTTGTAATTGTTTATATATTTCGCAGAAATACTTTTGTCTATCAGCATAGAAGAATAGAAGCATTGTGTTGTAATTATATCTGCTTTAACCTAAACAATTACAGCTTTACTCGATAAAGTGGGGTGGGGTAATTTCACATACTCTAAAGGCATAGTCTCAACATAGAAGATACATGTACTTATGACGTTCCGTAACAAACAAAATTAGTAAGCGCCAAACGTTATTTCCATTGTGTTGTAACATTCAATGTACTCATCAGTCTAGATATATTAGTATTTTCTCACGATTCAGAATCCAATCCAAGATGAAAGACCTGTCATTTCCGTTTGATGGCTGAGGGTAAACTACGAAAGGATGTGGAAATAAGATCGATGAAATAGAAGAAGAACTTGGATCTAGAGATAAAGCAGTTAACAGTATATTGCCGGAGGTCAGAAAAAAAGTTCGTCAAACCGCCGCTGATCTACTTATTGATATTACGAAGATGAAAACAGACGTGTACTATCAGACCATCATGACAACGGCAGAAAGTCTCACAAAAAATAACAAGTTGGATCGGGAAAATGCTATTCGTCAAGCGGTCAAAATGTACATGGAGCCAATCAATTAACTTTTTATGCGAGAGAAGAGTCTGAGACGAAGCTGAAGAGGACGATACTGAAGCAGAATCTGAAGAAGAAGAGTCTGAAGAAGAAAATAAAGGTTTAACATTATGTATGCAGCACCGTAGTTCAATGTCAATATGATATTTACACATATACTCTCTAAGCATATGTATCAATTTACAGTAACTAATGTCTAGGTTTGTTCTTGTGTCCGGTAAATCAGTATACGCCACCATATGACAATTCATTCCTTCTATGAAATCTATGAGCGCACTATATATCCACCAAACTTTGAGCGTATGGTTCTATATTTTATACAGATGTTTCGTGTAACGTGTAAATCTACTTGGATTGCGATTCTTGTCGCTATGTAGTTTTTCAATAGCTTCATCCAAGCTTCCTTTGAAAAGCCGAGATGAACTTTACTGTAATGTGCTTTATCTATAGTTACACTGTGGTGCTGTTTATACTCTACATTCATATTTTCCATTGTTGAGCAAACACGTCAAATGTCACTTAGGTTTAACCTTTATGAAGACATACTTGTGAAGACATACTCATCAGCAATCAAATGCTACTTTTATATTGACCCCTTGTTTATGATTAGCTTGTTATTTATAGCCGTATATATCTATTTTTAGGTACATGTTTAGACACGCAATCGTTAGAATTAGAAATAGTTAAATGATATGCTTACTATAGCGTATCCAGCTATTGGTTCATCCGTATATACGGGTTCCTCTGACTGTAATCTAATGATTTATAGCTAACCAACGGTACCTCGTTAGATACGTTTTGATCACGCATATAAAAAGTTGTTTTTATGACGTCATTTCCGCTGAAAACCATATTTTTCGTAATGTACTCGGTCATACCTTTTCAAAAATATGTAACTTGCCCTACTTCGAAACAACTATTTTCAACTTCCGGTTTTAGGATCGAACCCCTTAATTTTCCGTCAAATTCTTGTTACACAGTGAATGCAACATCTACGTTACTAAAAAAACATCATATTTCATCTTTAAATAAAATATTTACCTCTTTCTATAAAAATCCAATACACACACCGTGGACACAGATATACCTATACAACTAACTTTATTCGAGTTATTAAGTCCACAAGTGTTAACTATTTCGTACCTGTCCAGACCCGTACAGCCTGACTATGTACAATAAAGGACCCATTGGTCCATTGTTAAGACGTTCAGTCATTAAGTTTGACACTTAAACACACCTGCTCCTACACAAACACACACCAGATATATTGGCGACCTTAAGGAGATTAACCTTTGGCTGATGAATGGGCTATTGTGTTCATATCCGGTAGACGCTAGACATACTGGAGTCACGTAAGGGTATTAAAACTGACATATCAATAGGCCATTGTGGTGTATCCGGCGTTTGTATATTATCCGCTTAGGGATTATGTATCGTGTGAAAAGAATTCACTGTTTGTCGTGTGCAAAAATAATGTAGGGAATTCGTTTGAGTGCTGACCGTTGTAGAAGAAACATGTAAGTTATTTATAATAAAGAGTCTATATTTACTTTTAATTATTTATTCGGTTATTTGTTCATGTGTATTTATTATTCTTAATTATTTATTCAGTTTTTTATTTATTACAGTTAGTTTTAATTTATTACAGTAGTAGATGTTATATATATAAATGAAGTTTTGTTTAGTTAAGAAACGGTTGTGACTAAAATGTCTCCGTCTAGGGCGGAGGGCCTGACCCCCTAATGTCCGCGACCACGCCCTAGATCTAGTATACAAGTCGGCTCTGTACACTTTTGAGACGTTGTTATAAAACGCATGACTAACGTTCTAAACTTAAATATGACGTCAGTCGGCTTCTTTATTAAAACTATGGCCACACATACGACGTTACCTAAAATGGCTGCCGCGCATGCGCAAACGTGTAACCATCAGTAGACATCCAAGATTGCCACCTTCCGACACGCGTTTTAAATGGCCGCACATACCAACACACATCCAAAATGGCCGCCACGCATGCGCATATAGTAGAAACAACATGGCCGCCGCGTATGCGCAGTCCGTGATCCTAAAGGGTCCCGTCTACTATTAGCGTGAGTGAGAAAGTGCCTAGGTAAAATTCAAAATTAATAGACATATTTTCATATAAATATACTAAGTTAAAATTATGAAATACCTTCCGTCCAAGAGAATACACTTTGTTCAGGAATACAAATCTGACACTCGTTGATGTTATTTTTTTGGTCCACTTCGTAGCATTCACTATCTATATAACAGTGTCCGAACTACAACAATTAAAAACTAACTGAATGTTACCGAACACAACATATGTCAACATTAACAATAAGTGTATCAACATTGCTGGGGACAACTATCAATTAACATAGTTATAACACATTTTTGATTTTCGCAATTTCTATTGGTTGCGTTCTGTTTGTTCAAGGGGTAATTTTTATCAGATAGTATATTGGCTTTCACAACAGCAATGTTACTTGCAGTGTGGTAGCCATAAAACTTGCGCTGTAATCTAAAATCCGATTCGTTGAAATCATGAGTCCGCTGGGAGAAAATGTACAAGTAGTTATTGTTTAACTGATTTCTGTACCTGTTGGTTAGGTTTAAGTGTGTTATAACAAACCATTAATTTGCTTTTTAAACAGGCGGAAGCTGCATATACAGTATTTGTTTAAATAGTTGAAGTGAATGGACTCACTTGTTTCTCCCTATTTTTTTGTAGTTAAACACTTTTATTATACTTCATACAACCAACACATTTTTGGGGAATATATTTTGCCAATTAAATGTTCCTATTATCAAAAATCTAGTAGTATGCAAAACTATTACAACACCAATGCAGCCCCCACCCCAATGGTCTGTGAAAATAACGATATATTTTATAATAAGTAGCGATCTAAGTGATATATCTATGATTTTCAATCTATGACATTTTCGACTAGAGACGCAATTTCATGTTTTTAACATTAAAGTCTGACCTTGACCTTTGTATAACCTTGACATCTGATGCAAAGGTCTGGGTATTTTTACAGGTAAATGCAGGTGACACATCATTAGTACATGTTGATCACTTGTGTCAAGCTATATTAAAAATCCTCATATAAGACAAAGTTACAGACCAGACATGAAATATCAAACAAACTGAAAATGTGGTTTGAACTTTGAGGTGAGGTTCTTAGTCTTACACGTGACACGTCGTCATGTCGTGTTGGTTAATTGAGCCAAGTGTGTCTTTAATCAATCCATGTATGATAAAGTTACAGACCGGACTTGAAATCTCAAACAGACCCAAAGTGTTGTCAAACTCAAAGTGTGACTTTGCCATTTGAGGTACGGGTATGGATCTTACTTGCAACATGTCGTTATGTTATGTTGATCATTTGTAGCAAATATTTATAAAATCCTTTTAAGCATGACAAAGTTACAGGTCGGACACGAAATACCGGACGGAAGGACGTACGGACGAATGGACGTACGGACACTGCGATTACTATATGCCACCCCAAATGTTCCGGGGGGTGGGGGGGGCGGGGAGGGGTCATAAAAAGGGCTCTCTGATCTGTATCTTATATGTATCATATATAACCTGCCCTAGAACCACATTGCAGTGTTCATATGCATATTGGGACTTTAACCAGAAAACCTTATCAAACTCAAGCAAATTGTTAGGTAAGCGAATTTTATATACCTTTACTGTGACACGATCATCTGCAATTTCCTGACACGAAGAATCTAAAACATAAACAATTCGCCCATTTCCAAACGTATTGCCATCGTTACTGACGGATAATTCATATTTCCACCCTATCTCTGTGTTACCAAATCCTATGGATCTTCGTTGAACGTCGTTTTCAGGTCGACAACAAAACAACTCGTTATAATTATCGTAAATTGCTCTTTCGTTAGATGTTTCTTTATAGGAGAAATCTCCGTCTGTATTTGCCTGAAAAGAAACAATCAGAATAAAATACAAATTATCTATAGTCTCAGCATTCAAACAACACTGTCATCGCATAAGCTCATTTTTACTTTCGGCTGGTTGCCTTCACCACAACTCAGAGAAGCAAATTGAATAACTCTGGTTAGAAGATGAAGGCATATATTTGGCCCTCTTTGTGCTTAGAAAATGTTAGAGGGTTTTGTTGTGTGTTTTTTTCGGGGAGATTGGTGTTGTGGGTGGAGGCGAATTTGCGTTTGCGTTGGTTTTTGGTTAAGCTCATATCTTATTTACTGCTGGTCAATTATCCACACGCCGGACAGAAATGTTAAATATTTTTGTAAGCTACGTTAAGGAATTAAAAACAAATTCAGTTCATGCATTAAACTACAAATGAAAAGTACAATCTGCATGAATTCTACTGTTTATGAATTTTGATTAAATACATCTTATGCATCAATAGCACACATAAACAAGAAGTGAGCAAAATAGACAGGCAGACAGAAAGACAGACGGACGGACGAATGGACGCACACACACACACACAGGCGGACGTACAAACAGACAGACGAACGGACGGACATAGGTAAAATTGTTTTTTATGGCCAAAATTAAGGTTGCAGCTAATGTTTTTTGGCAGTTAAAACACCATTGGTCATTATTGCTAGTGAGATTGCAGCATAATTTTATATTTGTATACACCGTCCTGCTCAAGGATCCTTGGTTTTGTAATTATCCATAATATGTTAAAAACTATTCTAAAAACAATCTTTGAGCTACGGACCTGGGCCTTTTGCTAGATACATCGACTAGTCAAGATTTATATCCTGGACAAATTTGTTTAATATCTACAGTTAGGACATAACGAAAACTGTCAGTAGGACATCACCAGGAAAACAGTTTGTCCCAAGGATAACAGCAAAATTGGTTGACCAGTTTAGCTCAAAATAAAATCAATTCCTACTTTTATCATTTCTTTTCGATTCAAAAAATATCACAGACTAACAGAATTAATGAATGAACAAACGTACGAAAAACGAACGAACGAATGAATTAATGACAAACCTCCCGATGAAAATTAACAATATTTCAATAGAAGATTTATGAAATGCATACAGAGAATATATTCATTTTACAGTTGGCTGTTTCAGCATGCCCGTTAGTTGTAAGCCGAATGCAGACACAGTTGTTACCATCAGTTGCTATGTCGCATACCCCGTTGTCGCCTTGTACGTCGGTAATTTCTGGTTGCACAGACAAATCGAGACTGCAGTCATCGGCAGTATAGCCATCGGAACAAACACACGTTCCTGCAGTGACAAATTGTTGTAGCTTTATAATTGTATTACGATAGAAGTTGATGCTATCAAACTATAAATGTATTTTTATTCATTTTATCATACACCTACCGTCATGGAGTCCATGATTTATTGTCAGAGCAGAGGATACACTACCGCAGGGTCATGAGTTCTATCCCAAGCCACGGCCAACAATCAGGTTTTTTAATTTTATAACGGCAATTTTGAAATTTTAAAAAGATAGATAATGGACAGCATTGTGCATGGCATTACACACTAGACTTAATTATAAGAACATATTTTAAACGCATCTGGAGTGTATTGAGCATATGCATGTATAGATCTGTTTAAAGTTGAAGTGATATATCATCGAATATAACTGACTGTCAAAACTATAAAAATAGAATATGTGTACGTACATAAGTCCGGAATGAGTCTCAGTTTTCTTCTAACAATGTCATTTATCAATTCATGGTATGTATTGCATCACTTCAAATGGCGGATCACAGATACATACTGATATGCATGTATACAGTTTAATTCAGTGATGGGGCTAACTATTGCTAATTATGTACATATTGCAAGTGTCGACCGTTGTCTGTAGTTACATCGCAACTAAGACTCCGCCCATTTAATAAATATGGAACATGCTAGATGTTTTCGGGTGTCTTAACAGTTGTTTGGGAAGAGGGGATGGTCAAGAGTTCATGTATTTAAGTTTAAAATGTATAAACACAAAAATACAGCGGTTGAAGGGGACAGTCTAAGGTCGGTACCAAAGTGGAAATCGGTCAAAGAATTTCGTTTAATCAATACGAAATTTTAAAGATATAGAGGGGTGCTCGATCAGTTTCTCACGAAATCATAGGAAAATCCGACCAGGCATTTTTAAACAATGACACAAGTTAATTCCAATAAATAATTAATTTTAGTTCTGTGAACAATTACGAAAATTTATCAGCATGGGTACATTCACAATATTTCACATAAATATCCAATAGCAGTTTTGGCACGCTCCAAAGTGAAACTGCAACATGACCATGGCACATCAGGATCCCAATGAGTTACATACTGCCCCGGAGTACGAGTACACGCATGTACACGATGCCAAGTTCCATCCATATAACTGCAAGTCATGCAAATATTATGACAATTTAAAAATCTTTAACGCAAAGTTTCAATGCAATTGTGCCCTTTTCACCCTGCAATAATGACCTTAAATTACTAAGCCCGATATGTTACATACTACATCAGGGTATATACCAATATCAATCCATATCACTGAAAGCCTTGCACACTTATGAGCAATTTAGAAAGAAACTTTCACGCAGGTTGGACGCGGATGCCGACACGTCAAAGCTGAGGCGAGTGCGACACTTCCATTTTCATAGAATAGTTGAGCGGACAATCACCTGATTCTACCACAAGGTATATTTATGAATAGAACTATGAAGATTTTATTTTGGGGTACATTGTGTCTTTGACATTCCTCTTAAATACTGATTTTATCAATCCTTCAGTTTCATCACGACTACGGTGTTTCGTTGTAACTAAGACAGTATCGTATCACACTGAAATATCAACCAACGAGCTCTTAACGCCAAGTGATGACGCTTCTTGTTGCATTTGTTCAAATCTAACGGACACAAATGTAACATGGGAATCGGTGTTGCTTTTAAACAAGTAACTTTATATCAAAGGTTTATTATTATGTTCAAACATTGTAAAATAGTTGAACAAAATTAATAACACTTATTGAAAGAAGCAATATACCATTGGTGCATGCACCGTGACCTGTGCAATTTCCGACACAATTTTGAGCCTCGATTTTCGCTACAGCATCAGGATTGGCATTCTAAAATTAAAAATATTTAGGTATAAAAGTGTGTTGTGCTATTATTAATCAAATGTTGGCTAAAATCATTGTTTTCACTACATACCATGCCTTTATATACTCAGTGAACCCGTATCGACAAAAGGATATCTACTTAAACAAAATAATATATTGGAAAGGGATTTCCTAACTAGGGCTACGCACCTTTAAAAATACACAAGCTGACCAGCCTACCAGTAATTGTGTATTTCATGTGCGGATAATGGTACCGTGGAAATCCTATATTTTATTGTATATAGAACAAAGAACAAATTCAACTATGTAGTGAGACCTGAATGCTATAGCAATATTCATCCGATCATTTTCGGCTGAAAGCACAGAGACAAATAACAAATTTTCGTGTTTCCGCAAGAAACTGGCAAATTTCTCACATTAAGTTTTTGTAACGAGCGAGACTCAAACCTATGACCTTAGCGGTGAGAGGTAAGTGCTCTTTAGACGACTCCTTAGACCACTCGGCAACGGAGGACCTAGATTAAGATATTAAACAAAGACAACTACTTACCTGGAAATTTACATCTTTTGTTAGCTCGTTTTCAACAGCTGCTTGAAACAATGAACATGATTGCCCTGACCAGTCGATTTCTGAATTTATCTGAAGAAAACAAAAGAACAATATTGATCTCATCTTCTTAATAACAAATCAAACAAATAGGTTAAAATGGCGTGTAAAATATTGCAAAATTTAAAACCGGAACGTTTCCTATCACCAATGGCTTTAATTTCACGTGTTTAATTTGATTAAACTACTTTGAAACTCAGACTTGATATATATATTATTCGTTTAATCTTTGAATTGGTCACAAAATAGAAATTAAATTAATCAAAATTCTTGTCCCGGCAACATTTATATTTATAATAAATTCCGTAAAAGCAATACTCAATGTAACCATTCTTACTGCTAGATCCCTGGCACAATTAGCGACCAGAGCGTCAACATCTGTTTCTGGTGTTTCATCTTTTATCTCAAACAATGGACAGTTACTGTTCATGGATTCATTACATCGATTCAATGCATCTTCAAACGATATATTGTTTTCAGCAGCTGACCTCTAATAAATATAAATATTAATACTAATGCACAATAAATATTGATTGATAAATTTGTATAGCAAACACATTTCGAAAACTCACAAAATTAAGATTGATGCACAGATATTAAAATGTTACTTCTACAAGAATTTATCTAGATAATATGTTTTGCTCAAGAGCTATTTATACAATGTACACAGAATAGTTTATACAATGTATATATGTTAACGGTAAGCTCCAACAATTTAGCATACCTATCAACATACGAATATTTTTATATTTATATTCAAAAATATGTTTTTATTTTGCCACCTTTTTAACATGTGGAATGTGTTTTGAATCCAAACGTAGCTTTCTGAGTCGTTTTTTGTGCTCCCTGTTTAAAACACCATTAGCACGTTTATTTCGCTCTTTAAGTTCAAGTTTATATCCAGGTTTGTAAACGGTTCCGGTACATGTATCTTCCTCATTGGCCGAACACAATACTTCGTCATCTAAACAAACACAAAGTATGTCTTCTTCCTTCCAACTTTCTAATGTATTTTCCAGGTTGTCTAAATTAAGTAACGATTCCTCCTCCCATTTGTTTTCATGGTTTAGTCTACAACAAATGACAGTGAAGAAGAAACAAAGTTAATTTTCTTACAAATGTTGTTATACTGAAACGAGTGATAGCTCTTTTCAAAGGAAGTTGACTTTGGGTTTTTAAATTCATACTTTTTGTTTTCATATCGTTCTATGATTTGAAGACATAATAAGGAAACAACAAATTTCATCGAATATATATTGTTCAATGTTGCTGTTTTCATTGTTAATACAATAATATTCATACATTGTTATCTAATTTACCCGAACAACTATTTTTATATATTTTTTAGGTGATTTAACTGTGTTATCTTTTCAAACTTTATATACCACCATCTATAGTGTGTATATTTACTTACATTCAGTGCACAATCAAATAATAAAAATGACAGTCCCAACCAAAATATTTATATGAATATCGAAATGTTTATATATGAATATCAAATATTTATAAATGTCGAAATGTTTATATATGAATATGGAAATATTTATATATGAATACCAAAATATTTATATATGAATATCGAAATGTTTATATGTGAATATCGAAATGTTTATATATGAATATGGAAATATTTATATATGAATATCGAAATGCTTATATGTGAATATCGAAATATTTATATATGAATATCGAATTGTTTATATGTGAATATCGAAATGTAAACAGATCATATAGCAAAATGTTCTTATAAAATTTAATTAAACACTGGTTTTTGAAGACAAGAATTGAATGAATGGCGGACTCTGTTTAAATCCAAACTAACATATATTCGATGGATTGCGACGATGCTCAGCCCTGGAGTACGATGCCTGAATAGAACCAGTGGTATGTTTTGCATTTTGTACATTGGATCGAGCACTGGGTCAAACTCGCAAAACAGCTCTGTCAACTTCCTACAAATTACCTAAATTAATTAGCCTGTTCATGTTTAAACCAGACTACAGAATAATACTATGAACGACATTGCTTTCGACTAGTTATCAATATTCTATATTACAGCTGGTCATCCCACGGACCCTCTTCACCTATCACAGAGTGAAACAAAGGACCAACAGTTGGTAATTGAAATTAAAGAAATAATTCAATATATGGTTTATTTATGAGATAACGTAATTGTAGGGAAGAGTAAGATAACAGTTATGTAAAGCTGTCGATTTTTTGTAATGCTAAACGTGAATAATGTTATTGCTTAGTACTGATGCAACAATGTCTGTATTTACTAGTTACACGTATTTGGTGGACAAAACTGTAAATCTATGAAACGATTACTATCAGAACTTAATAAAATATACTGATACATTGCAAAGGGGCATATGGAGTTGTCCTTGTCCGTCCGTTCGTCTGTACGTCTCTTGGTAGCTCTATTCCTTCTAGACTTTTCAACCATCGGTCAATAAACTTGGAGAAGAATGCATTAAGATTATAACCACCGTTCTAATCTAATTCTATTTTAATTAAAACTTTATCAAAATTGATTTGTATTTATATAAAGCTTAATGAATATGTTTAAACCAAGGTGGGAAGTTAGGCTGGTTTTACTACCTCGATACATCCTAATTTTGTTTGTGTAATTTAGCATCACTAAAGATTCATGCAAATAATAATCATTTTACCCCCATGATCTCGAGAACTTGTTTGGCTCATGGTAGTAGTAGTTGTTAGTGTACTCGAGCGTTCCGTCCCTGTGATAAAAGTCATCGCCCTTATCACCATTGAAATTTCCGCATAGACCTTCCACTTGTCCAACATCGGCCGGGGAAGGATAAATGTTTATGTTAACCAAGTACCATCTCCACGAGCTTACTTGGACATCAACAACGGTGCCGTGTGGAAGGTCAATCTACATCAGACAATAGAATATTTCTGTAATTTGTCATTTTTGTAATTATACATATCAAATATAATAAGAGAGTCACTTGCTTGTGTTTCATGTAGTTTTTTTTTTGTTTTAGTTCGATTGCGAAGAAAGCTTAAAGATAATATGAAACGCGCTCGAATTAACTTCCTGGATAGATCTAGTACTGAGTGTTGTCTGTTTTAGAGTTATGGGATCGAGCTTGGATTTAACCCGCAACCTCTGACTTGAGCGGTCAACACTCTATCAATTACACTATGCGCCGCCCCTGCGTGTGCTACATGTGATGCATAAGAAAACAACGTATTAGGAAAGAAGAAAAAAAGCAATCACAAAGTGGATAAGGTAGATTTATCCGTTATACAATGAATGTCGGTGATTTTGACCTTGATTTATAAAAAGAGCTTTAACGTTATATGAAATTACGTTCGATTTGTATGTGAATCCAGAAATCAGAAATATAATGTATATGCATATTGATGAGGTTGGAGCTGTTCTAAATTTATAAATGATTTTCAATGGGGATAAAACAAATCATATAATGTTTCAAGTGACAACACGCTTAATTGGTGGGAGAAAATTCTGACGAATGGATCGGAGTTTAACTACTATTGACGTTATAGCCGATACAGTCTAGTTAAGTTTGACCTTTTCCGATGTTTGCCTTTAGAAAGTTAAACGTCGGTTAGTGTTAATACTAGTTTATCTGTAAAAATGTATACTGACAACTTTTAATTAAACAGACTTCAGACTAACTAGTGTGTAAAGTAATGTTTTACATCCGTAACAATAACACTCTACCTAAGTCTTATAGTTGGTTTTATACCAACACATGTTACTGACGAATCCGCGTTGATTTGCACACGAGGTTGTTTTTATTCTGTACATGACTATTTGTTGCCGACTCCACATGTAACATATGAAATGTAATTTTCTATGTCACGTTTTCAAAAAAGTTGTGTTGCAGAATTTTGTTACCAAAGATTTTAGACCGAGCTGGGTTTTGATTTACTACATTTACTAAATCATCAATAAAATATACTGAAAGGAACAGCTAACCATCACCTGACATTTTGTGTACATTTTATGTATTTTCTTAAAAAGTATCAAAGCAATTTATTTTAAATTTAGACTTCAATAAGAAAGATTATTTGAGCTATGATTATTGTCCGTTAATGTCGCATTAATCGTTTACAACTATTAATAATGCTTCTTAATAGTTTGACGACGACATTGGAAAAACAAAAGTGGCTGGTTAGCTGTTCCGTTCAGTATATGTATATAAATGGGAAAATATATGACACGTGGAAGATGTAGCATTCAAAATATATGATGCATGATAACGACAAATATCTACCAAACTATTACGACTAAGTTGCTAAATATGAAAATTAATAAAATGGAAAAACGACACAACATGCTTAATATAAAGGTTCAAGAAATGATTATCCGTGGTAAAATGAGATTTTGAATATCACGTTACATTGTTTGGACGAAAAACAATCGGTGTCACAGATACAAAAATGATTCAGCGATTTAGTTGTTTACAGAGGAAATTGGATGACACATATGTATTTATTAAAAAAATTGCCATTGGTCGGTAAAGTTAGCAAAAATAGTTTTATTTTTAATTTTCATTATCGATGTAAAATACAATGTTTACATTTCATGAATCTTATTTTACTGTCAGCTCGAGAAGGAATAACATAAACGCTTAGAGAATTTTTGCTATTCTAATGATTGGGGCGTATCTTTATAAAATGCATTTTGCATTATTATGTTGCTGTATAGTGCATGTTTCTTAACAATGTAATTGTTTAAAGACGTTGTGTAATTAAACTTTAGATCATACCTGATATCTATTTGCTGATCGCCTTCTTACTTTAAGTATACCATCTTCGGCAATCAAATAGCCTGTTATGTGTTGTCCTTCGCAGTGATTAACTGTAAACACATCCCGGCCAGCACGCACTGTGACAGCACATGAACAAGACGCCCATCCACTGTTACAAAGCCACGTTTTCATCTGAATCTAAACATGTAAAACGGCAATAAAGAAAATAATTCATCACATGTTATGGTAATTTGCCATATACATATATATATCATATTTGATATGTAGCAATATAGGTACAGACATAAAAATTATACAGAATTAAAAACATGTGCTGAATCAATTCCTCTTTCTGTATCTTTTCGCAAAGTCTATATATATATATATATATATATATATATATATATATATATATATATAAATTATCTCTTGCACGACCTTTGCCTTAACATAGATAGTTGCAGTTATTGTATTTACATAAATCGTAATAGTTATATTTATAACTCATATCCGAGGCGTCATAACGAGGATCGCATCATTCATTCATTAAATTCAGGTATTTGCAACATAAACTACTTTTCTACTTTTATAATTGCTTTGTTATGTGAAAGTGCTCAATACGCATAAGAAAAGATATTCAACAAATCTCCAAATCAATTTTTGAATACAAACAGAAGAAGATCACTAAGTTAGCGGTCAAGTTTTTTCATCCGTGTACACAGAACATATCTAGAACAGTTTACATTCACTAACATATATAATAGTTACTCATGCATGAAATAAATTGTAATGTTCAATGCTATAACGGTGAATGGTGTCGGTGAAAAGATAAACGCGACAACAATTCCTGATTCTTCTAAAAAATTATCAGACATAATTCCCTTTAATGGTGGATCTAGTGACGTGCAGTGATATATGTAGTGATGTAGTGCTATAAAAACATGTGTTTTGAACATTGAACATGTAAATACTGTTACATATTGCAAGAGAAAAAATAAAATCAGGTGCCCGTTGTATTGTGTTTACACGGAATGTAGTTATTGTGATTTCTGACATCGGTAGGCTGTAGCAAACAGGAAATATGTCTGATCAGCAGACAATTGGTACTTTCTTGATTAAGTATGTGTTGTGTCTATCTTTAGGGCAGTTCGGGCCGTTATTTTAGCAATATCATTATACAATTTATTTTAGATTTTTTCCAAGGTACATTCGGAACATTTGCTCAGGGGTGCAATTAAATAATAAAATATTAAATTAAATTTGTGCAATCAGTGTCTGTGTTTAAGCATTACCTGTTACTTCGACTTTCCCACATGAATCACCATTAACAATTTAAAGAACATTTTCACTTGAATTATATTAATGAATAGAAATACATTATTATTTGTTATTTGTTATATTACTACGAAATAAACTTTATATAACTGAAAAAAAGTGAAACAGATTTGCGTGTTACCAGTTCAAACTAAAAAGCATTCATTGGCTTCATGATTATTTTAGCAATCTTTGCTTTTGCCAATCTACATACCTCGACTTGAAGCTTCTTGTGTCGCATCATGATGAATTCATCCACAAGTTGATTGCTGTAGTGTCTAAAATGTATTCCAGTAAATTTGACAAAAGGTGGAGTTAATACATATATTTATGTCCGAAAATAACATGTGTATTGTTTTCCTTTTTGTTAGAGCAAATACAACAGCAAATAAAGGAGATACCGTTAAAAGTGCTCGGAATGCGGACAGAGACTAGCAAACTATGAGGACGCCAACAGTTCAATCTAAAATTGATTAACAGAATTGTGTTATTTTGCTATCGCTTATAATATTTTTAACAATTGATGTAGATTTTAATCAGGAAATGAAGTTAAATTCATTCTGCTAAGTTAAATGAATGTCTAACCAATAAAATAATCACAATAATTTAAAGGGTAATCCGCATTTAGGGCAATAAACACTATATTGGCGTTTGTTTTCAAAAACTGAAACCAGTATATTTCGGTCGATTAGCACAATTTGATTGACATGTGAGAAATTCAAGCTGGTTTGTTATAATAACGTGGAGTTTAAATGCATGGACGCTTGTGAATTATTCGGAATCTTCTGGTTTTCTACACACCAAACATTGTAACCGTGTGACAGCAAACGGTAATCAAAACATAGAATTTTGAATATAAAACAAATATTTAAAACTTGGTCTTACATTCCATCGAAAGTACCCATACGAGGATCATTATTTGCATAACAATAGTGTCGCTGCCAGTACGCGTCATCTCTTACAGACACCTGAAGAAAATAGTTTTTTACTCGACCGTATTCACAGAACACTGAAGTTTGGTCTTTATAAAGTAATATACTATTAATTCTGAAACAAGCAAGCCTGGTTACAATTCATTTACATTAGAAATATATCTCTTTACTGTGAGAGAATCTCTTTAACGAAGAGAATGTTAGAATTTTTATACGACATTGTGTCTCATTATCATTCGTCTCTCACCGCTGATTCAAGTGGAAAAGTTATCAGTTACGTGCGGAGATGGGGTGTGCTAGAGTACTGGTTAACCTTTCAGGATTCCAGAAAACAGTGGTTAGGTTAACTGAACTTCTGTAAGCCCTCGATGGCATAAAACTGACGCTAAATATTCAATCAATTAATCAAACTTTTTAAAGTAATAATATTGTTTCATACGAATATTATTAACAACAATTGTTCCCTCAAAACATTAATGAGAAGTAACTTAATCATTCACAACTCAATACTGGTGATTCGAATACATGTTGTATGTACCATACAAGAAAGGAATCCACAACATCGGCTTTCCCCTTCACTTTATAATCGTATAAGATGTTACACAATTATTATCTTATTCTCTCTCTGTTTATGAGATATCTATATCGTTACATGGAACTCTCTTTAAGTTAAAGAGGTATTTATCGAAATTTACAAGCAATATTTTATATATTAAATAAACATCTATTTGATGTATAAATATGGTATGTTGAAAAGTGTACAATTATGGCAATGTAAATTTTATCTTCAGTACTTCAATACTTATCAACAAAACAGGATTTTTTTTTATAAAATCAATAGATAGATAAGACTGACAATAAACTAATTATATGTTGCTAGAGTGCACTCAAAATAAAAAGCCTTTATGATATATAAATATTCAAATATTTTAATATAATACTATAGTACTTCTGAAAAACAAAATATTATAATGTTATGTGATGCAAACCTTAACCAAATAACACATCTCGTTTTTTAAAGCAGCGACATATATACGATGTATTTGGTAAAGCAGCGACATATATACGATGTATTTGGTAAAGCAGCGACATATATACGATGTATTTGGTAAGTTAAAATAGTCTAATATGCAAGTGTTTTCCAACTTTAGATATTTTAAAGTAAGCATTAAATAAGTTTATTAGTTAATATTAGTAGGTCAAGTTCAGTGATGTCAACTTTTTTAACGTTATAGTGATTTGTTTGAATATCATACTATAACTGTAATACCAAATAGTTACACATACCAAACCCAAACTAAACAAAAGCTTTAAGCTAAAGTATTAGAAACTAAACTGGGGAACTGAAAAAATGCAAGAAATACATTGTTTGTATTGCCATCGTATATATTTCATTCTGTTATTCATATAAGTAAGAAAAGTGACGGTAATTTTTATTAAAGTTTGGATTTAACGGATTGAATTATTGATTTTTTTATTATATCCGCACAGTAATTGCGTAGTTTAGGACATTTTGCAAATCAACCAAAGTACATAGTGCTTTCGACATCAGAAAGATAAGTATGGCATTTGAACAAATCTACTTTGGCGGTTGGGAAAAAATGATTTTAGGTGTTGCCGATAACATTGAAACAACTGTATAGGACTTTAAACCGAAAAAGTAACATGAATTAAAATAAAAACGAATTCATATTATAAAAAAATTACCTGTAAATCCTGACTTAATTCTCCTGACCAAAGAGATTTCTGATGGCCATTGACATCCACACGAATCAGCAATCTAAACCAATCCTTTAGTTTGTATTTGTTGTTGTTTTTGGTAGTTATGATAATATTTATCACTTCCGCTTCTAAAGAAATCTCCTCTGCTGTCGTTGCTCCATATATTTGTTTACCACATGTGAATTTATCCTTTACCGCAATCGTCGAATCGGAACAATTATAAGACTCTTCTGGATCGAATACTTTAAAAGTTAAAGAGCACTCTGTACCAACTGCACAGGCGAATGGAATGTTTTTTCTTACCGCTACAACAGCATCTCCTCCACGCATTATGCTGATTTTCGGAGATATAATCTAAATAAAAGAAAACTGTATAGCTCTTGAATATCGTTCTGCAATCATAAAAATGTAACATGAGAAAAATCACTTCTTTAAATTATTTACAAAGTCGAATGAAAAATATCTGTGTTTACATTTTGTTAGCGTAACGAAACAAATATAAAGTTAACCTTACCTTAAAAATAATACTCGTATAATTTATATTGATATGTCTAATATTTTAAAAGTTTTGACTAAACTATAAAAACATAGTTTGTCGCATGCTTAAACAAATATTGTTAATAAAAATTATAGTTTGTTCTTAAAATGATCTAGTTACCAACCTCAAGCGGTTTATATACTGTACTGCTGTATGTATAAAGTACTTTCTCTGTAGTTGATTTATAAACACTAACTCCACAAGTCAGCTGGAAATGTATAAAAGTCTTAGTAAATAAATAATAAATAAATCATTTAAAAGTGTCTTAAATGTATATTTTGTATTTAAGAAATGCTATCATTTTTAATAATATAAATGAATTATTGAATTTAAAATATGATACTTGATAGGCAGTTTTTGAAAACATATTTTCTTGCTCTAGTTTCTGTCAGATTGTGAACATTCTCCATACAAATAAAATAAAATTACACAAAGAAATCAAATGAAATGCAAAGTGATGTTAAATGTTCAATAAAATCGTTTTCACTGTTATCAAGTTTGTCATGTAAATCGTATTTAAAGTTTTATTTAGCAATATTAACGTAAAATCACATACACGAACGCACACACACACACACATACACACGTATGCACGCACGCACGCACGCACACGCACACGCACACGCACACGCACACACACACACACACACATACATACATACATACATACATACATACATACATACATACATACATACATACATACATACATACAAACATACATACATACATACATACATACATACACTTTACTTTATATCTGTATAAATAAGATTATTACTTATAACTATATTCTCATTAAATATGTTTGTACCGTCAATGTACGCGCAACCATAGTTATCTACATTGTAACAAAATATTTGTCTTTAAATGAATAATACAATGACTGCTATAATGACTGCTACTTGATTTGAAAAAAAACGTTTTAATGACTACCTGTATATCTAAGATAAACGATACATTGATTTTCAGGAAATCTTCACCCAAAGTAAAATCCAATGTCTCTGTTGATGCCAAGTGACTGGATTCCATAATATCCGTCCCATCCATTATCCTTTAGATAGAAAATAACAACGTACGACTGCAATCTTGTATTAAAACAAAAACAAATATCGACAATCGTGTAGATATATATATTGAGATCAAAATACTAATTTAAAGTATCCTCAAATAGTTAGTTCCATTTTGCTATCATAGTGTTATATTATTATATAAATCACTTTATAAGCAACGGTTTAACTTTTAAGGTACATAACTCTAATGGAAAACAAACAGTATAAATAACTACATGCGTAATTCTTATGTAATATCGGTATAAATATTTATCAGTTCTCTGCGTTACAACGTATAGCAGAGAACTATTGTCTTAACGGTATTGTTCGTAAAAAGAATTCAAGGTATTTGAGCACGTGACAAGAGTTGTCACGCGGATATTGTCGGGTGATTTGGTTTTGTAAATCAGTTCTACGCGAGATTTCAACGTGTTCACGTCGAGTTTCATTATACACGAAAATTGTATACACGTGTCATAGACGAACAACTTGAGGAAACCATTGCCACTAAAGTGAAGGAGGCCATGAAGGATAGCCAGAAAGAGCTTCTTGCAGAGCTTGGTATCATGATAAATCAGATAAGTTCAAGTCAAAATGTGTCAAATGAAAATAATTTATTTAAAATTTCTTTGGTTTCAAACGTAGAGACGCCAAGCTTTAAACGAAAAAGCAACGAAGAACAATACAAGAATAATGCCAAGGTTTTGTTAAAAATTGAAGAAGCTCAGCATAATTTCGACACTTTTAGTTTATGAATACCGGTCAAACCTGATAGCCAGCGATTCGGAGGACGAGAGGCGAATTTACAAAGCTGAGGCCAGGGCTACAAGAAAGATGAAAACAAAGAGGCTAGCGAAAAAAGGTCGATCTAGGACTATACCATGTGGACGGGGAAGGAAAGTATTCAACCCAGCGGAGTCGACACAGACGGCGCCTATATTTACTCAGCCGGGCAGAAAACCAAGAGTATGTTTCTTTTGCGGCGTTGCAGGGCACTGGAAAGCAGATTGTCCCAAGAATAACAAGACAAGTAAAGATCAATTATTAAAATATATTAATGTACATGCAGATTTTAATACACTTTACACAGGTGTGTTTATTGACCAACAATTAGGACAGGTAGGTCACGTGCTATCATTAACAGGTCATTTACCGATAGAAAAGTCATGATTTGTAAGTCGGGTAAGTGTGACCCCGTTGTTATTATAAACAAACAATCGCCGGTTGGGCGTTTAAGGAGTCGTATTGATAAATGGAAGCTAGTTTCTGATAATCAGTTCATTTAGTTATATGATAAAAGAAGGTTATAAATTACCTTTTAGAAAAACTCCGAACAGAGTTTTTTGAGAAACAACAGATCTGCTTTACAGAATGAATTATTTGTGAAAGACGAAATTGAAAGATTAGTTAGTAAAGGTGTAGTTGCACAGGTAATTGAAATTCAAGCGGTTTTAAATCATTTAACCGTTGCGTTTAACAAGAAGTGTAAACCTAGATTGGTTCTAGACTGCAGACATATAAATCCGTTACTGCATAAATTCAAGGTAAAATTTGAGGACATTACGGTAGCAGAACGAATGTTCGAGAAAGGATCATACTTGTTTACCTTCGATTTAAAAGGGGCATATCATCATAACGACATTTTTGAAAAGCATAGAACTTATCTTGGGTTTTCTTTGAAAGAAGGACTGGTGATGTAGTGAAATATTATGTTTTTAATTCTCTGCCATTGGAATATCAAAAGCAAGTCATATTTGTACTAAAACACTGAGGGTTCTTGACAAATACTGGAGGTCAAAAGTTCAAACAATCATTATGTTTCTTGATGATGGGATAGGTGGTTCCCTGCAAGATCGAAAAGCGTCTGAAGCGAGCAAATATATTAAGAGTAGCATTATTGAATTCGGATTCATTCTGGCTGAAGAAAAATGCATTTGGGAACCAAAGCAGGTAGTAACATGGTTAGGACACGTGCTGAACATAAGATTTGGTCTACTGTTTATTACACGAGAAAGAATTAGGCATTTAGAGAATAGCATTGTTTCTGTATTGTATCAGGTTAGTAGAGATCAATTTAGTTTGATAAAAGTGATATTTTTAGCTTCAGTAGTGGGTCAGATAATATCAGTAAAAGATGTGGCAGGAAAACGTGTCAAATTGAAGACGAGAGCGTTGGATAACTGCATTTTGTCCAGAGCAAGTTGGAATGCTCCGGTTATGGTAAGCGATCAGGCAAAATCAGAGTTAAAATACTGGAGAGAAAACGTTAGAAGTTTTAATCAGTTGGGCAGGGAAATGAACAAGCAAATTGTTTGCGGTGAGTTTGTTCTGTGACGCAAGTGCCACAGACTACGACGGTTATATATAACATAACGAACCACAGAGCGTTCTTATTAATGAGAAAAGTAAAATGGGCTCATATGAGACGTTCCCGGAAGTGAACAATTCTCAGAGATTGCATGATTATGGATCAGATGACATGAACGCGTTTTTTGAACGCCACAGGTAACGTAGACAACGTTACGTTGTCAGGTACTATTTCCACTGTAAGAATTGGCAGTGTTGATAATATCTCCTGGGAAGGGAGTGCTGAAGGCAAATTTGTAAAATCCCTGGAAGTGGGAAACAGTGATACTGAACCCATCAGTTTAAAAGAAAAGAGATAATCACTGGATGAGATCATAATTAAAGATCATAAGAATGCGTCCCCGGAAGTGGATAAACATTGTGTTGCATACGATAAATCGATGGGTACCTTAAGGGTTTTGAGCAGCACTACAAGTGCATGTGAAAACCGTCACAATGGTAAGTCGGTTGTAAACTTAAACTAAGGAAGAATCAGGTGAGTGGTTAAAAGAAGAGCAGAACAGATGCTCCACTTGGCGTGAGATAAAAGCCGTAAGAAGAGTTTTAAAAGTAATGTAGATATTTTAAAAAAAAAATATATATATATATATTTTCAGACAATAAAAAAGTGAGGTCAATTCTGCAGTCAGGTAGCAGAAAGGTCGATTTACAGTCAGTTGCGCTCGATATAAACAGTGTTTGTGAGAACACAAATATAGAAATATGTCCAGAATGGATACGTAGAAGTGAAAATGGGAGAGCAGATCATTTAAGTAGATGTATAGATTGCGATGACTGGTCGATTCAAGATCAGATTTTTTGTGATTTTGATCATAAATGGGATCCCCATACAGTATATAGGTTTTCTTCAAATTTCAATAACAAATGTGTGTGGTTCAATTCAAAGTTTTGGGTACCAGGGACGAAAGGCATTAATGGTTTTGATCAGGTTTGGACAGGAGAAATAAACTGGGTCTTTCCGCCGCCTGATTTGATATCCAAGTGTATAAAAAAGATAAAAACAGAAAGGGCAGATTGTACAATGATTATTCCAAAGTGGACATCGGCCAATTTTTGGCCGTTGTTGTTGAACGATATCGGTTCATTTAAATAGTTCATATATGACGACATATTGTTATCAAAACAAAATACGGTTTGTAAAGGCAGGGGCAATAATGGCATATTCGGTAAAGGCAGGTTGAGTTTTGATTTGCTAGCATTAAAAATGAGATTTGGAGTATCAATATTATGCATGTATAATAGTTTCAGTCATAGTGACACTATCACATAAAAATTTGAAAATATGAAATATATGTATGTGTTTTAACAGGTATCGGTATAAAGGAATCGTTGGCGAAAGAGTATCAAACAGCCGGGATTAAGACGTCAACGAACGAAGCTTGTGAAACCATTTCGACGATGGCCAATTACTTGTTGTGTTCTAGGGTAGACAACACAAATAGGAAATATTATAAAAGTTACAGTTAGTTCGAACAATTTTGCAAGGAAAATTGTTTTGTTGCTATACCAGCATCGCCAATACACGTTGCGATGTATCTAACTCATCTTTTAGACAGTAATGTGCCGTACAGTGTAATAAGTGCAGCGTTTTACGGCATCAAGTGGGCACATGATATGAACAATTCAGATGATCCTACTTCAAATAGTTTCGTCAAGAGGCTTTTTGAGACAGCAAAGAGGTTAAGATCCAAACCTATTGTTAAAAAAATACTGTAAAAAGTGAATTATTGAAGCAACTGTGTGGAATGTTCGATACAGACGATTTATTGCATTTAAATGATTTATCAATGATTTTGTTGGGTTACATGTATGTTGGATTCATGAGATATAACGAAATAAGTGAATTGAAATGTAATGATATAAAGTTCAATGACGACCATGTTGTAGTTAAGTTGAGAAAAAGTAAAACAGATATGTATAGGTGTAGAAAAGAGGTTCTTATCGCAAATTGTTGGTTGTTCAAATGCATGTCCGTATGAAATGTTGGTCAAATATATGTAAGTTACAGGTCAAAACACGGTTTCTGATAATTAACTTGTCAGACCTCTTATAAGGTCAAAAGGTCAGTGTAAGTTAATAAATAAAAATAAAAAAAGTTAAGTTACACTAGAACAAAAGAATGTATCGTTAGTAAATTGAAGATGGTTGCACCGCATTTAAATTTAGGAACTCATTCATTAAGAGCTAGTGGCGTAACCATGGCATGAAACGCTGAAGGCGTTACTGATAGGTGTCTGAAGAGACACGGTAGGTGAAAGACCGATCAGGCCAAGGATGGTTACGTAGTAGATTCCATTGAGAAGAGATTATTCATTACAAATACATTAAACTTATACAAACATGTACATAACTTAGCGGTGATATACGGTTAATGTAGATAAGTGTAGGTCTACATCTAATGAATTTGAATTTGAAATATTTTCTAAAATTTATAAGTCTATAAAGCTCGCTGTATGCAAGAAATAGTAGTTGTTATTTCTTTTGAGAGTTTAGTTAAGACGTATCAGTTCTCTGCGTTACAACGTATAGCAGAGAACTATTGTCTAAACGGTATTGTTCGTAAAAAGAATTTCAAGGTATATGAGTTCACGCGGATATTGTCGGGTAATTTGGTTTTGTAAATCAGTTCTACGCGAGAATTCAACGTGTTCACGTCGAGTTTCATTTCAAATTCAAAATTAAAAGTATATTAAAAATAGATGTATTGGGTTTACGATTTTTTATCATGTAGCAATACAAATGTTAAACGTAACATTTAAAACATATATTGTTCAATACTTTTATATGTGTTTAGTTGTGCTGGTATTGCAGGACCATATTATTAATCATTCTGGCTGTATGGTACCTGTTTGATCAGTACGCATCTTGATTATTCGTCTATGCTGTACAGCACATGCTCAAATCGTACGTCCCTCTCCCACAGGGAGTAAGGTTGCGTAGCCGGCTTGCAGCGGCCTGTGACATATTTCTGTGTTTGTGACTTTGTATGTTCAAATTGTATGACTTGTTTTATATAGAGTTATATTTGTACAACAATCACGAACGAACACGCACGTAATAAAGCTCGCTGTATGCAAGAAAAATGTTATTTCTTTTGAGAGTTTAGTTAAGACAGCATCACTAGTTATGATAGTATTTATTGATCGATATAATATTTGAGATGATAAAAATATATATTTACAAACCATTTAATCTTGTAAAAGTACCCTTCAACACTGTCGAATTCGCAAATAAATTGAACTATCGGATCGCCATGTACGTAAGTTACGTCAGTTGTAACCGTCACAGCGTGAATCGTATAATCGGGGAGAAGGGAAGGTTTCCATTTTTCTAGAAAAAAGATAAAACTGTCAGGAGGGATAGCATTTTCGAACTGATTCTTTTTTATTTTCTCAATAATATAGACAGTAAAAAGTCGAAAAGGCATAAATAACTGTTTCTTTGGCTCGTCACACATTTATTTAACTCACAATGATTTATGAACTTACCTTGACCGTTGTGCTCTGTGACACACACATTCTCTGTCGTACACGACAGCACCCCATTGTAAACATTGACGTCATTGTTTGAGGTCACGACAGTGTTTGGTAAATCAGCTGTGCTCTCTGGACAACTACACGTGTATTTGGAGTCTGTCCATGCATAATTAACATGTGTAACAGGATCAAGCAGACTTTCACCAGGATGAATCCTAAAATATATACAGAGTATACAAATATACGAGTATGGTAAAGTATCAATTTTTTTTCTCTCAAATGATTCAATGACCTTTTCGAATAAATATAAAACTATTAGTAAGTGCTGATTGTTTTTAAATATTGGTAAAACTTAGACAATAGTTTTAAATATCATCAACTCAGTAACACCAAGACTAGTTAACAAACAAATTCATGTAGCATATATTGTTTTTAACTAAATAATTATGACATATTTACAAAAGCATCAAGTCTCTAATCGTTTAAGTTTTTTTCAATAAAGTTAGTGAGGGTTTTTTTTCTAACATGTTCGACGCATCGAATGCACTGATGTTTTTCGTTAATGAATACTCATGTATTGTAGCTCGAATGCAACTTATTTGAACCGCTCGAGTTCACCTCCTGTGTAGAACCAGTGTTGGGTGTTGTTTTTGAGAGGCTATCGGGTTTAGCTTGGGATCAAACTAATATGTAATGTGTTTTATTTTGGTGGAAATTGGAGGATGGTACCGTTCAGCAGGGTGTTGTGGAAAACAGTTTTTTATATGATTAAGTTTGATGTTGAAAGAACATGGTTAAATCTTCAATTGGTCAATAAAAACTATTAAAGAAAAATACGAAATTTTGAAAAATATAAATATTGAGACTAAATCTTTTCTTTTTCCAGGTTTGCGTTATTTTTAATAATGTAAATCAAAATTATAATTAAGGTTAATGTCATTTTGAATATATTACCCATATTTGTATAAGTATTATTTTGTTTGACATAAAGTATCAGAGCAGCTCCAAATTTGGTTTTAGAAACTGAACATATACTATTTTAATGTAACGTCTATGGAAAATAAATTACATATTTATTATGTAGAGTTTATATATATATATTTTTTTTTTTGTCTTTCCTTTAGAATTTCGTAATGGATACCTGAATTTTCGTAAAATGTATTTCGAGAGATAAGTTTATAAAAGATTCAATGAGAAGTATTGCTGTTTTCATCACTTCTTTCATTGTAATATGTGCTATTTTGCCATTTGTCGTATGTATGTGGAAATCTATACATATAACATATAATATATTCTAAATATTAACTATGCTTCAAACATAGATAAACGAATAAATGCATTTCTTACATCCAACCTGCAGCGTATTCAGTAACAGAAGTATGAACAGTTCCATCTCTGTTGCGGTATTCTCCATTCTTGGCCATACTACACATTCCCTCCGAATGTTCAAATGAACTATACAAATTCATTTCCAGTTCGCCATTCCAACGGTAAATATGTATGCGCATGTGATTAATTAACTATAAAAAGAAAGCAAGGAGTAACCGTAGTTCGGATGATTATGATATGTGTATGTAAACGGCATACCGTAAACTATTAACGTGTGTTAATCCGATCGTTATGAAACTTAGTAACCCGGACAGCTTTAGTTCCGATACTTAAGATGGACATGTTCTTGTATAGATTTCAACATTAGAAGAGTCATTTCGTGAAAAAATTGTGCCATTTTTGAGAAAAGCACCAAACTTGCCACAAACATAGAACAAGGCTAACAGATCATTTTAACACCAATACCCACTTTCAAAATTGCGGAAAATCAAAGATAGCCGCTAAAACGGCCGCCAAAAATGACAAAATCCTTATATGTCTTTATTTTTACAGTAGTTAATAATATGTGATAGCTCGTTGTGACTAATGTTATCAAAACATAGTTATATTTGTTGATTTTAATGCTTTGATTGCAAAAGAATATGCAAAATATAGGCTAAAAACTTTAAAAAAAATAGCAACAATTTCTACAATTTGAATATTCTCTTATAATTTTGCTAAACTTTTTCTTTTCATAGAAATAACAGTTACACACTATAAGCATATACAATAGTGTATCGTATATGCAAATTAAGGTGGGTGGGGTAACTAAATGTGTATATAAGTACTGATGTGACCTTATATTTATATTATTTAATGATTTTTAATCTTTTAAGCCAAATTTAATGAATGGTATTAATGGTTCATAATTAAATTTAAAAAAATGTAAGATGTAATAGTATTTAAGTGAATGCTATGAAACAATATATATTGATTTAAAATGTAAAAAAAAATACTAATAATGCCGGTTATGTTTTTATTGTTTTAATGCTTTGCTGTACTGATTAATATACATGTTATTGCTATGCAATATAAGTATCAAAGCTCTTAAGATAGATAGGGCAGACACATGTATATAGACATATATAAGTTAAGGGGGATGATTTTTATTTGTTAATTGTGTTTGTTGTTTCAAAACTATCAGCTACAAGTTATTGCTTATTCATTATCATACAAATTAAGAATTCAAAAGCATAATTAGTTTCATGATATTTTTTTAACACAATGCACAATAATTATATTAGTTTTGTCACACAAATACGTTGGAAGGATCAACTGCATATTCAAGCATTGACAATCTCAATATGTTCAGTCTGTTGGTCAGTCAGTAAACATCACACTATTGCAATCCCGAGCAAACTACCTTCATTGCTTGTGACCAGCCTCCAACAAATTTAATAAAACTGACCCGGTACATTTGAAGATACTAGTAGTCAGTATCGTTTGGAAAGCTTCTCATTGGGATTGCTTTTTTAACAATACTGGCAACTTCCTTAGATGTTATGACTGCATTAGTGCTCTGGAAAAGGCAGCTAATGTATCAGAGGGCCAGGTTGTCCTCAAGACCATCCACATAGGAGTATACAATCAAGTGACTACTTATGTAAAATGATTTTAGATTAAGAAACCAAAATA
This sequence comes from Panopea generosa, assembly GCA_029582155.1. Lineage (NCBI taxonomy): Eukaryota > Metazoa > Mollusca > Bivalvia > Adapedonta > Hiatellidae > Panopea > Panopea generosa. Next base: position 59,603,551 of record CM055897.1, read on the forward strand.
CAGATCACGGCAGCAGTAAACGTTTTTTTTTTCTTGAATAAAATAACAAGCTTGTAAAATGAGATGGAGGGATGTTGACCTAACTTCTCATATCGGTTGTATTCGGATCTAAGATTGGGAAAGCAGCTAATGAATTTTAAACGTCACTGAAAAATAAAGAAAAAATAACAAAGAGAAAAAAGAACAAATGTTCAAAATCACACTTGAACAGATCAAATGTGTTAAACTAAGGCCAGAAGTAAATGACCTCTGTGTTACTATGGAAGAAAAGGGAAAGCTATTTGTTGAACACTCTGAAAATATGTTTGTATAAGACACAGGTAATAATATAGGTTTAGTTTAAAACAATCTATTTAGCATGACTGCGAAGTAAGATCAGAATTTATATGAATCATTATGGAGTCCCTTTTTCTAGGTAGAACCACCGTTGTTTTTGAGAGGCCAGAGGGTCTAGTTTGGATTCGAACTCTGGCATGAACGGCTATTAACATCCAAGACACTTCTTCCCTGCTTGTCAAGTGCTTAAGGCACGGCATTATCTGATGCCTATTTTGTTCTGACACAAAAACACCAGTTCCTCCCCAGCAAGTGAAATATGCACATTGGATCAAATCTGACCTTAACACTTAACCCAGTGCACAACTATGTGAAATCCATAACCTGCCAGACTTCTCAAATGTACAGTTAAAATGTGTTAAAAAGTATAAAGAGAGAACTCTCCGATGTAAGCAGATTGGTGGGGATGAGTATGTGCATGGTAGTCTTTAACATGGTCTACGATAGGAAACGGGATACATAAACAGCTATACAAAGCTCCGGGATGCATTTCTTGGGGTTGATGAAAACAAGAACGAACTAGTTCAATATCTTCTGGTCATTCTGTACAACAACAGGCCGTACATGTGTTTCAAACAAGCACAGCTATGGTCTGCCACTCGATATATGAAAGGTCACGATAGAAAGCAGTTGATACATATGTCCTGGTATTAGCCATTGATTTTACAAACTGGTTCGTGTGTGCATTGGGTTGAAGTTGGAACTGGAAGATACTTTACGAATGCATAACGTGTCGTAACAACTTGAGTAAGATAGGACGGGGTCCCTGTCAGCATTTTATTCATTCAATGTGCGTGACCAAACTTCATCATTATTTAGTGGGAAAGGAAAGCAACTACAGAGCAGGGGAAAACTGGGTAAAATAAGGCATTTGAAACTATATTCAGTACTTCCTCTAAAGAATCCATGAAGGTGTTATGCCATTTACAGAGTGATTTGTAGTTCATACAACTTATACAAATCACGTTCGAAATCTTCCTGGCATATGCGGGAAAATTGTCTTGCTTAAAGACACCACACATGGCCGTGGTGGAGGATCGATCCCACGGCCATGTGTTCCGTGCTCTACCACTGGACCACGCGCTCCACATGTAATTTGTATTTGTCCCAACAAGCACTTCTTCAAATGCATATGGGCACTTAAAGGAATTGTTCATGCATACGGGTGACCAACATTTGTATCGACAGCGCAGCTATAACGCACCAAACGAACAGCTTATCAGTTCTTTTCCTACCCCCATTCCAAGCCTAAAATCAGTTTAAGCAAAATGTGGGAACCAATCTCTTCGTCTCCTTAATGCTGACAAATGGTATTTCAAAAGATATAAATGTAGAAAGGCTAAAGTATTGTGTACATCATAGTAATATACCAATAGCATTTGAATACATCTAAGTTATAATATTTAATTTGTTTATCATTGAATGATGCTAGTACATAATGTTATATTGATTTACCCCACCGACTTAAATTTGTATATAGATATAAATCGTTGCTTTGTTTAAAGCATTATTTTGGCAATTTTGTATCGTACGTGTTCACGTATTTCTTTTTGTAAAATTTCATTAAGTTTTTAAATGCGTTTCAGATAGATCCAATTGTTGATCTATTTTTACCGCGCAGACATTCTTACATAGGCGTAATTCGCACTTTTGATATGAAAGTGGAGCTCGTCAGAGACCAAGCATTAGTAACTATGGTCGTTGGGGCAAGCCCTAGGCCAACAACACCCTTTGTAAATGCTAAATTCACCGTCCTGCCATCTCGAAAGTCCTGCAATCATCCCCGAATCGAATCGGTCTTGAAGTCGTTTCAAAATAATACGGAATATATTTTATCAGATTCACAGTAATACTATGTTATTAAAGATTCATAGATGTAAAACACATATACTTACTTTTAACAGTCAATGTTTTATTTTCCTACTTGAAGCTATATAAAATATAATGATTCATGTAGTAAGGTTCATACTTACAATAATGTCCTCATTTGTGGTCATTTTTATTGAGTCGCCACGGCCGTATATAATGCCTGTCCTATTTAAACCATCACACACGTCAACAGTGTATATATCACCAGCGTTTCTGATTGTGATGGCACATACACAAACATTAAACTGGGCACACGACTCTTCCATCTTGACTTGGATCTAACAAAAAAAAACGGTCATATAGCATAAATTTTATTTCAATGATGGTCAACTTGATTGGTATTAAAGTTTGAAGCTTCAAAACTCACGATCACTACATATTTCTAAGACTCTTTTCATCAACACCGCTGATTACATGGATCATACAATTGATTGACATGGAGGAGTAGAAATAAAAGTTATATATTTGTTATATTTTTCTTTTATATAAGGTAAAAACTACATGTTCTACCTATAACTACATTAAAATCGTAGTTAAACTTCGTTCTATGCACAAACAAAATATACATAATTTTACATCATTTAAAATGAGTTTATACATTGTATAGCCATATGATCACTGTTATTCTGTGTCACAACAAAATTTTGCCATGATACCGAGCGTCCAAGTTTTTCAAATATAAAAACAACATTACAAAAGGCGGCGAGCATTAATACACATGTTTAATTCTTACAGGTCTCACTACACAGTGTTTTTTTGTTCTATATAAAATAAGGTTTAGGATTTCCATAGTAAAAAAAGAACTCCACATAGATTTTTTTAAGTATTATTTTTCATAGCAGGAATGTATACCCACATATAAATGCACAATAACTGGTAGGTTGACCAGGTTGGGGTTTTTTTTAAAGAGGGTGCAGTGACACCCTGAGATTTGTTGAAAAAGGTAGTCCTCAAATGCTCATAAATACATGCATATGTTGAAATCCTATAAAAGTCACTTTTTTAACACCAGTGATGTCTTATTGCAGTAAATGCTATGCCAACTTTTGCTCTACTCATCTTCAGCAAGAAATCTCACCCCTATGAACCACTTTGAAAAATATTCAAAACCAAATTACATATGACTTTTTTTTAAGCGTAAGAACCATGTTACCGTGGGAAAATTGTAACGGTCACAAAAACGTGGGGGGAAAAGGAGCGTAACTGTGTTGTGAGACGTTATATAGTAAACGTTAATACTTTGAATGAAACATGATTGATAAAGGAACGTTTTTATTTTGGGCTTTGCCATCCTAAATAAGTAACTAAGGCAATAAATGTTTTCTAGTTAAAAAGACAAAAGACAATATTTACGATATATCCATTATTTGTCCATAGAATCAAATTGTGTTCTGCTCCACAAAATTGAATGCATTGACTATTATCTAATGTGTTCGGACTAAGGATTAGAAAGTCAGGGTTCGACCCACCCTATCATTGATTGTCTAGGTGAAATCTTAAAGACATGGGCACGAAGGTTTCAATAGGCATCTAAATTTGATTTATATCAGTATACATTTTGAAATGTTTTGTGTTTTTCAGTATTTACTTGGCGTGGTTATGTGAGTAGTTTAGAATTATAACTCTAATACAACTACGTAATCTGAGGTAAAAATAAAATTATATGGTCATTTACAACGCAAATAGTATTGCATAGAAACGGAGGCAAGCATAAAAAACAATACACATATAGTCTTGAATAGAAATATCCAAATAGACAGCTATTAGAGTAAATGGCTATCAGAAAATTGATAAAAATATGTACATTTAATTTTCATTAAATGTTTCCTTATGTAAATCCATGATTGAATAAAAATAAAAATTACAATCGCACAGTTATAATAATTTCTCATTTCTGACAAAGCAGCAACTTAAAGTGTCAGTTTTTCATGAGAATCTGTATTTTTTACTTATTACGTCCGCTCATGAAGATACAGTCAAATCAGAATAATTTTATTTCATAAAAGGAGATAATAAGCTAGGTTTAACTCGTAACACATTTGGACTGTAGGGACACTTTACATGCATGTACAGATAGTTGATATACGTAGTATCTAGTTAAGATTAATAACTTCTCACATGATATATAAAGGGAAATGTTACGAACACTGTGTTTTAATTTTATGTTTCACAAAACTCTTAAAATTCACGCATTTACGTTACTCCAAGTCACGGAAAATCAGTGCAAAACAGTATAAGTATTTGTTTTCAAAATATATAAATATGGTTAAAATCGGTTAGAGTGGGTCCATTTTACTTGGCCTACTCTTAATGATGTGTGATATATTGAAACTATACGTACTTCTACTGGGTATAAATTACTCCTGTATATAATATACTCTCCAGCAGTATCAAAAGGGACAGAGGCAAAAGTGTGGAATCTGTGGTATATTATAAAAACAAAAGGTAAATGTTAACATATAAACATTTATTTCATGTCAAAATATGTCTTTATATACGACAATACAAATATAAATTATAAAGCATTTGAGTGTTTGTCTGAGATTTAAAGCCTCAATAAGACGCACATTGTGATTTGGTTGCATTTACTCGATGTTATTAATAACAAAGTCCCACATCGGAAGGCAAAATCATGATAATTCTATATTATATGCTATGATTGTATCTCTGTATATTGGAACATCTTAATTAAGCGTTGTTATTGTTTATAGTTCCTTGGAATCATAAACCTCAATCAGTCTTGAAAATGAAACTTCTCTAATCATGTATACTGGAATGTCCCGGAAAAAGGTAGCTTTAAGCTTGAATTTTATCGTATTTTTTTAAAATAATTGTTGTTTTTCAAATACTTTGTAATAGTGTTTGGATAAAATTTACTTAAAAATCCACATGCTATCTTATAAAATCTATATTTTAGACAAAAATTAAAGACGGGTATGTTGTTGGTGAGGTAACAACAAAAAAGTGCGGCATTTGTATTTCTATTTCTGATAGTGCATACAATAATCTTAATTGAGAAGTTCCATACATAGTAGTATACATAGAGTGGATGACAAAATATATAGAAATCGTCTTAAAATGATGGAGGAAAGACACTGGATCGAAACATGTACATATCAAATAAGTTTCTACATTGTAAACATAATTAACGGGTTGTCGACATCAGAAAATAAACATTATTCTATCCATATTTTTGTGATTGAAGTTTAATAATACTTATATAGATATTCTGAAACTACAGTTGTACATGTTAAAACAAATCAATGTTAAACTCTTACCCTGATATTTGAAGCAAGTTATGCCACAGCCAACAACTACTGTAATACCAATGTTCACTTCCGGTTAATATATTAAACTGAAACGAAAAACGTATAAAAAGAAACAATGACATAAGTGTTGGTGTATTTGTCTTTTTTACAATGATACAAAGTGTCGTACAATGATACGGTTTGGGTCATATAAAAATATTTGGCCTGTTTGTTTGTTTTTTAAAATAAAAGTTTAGAAAAAAATATCATTGGTCAATTATAATATATATATATTATAAATATAATATAAACAATTAAAATATAAGTTAATTATAACTGAAAATGTATATATTCAAAAAATGGTATTAACGTCGTTACCGTCATCGCCGATGACGTTGCATATGACGTCAAATGTACATAGAAAACGTTAAAATGTACAAAAAATGTGCGAATATTAAAAGTCTTAAACATTTAAAAGATATAGAAAGAGAAAATAGTGACTTTTTGCCAAATTGTTCAAATGAATCTGTGTGGTGTCGAACGTTGGCCATATTCATATACATTTTTGTAGAAGTATCAAAATATCAAAAATCAACTTGATGGCCGTTTTCTTGTAAAAGTCATAGAACATTTAAAATGCTTAAGTACTGGGAAAATACTCGCGACACATTAAAGTTTATTTAATGTCAAAGTATGATTGTGCAAGTAACTAGGCTTCATATGTAAAGCGAGAATTCGATCTATTTGGATTTTCAGTTTATGACAAAGTCACCTATGAACATGTTATTGTCACGTTTTGGCGGATTTGAAGTTATTTGTATTATAACTATAAACGATAATTAGATGCTTTAGATTCATTTTGAAACAAATCTCATGCTTTAAGATATTTATATCGAAACATTGTCTTTAACTTTATGTTTTGAATATAAAAGAGGTATCTTTTCTACATAAAATCCGAAAAGAATATTTGATTATTTTTTGCTTGAGTTCTCTTAATGATAAAGAGCACAGCTTTTAAATTCCATTGGTGTTGGTCCTTCGTGGTCGAGTTGTCTAAGGCGCCGTCTCAAAATCACTTACATCTAACCTCTAACATCAGGTTCATGTCCCGCTCGCTCTAAAAACTTTATGTGACAAAGTGTGTCAGTTACTTGCGAAAGGACGGCTGTTCTATTCAGATACATACCAATAAAATTAGTTATGCCATATATAACCTGAATGTGTTGAAAATAGCGTTAAACCCCCAATTCATTGATATTTAGCTGAGATATGAGCTTGTGATAAATTTTAAGTTTGAAAGAGGTCATAAGTGTATGAATAGTATTTAATTGAGAGTTGCAAGATTCCAGTATTATTTATCCGCAAAGTAAACTCATACTCCACATAATTGCACATTTATACAAAGAACACCGACAGTAAGTTACTAAATAAGTTGCGCTACAGTAAATGTCTAACATCACCGTAGTATATTAAACTAACCAAATTCGTGAAATAAGGGCATTTATTTATTAATCGAGACAACTATTCTATTCATCGATTTGCTCACTAGAGTGACCTTTCCTTATATAGAGGTCATTTAGAATTGACTGTGGGCGCTACCATATCGAAACGTCACAATCACATGACGAATATACAACGCTTGTCATTAGGATGTCGTCATTGCTTTTCAAAATAATGTTTTATTTTAAATAACACTCAAAAAATGTTTTTAAAAACATGTACGAACTGAAACAAATTTTATATAAAGTTCAGCATTCAATATTCATCATCAGTGTGTATAGTGAAACCCGCAAAAAGAAAATTCTCCGAATAGTCGTTTTATTTAACGTACAGCCCCGCAAATTATTTGGTATCCTACACGCGGTTGTTTTTTACATTCCTGCATTCAATTTGCATTTTCACTCAAATAGTGCATCTAAACACCATTAATAAGCTTTACTTCGTACAATCCCAAACGTACATCTTCATTTCCTCTTAATGCCACCTCCTTTTTTCGTTCATCTTATCACTTTGAAGTCAATAGATCATAGATACAACGCTCTAATACTCGTTATATGCTTCATATCCTCGTGTTTTACCATAAGTGATGTTTGGCAGTTGCCTCAATCGTGTTTTATACTAGATTGAATCCATACTCAAGCTCAGTTGGACACAGTATTATGTCAATTAGATATGACAATAGATTAAATGAATTAACTCTCTATGCCCGCTACTATAATTATAACTGCAAATAAAAAATGGAGCTCGTGATCCCGTGGTAGAGCATCGAACCCATAACCGGAGGATCGTGGGTTCGATCCTCCGCCACGGCTATGTGTAGTGTCCTTGAGCAAGACACTTTTCCGTATATGCTTAGTACTGGTTCTACCCAGGAAAACTTCGAGCGTGATGTGTCTAAGTTATAATAACTTGTTTCACAATCGAAGTAAAATAAATAAGTTAAAACAAATAAAATAGTTTTTCCGAAGTAAACCATTAAATGTAAACAAAATGATCTGTTTAAAAAGTTTGTAAAATATCCTGACTGGCACATAGGCCGTTATCTTCAAATGATAGTGGTTTCATTGTTTATGTTCCTTCTTACAAACATAGTCGACTGTGACACACAAATGTATCGAACTTAAATCAAACAAATTAAACGTGAAACTGTAACTGCCACATGTGTTCCCCGTTGCTTATTTCATGTAGGATTCCTAATGATGTATCTTGTCAAATTGTGGGAAAATCCGTTACATTTTTGGAGTACCTTTCTTTACAATTTATGATGATGATTAGCTAGGAGTAAGGAATTTGCACATCAGTCGGAATATTAACATAGTAAACATTCAGACTAAAAATAAAATAAAGTTTACTCTTTGTATGGCCTTTGTTAATACATTTTTATTAAAATGTGTGTTTGTGATAAAAATATAGTATAAATATTGGTAACTAAAGATAGCATCAATAATAAAAATCTCTTTTATAACTGTAGACAAAAACAATCTTCAATTACTTTCAAGTTTATACATTTGTTGATACAAACAAATACATACATGAATATTAGCTGTTACCTGTGCGGCTTTTTAAGTATGGCCCTCCAAAACCCTTATAAACCAAATGCTGAGTCGCCATTTATTTGGTGACTGAAAATTTTAAAAAATGAATAAATTATATAATCTTTTGAAATGTTACCTGCTTCGGTACTTAATTTGTTAGCGATGAAAACAAAACATACCTTTATTTCCGGTAGTTTATAATTGTCCCAAATCTTGTGTCCAGTTCCGGAAAGCGCATGTAAATTACTAGCCATGATTATTGTACTGTTGGTCGTATTTTCTACACTCACTGTGTCAATATGAACACCGAAGTACGTATAAACATACGTTCCATTAACTTGTACATACTCGTATAGCGGATGACGCCAATCACCAAAGTGCTGAACGCCTGCTTTTGTCAGTCCAATTTAAGTTATTCCACACATATCGTGTTTGTCTGAATCAGATTCTGACGTACATATGGAATCACCATCTACAGTCATTGGTTCGAATTTCAGGGTACAGTACAAACTGTCATCCCCCTGAAGCGATTCGCACCCAAGTGGAGTATCCAGTTGTGGTTGAAAGATTGTCTTGTTAGAGCCTGGATTTTCAATAAGGAAACCTTCTCCGTAGTAGCCTTGCTACAATAATACATGTTTCATAAGTTAATGAGTAAGAAAATTGAGTAGAGTGGGTAGAACAACTTCCTAGTCGTAAACATGTACATGTCAAACTTAAAATGTTTGTATTCAAAGTCATACCATTTATAGCATTTATATTCTGCGAACATTCTCAACTCACACCAGTATATTTTCATTCCTGTTATTATGTTTGTGCTATAATATTCTAATATTCTGTACAAGTATAAATGACTTGACTCTTTTTTAAATTTTACTGAAGAATGGCCATTGTTAAATTTAAGAATCAAAAGAAAGGTGTATTTTATAGCATGTATGCATGGATTCAGCGGAAATGATCGACACGTTAAACGAATGTTATAAATACTATAAAAGAGCATATTTATCTTTATATTATGTTTCTGGACAAAACAAACAATATCCATTCAAGTGATATTATTCCAAAATATTAACGTCATGCTTGAGTTTTAAATTATTTAACGAGAATTTAAAGTAGCATAATTTACTGAATATGTTGTACACTTTAACAATACAATCATGCCATTTTATTTACTTACATTTATCAGTTGACCAGTACTTAAAACTGAACTAAATGCTAACTCAGACCTCTGACCAGATAGATTTGTAAAATGTTCAATCGAACACTGCAGCTGGAATAAAATAAGTATCATATTTACAATACAAAAGGATAATTTCTTCGGCTAAACAGAATATATGAAAAAACAGGATGGAACATTCCAGACTCTGTATCAATGTACGAATACGACAACTTACAACATATATAATGATAGATAGTACAAAAGTAATAACATTAAATACAAAGAAAACACCCTTATATAATGATAGATTGTACAAACAGAAAACATATTATACAGAGAAAACACCTTTATATAATGATAGATTGTACTAACGTAATTACATTTTATACAAAGAAAACAGCCTTATATAATGATACATTGTACTAACGTAATAACATTTTATACAGAGAAAACATCCTTATATAATGATAGATTGTACTAACATAATAACATTTTATACAAAGAAAACATCCTTATATAATGATAGATTGTATTAACGTAATAACATTTTATACAAAGAAAACATCCTTATATAATGATAGATTGTACAAAGAAAACATCCTTATATAATGATATATTGAACTAACGTAATAACATTTTATACTAAGAAAACATCCTTATATAATGATAGATTGTACTAACGTTATAACATTTTATACAAAGAAAACATCCTTATATAATGATAGATTGTACACAGAAAACATCCTTATATAATGATAGATTGTACTAATGTAATAACATTTTATACAAAGAAAACATCCTTATATAATGATAGATTGTACTAACGTTATAACATTTTATACAAAGAAAACATCCTTATATAATGATAGATTGTACACAGAAAACATCCTTATATAATGATAGATTGTACTAATGTAATAACATTTTATACAAAGAAAACATCCTTATATAATGATAGATTGTACTAACGTAATAACAATTTATACAAAGAAAACACCCTTATATAATGAAAGAATGTACTAGCGTAATAACTTTTTATACAGAGAAAACACCCTTATATAATGATAGATTGTATAAACGGAAGAACATATTGTACAGAGAAAACACCCTTATATAATGATAGATTGTACTAACGTAATAACATTTGATACAAAGAAAACATCATTATATAATGATGGATTGTACTAACGTAATAACATTTTATACAAAGAAAACACCCTTATATAATGATAGATTGTACTAACGTAATAACATTTTATACAAAGAAAACACTCTTATATAATGATATATTGTACTAACGTAATAACATTTTATACAAAGAAAACACCCCTATATAATGATAGATTGTATAAATGGAAGAACATATTGTACAGAGAAAACACCCTTATATAATGATGGATTGTACTTACGTTATAACATATTATACGAAGAAAACACCCTTATATAATGATGGATTGTACTAACGTCATAACATTTTATACAGAGAAAACACCCTTATATAATGATGGATTGTACTTACGTTATAACATATTATACAAAGAAAACACCCTTATATAATGGTGGATTGTACTAACGTAATAACATTTTATACAGAGAAAACACCATTATATAATGATTGATTGTACTAACGTAATAACATTTTATACAGAGAAAACACCCTTATATAATGATTGATTGTACTAACGTAATAACGTTTTATACAAAGAAAACACCCTTATATAATAATTGATTATACTAACGGAATAACGTTTTATACAGAGAAAACACCCTTACATAATGATAGATTGTACTAACGTAATAACATTTTATACAGAGAAAACACCCTTACATAATGATTGATTGTATTACCGTAATAACATTTTATACAGAGAAAACACCGTTATATAATGATTGATTATACCAATGTAATAACGTTTTATACAAAGATAACACCCTTATATAATGATAGATTGTACTAACGTAATAACATTTTATACAAAGAAAACACCCTTATATAATGATAGATTGTACTAACGTAATAACATTTTATACATAGAAAACACCCTTATATAATGATAGATTGTATAAACGGAAGAACATATTGTGTAGAGAAAACACCCTTATATAATGATAGATTGTACTAACGTTATAACATTTTATACAAAGAAAACACCCTTATATAATGATGGATTGTACTAACGTAATGACATTTTATACAGAGAAAACACCCTTATATAATGATAGATTGTACTAACGTAATAACATTTTATACAGAGAAAACACCCTTATATAATGAAAGATTGTACTAACGTAATAGCATTTTATACACAGAAAACACCCTTATATAATGATAGATTGTACTAACGTAATAATATTTTATACAAAGAAAACACCCTTATATAATGATAGATTGTACTAACGTTATAACATTTGATACAAAGAAAACACCCTTATATAATGATAGATTGTACTAATGTAATAACATTTTATACAAAGAAAACACCCTTATATAATGATAGTTTGTATAAACGGAAGAACATATTGTACAGAGAAAACACCCTTATATAATGATGGATTGTACTAACATAATAACATTTTATACAAAGAAAACACCGTTATATAATGATAGATTGTATAAATGGAAGAACATATTGTACAGAGAAAACACCCTTGTATAATGATGGATTGTACTAACGTTATAACATATTATACAGAGAAAACACCCTGATATAATGATGGATTGTACTAACGTAATAACATTTTATACAGAGAAAAACACCCTTATATAATGATTGATTGTACTAACGTAATAACATTTTATACATAGAAAACATCCTTATATTATGATAGATTGTTCTAACGTAATAACATTTTATACAGAGAAAACACCCTTACATAATGATAGATTGTACTAACGTAATAGCATTTTATACAGAGAAAACACCCTTACATAATGATTGATTGTATTGCCGTAATTACATTTTATACAGAGAAAACACCCTTATTTAATGATTGATTGTATTACCGTAATAACATTTTATATAAAGAAAACACCCTTATATAATAAAAGATTGTACTAATATAATAACATTTTATACAAAGGAAATACCCTTATATAATGATAGATTGTACTAGCGTAATAACATTTTATACAGAGAAAACACCCTTATATAATGATAGATTGTATAAACGGAACAACATATTGTACAGAAAAAACACCCTTATATAATGATAGATTGTACTAACGTAATAACATTTTATACAAAGAAACCACCCTTATATAATGATGGATTGTACTAACGTAATAACATTTTATACAAAGAAAACACCCGTATATAATGATAGATTGTATAAACGGAAGAACATATTGTACAGAGAAAACACCCTTATATAATAATGGATTGTAATAACATATTATACAGAGAAAACACCCTTATATAATGATAGATTGTACTAACGTAATAACATTTTGTACAGAGAAAACTCCCTTATATAATGATTGATTGTACTAACGTTATAACATTTTGTACAGAAAAACACCCTTATATAATGATTGATTGTACTAACGTTATAACATTTTGTACAGAGAAAACACCTTTTATAATGATAGATTGTACTAACGTAATAACATTTTGTACAGAGAAAACACCCTTACATAATGATTGATTGTACTACCGTAATAACATATTGTACAGAGAAAACACCCTTACATAATGATAGATTGTACTAACGTAATAACATTTTATACAGAGAAAACACCCTTACATAATGATAGATTGTACTAACGTAATAACATTTTTTACAAAGAAAACACTCTTATATTATGACAGATTTTAAAGCATCATACTCCTTACATTACGATATAGTGTAAATAACTATCCCCGCAAGACAGTTGTCTTAAAATACAACAGAATCTTCTCCACGTGTATATGGTGTAAAATAGCATATTGAAATTAATCATTGTGTATAAAAAGTGTAGAAACATATTTCTTATGCAGGAGAGTCGATCAATGGCTAGTTTTTAGTGATTACAATTGCTGTAGTGTTTTTTGGAAATGTTTCTTTAGATATATTTTGATGAAACTTCCAGGTTTTGACGATAATAGACTATTACTTTATGTTGAGATTGTTAGTGTACTATTTTGTTGTTACCTGTATTAGCTCATATTTTACATTAGTCACTAACCTATACAATGAATCTGTCTAGATCATATCCAACTAACGCATAAACTTAAACATTATTAGTAGTTTTGGAAACATTTTACGATAAAATAAATTTCCGGGACATTACGATAAGTTATGATTAATCTGTTCCTGTTTCCTGCGTCTATTGTTGTAATTCAGTCCAACTGTAATGGACGCGGGAGCACACAACAGCCGAGGCTTTTGATGGTTCATTAACCAATTTTGATAAACTGATATGATAATTTATTTGCCGGTCAAATGTACTGGATAATTGATTAACAGAAGATATTGGTTAAGACAAGGTACATTAAAATTTTATAAAAAAAACAAAAAAAGGAATTACCTTGAATCCTATATTGAATCCGGCCTTTGAAATATCCAAGTCTGAGAGTGTGCTGTTGTTTACATTTAGTCTTGACATTGGACCATATGACTCGAAATGATTTTGGTTGATGAACCTGAATTTATTTAATTAAGGCATTAAATAAATAGGAAATCTACAAATATCCATATTGTAGACATTCATGCCATAGTTTGCAACAACATTTATATAGTTTAAAAATTAAAATAATAACATATGGAAACAATAATAAATGTTGGTTTAGTGGAACATTATTTTCATTTCATCGACAGAGGAGATTTGAGCTCTCTTGTGAAATTTAATATATATAGTTCATCAACATTTATTTCATTATTGAAACCAGTAAAATTACGTTGTGAAATCTTTGTGTTTTATCAAAATGCATGAAATAATTATTTATTGTTCAGAGATGATCTATATTCTCTATTTATTAGTATGCACTTTATCGACATAGCTGGTCATTTGACATGAAGGGGGTAAAAATATCGCTCTACAGCAAGGAAAGTAAGATTTAATATTAAAGTTAATTGATTTACTGATAAATTAATGGAAACAGTCATTCATGATATGCATACATGTTTTCATCATCTTTCAGATTATGAAGAAAATATTTATTTTCAATATCAATTCAGAATGAACTTAATATAAGTAAAGTAAATAAGTATTGGATTTTGTTTTAAACTACAGAAAAAATATTTAAGTGCTATGTAAATATATTATTTAATGCAATGAACCATTATGCCACACAAAAATTACCTATGGGCATAATTATGAGGATACATATGAAAGTATTTAAGACATTTTCTGCATGTTTAGTATGGTTCTACATTATTGATAAAAAAATCAGTGTGAATTGTATATGTATATAAGTTGATAACACTATTTAAGTTATTTTATTTCAACATAGACCTTGAAGCAAAGCCATCACACCTCTAAGCATGCATATATCCTTCGACCAGAGGAGAACTGATAGAATAGTTGACCAGTTAATTTTAAATATGTGTAATAGTAAAACAGAAAAGTGATTATTATATAAAAATAGTTTATGTTGAGAGTGACAATAAACATGTTAATCTGATGTAATAACTGTAAATCGAGACGGAGACATCCGAATGACGACAATGTAACTATTACATTCAACAGAGAATGTTAAGATTTATTTTATCATGATATAATTATGAACATATTTTATCTAAAAAAACATATACTCTGCACTACTCGTTATTTCTATATTTGAAAAAAAAGGTTTCTGTTTCACGAACTCATAAGTATATATTTCAACACTTTAGAAATAAGAAAAAAACTGCATTTGTTTCATTTATATCGACTACAATAATTCAACAGTCAAAACTGAGTTAAGTTGTTCAAGTATTTAAGTAAAACTTTAAAATATTGATGAAACAGAAGCTTGGTCTATTTCAAAGTAGTTCGCAGTGATCCTATCGGATTTGTTTACACTTGGCGAAAATAAGCGAAATCTGCACACTTGTACTATGAAGTATAAGCTTTCGTTAAAGCATTGTTTTTTATTAATATAGTGCGACATGTTTCTCGTTATCAGCGTCCCTAGCGGTACGTTTTTTGGACGTTTTTTTTGGTGTTTATCTCTTATAGAATAGTTAATACTAATTAAAGTACTTATTTATTTCCTGTGATAAGACTTTTACTTTTATACAAATAAAACACAAATTGTGTTACCTATATATTTAATCATTACGACGGGGTTGATTAAACGTGTGTTTTAAAAAAAACATATATTTTGAACATTCACGCCTGATTGCGCAAAAAAGCTCTGGTACAAGTTTTTGTAATTTATATATGTTTAAAGAGAATATATCAAGATTTTTCAAAATTTCAAAACTTGCTAAAAGCATTTTTAATACTTTTATATACTGACTGACCCGTATTGCCAAAAGGATCTATTTAAATCTATTTAAACATGCCAAAATAATGTTTAAACAGGGGTTTCCTAACTTGGCCTACGCGCATTATTTTTATTTCATTTTGATCCGTTATACAGGTTTACATTAAGTAAAAAGTGATTCATCATAGAAAGTGTCCGAATGACGATGTGGATGGCGACATGCAGTATTTAAGTGCTGTCTATTTTAGAATCGGGTTTGCTTCAAGTTTACAACTCCAATTTAAATATGATTTTGTCACATTTTGGTGGATTCGACTTACCAAACTATTCGGATTTTATTCATTAAAGCCTCATTAAACTTCCGAAATGCACACTTTTCAATAATAACAAAAATGATTGTTATTAAATGCGTTTATAGAACTGCTAAAACCATTCCTAAAGACCCCTTACTGACTGTTTTTGAAAAAGCGAGAAAATAAATAACTTTGATCGAAATGTGTATTTCTTAGGCGAGTGAACCGAACTTTCAACTTTTGTTTACATTTTTGTAATTCCGTAATGACTCGGTTGCTTTCCGACTGTACCTCAACTAGTGTTCGGAAATACATAAATGAATACTGCAGTGGTTATGTTCGGATTAAGACCGTTAGATATGGGGTTCATTAACAAGATTAGAAAAGTTATGGCTTCACTTATATTGTATATCGTTATTAGGTTTTCTTTTTATTTAAAAAAATATATTGATGTCTGCGATAAAACTGTATCGAACGTAGTACGCATTATATCATTTATACGCATTGAAAAACAATGAGTACGGAATACTAGTTTGGTCTAGTAACTCTTGCTCAGGATCCTCCCTTGCATATACGCGTGATACTATCGCGCGCGCTATTATGTCACAAATTACTTTATCGCAGTCAATATTGAGAGGCTACCAAAGGTGGTTTGTTTAGTACAGTTATTAAAAAAAGTTATTTTATTTTTTATTTTATATAAACGATTCATCGCTTTAGCTCGTGGGTTCCGGTTCATTAATACACTGAGGGGAATAAAGGGGATGTTTTTTTAATTTTTAACAGCATCCCCTACAGTCCCCAGTTCTATGTTTCTCTCTGAAGTGAATTGATCATATATTACCGTCCGACGCGTTTCAGAAAAAGCTTCGTAACTCTCCGTTTTCTGCCGAAGGGGTTTATCGGAAAGAGACGAACATTAATTTGTAAACAAAACCCGTAATAATGTGCATTATATTTACTTTTTCGTTTGCAAAGTCTCTCAAATAAACATGTATTCTATCATCTGGAAGAGTAAAACTGACTTAAATTAAAACTAAAAACGACCGTTTCGGAAGTTTAATGAGCCTTTAACTTGCAAATATACTTGAATCTGTGCTTTGTTAAGGTGACCACTGATGTAGCCAGTAACAGAATCACAAGTTCACAATTATCCCGAATTTGTAAATATATGTGGTGATTTGGTGCTCTTCAGCAGTTAATATAAGTTTTCATATAAAAAAAATGTTTTATAAACATACTTCAATTCACGAAGTAATGTTACTGTATACTTTTTTAGTAAAACTTATTAATTAAATTCCTAATATATACTTAAATATATTTATTCATTTAAAATATAATAACTTTTGAATCCACATGATCAATTTTTTCTGAAAGTAGCTTTTGGTCATACGGTGTATCCTGTTTTTGATTCTGCAACCCTTAGAATTTAGCTATAGGACCATTACTATTAAATATGAAAAAACACATGTTGATACTTTATCCTTCCGAAACTGACCTGAGCTATTGTAAAGTTTGGTAATTTGTTCAATTTCTAAGTCCATATATTTTGACACATTGCCAATTTGTAATGTCAGTATCATTACATATGTAACGGTTTAATACACATCACATAAGAAATAAGAGCCAGTAATTAGTTTATTTCTACAATTTGTTAATTAACTGCTAATTAGAAAGGAATGTGGTCCGTATGTATCCATGGTACTCTTTGCTGCAGAGAATGCTCATCCTTTTCAGACCACGTGATTGCTTATTGATACGTTGTATATGGTTTCCAATAAAAAAAGATAAACATCTTCAGGGCTAGAATTAGCGGAGTATGTTCGCTTTTGTTTTGTTAATTGTAGCATTTTTTAATCAGACATCTGTCTAAAATTGCATAAAAATTATTTATAATGGCATTATTCTATATATACACTAATAACTGTTCATACCAATGTACAAAGTAGTAACCATCGTAGCTGTCGTAATAATAATCATAATCATGGTTGCATTCAAAGACGGTATAAGGGATGTCAACAGTGACATTGTCGTTTGTTTGGCTGTAAAACTGTAATTCGAAACGTATATGGGCGATATTCGGATAATAATCATAATAACGTTCTCTTTCAGTTGTCACAGTATGACTTTGTTCTGAAACATAAATCAAATAGGAAATCCTAAATATTGAAAATGCAGACATTTGTAAATGAACATGGAATGTTATATATATTGATTAAAATAGTTAACATTAAATATTGATGATATTTTACTACATTTACGATCAATAGGAAATCAGTATTTCCAAAACATTAAAACCTATATAAAGTATAGCCGAGTCAGTGTCAGTTAATTCAGTATCTTAATTTACATATAATATAATTGTTTATTCATATTTCATATACATCTTACCACATTATTACAAATTAGAGAGTAATTATAATAATTATAATATATATTGAAATGACGCCTCGTGCTTATATCGTATTGAATCCTTGGACAGCCTATTTCTTTAAGCGTGGGATTTAAATATATATATGAACAAGACAGGCTTACCTAGACAGTATGCTGATAAATTAGTTTTCGGTGGTGTTAAATAGACATACATTTCTTCTCCACATATTTTAGCCCTAATGTATATTTCTTCTTTGAATCCAAACTCTTCAAGTCCACCGACCGTCGCATTCAGAACAACTTCACCGGAAGCCATATCCTCATATTGCCTTTCCGTTATATTATCTACACGAAAACAAATAATAAAAAGATAACATGGGAAATTCTCTATACGTGTTTGTTTTGTATATGTTCTTTACTATTGATGCAAAAACGTATCATAAGCCATTGAGATATTTAGTAATCTAAATTAACAGATTGAATAATTGACACTACACAAACATAGTAGTAACATTATATGTCAACACTACATAACTTATAATATAAAAGATGAGTCCGTTCTCTGTCGATAAAACTAGATGCCATCAACGCATCATCCGGAAAAACGGTGTTAATGTAAAAACAATGAAAATAAGTTTAAAATGAATATAAAACATCTAAATATTATTAATAACTAAATACGAACGATTTAGATTTAAAACCGCCAAAACGTGATGAAAACGATGTATATTTGAATCCCAGTCGTGAAATCAGAACATAACCAAATTCTGTAGATAAATAACAAAGTCACACTGCTTGATGACCTCACCAGGTCTTAAATCCATGTAATATATCTGTACCATAAGAAAACTTTAAATATGTAAACTTTTATTGATGCGATAGTTTGACATTTTGTCGTGTTTGCTGGGTTTCTTTATTGCACTTTTTCAACTACACTTGATAAGTGTGTTTCATAGAATCTATATAGCTGATATTATATACCATGAAAATAAGTTAAAAGATGTTATCGCGAAAACATATTGTCAATGATATAATATGCTCAAAACTAACCGTTGACGAATATTGGATAATATGTCCCACAACCGCCTAGTTTAGGTTTGTTGAAGACCGTTGAAAGTCTGGCCAAACCAATAGTGTACCATCCTGTCTCCAGACTGGTATCAGTAACCATTGGTTCTTTGTAAAGTACCGTGTATTCTCTGGTCCTCCGTCTTGTGTCAGGAAGTCGCTTTGTTTTTATATGACAGTCTTGTCCTGTGTAGTTAGAAATATAAATAAAAGAGCTCAATAAGTAAATCATAACAAAGTGTATAGTTATAATTTATAGGAAATATACATTTTTGCATAATTTTTGGCAAAGAATTTGCAGTTATTTAAATCAAACATATATAGCTGGTATATTCGCGTCTAGTTGTATCATTAATATATTCGATGAAAAAAAACATTAGCTTGAAATAGTGATAATACTAAGCATCATTTTCAACACTTAGACATATTGATTATTGAAATAAATTAATGACCTTAACATTAAATCTTAAAGAAATCGACATATTTAAGTTAAGATTTGTTTTATAGCAGCTTCTTAATATCGTTTAAAATAACGACAAACCCTCAACGATTTTGTTACAGTGATATCGGGGATGATGTTTTTGTTATCCAAACTGAATACTGAAAACAATAGAACATATACAAGATTATGTCAAATGTTGCAATATTCACTATCATACATGTACATGTATTTGTATTCAATCTTTATATGTTTCTACTGTTTAGCGTAAATTTACTCAATTATATTTGAAAGTTCTTGAATTATATTGTACATTACTTCATTTCTATATTTACACTGACCCAAAATGAAAACTTTACACTTGATATGTTTGAATATTTCTTTTGTTAACATACATATTCCAAAACGTGTTAAACATGGCTATAAGAATTGAATTGCAGATAATCATTATGCATTTTTTTTTTAAAAAATGTACGTAGTATTCATGCGTCCGAGCACAAAAAAAAACGTTTTTCTTACTTTGCACGTGCTCAACATCCGGTTTTTCACTTACAGGTTTTACACCGACAAGTAATCATTCCTGGCTTAGCACAGAACTTAAATTTGTTTTAAAAAAACATTTTTATTTAGCGATGCCACGTCTTTCTGAAACTGAGAGAAATCAGGATCTTTGTATGCTCCGGGCTGGTTCATTGGTAAATACCTATGCACGTCATTTTGGCTGTTCAAGATAGACTATTTATATTCTTGCGAACCGGTACAATACTACTGGATATGTCAGAGATCGTGTCAGGCCCGATCGCGTACGTGCAACAACGTTACGTATTCATAGCGCTATTACGTTGACTCACCTACGTTATCGTTTCTTACCTACAACACGCACTCCTTGGTGTGTCGGTGTTCATGCACAGACGATCATAAATCGTTTGAAATAAAAACGCATTCCAATTCGCGCTCGTCGGCCAAACACTGGTCAGATTCAGACAGATTCAGATTCACCGAGCTCTTATGGGCACGACGTCATTTGCAATACATGCAAAACCAGTGGCAATGCCTCTATAACCCCGAGCCTGAACCCCATAGAACACGTATGGAATGAATTGGATCGGCGGGTCAGGTCAAAACATCAAATACCATGCACGATCTCCGAAATGCACTTCTGTTGGAATGGCAACGTATTCCAAACACCCTCATTTAGCGTTACGTAACTTCACAGAGATGGCGTATTCAGGAATGCATTCGTAAAAAACAGAATCCACACTGGTTACTGACGTTTTAAAAAAAAAAAAATTTTGTACTTAGCCATCATTTTCATTGTTCTGGAATTTTTATTTTGACCCTTCTTCCTTTCATTGATCAAAAAAATGCAATGTCTGATTTTATTCCAATATATTACTACACAGAAACATAAATATAGCCATAAAGCTTCACTGAAAACTTTTTTAGCTCTGAATATATATTTATCAGCAAAAAAGGCACTTTTGAAGTCGATGTAAAGTTTTTATTTTGGGTCAGTGTATAATTTTTCGTTTTATTCAATAACTGGGGATTTGTCTATTTCTTTTTTATATATTTATACTGAATTTCTTACTCTAGTTTTGTAAATCCACTTCATTTAGACCGTAAACAAATTATTTGTATTCAGTATAGCGCATTAGTATTGTATCCAACACCTACTATTCTAAGTCGTCTATATGTGTAATGTATATGTTTCATTTTTTTTGTATAATTGGATTCTGGAAAATATTTGTTTTATTTGTTACTGAGGGTTTAATAAATCATGTTTTATCCAGACCCTGACGTTTATATTCGAGATAAGTGTATGTAATAAAGGTAAATGTAGTCAGAAATAAACATTGTATTTAAAAGTAAACATGAGCTATTACTGAGTTAAAAAACAGCTGTAGAGTAAAATCTTTATAAAGATAAAAAGCCAAAAAAATACATCACTACAAGTATATATGGTAACTATTATAATTTATTTTTACAAAAAGAAGTTTTTGAGCTTTATACTGAAAAAAGTCATAGGTAGTCACAAACAACGAAGTATGTGTCCAACAGGAGATCTTATAGATAAGAGACCAGTATTTC
Source organism: Panopea generosa (assembly GCA_029582155.1). Taxonomy (NCBI): domain Eukaryota; kingdom Metazoa; phylum Mollusca; class Bivalvia; order Adapedonta; family Hiatellidae; genus Panopea; species Panopea generosa. Next base: position 59,625,851 of record CM055897.1, read on the forward strand.
GTTATAACATTAATTATTGAGCAAATTCGAAGTTATTTATTTGAGAAGAATTCCCACAGAAGAGTAATTACTTTATTATTGGTTGCAAAAATATTATTGTATTGTATACCTTTGTGCGTAACAACTAGTTATTTGTTATGTAAAATAGCGTTTTCACAAATTGTTTCAGTTTAGCATAAGTTCCGATATCGCTCATTCTTTATTATATTTTCTTGTTTATATGTCATGTTTGATATATCTCGGTGAATAAAAACATTTTCAACCGAATACTTACTGTTATTTTCAATGCAATATTGTGTTTCAACTTGAAGATATTTTGGATATTTAGATAAAAAAATAAATGCTGTTTTATGTCCTCTTTCTTATATCTACCAATGATCATGTTGATCAGATACAACATTTAAAACCACATTGACCATTTAATCAGTTTAACTTATACATGTTATGGCATTGACATACGATCTAAAATGCTAGTATTTCATTCTCATCAGAAATTGATAGAGAACCGAGAACCTTCAAAATACAAGTATATACTCAGTTTAACATAAATTCGTTTGAAATTACAACATCAATTCTATATTCTATAAATAATTTTATCAACATATATAAACAAAAAGATGACGTAGCATTTAAATCACGCACCCGCCAAACAAGGACAAAGCCAATTATAAGTACAATACATAGATTGACAGCATGAGCCATCGTCCTAGAACAATCGGTAGCTAAAGACGCCACTGGGGAGCTCAGACGTGGCTAAATGAGTGCATTTAACCTTGCTCTTCCCCCATCATCACAATAAGACGAGACACCAAAATACAGTATTCCCTCCTAACAAATACGACAGCTTGTGCATGGTGAAAATGCACATTTAGATATATATAAAAAGCAACAAGTAATTCTACACTATCAGGAGTCTTCGTCGCTTTAATCCATCACTATTTTTTAAGCATGGACACAAATTCAAATGACAAGCGTAGTGCAAAAGTTAAATGATGAAAACTGAAAAATGATTAAGAAATAACTTACGCAAGCAACGATTTTCAAACGCCGGAAATTCTGAATCACATGCACACATTCCATCCGTCCCACATTTGGCATTTTTAAGAGGACAGTCTTCATTCGATGTACAGCCTTGTCCAAGTACTGTGAAAACAGTGAGTTTGGTTGTATACATAATAAATATATTTGTCAACTGTCCTTAATTTTAATTATATAAAAATATCTAAAACAATGGATGCATTGGTATAAATATCTGTTATAGGCCGTGAGCTAAACAAAAAATTGGTACCAATTTTCTGGCAAATTCCCCCTATGATTTTTTGAAAGATATATATCTCTACACCAAAAAAATTCTGGGGGGCCATATCTTTGGCACAGCTTAATGTCTGAAAATGAGCAATTCCAAAATGGCTTCCAAAATGGCCGCCAATTTCTTAAAAAATCATTATCTATAATATACACCCGATTTTCAAATTTTAACTGCATAAATGTATGTGTTTTAAGTTACTTATCACATTAATGTATGAAAATTGTAATGTTCTTCATTAAAACACACTCTGTTGAAAAATAAAAGGATTTTTGTTAATAAAAACTAAAAACATCAACACCAAGAACACATTTTTGCATTAAAATTGTATAAATTTTATGTTTTTTATATGTTAGATGGTATATGTCCTAATATTTTAATCAGATATGATATAAAGTTAAACAGAACAATAGATTTTATCAAAATTAGGTGTTAAAATCTCTCTTTTTTGCGAATTACAGCAAAATCAAAGTGGGTGGGGTAAATCGCACAATATTTACACAATTTGACAATTAGTCATAATTTATATACATATATTGGTTAATCATGTTGAACATTTATTTCTAATGAAATTAATTCATGAACACTAAATATTGATGAAAATACAAACTTGAAATATTTATACATTTGTTTTAAACAAGAAGCCAATGTAAGTCAATCACCTGAGTAAAGAATTGAACCCTGTGGAGGCCCTAAATTTGACAAAAGGAGTCCAGACTGATCAAGTTTTATACAGGACTACCAGACAATACTAGATAAAAAATATTCAAACTCCATTCATTGTGTTTATTAACACTTTGTAAAAGTTTAATCTCTGGAAGCCCTTAATTTCATCCCAGCAACCCAGTTTGAACAATTTTGATAAAGGACTATAAACCAATTGACATACGACATATCACTTGCAGAAGATTTAAAAAAGCTATATTTACCTATAGCATTCTCATATATTATAGAAGTGTTTTTAATACAAGGCCTCGGTAGACCCCAGTCCATTTATTAGAATAAAGAAAACTCTATCATAGTGATATTCTATAGGAAATAGGAAAACATTTTTGAGTTGAAGCTTTTTGAAGATTCACATTTTCAATTTTTCTAATCAAAGTGGTAGTCTAGTGATAGAGCTTCTGCCTCGCATGTGGTAGGTCATGGGATCTATCCCCAGTCGGGTCACACAAAAGATTTAAAATGGTACTAGAATCTTCCTCACTTGGTGCTCATCACTTAGAGAATAAGTCTGGTCGACCTGTTGTACGTATCATGTGACTGAGTGGGTATCATGCCGTATGTCTGTGACATATTTCAGTGTGACAACGCTTACAATATTGTCTGATTCAAGTAGACACCATCTTGATATGACTGAAACAATTTTGAAAGGGACGCTTAACACCATACAACACTAATCCTCTTCTCTTCTACCCCTGCTGGTCCCTTATTGATATTTATTCCTCTTTAAAGGACCGAGTCTCAACCACTTATTAATGCTCAAGATCTGTAGATGATACTTTTGAAAATACACAATTCCATCCGTTTTTAGACCCCTGCTGAAACTTTATGGAGATCATAAGATCACAGTTAAAGGACCCAATTCCAACTGTTATTACTAAACAATAGAGTTCTCAAGATGAATAAGATATAATTCCAAAAATGGATCAGAAAAATATTCAGCTCCATGTGTATCTAACTTACATGTCAAAATATCAACACTTTCGTTGGTTATATTTTGCTGAATGCAAGCCAATCCCTGGTCTGTATTTAATTGATTATGCTATTTAAAGAAATACACTTTTTATAGCAGGGTGAAGATATATGCACTCAATCCCTTAACTTCAGTGTGTATATTCTAATAAAACCAAACGTCCATAGAAGAATAAGGGTTAAAGGACACAGTCGCCCCAATTGTTATGATTAAACAATGATTCAGCTCTTAAGATGATCAAAATAATTCCCTTTTCTGGGGCCCCAATAAGTCCTAACCCTTTCATTTGAACAAACTTGAAACTCCTTTTCATAGTGATATCTATACTGAATAAAAACGAATTTGGCTAGTCGGTTATTGAGACTTTATTAAATTAAGATTTCTCGTGGCCAGGGTCTATGATCATAGCATAAATAAACCTACTTATTGCAAAAATCAAAGCCAGGTATTGCACTTTCCAAGAAGAATATTGTTGAAATTTTGAATAAGAAAACAACTGATAAGTCTCTGGGACGGGTCCAGTCATGGCACCAGGGTCTTGATTTGAACAAACTTCGCGTAAGAATGCTTCACTTAAAATTTGGTGAAAACCTATCGAGCAGTATCGGAGGAATGATTTATAGAAATTGTTGATAGACATTCGAGCTAATAGGTATTTAAGTGATCACTAGCCATATAAAAGCATCTTTTAAGTAATTAGAAACAGTTGCATATTTTTTTCATCTGTTTTTCAACTGTCAAAAAATAACTTATCCTTCCTAAACCATAGGCATTTAAATACCCATACGGACAAATCGGACAGACAGGCAGATGTATGGATGAAAAGAGATCCTACTAGCTAATTTAAGACTTATCCATGTTGATCTTGAAGCACAGCTCATTCAAAAGGATGACAATTTAGACCAAGAAATATACTTGAGAATAAATGGTTGTGCTCTTTTATTAACAGCTACAGCAATATCTACTGCCATTGTAGTGATTTTTTAAGTGATAAGGAAAGGGAAGAGAATGGTTTATATATGCTTTTACATAATTATCAAGAATACAATCTTTTGAATGAAAATCCATATGATTTGTTTAACGACATATTGCGAAGGAAACACCTAAATATATTCGGTAGCGTTCAGAAAACAAATTAAAATATTTTGTAAAGAATGCATTCTCCAGGTTGATAACCAGTTATTTGGATACATGGTTTTGGTAGCATTTAGCTGACATTTGGTTGTGAAGGAAGTACTTCAAAATCCACCAGGACCATTAACCTTGGCATTGGCTAACTGTCATGGTATACTCAAGAAAACAAATAAATCTGCACTTGCAAGGAACATGTCCAATAGACCAGTATGTGTTAGTGATGCTATGATGATTGTCAACAAAGTAAGTGTTGAGAACCTAACGTTTGGAGATCTGTACAAAAACACATTTGATACTGGAACGCAAGAATAGCTTTAGATTTATTGTGGTATTTGATGTAAACTATAATGCAGATATGAATAATAGAAGCTCGGGTAGTCGATTGTGGATCTGTAATATCAATAGAGGGCAACCAAATCAGCAATAGAGATGCCTCTAAGGTTTTCCAGAAGGCAAGACAGCATTAACCAATTTTCTTGTTGATACTTGGAAGGTCCCATAGTACCTTGCCGTTCTAGGTGACAAAGAGATGTTTGCAACATCAGAAAACAAATGTTATAAACTAACGTATGATACTGTTTGTCATGTGGAAGAGCAAACATCTTCACACGAAAAACTGAGACTCGTACGCTGCTAAATGCTTCTACATGCCAGTCAACACTTTAACTCTATTGCCATTGAATCAGAAGATGTGTTTATGCTATGTCTGGCACTTTACAGGGAGATCGAGCATATATTTATCAGATGTAGGACCAAGAATAGACAGCGATACAGAGATATATGGAAACTCTCTTAGTGATAATGGAAGTTTTTCAAGTATTTACCAGATGTGACCCAGTGTGTGCTTTCAATGGTCATGGAAAGGTGTCTACAATTAGATTTGTTATGAAGTCCAGTGTATTCCAATCAGCTATGTTAAAGTTGGGTGAAGAATGGATTGTACTACTTTGCGAGCTGATTGCATCTCTCCTAGACTTCAAATGTAGGATATATGCTGCAAAGGCTACTGATACTAAAGTGAATAGCTTGTGCAACAAGATGTTTCGGGTTTAATATCTTGGTGTTGAATCAGGAAAACTTCCACCCTGTGAAGGCACATTATATCTCCACTCATTGCGAGCAAATTATCAGACATCTGGCGTAGAAGCCTAATAAACTTTACTGAAATTCAAGTCCAAAAGATCACGGATGGTTCATGGAAGATGGTTAGTTGGAAGCTAAATGGATGAAGTGATATTCTGCTACACAGGTTGTTATAGAATTCATGTCTCCTGCAAGTACGCTAGATAATGTAAATTACCAACATGTCATTGTCTGTTAAATGCACTAAAATGCTCATCCGTCTCATTAAGTCGAGTAAGAGTTTTGATACGGAACATACAGATAATGGTGAGAATGACAGTAATGATGACATGTACACTATAATACTACTTCTTGTAACAACGGAAATGTACAGAATGGATTAAAAACACATAGTGTTTAATTACAGTATAAGATTATGTTACTTTAGAATTCAAAATTGCTTGAAACAGAAGTTTATGTTGTGTAAAATTTTCCTAAAAACACATTCCATATTTTGCGAGTGTACCTATATGTATCGTCATTCTTATTATGTTATATGGAAGTCATTAGCAGGCTTGTATGATTTAAATTACAGTTCATATGATCATATGATTTAAACTTGATAATTATATTTTAAAAAATGAATAAATACTACTTGTAAATGTTACGTGTCACATTTTTGTAACATATTTTATGTTTTATAAAGTTATAAAAAATTGTTTGTATTGTACTAACATGTGTCCACAGAACATTTATAAAAGCATCAGAGCGAGACGATACCATTTGGGTGTTAATATGAATCAAAGCCTGCAGGCATTTGATCTGATCCAATTTAAACTGATAATTATATCTAAAAAAATGAATAAATACTACTTGTAAATGTAACATTTCACATTTTTGTAACGTATTTTATGTTATATAAAGTTAGAAAATTGAGTTTGTATTGTACTAACATGTGTCAACAGAACATTATATTAGAACATTAGGACGAGATGAAACCATATTTGTGTCAATATTAATCAAAGCCTGCAGGAATTTGATATGATCCAATTTAAACTTGATAATTAAATTTTAGAGAAGTGAATAAATACTACTTGTAAACGTTACATTTCACATTTTTGTAACGTATTTTATGTTATATAAAGTCATAAAAATGTGTTTGTATTGTACTAATATGTGTCCACATAACATTATACAAAAGCATTAGGACGAGAAGAAACCATATAGGTGTTAATATGAATCAAAGCCTGCAGGAATTTGATCTGATATTTTAAGATGATTTTTGGAACGATTATATAACTGTTTTTATCAGATGATTGTAACACAAATATTGTTTAGAAGAAATAATTAATAATAATAAATTACATATAACATTACTTATCTGATACACTTGTGTTTTATTATGTATTTTTGTTTATGTTAATTTAATACTTTATAAACAAATCTAAGAAGGGATTTCAATAGAAATATCGGAAATCAATATTACTTCTAAAAAGTAACGTCAAATGTAATTGTAACGTAAAAATACAAAATGATTACAAAATAATTGCTTAATGTGGTATTTTATATCAGAAGAACACTTCTGCTCTTGTTTAAACACCATTGGATAACACCTATAACAATTATTCACTGCACTAATGCAACTGTTTTGTATACCAAAAAATAAGAAATTATTTGTAATGATTTTTAATGAAATTACAGTTACCATAGAAACTCACTAAAATCAGACACTAAGCTGTGCCTCAGAGGTGGCCCCCTGACTTTTTCATATACCACAGACATGTATCTATTCAAAAAATAGTATAGCAATTTGCCAGTCTGATTGGTACCAATTTGTTAAATTTTGGGTCTTAGCTCACGGCCTATTATGCTTTTAACAGTTTCAAAGCATAGGCTTTCCCAAATTTAAATCATAGATCGTTTGTATTTTGAAGCTATGAATAAGTTATGAATTGGTGCACTATTGACAAAAGTATTCACCAATGCATTATAAAGGGTCAAACTTTTGTGGAAATTTTGCCTTCGTAATGTAACTTTTGCTACATTACAAATACCCTAGTTCTTCCAAGCTGCATTTTGAAGACATGGATAGTTACATTATTAACAACGGTATTCAACAATGCGTTATAATGGAGCAAACCTCTTGTACAAACGTTGTCTTCGGATATGTAACCTTCGTTACATTCACACAACCCAGTTCTTCCACATCTAGTATGTGCTGAAGTCTTGCAGAACAAGTCAGAAACACATCGTGTTCCGATGACTGAAATATAAATATGCACATTTCAATGTGGGTTTGCGTTTTTGTTTTGATATATAATGCAAACTCTAAATACGGGTATATAATATGTTTAATAATGCATGCTTGTACACAATGTATTAAAAAAATATATTTACAAAAGTTATTTAAATGTGATTTGTTTCATTGTCTTGTCTTTAATCACAATCATCTTTAAATACACGACAATATGCAATATGTCTAAATCATAATGCATGATTTCAAGGGTCTGTCAATCTTTAATGCCATATCGTTAAGACCGAAACAGCACATTTCCGTTGATAATAAGAACATTATTTTAAAAATAGGAAAATGTGTGTCTGTAGCTTTTTAAGATAAGAAAACTAACAATAGAACAAATAAACAGTATTTAATAATGAAACTGCTGTAGTAATGTTACTTTACGAACTTAGTAAATCTCTATATGATGTAACTGTTTCTTATAATCAATATGTGTATATCTAAGTACATTAATTTTATATGCATGATTTGTTGTGTCTTGGCCATCTTTATTTAAAAACATTGTAAATGGCCAAAAGCACATGTTTGCCAAAATTGCCAATAAACTTTTATTTGATATGATAATATTTTTTGTCAGCTATGTTCTATTACTGATTGCGTTCTAGGCTGCAAGGGAGTCCATTTTTCTGATTGTTTACTATCACTGTGTGGCGGTCGTACAATGCTGCACCGTAATTTGATTCGTTGATTATTTCTGATTACTCGGAATCATGGAATTTATTCAGTATTGCTAAAATCGGAATAACGCTTAAATCCATTAGTAGTTGAGTCTAATTAAATGTTTTGTGGGGATATGGGGATGTCGGGGTGCATAAAAAATATTATTTATTCAAATATAACATTAAATATGTGACCTAACTAAAATATGGAATCATGGCAATAAACACGGTTTGCATCCTTTCAGGTCGAAATCCACTAATTTCCCAACTGTGGATCGAGATGAGCGGTAAAATCTTATCATCAATATAGATGTATAAGGCATTGTGTGATTAACCAAGTGTCATAATTGTTCGAAAGCTATCAGTATACAAAATTGATACAAACAAATCCAAATCCACTGAAAACGTTAACAGGAAGTTGATTCGATGAGCAAGACGTGTTAAGTTAATAAACGGTATTACTTTCATCACATTCTATACATGAATATAATGCTGCGAACATATAAATCAAGTATACGCAAAGAACAGTTTATGTTTAAAACAAATAAGTGTTTAGCTCATAATTAATTCAAATCATACCGATACAAAACCACGTTGTAGTCATACCTGATACACATACATAATGTTCTTCTTTAAATGTCGAGTGACATGAACATATATTGTCTTCGTCACAGGCGGCATTGCTTAATGTGCATTCTACTACGCTGCAACTTTGTCCTAGAACTGGAAAATATACATGGACAATCAGGCAAACTAGTTATACATAAAATAGTTTTTATATGATAAAGTTGGGGGGATGTGTGAGAAACCTAAAATCAACTTAACGTCTGTTGTATGCTCCTTTTGAGAAATAGATAAAAACAGAAAACACTATCACACCTTAACATCTGAAGCTGGTGTGGCATTTATAATGTGATGTCCGTTATCCGTTACGTATTTAAGCTATTGTGATGTATTACGAACGACGTCTCCTATGGGCGATATATATATTTATACTTGTTTTTAATGTTACATTTGTATTAACAAAAGCTTGAAGCATTTTCACAAAAAAGGTGTCATTGATAGTAATCGTGAAAAGAGGATCATTTCAAGCATAAGCATAAATATTTTGAAAAATAACGCTTATATTTGGAGAACCGAACGTGAACGTCATCTTGATAGGCGCTATGACATTTGACGTCTTAAACATATAAATACACAGACCACCCTTCTCGATAATAGAGGGAAGTTCTGCATTATTTTTCTCATGTTGATGTGCGTGGGTGTCAAAATAAGTATATGCAGAAGCATGAATAAAAATCGAGTTTTACATTGCCGTGTGCCTTTAATATATTCAAGCGTCAAATGCATATTTTCATTATTGATGAGGTCCGAATACCTGACTTGTTAATGTATGCTAGTTTCTATCGTTACAAGGCCACATCTATTTAATAATAGTATGTTTTACTAACGGTTAACATTTTCTACACTCTACAAATTTACACGTTCGTTGAGGTGTGAATAACTTACTTGTAATACATTATATATCGTATATATCGTTACAAGTTCAAGTTTTTTAAATTATATTTTGTCTGTCTAACTTACGACATATCCATACCTTTCCTACAATATGTGTCCAAGTTACTGTTATACTCGTTGACTTGCGTAAAATTGCCACCACAGATGCAACTGTTGGCTTCACAGGTAAACATAGCGTCGTCCTCTCCACAATCTGCCGATACGTTGCATGATTTGCCAAGTACTGTAACAGCATACAAAACCTTATAAAACTTATGGCAGTACAAAAATAACATAGTTGTGGATACAATAACAATTAAAGATAAATTAATCTCATCTGTAAGTTCTTACTTTGACGTTTACATGCATCCTTTCTTTTTAATAAATTGATTTAAAGTTATTATTAAATGTGGTTATCTCAATGATATAACACTTTTTCATTGTTGGTATAATGTCAATACTTCCAAACATTTGTTGTTGTTTTTCAGATTGTCATGATAAGGAAATATAGTAAGGTACTGTGTTTTGCATTTTCTCTTATATCATTTATAAAAACTCACAGCGTGTACAAATAGTAAAAATATAATCAAAATGGTGTTATACAAATTGATATTTTAATGCCATATAATTCAGGCAATAAAGAAACTTAAACGAGTTTCTTTTTTTATTAATCATGAAATCTGGAATGCAATTTAAAGTACTTTGCGCACTGGAACCAGTTATAAATATCATGTGGATGTCTTGCTGATTTCTAAGACAAAGAGTCGAATGAAGGCAAAAGTAATTTTGTGAAAGATTAAATTCAACTGTGAACTAAAGCCAGACAGAGTTTGTACTTATTCAAAACTATCTAAAGTCATTAGTAGATACATAATACAAGCATAAAAACTATTCTAAGTACATATTAGAAGGCGTGAATTCTGACACCAAGTGATCCTTCGGTTTCCTAAAGATTAAACATTGGTTTACATTAAACTGCTAAGCAGCTATATTTGCCATAAGGAAATATCAACGACCGTGTGGATTTTTTTTGCATAATAATATTTTTAAACTTTTTGACTCTATAGTAAAACCAATTCTATGATACGCCTCATGGGGTATAGGCATATGAATATGCCGGTACATTTAAAATGTCCAATCTGACTTTTGTAGATATCTTAGGTGTTAACAATTCTATTAATAACAGTGTTGCGTTATGTTAATTTGGGCGACTGCCTTTATGCATAACATATTATTCGCATATAATATTGGTGTAAACTTTGACATATGCAAATAAGCTTTGCCCCCAAACATTGTTACAAAATGATTATGTCACTAGACGAAGCTGGTATACCTACTTGGGTTCAAATGTATAAAAACTCCTTTTTAGATATGGTTACGGTTCCGTGTGGGTATCTCAAGAAATCGGAGATATAAATATTTTTAACAACCAACTTAAGCAGCGATTGATAAAGTGCATGGAACAAAACTGGCATGGTTGTACTGATGAATCACCCCGTTATGGCGACTATTACTAGTTTAATCAGATCTAAAGCGGTACTAATGATTTATGTGTTGACTTGCAGTTTCTACATAAGAAAACAATGGCCCGCTTTCGATGCTCCAGTCACAAGTTAAAAATAGAAACTTGTCGTTATCAAAATACTGATCGTGAAATTAATTTCTGTTTCTTGCCAAACAATAGAACAATCTCATATTTTAGAAGTTGAATATCGGGTTTCTTTTAAATGTCCCAGATACTGAGATTTTATATAATTACATCATCTCCAGACCTTCTATTTTCTTGGTACACCCGTGAAACTGATCCATTAAAGTTATACAATATTCTACAACTGGAAGACACTTGTAAAATAAGAAAAAATATCCTATTGCATTTATTGTCCGTTAAAAACAAAAGAATTACAAAAATAATATGCATACGTAACTCATACAATTTGCTGTAAATAATGATATGTATTATGGGCCTAAGGCCTTTGTTAACGAAATAAATATCTATTTTTATCTTATGACTTGGTATCTTACCTTTTTTAATACTTATTTACATTAATAATGTTATATAAATATTGTTATTTCTAGAATTGTGGAAAATCAAATAAATGTACTGAAAAAGGATTCTAAAGATGCATACACGTATTTACAATGTCAATGATATAAAAGCGCACTGCACAACAGTTACTTCATAAACCAACAGTTCTATCAATTGGTAGGATGGTTTAAATATAATACTTCTCATTTTAACATAACCGGTTTTTAGTAGGGCAGTAGAAATATATATTGAGGCATTATTTTTCTTTCGAATTTTGAAATTGGCCCATTTGAACATTTGTCGACTAATTCGTTTTGGATAGAGCTATTAAAGCAGGATTTCCTTTATTTAAAAGCCAAATACAGTAGTCATTTTTTCAACTTTCATGGTGATTTGATATAACTTTGCTGTAACGGTTTAGCGCAGCACTGTCCAATATCACATTTTTCAATTTTACATTTTAAAATCCTTTCTACATTTACTTGAATATGTTTGAAAGTGACACACTGCTCAACAATTTCACTCATTGCATGACTGGGATACGTTTTAATGCATGTAATAAGTTTCTAGCAGTGAAATATCAGTAATGTCTTACATATACTGCTGATTTGTTCTATTAACATGTTAAAACTAAACCCTATCGTACAGAATACCCTCTCAAATACTGCACGTTTGTTGCATGAATAAACACAAGACCCTTTTCCCAGTCTTGGATACTTTATGAATCATTTATGACAATATTCATTCTCATAGCCACGCCTCTGCGATATCACAGTCTATCCTCTCAGATACTGAACGTATGTTACCTGAAGCGATAAACACAGACCCTTCTCGCAGTCTGCTCATCATTATACATTTTGTGACAGCATCTGAGAATGTGCAATACAAAAGCTACTCAAGAACAGTTTGGCCCCTTGTTTAAAGGTAAATCTTAATGTTTGAATCCGGAATTTTATAGCAAAATTAGAAAATAGCGTACCTTCTACACAATGGGTTTTTTCATCACTTTCCATTAGGCCACGTTTGCATGAACATATGTTTTTATCATTACAGTAGGTCGTTCTGTGGTAATCACAAATCCCTTCATTACAACTGCTTCCTAGGACTACAATAGTATATGTACATGGGAATATAAATTATATATACTCAGCACAATTTTTTTTTAGCTATGGTCATTTGTACTTTCATTGACTAGTTGAAGTGAAGTTTTGCACCTGTAAAGTGGGAAAATATTTCATAAAATGAAACTGAAATTTGCAATATTATTGTTGCTGCTCAACTTTGTTTTAACGACTAAAATTAGAGAAGCATCGTTGTGTAACACAATTATGATGTGTCTTCAATGGTTTGATCAATAACTTGTCTGTTTATGTAATGCAAATTTGTGAATCTACCTGATAGACTCGTGCAAATCATGTAAAAGAGTTACAACTCGATGATTCTCACTTGTGTTTAAATAGACAAATATAGACTCAATAGCGACAGTTTTATACATATATCTATGTCGTACATATACTAAAGAAATATTGCAAGTTAAAGCGGCAGAACTAGCACCTGAAGAGATTTCTTTGATTAAGAGAGAAACAACTTGTTTATGCATGACAAACATTTTCGTGAATTCTGATGTCCTCCGATGCATTATAACGACTGATACTTCTCTTAAATGTAAATAAATAGTGTTTAAAAAACATAATTCTTGTTATGGGACTCGGATCGCCCGAGTCATATTCCATAGATATAAATACAGGCTTATGCAGGAATATAATAAGTTCGGCCGTATGAATCTCCAATTATTCGCTTTCTCGGGTTTAACCGATGATGGCCAAACGTTTACTGATATAACTGAGATAATATATTCTTAAGCATTTACGTTAATATAATGACTTTACTATACGTTGGTATAATTTATATTACAGTGAAAGTATACTTCTTAGTATTTATTTGATAATTATGAATTTCAATAAAGACCTACCTTGTTTACATTGGGAGTTATAATCCACTGATCCTGTCACACAACTACATGAACCATAGTCACAATACGCATTCTCCAGGGGACAATCGGAGTTGCCGTCACAGTAACTGTATAAAACTGAAAACATAAAACCTCTCGTTGTCATACTTTATACGATTTTAAGCGTACCAATCATGTAGTAATAGTAGAAGCAGTAGTAGTAAAAATGGTAATTGGAAAAGTAGAAGAATAGGTATAAGTAATAGCCGAAGCAGAAATAGTAATGGTAACAGTAATAACGTCAGTTGTCATTGTTTCTGGTCATTTAGGGATGATGGAGTCCATTCAGCAGAATAACGCTTAAGCCGGGATGTGAGTGACTGGCATATTTCATTACACCTCATAAAACCGATACTTTCTCTACTAACGTGCAATATGGCGGCCGTTTATTTACTAATAGTTATTATAAGTTCCCTTGAAGTTGTGCAACCCATTCAGTGTTGATTCAATAATTTTGCTGTTTTCCCGCAAACAGTGTAAATAAAAATTAGGACGTCATTTAATGTATGTTTATATACAAGCGCGTGATGTCTTCACATGTAGTTGATTCAGAGTTATTGAGAAACACAATCTGTAATGGACACATTGGTGGATAGAGATACCACCTGTTAAACCGTGTTATATTCGTCAAAATTTAATTCGAGTAAATGTTACTAAATTAAACAATATTTCTAAAGCAATGAAACGAGAATGGTCATAAAACAAATACTTATATAGTAAAACAAACAAAATATAACAATGGCAAATATAAAATTGAATAATGCAAAAGAAAACATCAATATTTTTTAGATAACAAATATCAGAACAGTACTTTGATAGAAAATAAACCATGATTGGGGTAAGTTTTTGATGATCAAAACGTGTCTTTCCAGGTATCCATTTAATCAAAAGACTTCTTGAATACTGAACACATTTTATTACGTAAATGACGTACATACTGGGATGCAACGTTAAATTTCGCCTACCTTAGTTTTTTGTGGTGTTTTTGTTATTTTTTTACCTGATATCATTTGAAAACAAGAGCTGTCAGAAGACAACAAAGCTCGCCGATGGGATAAAACTCACCACCCATGCAAAGATTGAGATTGGAGGCAAACACCAAAACTTAAACGCAACTAAACGCAAAAGTTTAACCTGGGTGTCTACAGACTAAAAATTAAGTCCAAAACGGCCGTAACTCTGCCAAAATGCAACCCCGAGTTATGGTTCTTGTCTCTGTGTGTTCCATCGATGACGATGAACACACATGTGAAGTTTCATTCATATCCAAAGAGTGGTTGCATAGATATCTTTACTGATAAAAAAATTTTAACCTGAAAAATTAAGTTGAGAAAGGTCCATAACTCTGCCAAAATGCAATCCAGAGTTATGTTTTTTGTCTGTGTGTGTTCCATTGATGATGGTGTACACACATACGAAGTTTCATTCATATAAAATGAGTGGTTGCATAGATATCTTACCTGATGAAAAACTTTAACCTGAAAAATTAAGTCGAAAAAGGGCCATAACTGTGCCAAAATGCAATCCAAATTATGGTTCTTGTCTCTGTGTGTTCCATTGGTGATGGTGAACACACATGCGAAGTTTCATTCATATACAATGAATGGTTGCATAAATATATTAAACTTAAACGCAACTAAACGTAAAAGTTCAACCGGGGTGTCTAAGTCCAAAACGGGCCATAACTGTGCCAAATGCAACCCAGAGTTATGGTTCTTATCTGTATGTGTTTCATTGATGATGGTGAACACACATGCGAAATTTCATTCACATCCAATGAGTGGTTGCATAGATATTTAAAACTTAAATGCAAAAGTTTAAGCTGGGTGTCTACAGACGACGCTGATGCCGCGGTTATGGCAATAGCTCTCCTTGGACTTCGTCCTGGCGAGCTAAAAATGCTTAAACGTGAATCTAGCTGACACTGGGTCTCAAAAGGGAACCACTGGGTAATGTTTGCATGTTTTTTTTATGACTAATACATATGCAGTCCACAACTGTTCAATAAACGCAATGTCTGGCAGAGTGACGATCATTCAACGAATTATTTTTGCAAGCCGAAGGATCTGTTTTGTTCCACTAACAAAATTTTGTTTTCAGTTTCAAAGAATGAGAAATTAAATACCTACTGTGTTGGCATTCTCCATTTACCAGTTTAAATACTTCTCCACAAGAACATGTCCCGTCTACGCACTCTATTTCATAAGTACCACAATCAGTATTTGATGTGCAGCTGGTGCCAATGACTAAAAACATAAATGTATCATAATATTTTATCCTGATCTGTATGAAAGAATGAAAAATATCAATGTTAACAATCATAATTGAATGTAAAAAAGAGTCTAAGCTACATAACTACATGAACTAATATAAATAATAACATGTACTTGGGCAGAACTGAGGACTAACCGACCTCGCATGATCCTTGGTATCATAAGAAAGTTTAAGAAAGGTTTAGCTTGTTCCAACTTGTTGAATATATGGAAAATGTATCTGAAAAATAATGACATGGCTGATGGAAAGAATCGTATTAAGTTAATAATCAAATATAAAAGAAAATATTGTTGATACACTTTGTTATTTACCTGTAGCACACACGTCGTTATTTTCATACCAACCATTCTTGCATTCACAGCGACTTCCTGTACACCATGCATGTTCAGTCTCGTCACAATCATTCCAGTTGGTACATGACGTGCCTAGAACTAAAGGGAACATCAAATATTGCAAGCAAGACACATGTTGTAAAAGTACATAGGAAACGACTTATCTTTAATACTTGCACGTGCATTATCTACTTGAATTGAATGTGCGATTTTTGGTACGAGAATCTATTATGGCATTATTTGATTGTATATTTTCAATTTATTTGTTTAGCAAGTTTAAGTTTTCAACTAACCTTTGATACAATCCCCATCTATCAGCGTATATCCATCAGCACATGAACATTTTCCATTATTGCATTTTGAGTTCACCATGAAGCATTCTGCAGATTCGGTACATGAAACTGCAAGATGAATGTACATATAACAAATGGCGCAAGTAATGAACTTCAACGTGTTAACATGACACCGACCTTTAAACCAAGAGGCCATCCTAGAACGCTTGAAATCACTGTACAGAACACGGTTACAAACCTAAACATTAATTATTTTATTTCCTGAATTGTGAAGAAAATTATTGATAAAAAAATAAAACAAGAAGTCCATGTGAGTCGGAGATGCTCTCCCGAGATAAATATTTTCAAGGACATTACCATTAGATGGACATTGTTTTCCCTATGTTACTCTGTGTAAACTGTGACCCCTGTGGTAGCCCCAAATGACTCAGCTTGGTAGAGAGCATTTAGGCAATAATAAAAAAATTGCTATGTAAATTTGTGGAAACCTGTTGAAGTCTCTTTTTATCCCCCGCCGCCGCTCGTAGAGCGGAACGGGGGTTATAGAAATGGGCTACGTCCGTCCGTGTGTGCGTCCGTGCGTCCGTTTGTCCGTGCGTCCCCTGCTGTCCTCACGACATCTCCTTCATTTGTGACTGGAATTTTAAATAACTTGGCACAAATGTTCGCTAGGACAAGACGATGTGTCATGCGAATGACTTGGGTCTGTTCTTCAAAGGTCAAGGTCACAGCTCCGTCCGTCCGTCCACTGCTTTCCGGACCGTATCTTCTTTAGTTGTGATTGGATTTTTAAATAAATTGGCACAAATGCTAAGCAGCCCAAGACGATGTTTTTTCTTTTGTTTTGGGGTTATAACGTACATATTTATGGTTCGATTTAGAATATCACACCAGAGCTCACTGGGACAAGAAAATGTGTCATATTACAGTCGGCTACGTATTTCAGTTTGCGGCATTTACATGTGATTTCTGTGCTCGGCGATTTTTTCATTTTGTATTATTTAAATTCACTTCTCTGGAAATGCCTCTACGGGTTAACGATGTGACGGGGGACATGTTTTCACAAAGTAGATCTAAGATTCGGGCCATACTTCATTCAAGCAAGCATATCTAAGTTACATTTTGCTTACTACGTGCGTTATTATAAGTGAATTTCAGTGTAATCCTTAATAATAACTGTTTGTAATATTTATATGAAATAATATAGTTGTTATGTGTATTGGTCGGCCGAACAATGCATATTTTTAAGCATAACTTTACATATTTTGTTAAAATAATATTGTATTTTAGTATATAAGGTTATGAACTGTAACATTGCAATAGTTATACTTTTTTTGTACAGTAACAAAATGAGAAAGTTCATGTCTGTATTGCGATATTGATGTGTGTGTGTGTGTGTGTGTGTGTGTGTGTGTGTGTGTGTTAAAGAGAGAGAGAGTGCATATATGTGCATATATATAATTGCATGTTAAGAATGAGAAGTTTCTATTTTCTCCACCGATTTTCAAATTCTTCAAAACATGGATTAATTTTGGCAATATGTTTTGTATTGTATAGTATGTATGAATAATTTTTAAAGTAAACAAAACTAGGGATTCTTTTTATGCAAACGTTGATTATAGATAACTTCTTTGCTATATAATTTATATCGTTTAGAGCAGTGTCAATTTTTTCGAAAAAAAATGACTGAAGCGAATATCAAGTTCTTCTTCCCGTTTAGTTTTAGAAGCTGGTCCATAGCATACAACTGCAAGTGCATTATATATTGAGTGATATTTTTTTTTTGTCTTTCATTATAATTGAAATAATATAAGGTAATGAGGGAATTCGAATTTTCATCTTAAAAGCAGAAATATAAAACTTTGGCTTAACGTCTTATATATGACAACAAACCTTCACTTTTTAGAAAACTTATATCTAAATTATGCTTATTTCTAATTGATGTGAACAAATAATATACACCCTCTTCATTTAGTAAATCGTTGACAATGTCCATTCCTTTTGAGACCCAGTAATGACAAGTAAAGCTGGAGTTTCCGACCGTAATATTAGGATTTAGCAACAATGGTACACACCAAAAACTATACAACTATGTACATTATGCACCAGGAATCTTGCTTCAACAAACTTCATCGATTGCCATTAGGCAATCATCGATGTAAACTATATGGCATATACTAACGGTAGCTAAACATTATAACAATAAAGAAATATATATTGTATTGTTATTAAACAAAATGTGTATTTATTGAACCACTCAACAGTAAATCCCATTTCTATAGGAACAACAGTAAATCCCATTTCTATAGGAACAACAGTTAATCCCATTACTATAGGAACAACAGTAAATCCCATTTCTATAGGAACAACAGTAAATCCCATTTCTATAGGAACAACAGTTAATCCCATTTCTATAGGAACGACCTTATGAAATTATTTCATATCAAAAACATGAATTGTTTCTTTTTTTTATAACCACAGCTTGCGTGAAAATATTACATATGATTTCGACAAAATGATGACCATTTATGTAACCTTCAAAATACATTTTATTGAGACGTAAACTATACAATTTTTTGTCTAACATAAGTTATGTCACATGAAATATACATTATATAAAACATTAAAAGCAATTTATATATAATTCGTATAATTTCTAAATTAAACATACAAAACACGATTTCATTTGGCATTTATAAAAGTTACATTGTTTTTTTAACAAAATGAAGCCAATTCAAACTATAAAACTTTCTAATGAGTTAAAACTTGAAAATAAATACTTTTATGTCTATATCTATAATATATATTGAGCAATTTGTTGCGTAGTGCAAAATATTCTAAACATAGTTACCTAAGTTTCTGAGTACACTGACTTTATTTGTTTGCATCAGTAGGATATATTTATAAACATTTGGTTTCTTATAGAAAAAAAGAACTTACATATTTTTTACGGATTTGTCTATATACAGGACAAACAATTACAAAATGATCTCGTCTTCAATATCAGAACAATTACATTCAGAATGGTATATAAGTGTTCATAGAAAGAAAATATTTATTCTGGAAATTGTTTTTGTGTTTATTAGGCTTGACTTTGGAATACCGATACTGTTCGTAACTTCGTTACTTGAATACGAATTGTGTGAATGATGTACATACGTATGTTACTGAGTACCTTAGGTCCAAATGTGTACATGTGTAATACATATTTTAATTGTTATTGCTATATAAATTTTAGTCTTCAACATTATCGTACTCAGTCATTGAATATTGTCTGCATAAATTAAAACATTTTCCACCCCAAAAATGTTTTATTAAGTACGTATTAAGAAGAATGAAATCATGAATAAAATACATGCTAATGGTATCTCACCTGTGACACAGACATCTAGGTTTTGGTCACATATTTGTAATGCCGATGTGCAGTCGATATCACCCTCACATGACTCTAATATGCAAACACAAATGGAACTTTAAAAAAGCATTTACGAATTCTTTAAGTTAAGTTTTATTTTAATATTCATATTACATAAAAATAATAAGAATTAAGGTTTGGTTTATATCAATTATATATAGTTCGATTGCGATAAAAGTTTAGAGCCGCTCTCGAGTTCGCTTTTGCTTCCTGGGTAGAACAAGTAATGAGTGTTGTTTTATGAGAGACATCGGGTCGAGCAGGGGATCGAACCCGCAATGTCTGGCGTGAGCGTCAAACACTCTATCCATTACACACAACAACCCCGCTTAAGGATTAAGGTTTGATAATCTTCATCTAGAATTTTAGAAGCAGGAGCCAATGGTCTACTGGTGTTAAAATGTCAAGGTATATTTTCAGCCAATTGTTTCGAACAATATTCATATAGTTAAAAATGTCAATAAAAGCCATTGCTCAGCTGTTAAAACAGTTGCAATAGTGTAAGATGTTTCCAAATATCATCCATTAAATTGTATAAACATGTAAATAAAGTAAAAAGCAAAGTAAACTGTCTGATAAGTGTATATGTATCTTACCTTTGTGTGTGTATTTACAATTGTTTCCGGATTGAATATTAAACTGTACAAAGTGTCCCAATATCGCTGATACTTTTATTTAACCTGACATTGGTCGTTTGACAAAGAACTTGGTGACCTCAAACGTGTAGGTAATACTTTTGTTACGATAGAAAAAGAATCATGTAAATAAGAATTTGTATTTGAAATAAAAATAAAACAATATGAAATGTTGTTTCTCGATTGATTGTTAAATTAGTATACCACCTACATTTTTATTTACAAAGAAAATGATTATTTCTAAATTGATAAATTGGTAAATTGATATTAAGATTACCGTATGTCATAATCATATATTTTAAACACGACACAAGTCCTAATAGTCTAAAGCATACCTTCAACACATCCATTAATAGTAACATTACAAACTGGTGTTTCGGGTTCTAGTTCACAATCCCAGTCAGCAGCACACCACCTACTCTCTGTAATAGAATTATCCAAGATGTTCAAATCATAATAAAAAAGCATCTCTGACAGAAACAATGATGCCGAGATTAACTGAAATGGAACATTTACCGTTGTATATAAAACTTACATGATAACTCAATAGTGTTGAGGAGGGTTATAACGTCTCACACACCAATTAATTTTGTACTGTTCTGCAGATAGAGACATGCACTACTGGAACACTGAACACATTGCCTATGGTTCTAAAAGTGTCTTGTTTCCATAGAGGTTTCTGTGTTAGTCCAAATATGCAGGAAAAAAACATTGGGTTGACCTGGTTGCTTTTTCACATTTTTTTTATATTTTTTATGACATTTTTGACAGTTCTGTCCATTTGTTGAAGTGTATCACTACGTGTCTTTAAACTGTTATAACCTCACCAAACAGTTTCCAATGTCATCCAAACTTGGCAGAACTCATGAAAATGTTCAAATGTTCTCGTATGTGCAAAATGTATGACCATTTTTAGCATTTTCAACAACAAAAATGCCCAACCAATTTACACTGCTCTAATTTCTTGGGTGCATTTATCTTGCTACCGTCACTAACGGTAGGTAATTGGTAAGTGAGAACTATATCATTTAAAATATATTGAATTATAATATATTTACATGATACAAACTAGAAACCGTGTACATAAGATACTAAATAAATAATTTCATTCAGAACTGTATATAAATTATGTGACTGTAATCAGTAACACCATGTTTATCTTATGGCTTATTTTTTGTCATTTCTGTGAGTTGAAGAGAAACAAACGTGAACTGAATAATGAATATGACTTACCTATTTTTCCGATGAACAAAACCAGAAACACTATTTTAAACAAAACCGTCATTGTTCTATTGTGGTAGCATAGCTCGAATTTCATTGCGAATCTTAAATAAAAAAAATATTTAACTAATTAAGCATTACTATATTAATATATAGATTAAAATGTGCAACAAAAACCTGATGTTTTCTTGTAAGATATAATGAAACACGACACTTCAACGTGTGGTGCATATCGTAAAATGCATATTTTTAAAAACTGCTGTGAATAAAGACCTTTATCCTTACCGACAAAACAGAAACTGAATCTAGTCGTTATCAACAAATTACTTTAAACTTGAACAAATGAACGGTTTATAGTTTAAAGGTGAAAGATCCGTAATAAATGTTGATTGATTTAAGATAATAGCAATCGTTACACGCAGACTTTATCGCTGTCGTAAAAAATATAAGCACACTTATGAATTAACAATGCCGTGTGACTGTGGTACACGAACTGTTCATTTGTTTAGTTTTAAAACTTTGGAATGGTATACAAATACCTAAACATATAAGAATATTTTAATTAGAAACATGCCGTATTATCAAAATTCCCAAAATATTTATTTTATTTGGGGTTCAATGCCATTTTCAACACAGTTCATGTTATATATGGCATATCCAGTTTTATTGGTTGAAAACGACTTCGGAATGAACCCGAGTAGAACCACCGTTCTTCCGCAAGTAACCGGCAAACTTTCTCACATATAGTTTTTGGAGCGAGCGGGACTCAAACCTACGACCTGACCGGTAAGTGATCTTGAGACGGCGCCTAAGGCCACGGTGGACGCTCCCAACATAATGTTTGTATACATATGAATAACTTAATACCGCCTTATAAATCGTTATCGTCCGTCTTGTTTATCGAGAAAAATCTTATTTTTCCTCGGGTTTAATCAATGGGAATGTTGTGACCTCGGACGATTCCGAAAACCAATTCTTCCCAATGTCACCAGCTGAGTTATCTGAATTTAAATAATAGGCTCCTAAATTTGAAAAAAAGGTTTCTGAATTTGAAAAAAAGCCTTCTGAATCTAAAAAATAGGCTTCTGAATTTGAATAATAGGCTTCTGAATTTAAATAATAGGCTTCTGAATTTGCATAATAGGATTCAAATAGGCTCCTAAATTTGAAAAAGAGGTTTCTGAATTTGAAAAAAAGCCTTCTGAATTTGAATAATAGGATTCTGAATTTGAATAATAGGATTCAAATAGGCTTCTGAATTTGAATAATAGGCTTCTGAATTTAAATAATAGGCTTCTGAATTTGAATAATTTTCTTTGAATTTTAATAATATGCTTCTGAATTTGAATAAAAGGCTTCTGAGTTTAAACAATAGGCTTCTGAATTTGAATAATAGGCTTCTGAATTTAAATCATATGCTTCTGAATTTGAATAAAAGGTTTCTGAGTTTTTATAATAGGCTTCTGAATTTGAATAATAGGCTTCTGGTTTTAAATAATAGGCTTCTGAATTTGAATAAAAGGCTTCTAAATTAAAATAATAGTCTTCTGAATTTAAATAATAGGCTTCTGAATTTGAAAAATAGGATTCAAATAGGCTCCTAAATTTGAAAAAGAGGTTTCTGAATTTGACAAAAAGCATTCTGAATTTAAATAATAGGCTTCTGAATTTGAATAATAGGACTCAAATAGGCTTCCGAATTTAAATAATAGGCTTCTGAATTTGAACAACAGGCTTCTGAATTTAAAAAATAGGCTTCTGATTTTGAATAACAGGCTTCTGAATTTAAATAATAGGCTTCTGAATTTGAATAATTATCTTTGAATTTTAATAATATGCTTCTGAATTTGAAAAAAAAGGCTTCTGAGTTTAAATAATATGCTTCTGAATTTGAATAATATGCTTCTGAATTTTAAAAATAGGCTTCTGATGTCTAATGATAAAATTATGCTTCTGAATTTTAAAAATAGGCTTCTTGTATTTAAAAATAGGGTTCTAAATGTGAAAAAATGGTTCTGAATTTAAATAATAATCTTTGAATTTGAAAAATATGTTTCTGAAATAATAAATAAGCTTATAAATTCAAATAATTCGCTACTGAATTTTAAAATTTGGCTTCTGAACTTAAATAAAAGGCTTCTGAATTTAAATAATAGGCTTCTGAATTTGAAAAATACGCTTCTGAATTCAAATAATACGCTACTGAATTTAAAGATTTGTCTTCTAAACTTACATAATACGCATCTGAATTTTAATAACACGCTTCTGAATTCAAATAATAGTCGTCTGAATTTCAATAATAGGCGTCTGAATTTAAATAATAGGCTTCTGAATTTAAAAATACACTTCTTAATTCAAATAATACGCTACTGATTTTAAAGATTTGGTTTCTAAACTTACATAATACGCATCTGAATTTTAATAATGCCCTTCTGAATTCAAATAATAGGCGTATGAATTTTAATAATAGGCGTCTGAATTTAAATTTTAGGCTTCCGAATTTGAAAAATAGAACTGAAAAAAAAGAAGTACGATATTTGCTTCAGTGAAAGCTGTAGGTCTTTCCCGGAAATAGGGTTGGCTTCCTTAATAAATAAAGACTATGTCCCAAGATTCGACACTCTCTCCATCTCTTGCTTTGCTCTTATAGGCCTTTCCCGGACATAGGGTTGGCTTCCTTAGTAAATAAAGACTATGTCCCCAGATTCGACATCCTCTCCATCTCTTGCTTTGCTCTTATAGGTCTTTCCCGGAAATAGGGTTGGCTTCCTTAGAAAATAAAGACTATGTCCCCAGATTCGACACTCTCTCCATCTCTTGCTTTGCTCTTATAGGCCTTTCCCGGACACCGGGTTGGCTTCCTTAGTAAATAAAGACTATGTCC
Organism: Panopea generosa; assembly: GCA_029582155.1. Taxonomy (NCBI): domain Eukaryota; kingdom Metazoa; phylum Mollusca; class Bivalvia; order Adapedonta; family Hiatellidae; genus Panopea; species Panopea generosa. Next base: position 59,650,595 of record CM055897.1, read on the forward strand.
CCAGATTCGACATTCTCTCCATATCTTGGTTTGCTCTTATAGGCCTTTCCCAGACATAGGATTGGCTTCCTTAGTAATCAAAGACAATGTCCCCAGATTCGACATCTTCTACATATCTTAGCTTGCTCTTATAGGCCTTTCCCGGACATAGGGTTGGCTTCCTTAGAAAATAAAGACTATGTCCCAAGATTCGACATTCTATCCATCTCTTGGTTTGCTTTTATAGGCCTTTCCCGGACACACGATTGGCTTCCTTAGTAAATAAAGACTATGTCCCCAGATTCGACACTCTCTCCATCTCTTGCTTTGCTCTTATAGGCCTTTCCCGGAAATAGGGTTGGCTTCCTTAGTAATTAAATACAATGTCCCCAGATTCGACATCCTCTCCATATCTTCGTTTGCTCTTATAGGCCTTTCCCAGATATAGGGTTGGCTTCCTTAGAAAATAAAGACTATGTCCCCAGATTCGACATCATCTCTATCTCTTGGTTTGCTCTTAAAGACCTTTCCCGGGCATAGGGTTGGCTTCCTTAGAAAATAAAGACTATGTCCCCAGATTCGACATTCTATCCATATCTTGGTTTGCTCTTATAGGCTTTTCCCGGACACAGGGTTGGCTTTCTTAGTAAATAAAGACTATGTCCCCAGATTCGACATCCTCTCCATCTCTTGGTTTGCTCTTATAGGCCTTTCCCGGAAATAGGGTTGGCTTCCTTAGTAAATAAAGACTATGTCCCCAGATTCGACATTCTCTCCATCTCTTGGTTTGCTCTTATAGACCTTTCCCGGACATAGGGTTGGCTTCCTTAGAAAATAAAGACTATGTCCCCAGATTTGAGATCCTCTCCATCTCTTGCTTTGCTCTTATAGGCTTTTCCCGGACACAGGGTTGGCTTCCTTAGAAAATAAAGACTATGTCCCAAAATTCGACATTATCTCCATCTCTTGGATTGCACTTATAGGCCTTTCCTGGACATAGGGTTGGCTTCCTTAGTAAATAAAGACTATGTCCCCAGATTCGACACTCTCTCCATCTCTTGGTTTGCTCTTATAGGCCTTTCCCGGACACACGATTGGCTTCCTTAGTAAATAAAGACTATGTCCCCAGATTCGATATCCTCTCCATCTCTTGGTTTGCTCTTATAGGCTTTTCCCGGAAATAGGGTTGGCTTCCTTAATAAATAAAGACTATGTCCCCAGATTCGACATTCTCTCCAGTTGTTGCTTTGCTTTTATAGGCCTTTCCCGGATATATGGTTGGCTTCCTTAGTAAATAAAGACTATGTCCCCAGATTCGATATTCTCTCCAGTTGTTGCTTTGCTCTTATATGCCTTTCCCGGACATAGGGTTGGTTTCCTTAGTAAATAAAGACTATGTCCCCAGATTCGACATTCTCTCCATATCTTGCTTTACTCTTATAGGCCTTTCCCGGACACAGGGTTGGCTTCCATAGTCAATAAAGACTATGTCCCCATATTCGACATTCTCTCCATCTCTTGGTTTGTTCTTATAGGCCTTTCTCGGACGTAGGGTTGGCTTCCTTAATAAATAAAGACTATGTCCCCAGATTCGACATTCTCTTCATATTTTAGTTTGCTCTTATAGGCCTTTCCCAGACATAAGGATGGCTTTCTTAGTAAATAAAGACTATGTCCCAAGATTCGACATTCTCTCCATGACTTGGATTGCTGTTATAGGCCTTTCCCAGACATAGGGTTGGCTTCCTTAGTAAATAAAGACTATGTCCCCAGATTCGACATCCTCTTCATCTCTTGCTTTGCTCGTTTACGCCTTTCCCGGAAATAGGGTTGGCTTCTTTAGTAAATAAAGACTATGTCCCCAGATTCGACAGTCTCTACATATCTTGGTTTGCTCTTATAGGCCTTTCCCGGACATAGGGTTGGCATCCTTAGTAAATAAAGACTATGTCCCCAGATTTGACACTCTCTCCATCTCTTGGTTTGCTCTTATAGGCCTTTCCCGGACATAGGGTTGGCTTCCTTAGTAAATAAAGGCTATGTCCCCAGATTTGACACTCTCTCCATCTCTTGGTTTGCTCTTATAGGCCTTTCCCAAACATAGGGTTGGTTTCCTTAGTAAATAAAGACTATGTCCCCAGATTCGACATTCTCTCCATCTCTTGCTTTGCTCTTATAAGCCTTTCCCGGAAATAGGGTTGGCTTCCTTAGGAAAAAATGACTATGTTCCCAGATTCGACATTCTCTCCATCTCTTGGTTTGCTCTTATAGGCCTTTCCCGGAAATAGGGTTTGCTTCCTTAGTAAATAAAGACTATGTCCCCAGATTCGACATCCTCTCCATCTCTTGGTTTGCTCTTATAGGCCTTTCCCGGACATAGGGTTGGCTTCCTTAGTAAATAAATACTATGTCCCCAGATTTGACACTCTCTCCATCTCTTGCTTTGCTCTTATAGGCCTTTCCCGGACATAGGGTTGGCATCCTTAATAAATAAAGACTATGTCACCAGATTCGACATCCTCTCCATCTCTAGGTTTGCTCTTATAGGCCTTTCCCGGACATACGGTTGGCTTCCTTAGTAAATAAAGACTATGACCCAAAATTTGACACTCTCTCCATCTCTTGCTTTGCTCTTATAGGCCTTTCCCGGAAGTAGGGTTGGCTTCCTTAGTAGATAAAGACTATGTCCCCAGATTCAACATCCTCTCCATCTCTTGGTTTGCTCTTATAGACCTTTCCCGGAAATAAGATTAACTTCCTTAATAAATAAAGACTATGTCCCCTGATTCGACATTCTCTCCAAGACTTGGTTTGCTCTTATAGGCCTTTCCCTGACATAGGGTTTGCTTCATTTGTAAATAAAGACTAAGTCTCCAGATTCGACATCCTCTCCATCTCTTGGTTTGCTCCTATAGACCGTTCTCGGAAATAGGGTTGGCTTCCTTAGTAAATAAAGACTATGTCCCCAGATTCGACATTCTCTCCAGTTGTTGCTTTACTTTTATAGGCCTTTCCCGGATATAGGGTTGGCTTCCTTAGTAAATAAAGACTATGTCCCCAGATTCGATATTCTCTCCAGTTGTTGCTTTGCTCTTATATGCCTTTCCCGGACATAGGGTTGGCTTCCTTAGTAAATAAAGACTATGTCCCCAGATTCGACATTCTCTCCATATCTTGCTTTACTCTTATAGGCCTTTCCCGGACACAGGGTTGGCTTCCTTAGTCAATAAAGACTATGTCCCCATATTTGACATTCTCTCCATCTCTTGGTTTGTTCTTATAGGCCTTTCTCGGACATAGGGTTGGCTTCCTTAATAAATAAAGACTATGCCCCCAGATTCGACATTCTCTTCATATTTTAGTTTGCTCTTATAGGCCTTTCCCAGACATAAGGATGGCTTTCTTAGTAAATAAAGACTATGTCCCAAGATTCGACATTCTCTCCATGACTTGGATTGCTGTTATAGGCCTTTCCCAGACATAGGGTTGGCTTCCTTAGTAAATAAAGACTATGTCCCCAGATTCGACATCCTCTTCATCTCTTGCTTTGCTCGTTTACGCCTTTCCCGGAAATAGGGTTGCCTTCTTTAGTAAATAAAGACTATGTCCCCAGATTAGACAGTCTCTACATATCTTGGTTTGCTCTTATAGGCCTTTCCCGGACATAAGGTTGGCATCCTTAGTAAATAAAGACTATGTCCCCAGATTTGACACTCTCTCCATCTCTTGGTTTGCTCTTATAGGCCTTTCCCGGACATAGGGTTGGCTTCCTTAGTAAATAAAGACTATGTCCCCAGATTTGACACTCTCTTCATCTCTTGGTTTGCTCTTATAGGCCTTTCCCAAACATAGGGTTGGTTTCCTTAGTAAATAAAGACTATGTCCCCAGATTCGACATTCTCTCCATCTCTTGCTTTGCTCTTATAAGCCTTTCCCGGAAATAGGGTTGGCTTCCTTAGGAAAAAATGACTATGTCCCCAGATTCGACATTCTCTCCATCTCTTGGTTTGCTCTTATAGGCCTTTCCCGGAAATAGGGTTTGCTTCCTTAGTAAATAAAGACTATGTCCCCAGATTCGACATCCTCTCCATCTCTTGGTTTGCTCTTATAGGCCTTTCCCGGACATAGGGTTGGCTTCCTTAGTAAATAAATACTATGTCCCCAGATTTGACACTCTCTCCATCTCTTGCTTTGCTCTTATAGGCCTTTCCCGGACATAGGGTTGGCATCCTTAATAAATAAAGACTATGTCACCAGATTCTACATCCTCTCCACCTCTTGGTTTGCTCTTATAGGCCTTTCCCGGACATACGGTTGGCTTCCTTAGTAAATAAAGACTATGACCCAAAATTTGACACTCTCTCCATCTCTTGCTTTGCTCTTATAGGCCTTTCCCGGAAGTAGGGTTGGCTTCCTTAGTAAATAAAGACTATGTCCCCAGATTCAACATCCTCTCCATCTCTTGGTTTGCTCTTATAGACCTTTCCCGGAAATAAGATTAACTTCCTTAATAAATAAAGACTATGTCCCCTGATTCGACATTCTCTCCAAGACTTGGTTTGCTCTAATAGGCCTTTCCCGGACATAGGGTTTTCTTCATTAGTAAATAAAGACTATGTCTCCAGATTCGACATCCTCTCCATCTCTTGGTTTGCTCCTATAGACCGTTCCCGGACATAGGATTGGCTTCCTTATTAAAATAGAGACTATGTCCAAAGATTCGACACTCTCTCCATCTCTTGGTTTGCTCTTATAGGCCTTTCCCGGACATAGTGTTGGCTTTCTTAGTAAATAAAGATATGACCCCAGATTGGACATTCTCTCCATCTCTTGGTTTGCTCTTATAGGCCTTTCCCGGACACAGGGTTTGCTTCCTTAGTAAATAAAAACTATGTCCCCAGATTCGACATCCTCTCCATCTCTTGGTTTGCTCTTATAGGCCTTTCCCGGAAATAGGGTTGCCTTCCTTAGTAAATAAAGACTATGTCCCCAGATTCGACATTCTTTCCAAATCTTGGTTTGCTCTTATAGACCTTTCCCGGAAATAGGGTTAGCTTCCTTTATAAAAAAAGATTATGTCCCCAGATTTGACATTCTCTCCATATCTTGGTTTGCTCTTATAGGCCTTTCCCAGACATAAGGGTGGCTTCCTTATTAAATAAAGACTATGTCCCCAGATTCGACATCCTCTCCATCTCTTGGTTTGCTCTTACAGGCCTTTCCCGGAAATAGGGTTGACTTCCTTAGTTATTAAAAACAATATCCTCAGATTCGACATTCTCTCCATATCTTGGTTTGCTCCTTTAGGCCTTTCCCAGACATAAGGTTGGCTTCCTTAGTAAACAAAGACTATGTCCCCAGATTCGACATTCTCTCCATCTCTTGCTTTGCTCTAATAGGCCTTTCCCGGAAATAGGGTTGGCTTCCTTAGTAAATAAAGACTATGTCCCCAGATTTGACACTCTGTCCATCTCTTAGTTTGCTCTTATAGACCTTTCCGGACATAAGGTTGGCTTCCTTAATAAATAAAGACTATGTCCCCAGATTCGACATCCTCTCCATCTCTTGGTTTGCTCTTATAGGTCTTTCCCGGACATAGAGTTGATTTCCTTAGTAAATAAAAACTATGTCCTTAGATTCGACATTCTCGCCATATCTTGGTTTGCTCTTATAGGCCTTTCCCAGACATAAGGTTGGCTTCGTTAGTAAATAAAGACTATGTCCCCAGATTTGACACTCTCTCCATCTCTTGGTGTTCTTAAGACCTTTCCCGGAAATAGGGTTGGCATCCTAAATAAATAAAGACTATGTCCCCAGATTCGACATCCTCTCCATCTCTTGCTTTGCTCTTATAGGCCTTTCCCGGACATAGGGTTGGTTTCCTTAGTAAATAAAGACTATGTCCCCAGATTCGATATTCTCTCCATCTCTTGGTTTGCTCTTATAGGCCTTTCTCAGACATAAAGTTGGCTTCGACACTCTCTACATCTCTTGCTTTGCTCTTATAAGCCTTTCCCGGAAATAGGGTTGGCTTCCTTAGAAAATAAAGACTATGTCCCCAGATTCGACACTCTCTCTATCTATTGGTTTGCTCTTATAGGCCTTTCCCGGACACACGATTGGCTTCCTTAGTAAATAAAGACTATGTCCCCAGATTCGACATCCTCTCCATCTCTTGGTTTGCTCTTATAGGCCTTTCCCGGAAATAGGAGTGGCTTCCTTAGTAAATAAAGATTATGTACCCAGATTCGACATTCTCTCCAGTTGTTGCTTTGCTTTTATAGGCCTTTCCCGGATATAGGGTTGGCTTCCTTAGTAAATAAAGACTATGTCCCTAGATTCGACACTCTCTCCATCTCTTGGTTTGCTCTTTTGACCTTTCCCAGACATAGGGTTTGCCTTCCTTAATAAATAAAGACTATGTCCCCAGATTCGACATTCCCTCCATATCTCGGTTTGCTCTTATACGCCTTTCCCAGACATAAGGTTGACTTCCTTAGAAAATAAAAACTATGTCCCCAGATTCGACATTCTCTCCATCTATTGGTTTGCTCTTATAGGCCTTTCCCGAAAATAGGATTGGCTTCCTTAGAAAATAAAGACTATGTCCCCAGATTCGACATCCTCTCCATCTCTTGGTTTACTCTTATAGGCCTTTCCCAGACACAGGGTTGGCTTCCTTAGTAAAAAAGACTATGTCCCAAGATTCGACATTTTCTCCATATCTTGCTTTGCTCTTATAGGCTTTTCCCAGACATAAGGTTGGCTTCCTTAGTAAATAAAGACTATGTCCCCAGATTCGACATCCTCTCCAATCTCTTGGTTTGCTCTTATAGGCCTTTCCCGGACACAGGGTTGGCTTCCTTAGTAATTAAAGACAATGTCCCCAGATTCGACATCCTCTCCATCTCTTGGTTTGCTCTTATAGGCATTTCCCAGACATAGGGTTGGCTTCCTAAGAAAATAAAGACTATGTCCCCAGATTCGACATCCTCTCCATCTCTTGCTTGGCTCTTATAGGCCTTTCCCGGACACCGGGTTGGCTTCCTTAGTAAATAAAGACTATGTCCCCAGATTCGACATTCTCTCCATATCTTGGTTTGCTGTTATAGGCCTTTCCCAGACATAGGATTGGCTTCCTTAGTAAATAAAGACTATGTCCCTAGATTCGACATTCTCTCCATATCTTGCTTTACTCTTATAGGCTTTTCCCGGACACAGGGTTGGCTTCCTTAGTAAATAAAGACTATGTCCCCAGATTCGACATTCTCTCCATCTCTTGGTTTGTTCTTATAGGCCTTTCCCGGACATAGGGTTGGCTTCCTTAGTAAATAAAGACTATGTCCCCAGATTCGAAATCCTCTTTATCTCTTGCTTTGCTCGTTTACGCCTTTCCCGGAAATAGGGTTAGCTTCTTTAGTAAATAAAGACTATGTCCCCAGATTCGACAGTCTCTACATATCTTGGTTTGCTCTTATAGGCCTTTCCCGGACATAGGTTTGGCTTCCTTAGTAAATAAAGACTATGTCCCCAGATTTGACACTCTCTCCATCTCTTGGTTTGCTCTTATAGGCCTTTCCCGGACATAAGGTTGGCTTCCTTATTAAATAAAGACTATGTCCCCAGATTCGACATCCTCTCCATCTCTTGGTTTGCTCTTACAGGCCTTTCCCGGAAATAGGGTTGACTTCCTTAGTTATTAAAAACAATATCCTCAGATTCGACATCCTCTCCATCTCTTGGTTTGCTCCTTTAGGCCTTTCCCAGACATAGGGTTGGCTTCCTTAATAAATAAAGACTATGTCCCCAGATTCGAGATTCTCTTCATATTTTGGTTTGCTCTTATAGGCCTTTCCCAGACATAAGGATGGCTTTCTTAGTAAATAAAGACTATGTCCCCAGATTCGACATTCTCTCCATGACTTGGATTGCTCTTATAGGCCTTTCCCAGAAATAGGGTTGGCTTCCTTAGTAAATAAAGACTATGTCCCAAGATTCGACATCCTCTTTATCTCTTCCTTTGCTCGTTTACGCCTTTCCCGGAAATAGGGTTGGCTTCTTTAGTCAATAAAGACTATGTCCCCAGATTCGACAGTCTCTACATATCTTGGTTTGCTCTTATAGGCCTTTCCCGGACATAGGGTTGGCTTCCTTAGTAAATAAAGACTATGTCCCAAGACTTGACACTCTCTCCATCTTTTGGTTTGCTCTTATAGGCCTTTCCCGGAAATAGGGTTAGCTTCCTTAGTAAATAAAGACTTTGTCCCCAGATTTGACACTCTCTCCATCTCTTGGTTTGCTCTTATAGGCCTTTCCCAAACATAGGGTTGGCTTCCTTAGTAAATAAAGACTATGTCCCCAGATTTGACACTCTCTCCATCTCTTGCTTTGCTCTTATAAGCCTTTCCCGGAAATAGGGTTGGCTTCCTTAGGAAAAAATGACTATGTCTCCAGATTCGACATTCTCTCCATCTCTTGGTTTGCTCTTATAGGCCTTTCCCGGAAATAGGGTTGGCTTCCTTAGTAAATAAAGACTATGTCCCCAGATTCGATATCCTCTCCATCTCTTGGTTTGCTCTTATAGGCCTTTCCCGGACATAGGTTTGGCTTCCTTAGTAAATAAAGACTATGTCCCCAGATTTGAAACTCTTCCCATATCTTGCTTTGCTCTTATAGGCCTTTCCCGGACATAGGGTTGGCATCCTTAATAAATAAAGACTATGTCCCCAGATTCTACATCCTCTCCATCTCTTGGTTTGCTCTTATAGGCCTTTCCCGGACATACGGTTGGCTTCCTTAGTAAATAAAGACTATGACCCAAAATTTGACACTCTCTCCATCTCTTGGTTTGCTCTTATAGGCCTTTCCCGGAAGTAGGGTTGGCTTCCTTAGTAAATAAAGACTATGTCACCAGATTCAACATCCTCTCCATCTCTTGGTTTGCTCTGATAGACCTTTCCCGGAAATAAGATTAACTTCCTTAATAAATAAAGACTATGTCCCCTGATTCGACATTCTCTCCATGACTTGGTTTGCTCTTATAGGCCTTTCCCGGACATAGGGTTTGCTTCATTAGTAAATAAAGACTATGTCTCCAGATTCGACATCCTCTCCATCTCTTGGTTTGCTCTTATAGACCGTTCCCGGACATAGGGTTGGCTTCCTTAGTAAATAAAGACTATGTCCCCAGATTCGACATCCTCTCCATCTCTTCCTTTGCTCTGATAGGTCTTTCCCAGATATAGGGTTGATTTCCTTAGTAAATAAAGATATGACCCCAGATTGGACATTCTCTCCATCTCTTGGTTTGCTCTTATAGGCTTTTCCCGGACACAGGGTTTGCTTCCTTAGTAAATAAAAACTTTGTCCCCAGATTCGACATCCTCTCCATCTCTTGGTTTGCTCTTACAGGCCTTTCCCGTAAATAGGGTTGCATTCCTTAGTAAATAAAGACTATGTCCCCAGATTTGACATTCTTTCCATCTCTTGGTTTGCTCTTATAGGCCTTTCCCGGACATAGGGTTAGCTTCCTTTATTAAAAAAAGACTATGTCCCCAGATTCGACATTCTCTCCATATCTTGGTTTGCTCTTATAGGCCTTTCCCAGACATAAGGTTGGATTCCTTATTAAATAAAGACTATGTCCCCAGATTCGACATCCTCTCCATCTCTTGGTTTGCTCTTACAGGCCTTTCCCGGAAATAGGGTTGACTTCCTTAGTTATTAAAAACAATATCCTCAGATTCGACATTCTCTCCATATCTTGGTTTGCTCCTTTAGGCCTTTCCCAGACATAAGGTTGGCTTCCTTAGTAAACAAAGACTATGTCCCCAGATTCGACATTCTCTCCATCTCTTGCTTTGCTCTTATAGGCCTTTCCCGGAAATAGGGTTGGCTTCGTTAGTAAATAAAGACTATGTCCCCAGATTTGACACTCTCTCCATCTCTAGGTGTTCTTATAGACTTTTCCCGGAAATAGGGTTGGTTTCCTTAGTAAATAAAGACTATGTCCCCAGATTCGACATCCTCTCCATCTCTTGGTTTGCTCTTATAGGCCTTTCCCGAACATAGGGTTGGTTTCCTTAGTAAATAAAGACTATGTCCCCAGATTCGATATTCTCTCCATCTCTTGGTTTGCTCTTATATGCCTTTCTCAGACATAAGGTTGGCTTCGACACTCTCTCCATCTCTTGCTTTGCTCTTATAAGCCTTTCCCGGAAATAGGGTTGGCTACCTTAGAAAATAAAGACTATGTCCCCAGATTCGACACTCTCTCCATCTCTTGGTTTGCTCTCATAGGCCTTTCCCGGACACACGATTGGCTTCCTTAGTAAATAAAGACTATGTCCCCAGATTCGACATCCTCTCCATCTCTTGGTTTGCTCTTATAGGCCTTTCCCGGAAATAGCGTTGGCTTCCTTAGTAAATAAAGACTATGTCCCCAGATTCGACATTCTCTCCAGTTGTGGCTTTGCTTTTATAGGCCTTTCCCGGATATAGGGTTGGCTTCCTTTGTAAATAAAAACTATGTCCCCAGATTCGATATTCTCTCCAGTTGTTGCTTTGCTCTCATAGGCCTTTCCCGGAAATAGGGTTGGTTTTCTTAGTAAATAAAGACTATGTCCCCAGATTCGACATTCTCTCCATATCTTGCTTTACTCTTATAAGCCTTTCCCAGACACAGGGTTGGCTTCCTTAGTAAATAAAGACTATGTCTCCAGATTCGACATTCTCTCCATCTCTTGGTTTGTTCTTATAGGCCTTTCCCGGACATAGAGTTGACTTCCTTAATAAATAAAGACTATGTCCCCAGATTCAACATTCTCTTCATATTTTGGTTTGCTCTTATAGGCCTTTCCGAGACATAAGGATGGCTTTCTTAGTAAATAAAGACTATGTCCCCAGATTCGACATTCTCTCCATGACTTGGATTGCTGTTATAGGCCTTTCCCAGACATAGGGTTGGCTTCCTTAGTAAATAAAGACTATGTCCCCAGATTCGACATCCTCTTCATCTCTTGCTTTGCTCGTTTACGCCTTTCCCGGGAATAGGGTTGGCTTCTTTAGTAAATAAAGACTATGTCCCCAGATTCGACAGTCTCTACATATCTTGGTTTGCTCTTATAGGCCTTTCCCGGACATAGGGTTGGCATCCTTAGTAAATAAAGACTATGTCCCCAGATTTGACACTCTCTCCATCTCTTGGTTTGCTCTTATAGGCCTTTCCCGGACAGAGGGTTGGCTTCCTTAGTAAATAAAGACTATGTCCCCAGATTCGACATCCTCTCCATCTCGTGGTTTGCTCTTATAGGCCTTTCTCGGAAATAGGGTTGGCTTCCTTAGTAAATAAAGACTATGTCCCCAGATTCGACATCCTCTCCATCTATTGCTTTGCTCTTATAAGCCTTTCCCAGACGTAAGTTTGGCTTCCTTAGAAAATAAAGACTATGTCCCAAAATTCGACATCCTTTCCATCTCTTGGTTTGCTCTTATAGGCCTTTCCCGGCAATAGGGTTGGCTTCCTTAGTAAATAAAGACTATGTCCCCAGATTCGACATCCTCTCCATCTCTTGGTTTGCTCTTATAGGCCTTTCCCAGGCGTAAGGTTGGCTTCCTTATTAAATAAAGACTATGTCCCAAGATTCGACATCCTCTTCATACCTTGGTTTGCACTTATAGGACTTTCCCGGCAATAGGGTTGGCTTCCTTAGTAAATAAAGACTATGTCCCCAGATTCGACATCCTCTGCATCTCTTGGTTTGCTCTTATAGGCCGTTCCCGGAAATAGGGTTGGCTTCCTTAGTAAATAAAGACTATGTCCCCAGATTCGACATCCTCTCCATCTCTTGGTTTGCTCTTATAAGCCTTTCCAAGACGTAATGTTGGCTTCCTTAGAAAATAAAGACTATGTCCCCAGATTCGACATCCTCTCCATCTCTTTGTTTGCTCTTATAGGCCTTTCCCAGACGTAAAGTTAGCTTCCTTAGAAAATAAAGACTATGTCCCCAGATTCAACATCCTCTCCATATCTTGGTTTGCTCTTATAGGCCTTTCCCGGAAATAGGGTTGGCTTCCTCAGTAAAAAAAGACTATGTCCCCAGATTCGGCATCCTCTCCATCTCTTGTTTTGCTCTTATAGGCCTTTCCCGGAAATAGGGTTGGCTTCCTTAGTAAATAAAGACTATTTCCTCAGATTTGACACTCTTCCCATATCTTGCTTTGCTCTTATAGGCCTTTCCCGGACATAGGGTTGGCATCCTTAATAAATAAAGACTATGTCACCAGATTCTACATCCTCTCCATCTCTTGGTTTGCTCTTATAGGCCTTTCCCGGACATACGGTTGGCTTCCTTAGTAAATAAAGACTATGTCCCAAAATTTGACACTCTCTCCATCTCTTGGTTTGCTCTTATAGGCCTTTCTCGGAAGTAGGGTTGGCTTCCTTAGTAAATAAAGACTATGTCCCCAGATTCAACATCCTCTCCATCTCTTGCTTTGCTCTTATAGACCTTTCCCGGAAATAAGATTAACTTCCTTTATAAATAAAGACTATGTCCCCTGATTCGACATTCTCTCCATGACTTGGTTTGCTCTTATAGGCCTTTCCCGGACATAGGGTTTGCTTCATAAGTAAATAAAGACTATGTCTCCAGATTCGACATCCTCTCCATCTCTTGGTTTGCTCTTATAGACCGTTCCCGGACATAGGGTTGGCTTCCTTAGTAAAATAAAGACTATGTCCAAAGATTCGACACTCTCTCAATCACTTGGTTTGCTCTTATAGGCCTTTCCCGGACACAGTGTTTGCTTCCTTAGTAAATAAAAACTATGTCCCCAGATTCGACATCCTCTCCATCTCTTGGTTTGCTCTTATAGGCCTTTCCCGGAAATAGGGTTGCCTTCCTTAGTAAATAAAGACTATGTCCCCAGATTCGACATTCTTTCCATCTCTTGGTTTGCTCTTATAGGCCTTTCCCGGACATAGGGTTAGCTTCCTTTATAAAAAAAGACTATGTCCCCAGATTCGACATTCTCTCCATATCTTGGTTTGCTCTTATAGGCCTTTCCCAGACATAAGGTTGGCTTCCTTATTAAATAAAGACTTTGTCCCCAGTTTCGACATCCTCTCCATCTCTTGGTTTGCTCTTACAGGCCTTTCCCGGAAACAGGGTTGACTTCCTTAGTTATTAAAAACAATATCCTCAGATTCGACATTCTCTCCATATCTTGGTTTGCTCCTTTAGGCCTTTCCCAGACATAAGGTTGGCTTCCTTAGTAAACAAAGACTATGTCCCCAGATTCGACATTCTCTCCATCTCTTGCTTTGTTCTTATAGGTCTTTTCCGGAAATAGGGTTGGCTTCCTTAGTAAATAAAGACTATGTCCCCAGATTTGACACTCTCTCCATCTCTTGGTTTGCTCTTATAGACCTTTTCGGACATAGGGTTGGCTTCCTTAATAAATAAAGACTATGTCCCCAGATTCGACATCCTCTCCATCTCTTGGTTTGCTCTGATAGGTCTTTCCCGGATATAGAGTTGACTTCCTTAGTAAATAAAGACTATGTCCCTAGATTCGACATTCTCGCCATATCTTGGTTTGCTCTTATAGGCCTTTCCCAGACATAAGGTTGGCTTCCTTAGTAAATAAAGACTATGTCCCCAGATTTGACACTCTCTCCATCTCTTGGTGTTCTTATAGACTTTTCCCGGAAAAAGGGTTGGCTTCCTTAGTGAATAAAGACTATGTCCCCAGATTCAACATCCTCTCCATCTGTTGCTTTGCTCTTATAGGCCTTTCCCGGACATAGGGTTGGTTTCCTTAGTAAATAAAGACTATGTCCCCAGATTCGATATTCTCTCCATCTCTTGGTTTGCTCTTATAGGCCTTTCTCAGACATAAGGTTGCCTTCCTTAGTAAATAAAGACTATGTCCCCAGATTCGACATCCTCTCCACCTCTTGGTTTGCTCTTTTAGGCCTTTCCCGGAAATATGGTTGGCTTCCTTAGTAATTAAATACTATGTCCCCAGATTCGACATCCTCTCCATCTCTTGCTTTGCTCTTATATGGCTTTCCCGGACATAGGGTTGGCTTCCTTAGTAAATAAAGACTATGTCCCCAGATTCGACATCCTCTCCATCTCTTGCTTTGCTCTTATAGGTCTTTCCCGGACATAGGGTTGGTTTGCTTAGTAAATGAAGACTATGTCCCCAGATTCGATATTCTCTCCATCTCTTGGTTTGCTCTTATAGGCCTTTCTCAGACATAAGGTTGGCTTCCTTAGTAAATAAAGACTATGTCCCTAGATTCGACATCCTCTCCATCTCTTGGTTTGCTCTTAAAAGCCTTTCCAAGACGTAAGGTTGGCTTCCTTAGAAAATAAAGACTATGTCCACAGATTCGACATCCTCTCCATCTCTTTGTTTGCTCTTATAGGCCTTTCCCAGACGTAAGGTTGGCTTCCTTAGAAAATAAAGACTATGTCCCCAGATTCGACATCCTCTCCATATCTTGGTTTGCTCTTATAGGCCTTTCCCGGACATAGGGTTGGCTTCCCTAGTAAATAAAGACTATGTCCCCAGATTTAACATCCTCTCCATCTCTTGGTTTGCTCTTATAGGCCTTTCCCGGAAATAGGGTTGGTTTCCTTAGTAAATAAAGACTATGTCCCCAGATTCGACATCTTTTCCATCTCTTGGTTTGCTCTTATAGGCCTTTCCCGGACACAGGGTTAGCTTCCTTAGTACAAAAGACTATGTCCCAATATTTGACATCCTCTCCATCTTTTGGTTTGCTCTTATAGGCCTTTCCCGGAAATATGGTTGGCTTCCTTAGTAAATAAAGACTATGTCCCTAGATTCGACACTCTCTCCATCTCTTGGTTTGCTCTTTTGACCTTTCCCAGACATAGGGTTTGCCTTCCTTAATAAATAAAGACTATGTCCCCAGATTCGACATTCCCTCCATATCGCGGTTTGCTCTTATACGCCTTTCCCAGACATAAGGTTGACTTCCTTAGAAAATAAAAACTATGTCCCCAGATTCGACATTCTCTCCATCTATTGGTTTGCTCTTATAGGCCTTTCCCGAAAATAGGGTTGGCTTCCTTAGAAAATAAACACTATGTCCCCAGATTCGACATCCTCTCCATCTCTTGGTTTGCTCTTATAGGCCTTTCCCAGACACAGGGTTGGCTTCCTTAGTAAAAAAGACTATGTCCCAAGATTCGACATTTTCTCCATATCTTGCTTTGCTCTTATAGGCTTTTCCCAGACATAAGGTTGGCTTCCTTAGTATATAAAGACTATGTCCCCAGATTCGACATCCTCTCCAATCTCTTGGTTTGCTCTTATAGGCCTTTCCCGGACACAGGGTTGGCTTCCTTAGTAATTAAAGACAATGTCCCCAGATTCGACATCCTCTCCATCTCTTGGTTTGCTCTTATAGGCATTTCCCAGACATAGGGTTGGCTTCCTAAGAAAATAAAGACTATGTCCCCAGATTCGACATCCTCTCCATCTCTTGCTTGGCTCTTATAGGCCTTTCCCAGACATAGGGTTGGCTTCCTTAGTAAATATAGACTATGTCCTCAGATTCGATACTCTCTCCATCTCTTAGTTTGCTCTTATAGGTCTTTCCCGGATACAGGGTTGGTTTCCTTAGTAAATAAAGACTACGTCCCTAGATTCGACATTCTCTCCATCTCTTGGTTTGCTCTTATAGTCCTTTCCCTGACATAGGGTTTGCCTTCCTTAATAAATAAAGACTATGTCCCCAGATTCGACATCCTCTCCATCTCTTGGTTTGCTCTTATAGGCCTATCCCGGACATACGGTTGGCTTCCTTAATAAATAAAGACTCTGTCCCCAGATTCGACATTCTCTCCATCTCTTGGTTTGCTCTTATAGGCCTTTCCCGGACATAGGGTTGGCTTCCTTAGTAAATAAAAACTATGTCCCCAGATTCGACACTCTCTCCATCTCTTGCTTTGCTCTTATAGGCCTTTCCCAGACAAAGGGTTGGCTTCCTTAGTTAATTAAGAATTTGTCCTCAGATTCGATACTCTCGCCATCTCTTGCTTTGCTCTTATAGGCCTTTCCCGGACACAGGATTGTCTTCCTTAGAAAATAAAGGCTATGTCCCCAGATTCGACATTCTCTCCATCTCTTGGTTTGCTCTTATAGGCCTTTCCCGGACACAGGGTTGGCTTCCTCAGTAAATAAAGACTATGTCTCCAGATTCGACATTCTCTCCATCACTTGGTTTGCTCTCATAGGGCTTTCCCGGAAATAGGGTTGGCTTCCTAAGTAAATATAGACTATGTCCCCAGATTTGACACTCTCTCCAGTTGTTGCTTTGCTCTTATAGGCCTTTCCCGGACATAGGGTTGACTTTCTTAGTAAATATAAATTATGTCCCCAGATTCGACATTCACTCCATATCTTGGTTTGCTCTCATAGGGCTTTCCCGGACATAGGTTTGACTTTCTTAGTAAATATAAACTATGTCCCCAGATTCGACATTCTCTCCATCTCTTGGTTTGCTCTCTCTCTATCTATCTCTCTCTCTATGTCTCTCTCTTTCTCTCTCTCTCTCTCTCTCTCTCTCTCTCTCTCTCTCTTCTTTGTTATTTCATAGAGAAATGAAGAGAGTATGAAGGAAAATATCGCAAGTGCGTGCTTGAGTGTGCACCGAGATGGCAGACATTTTTAATGAAATATATCTTCAGTATTATATGCAATAAATAATGCTTCTTGTTGTAAACTAAACTTTCTACTTTAATAAGAAAGTAAAGTAGTTATCCCAACAAAAGTGGTTTAAATCTTAATAAATATTTACAAGAGCTGTATATTTAAGCAGATTTAAGTATGTATACTTTAATTAGTCGTTGATATCTTAGTCGTCCTGGTGTTTGTAAATAATGATCTCACTACTGTTTAACATCATGACACATTGTTTCATAAATAAATGCATGCATACGCTTTATATTTCACGCTATAACAATCGTAGTGTATGTCCTAAATAGGGATAACTATTTTAGTATTCAAATGCATATTCATTACTTTAATATATTAACATTTCAAACTATTTCTCATGATATGAAGACTGACTTCGTTATATACAGACTTTCATACATTACGTTAACCATTGTCCAATCGTTCATAAAAATTGTAGTAACATATGTCGTAACGACAACTGCTTATAAAAATGATTTTGTTTGATATGGCAAGTTGGGTTTATCTGTATCATGTGGAGCGCGTGATTCAGTGGTAGAGCATCGAACCGAGGGTCGTGGGTTCGATCACCCCCACGATTATGTAAAGTGTTTGTTTATTATAGTGTCACCTCAATGAAGGATCAGCCATAATCGGCTTGTGTGACACCTTAATGCTGTACACAGTTACTTCCCGAAAGCTACCATTGCCAGGTATCAGGCTGTTCAATATTCGGTACCCCTCAATTTAAATAGCTGCTTGGTGAACAACCGGCTGTATCAGAAAAAAAAATGCTTCTACCAGGATTGGAACATTCGATCTCCCGCTTCCGAGACTGAAGCCTTAACCACTAGGCCACTGAAGACGGTGTGGTACATGTGGTGTCATTGAGTAAGACACGTTTTTCTTTTTCGCGTATGTTTAGTACTGGTTCTAACCAGGAAGACTTCGAGCGTGATTTATATAAGTTGTAAAAACTTGTTTCACAATTGTAAAAAGTAAAATAAATAAGTTTAAACTATTTGTATAAAAAACAAGGCAACATGAAAATATATCCTTGTATGTGGTATTTTCATAAAAATGTATTGCTATTTTATTACTTACCGTATCTTATATCAGAATGAGTAGATAAAAACATTGTTACTTTTATCTTTTTTTCTTTAATTTATTATTACGCAGACAGGTAAGTTGCAATAAAACACTCGTACCTCCGCAACACACGAAAGTAAAAATAGAAGGTATTTAAAAATGATAAGCAAAGTCTACTTATATATCATGAATTACACTTAAACGTACCAACGTGTAGTTTATTAAAATAAAAACTTACGCTTTCAAATAACTTAAACAAACTGGCATCGATACTTAATTATATTAAATTATTTACAGCACGAAAGCGACACGAGCGTGGGCTAGGCAAATATCTACTGCACTAAATTTCGAATTGGTCCCTTGTGGTTTATGGTAGTAATTACAAAAAAGGAATTCATTCGAGGTTTGCCACTTACTTGCTGACGGATGATAGATACTCGGGATTCATTCTGAGGTCCTCTCCTCTATAAATCTGGATGTCATATTAACCGATCATGTGTTAAAAATGTCATTATACATAATGCAATCAAATGTGTATGGTAAAATATAAAAAAACTAACGTTGCAAATTACATAATCTTCCTTGTAGCCATCTGCAAACATTGTATCATCAGTTTTCTTTCAGTATAACATTGCTAATTTACATTGAAAAGTAAAAACAATGATATGGTTTATAAGGTTCAGTCCCAAGAGTGCCTACCTCTCACTACTGTAGTCGCGAGTTCGAGCCAAGCTCGGTTAAAACCTTAATAAGACTCGTCAGTAACTTGCTGAAAAATAGTGGCTCTATTTAGAAGTAGACCGAGGAATTTCTCAAATAATAAGACTAGATGCCATGAAAACCATGCAATGTGCTGAAATGTGCGCCATTCGTTATTCAAGAAAATAATCAGTAATAGCGCTCAATCAATAAATATACATGCCATTAAAACCTGCCATATAAATCTCTCCTTGTCATACATACATGTGTATACCGAACGGAACATCTAACCCGCCATCTAATATTTTATGTATTTTCAACATCTAATCCGCCATATGACATTTTATGTATTTTCAACATCTAACCCGCCACCTGACATTTTATGTTTTTTCAACATCTAATCTAACCTGCATACAGTAGCCAGTCTACGTACCAGACTGTGACTTCTGCTGCAATTGGCATCCATTTCCGTTGGGGCACATTATAATATTTGATGCACGTATTAATCTTTTAGCACGTTTTAAAAAAGTTTTAATGTTCGTCTTATTTTTTAAAAATACTTTAATAAAAAAATGTAATTTATTTAAGAATGTCAATATTTGGGCCGGAAATTCAACCCGTATGAATTGCATTTGTTACATCCGGGCGTTCAAGATTGAGGTTAGCGCAGTCTTGCGTAAACACTTCCCATGCATAAATAAATATTGAAGCCTGAACAAACATTTTGATACCATACAGATATGTATACAATGTTAAATTCTAATGTAGGAAATATCTGCAAGAATGGGACTGAGCGTGAGAGTCTCTCCTCTAGTTGATAAATAATCGGAATTCCTCTATAATATTCGCTGATTTGAACTGCATTGGGGGCTGCGTATTATACCCGGCAATCAATGTAAGATTGACACAGAGCTGAAAACCAGGAATCCATTTTACTCCGTAACAAAATAAACAAAATAGTAGTCAAATGCAGGTGTGTTCACTTTCTCCGAGCCGGAAGTAGAGTGAACCAGTCCGTGGAGTTTGCATCTAACCCGCCACCACACATTTTATGTATTTTCAACATCTAACCCGCCACCTGACATTTTATGTATTTTCAACATCTAACTCGCCACCTGACATTTTATGTATTTTCAACATCTAACCCGCCACCTGACATTTTATGTATTTTCAACATCTAACCCGCCATCTGATATTTTATGTATTTTCAACATCTAACCCGCCATCTGATATTTTATGTATTTTTAACATCTAACCCGCCACCTGACATTTTATGTATTTTTAACATCTAACCCGCCACCTGACATTTTATGTATTTTTAACATCTAACCCGCCACCTGATATTTTATGTATTTTTAACATCTAACCCGCCACCTGACATTTTATGTATTTTCTCAAAAAATATCATAGCAATTTCCTTAAAATTTGGACTTGAATAAGAAAGAACATTTAGTATAACAATGACCAAGTCTGTATTATTTAATTTGACAGTTCTTTATTTTATGCCCCGCCATTTTCAATCGGGGGGGGGGGGGGGGGGGCATATAATATCACTGCTGTCCGTACGTATGTCCCGTACGTACGTACGAACATACGTACGAACATACGAAAGTGGTTTCCGACTTATATCTTTAGTTTTAATGAACAAATTTAAACCAAATTTGGTGTGTGACTTCACATTCAGGTAATACAGGTCAAGTTCGTATTCGTTTCGGTCCGATGATTTTTGATGGAGTTATGCCTCTTTTTGGTTTCCGCTCGATATCTCTTGAAGGATTGGATGGATTTGATTCATATTTGGTAGAAAGATGTTTAGTGATAAACTACAGCTCAAATTCGATTTCCGTCAAAATCCCTGCATATTAATTATCTGTTCTGGGCTCTGATTCGCTGGTAGTTTCCGACCTCTAAAGTCTTTATTTATAGACCGACTTTGACGAAAATTTATATTTGGCTTTATATCAACAAGACCCAGGTCAAGTTCGACAATGCATGGAATGGGCACATATCAATTAGGTGATCTCGACTCTGATTGGTTGATGGTGGTTTCCGACCTCTAAAATCTTTATTGATGGACCGATTTTGATGAAACTTGATATTTTGCTTTATTGGTATCTACAATGTAGTTACAAAGTGGGGGCATCTGTGTCCCATGGACGCATTTCTAGTTAATTTTTATAATGCTACTCAATATTTTGACGAAGATAAGTGGCGGGTTAGCTGTTCATTCAGTATATATAACCAATAATGCGTTGTAAAAAGTTTTACATTTCACTAAAATCAGATTCATTCTGTCCACCAATAAATCTTGATGCCATGTTAACCTATTTGATGTTGAAATACCATGATGTATCATATTAACAATAAATAACGTGAAATGTGTTGAAACGCTTCTCCAAAACTCTTCATTTTGAGGGCAGCCTCCACCAAAGTTTATGATGTAATATATTATCCTTAACGTGTTTAAACGGCGTAAAGGTCACTTAACACTGAAAAACTCATTCAGAGGTTCCCTCCCATCAATAAAACAGAAAATGTTGATAAACACGTGAATGTAGCTTAAACTACCTGATTTGGTGAGCATGTTGTTCCCGTTCTTCCAGTCCTGTATGTTTGCCACATAAGTACACACGTTACATATGTTTGAAAATGAACAATTCGTTGATATTTATAATCATGTTAAAGCTACACCTGCATAATGCAATCATTATTTGTAAAGCATACTATTAAATACTGTTATATGGACTGTTATATGAAATGTACATCAGCTATTTATTTAGTAAAATATAAGATGCATCGTAAAGGATGCGTGCGTGCGTGCGTGCCTGCGTGCCTGCGTGCCTGCGTGCCTGCGTGCGTGCCTGCCTGCCTGCCTGCGTGCTTGTGTGTGAATATATATATCAATTTTGAAGAGAGCTACCCGAATTATTAGAATTGCTTAGACGTCGCGTCAGAAGTTGAGACTTACGCCGATTTCAGGGTAATGCTGGGAATAAAAGACTGTTCATATTGTTGAATAATCATATTGTACAAATTATTTTATACCAAATTAAAGATAATTTTATTTTATTTGTAATTGTAATATTTTTAATTGATCATCGTGTAACACGTACGTCAGGGAAATCGTTAACGCTTTTGCAGACAGAAAAACACGGTGAGAGATGAAACAGAAATTAGCAACTGGTATAAGTTAATAAAAGATTTTAGGGTAAAAACGGAGCCTAATCGTTTTGAAAACACGTATGGCGTTGAGACTAACACAGACGGATATGGTGTCAAAAAAAAAAGATTGCGGCAACAAAATAAAAGATAGAAAAGCATAATATAAAACTATATAATACTATGAGAGTTTTGGGAAAAAGGGAATGAAGAAAAACATGGCTAAGTATTAAAGTCATTTCATTAATTTATCTTTCAACAAAACAAGACTGTATGTACATCTTTAAAAAAACGTGTTTTCTAGTTATTTATGAGTATTTTCGTAAAACTGAAAAAGAAATTAAGTTTTAATGGAAATACGATTTCTAGTAAAAATGTCACAAATGGTAAAAACGTGTATTGTTAATTACACTACTAAGTTCCTCGTCGAATAAAATATTTTCTTTTAAACGTATATCAATTTTATTTTAATCACATAATAGTGTTTTTATAAAGAACAACATGTGGTAATTTTATTGCAAATCTCCAACGCATAAAAAAGTTAATAACAGTTTATTGATTTGTAGTAAAAATGTCACAACGCTAATATTTAAATCGACCTGACGTAACATGTATTTGAGAAAATACGGTTTTAAAGAATGTAAATATATAACCCTCACCCTAGCACCATCTATTCTTTATATTACAGAAAACAAAAAAATCAAAACATTCAATTTGAATGTAGACGACTATCTATCAATTTTGAAAGTATTTTGTAGAGGATTTCGATACATTTTACTTTGTACGTTATATGTAGGTAGACGTATCACAGATCACGCAAATGTATTTAAATCGATCATACCATTGACATGTGAGCTAAAGTTTACCGTTATTTTTTGCGAATGACTGCAATAGTATCGGCTCAATGTATTGCTATAAAGTTATTATATAGTACAATAAAATATCAAATCAAGTGTTTATGCACGTTATTTTTAAAGTTAATCAAAATTAGCGTATGGTTGAGGTTCGTTTTTTACGGCGTTTTGACGTTACACTTATTAGCTTCAACTTCTGACGCGACGTCTTAGAATTCTTACTCCATCGTAAATATAAAGTTTTCAACTGATTTAACGAATCTGCATTTTTTATATAAGATGGAATAGAATTTCCAAAAGGAAAAGCCTGAATAAGCAAACGAATTTCGAAACATTTCAGAATTTGGCTTAGGATAATACAACTGTAGATTAGAGGATGACCATAGTGTGCGTGTATGAACATTAGCTGTTGGAGTAAATAAATCTTTGAGATATGCAGGAGCCTGGTCATTAAATGACTTATATATAAGTACTGCTTTTTGAAATTAAACTATTTCAGGAAACGTCTTTCATTTAAGCTCTGTGAATCATTCAGTAGAAGGAGTATCGTAATTTTTATCGAGAATAAGTCTAGCAGCTCTGTTTTGAAACCTAACAATCTTATCTACAAGTGAAATATTCCAATTTCCCCAAATTACACAACGGTAATCTAAATGTGGTAAAATGTAAGCATTAAAAAACAACTTACGCATCGTACAGAAAGAAATACGTTGATGCGAGATTACATTACATTTCTTTATAACCAGTAGGAACGCCACTACCTATGAACGCAGCTATATTTCATTATAGGTCGGGACTATGTTTTCTGTTCAAGCATGGAACTTTTTGCGGAATAACCGGAACTTGTCCGCCATTTAAATTAGATTATTATATATCATCATGAATGCTTCAATCTAATTGGTTGAAATCCGAACTAATCAGGTCAAATAAAATGAACTATTGACCACTTATTCCTTCAAAAAATAACTATTGACCACTTATTGTCAAAACCGGTTTCACCCGGTTACCGAGTCAATAGTTCAAACGAAACGTTCTTCCGTTCTCATGCTGATAGTCCATTCAAACTCCATTTGCTCTACTCGATAAAACAACAGTTAAACTGAACTGTTTAATATATTCCGTAAATTAAAACTGACACTGAAGTTTCCACTTTTAAACGCTAAAATACAATAAAACCATTTTCAACATCTGCTATGTTTATATAATGACATCAGGTTGTATACTTAATGGCGTTGATGACGCTATTTTGATCAAGAGCAGATCCAGCAAGTAGCTAAATACTGGTGACATTGTACTTTTACTAGTTGGACATATTTTAAGTCAGAGAATGTAGTTATGAAGATTAAGAATGTAACCCTAATTGTTGAATTGGTTAGTGGAGAACAGACATAAAAAGGTTACGAAAAAAAATGCTTTGCACACCTCTGTTAAAAAATGCAGTGAAAGTATAAATGAAGTGAGGTGAAACACTTTTACATCTTGACTTACCATTTTTAATGTTATTCAATATAATAAAACAACTATCTACCTTTTTAGCGGTCAATGGTTAAAATTATTAATCCTCGGAAAATGACTATTGACCCAAAGCAGTGAACTATTAACCTCGACTGCATCTCGGTCAATAGTTTCCTGCTTTGGGTCAATAGTCCTTTTCCTTGGATAAATAATTTTAACCATTGACCGCTCGAAAGGTAGATAGTTGTATAATATTAACTTTTTTAACCAACATGGCGACGATGAAATGATTCTGATTCGGCAAGTAGTAAGTAAATAATGTATTGAGGATGCAATGGTTGTCGGTATTGAATTATTTCCGTTTTATATTACCATAAACGTAATTAGTATAATTTATACCAAATTAAAGATTTGTGTACATTTTACGAACCGTGTGACAGATATTGAGCACAATTGGAAACAAGAAAGTGACATAATCATTTTTAAATCAGTGTGTGGTTCATACAAGAACGGCGTGTTCTGCAAAATAAATTGGGACAGACTACAACTAGCTCTAATACAAGGTGGGCCATCGTGCTTCATTCTGTTCGTATGGCATTACATTGTTTCTTTCCTGTTTTTCTTTTCGGTTCACTTTTCTTTCTCTCGAGTCTCCCCACATACGAGTTATGCGTGTTGTTTTCTATTGAAAACATTCTCATTCCATTAAAAACATTCTCGAATTTTCATGTGACAATAACAAACATCATAGATCTATTCAAACAATCACCCAAGGTGTTTTAAAAAGTTTTTTTTACCCTTTTGTCACACCAGACAATGAACAACAGGTTGAATAATTATATGTCACAGCGTGTATCATCTGAGGTGAGAAATGTATGCCAGGCGTATGGCTATCTCAGTTTCCAGAGTATTCGCTCTGTCAACAAATGGTCACAGGTTCAAGTCCCCGACTGGCTACATATTTTTCTCGTCATGTTACATTGGCACCAAGGACTTGTATAGATACATAATTCCTTGTTGGCCTCCAACGTGGGACTGTGACTTACATTATCTTACATATTATGTTCCAAGAAACATTCATATGATTTTCTGTATGGAAATCATGGGAGAATTCAGGATTTCAGTCTAGAGGGGGCGGACTTGGGTGCACAACACAAAATCTGAATAAGCACACATGTTATTCAGCAGAAATACCGTTAATTTTAATAAAATATGGGAGTTAAGAGGGTGCATACTTCGGCTTTTTTTTAAGAGTACCGGTACATCCGCCGTAGGAAATTCAAATTCGTGGTAGAATAAACTGTCACAGTGTGTAACGTTACTTAACAATATATATGTCAGCCAACTCATTTGGACTGGCTGCATTAAATTTTTGTTATTTCGTCCTGTTACATTGTCGCCCCATGTGGGATTGTACTTATTGTATTCTTAGAAATATTCACATGATTCTCTGGACTGAATGGAAATTCAGGGACAAATTCTGATTTGTTGGAGCGCATGTATGCAGTTCCACTGGCTCAGTCAGTAAAGCATTTGCCTTGTCAGCGAAAGGTTTCAAGTCCCAGACTAGCTGAATATTTCCCCGTCCTGTTACAAAAATGAAGAAAGCTGTCCATCAACATCTAATTCAATATGGCTATGTCTACCCTCTTATCAAATAAGACCGCTGAATTTACCCTAAACTGTTGGTGAAACAGAAGCCAGGATGTTTTATTATTATAATTTACAAAATGTTTGTTATGAACTCATAACATATTGCTTTGTATTTTGGACAATTCGTAATGTTTTATTTATATTTTATCCCACTAGGTCCCAAAAACAATAAATCGTTTCGCAGTGATTTTGGTCTATACGACTCAAAAACATTCCAACATCTTGGCCAGCTGACAGCACTGCTCCTAATCCAAGTGGACAAGGGCTACCGGTATTCTGACAAAATGTGACAGAATTCCTGCTTCATGGCACAATCAGCAACAATATAGGTGATTTACCAGAGGCAATGAGGACAGCCTTTGAAGAGGTACAATTTGATATATACAAAACAAACCCTAACTGTTGTGATATGGAGAAATGTGTACCACTTGAAAACTGTGTAACATTTTTTCAAGTTATGGCATATAAGAACCAGTCTCAAGTCAGCTTTCTGGGTAGAACCAGTACCGAGTGTTGATTTTTGAGAGGCATTGGGTCGAGCTGGGGATCGAACTTGCATCCTTTTGTGTGAGCAGACAACTTTTTTTTTCAATTTTTTGTTTAAAGGGAAAGACTGAATTTTCCCACAGATTTGCAAATAACTGACATCTCATATACACATATTTTGACCGAGCTTAGCTCGAACCCACAACTTCAGCAGTGAGAGGTACATGATTTTGAGATTAATTAGCAGGCTAAGCCAGGTGGAGTACAACAGATGGGTCAATCCTTAAAATGTTTGTTTGCTGTGCTCTGACCAAGTATTTTTTCATGCGGGTAGGTAGGTAGCTATTCATATTTTTGCCATTTTTTATTTACATAATACGCATCCTCCGTGGCTGAGTGATATGAAGCGTCCTCTCAAGACCACTTACTTCTCACCGCTAAGATCGTAGGTTCAAGTCCTGCTCGGTCCAAAACTTTAGGCGAGAAAGTTTGCCAGTGACTTGTGGAAGGACAGTGGTTCTACTCATATGCATTCTGAGATCTTCCTCCACCAAATAAACTGGATCAGGAGCGTAGCTTCCTAAAGGCATGTGTCTACACCTTT
This sequence comes from Panopea generosa, assembly GCA_029582155.1. Taxonomy (NCBI): domain Eukaryota; kingdom Metazoa; phylum Mollusca; class Bivalvia; order Adapedonta; family Hiatellidae; genus Panopea; species Panopea generosa. The sequence continues at coordinate 59,677,289 of CM055897.1, forward strand.
TTTCTGAGAAATCGAAAAAATAAAAATGCAAAAAGTGCAATAAAAATCGGATCCAAGGCTACTTCATTTGACCCTTTATTAAATTAATACCTTAAAACATTGTATTTATATGGTTATAAAACAGTAAATTCATTGTTAATATTAATGATAACCAGACCCCTACGTTGTTGTTGTTGTTGTTGTTGTTGTTGTTGTTGTTGTTGTTGTTGTTGTTGTTGTTGTTGTTGTTGTTGTTGTTGTTGTTGTTGTTGTTGTTGTTGTTGTTGTTGTTGTTGTTGTTGTTGTTGTTGTTGTTGTTGTTGTTGTTGTTGTTGTTGTTGTTGTTGTTGTTGTTGTTGTTGTTGTTGTTGTTGTTGTTGTTGTTGTTGTTGTTGTTGTTGTTGTTGTTGTTGTTGTTGTTGTTGTTGTTGTTGTTGTTGTTGTTGTTGTTGTTGTTGTTGTTGTTGTTGTTGTTAAAAGCAGGACTATTACAGGTAAAGACTATACTTTTATTTAATGGAGGATTTTATTATTTCATTTTAAATCTGAAGTTTTATTACATATTACATAACTACAGGTATGTTCTTTAGTTTAAGGTAAATTGAACATAATGAACTTGTGAAGCCAAATCATGGATGTATACATGCAATATTTCAACAGTTTATATCATAGAAAGTCACTTGGCAGTTCTACATTTCACATGCAGATAATATTTATGAGAGAATAAAAGAACAAGTATTGAATTTATTAAACAAGTTGGCAAACTATATAAAGCTATGCTCTGCCGGACATCATATCATTTCTGCCAACAAATTTAATAAATTTAATAATAAACGAGCACTAATGTAATATTATTTTTATCCCATAACTCCGAATCATTTAACTTTTATTTAAATTTAACATATCATGTCTATAAAGAACGAGAAACGGTCTGGCATATTTGTCGTATGACGTAACGTCACAAAATAACGTCATTTTACCATGACGAATCAGAATGTAGTTCGACATTTTACGTTATACAGAAAACACTGAACGTTGAATCAGAAGTGATATTACACTATATTAATATAAAAAGATATCATGGTTTTATCTCAATCCTTCACCAAAAATTATGTGTTAATATATATTTCTATATGGCGTATAAATTTTATACAGTATACGTGGGATTATCAAGAAGTTCATGGACAAATTTAATAAAATCCATATTTATGCAAATAATAGCTCTATTTTTCACAACTTAAGTATTGGTGTAGATCTATTTGTCATCGATGTACAACGTTTTAGTATATTTCTTATGTCAGTAATAATGTTATGGTATCCATAGCAACATACCTGCAGGATTAGTGCCGCAGCTCGAAATGTTGGACAATTCGACAGATAAACATGTGAAAAATAACAATCCTTTTCCTGTAGCACTCGCGGTGAACCAAATATTATTGAGGGCCTTTTATCAATGTCTGCATGACAGTGTCATTCCAGCATTGCGCGCAGGTGTTAGGAGTTTACATTAACTTGTATTGAAAAGGTAGACTCATTTATATGCAAATAGTGCATCTGGTGAAAAGGTGAAACAACGAGCAGCAATACAGCTTGTGTCAATATTAGCAAAACACTGATCAGATGATAGATATGCATAGCAAAGCTCCGGGAAAGTTATTTGTAGTGCATTTTGTAGCCTTTAAATGACACAAACGGTAAAGTGAGGAACGAGAAACAATAATGGACGATAACAGGTGTGGCGTCCTGTGTCAAAATCAAGCAAAGTCACGTCAACGGGGTAAAACGTGCCTCAGTAAGGATTGCTGTAATACAATTCATGAACTATGCTTCTAACTGTGTATAAGTTACAATACAGATCACATGATACTAAAGAATAAATAGCATATTGAGAGTGGTCGCAGTGTTCCCCAATTGCTAAAGGAGTATGAGTGGAGCGACGAGTAAGAGAAGGAAAATTTCTTGTAGGAAAATTACGACGTAACGTAAATCTGGCCTGCGGCATATAGGCTTATATGACATGTTTGAAATACATGTTACTGTTTTATTTGAATACATATTTTCTTCATACTATGCATACAGTTTGCAGTTAGATTAAATATAATATATGTAAATCTCCAAATAAACCAGACATGTCATGTTCATAATATTATATTTGTCCACGAACTTCTGGATAACCCCTTGTATATATAAAAATTCTGTATTTTTAATGTCATGTTATATCAGAATGAAGCGGGGCGATAGGGCTGTGGATAGAGTGTTTGGCTGCTTGTAACAGAGGTCATGGTTTAGGTACAAGGCTTTCAAACATCATTCATCTCAGCTTTCGTCGTAGCCCGGCCAAGAGTGATATAAACTGTCAGTCAAATGATGTTAAACACTAAGCCAGTTAGTTTTCTTAAGTAAAACATTAATAATAAAAAACTTACTCGTAATTAACACTATAACTATTACTTATTCCCTCATTCGTCTGTTAACCCTCGATGTCATAAAATGATGCTAAAACATTCAACATCAACATTCATGTAGTGACATTCATTGTTCACTATTAACTTCTACATTCAAAAAGTACAGGAGAAGTCCTCAGTGACAGTGTGATTTTAGGCGCTGTTCTCTAATACTACTTATCTTCCATTGCCGAGGTTATGAGTTTAAGCATAGCTCGGTCCCAAAACTTGTATGTAAGAAAGTTTGCAAGGTACTTGCGGAAGGAGAATTGGTTCAGATTCATTCTAAGGTCATCCTTCCCTAATAACACTGAATATGCCATATATATAACCTGCCATTTTCAGAAATTGGCATTAAACCCAATTAATAAAAAAGAGAGGTAAGATTGGTTAGCTCAGTTGGTTGAGCATCTGACTATGAATCTAAGACTGTGGAGTTTGAATCCCCGGAAATAGGTATTAGGTTAACTGATCATATGTTGAGGGAATTTACCTAGTTATTGCAACTGTATACAGGATTAGAAAAAATATTCTAAAGCAAAGTTCAATTCTTTAAATATTTAATTTTTATCATATTTATCTCCGCAGCTCAGGAGTTCAGCAATATTTGGATTACCAAGGTGCATGTTGATGAAGACTTGACAAGATGAAGATTCATGTTTTGGTGATTTGAAAGTGCAAGGAAAGGAATATCAAATATACTGGAGCTCCGCCAAACAGTTTATATTTCAGAATTGATACTGTTTTACAGATTAGATAAGTTCTCACCTAGTGATAGTGCAATATTATGCTTTGATATATACATGGACTTTTATGTTAGAATAAATACTCATATCAATATTCTCAATGACTGAAAACCCAAATTTGTTCATATTTGGTATAAATCTTAATTTGAATTTTTACATAGGAATAATGGGAAAACAGAAATTTTTATTTTTTCTCATAATTTAGGTAGTACTTCAATAACTTGATGTCTGGATTATTGTTGTTTTTCTCATATTTTAGATATTAATTTGATTATATTGATGTCTGGATCTGTCATAACAGATAGGGCTGGGTTCTTTAAAGGGTATTTGATATTCACAAATTGTCAGCAGGGGCCCATAAAAGATTGAAATTATTTAAAATTGAGAAATTTTAAACATCTCAAAAACTGATGAGTCAAATATGTTCATATTTGGTTTAAATGATCCCTATGAATATCACTCAATGTAGTTGATTAAAACTTCACACACAACTTCTCAGGCATCAAACTAGGTTAGATATCTGTTGCTTGAATATAATGCAACTAATGGCCTTTGTCAGGCTTAGAAATTCTAGTTAAAATTTGAGTGCAAGTACCAACAAAATCATATCTCACCACTCACTCAATGCATTTGATTTAAACATCACACAAGACTTCCCAGTCACCACATCTACTACAATAACTAAGTTGGATAACTCTTGCAATATATAATGCAAATTGTGGCCATTGTTTGACGCAGAAATTCTGGTTAAAGTTATGCATGCAAGTACCATCAAGTCCATATCTTACCAACCACTCAATGTATTTGATTTGAAATTTTATGTAAGGTGTAATTTACGGTTGTGAAATGAAAGTGGGATAACTCTTGTCTGATTTGTTTTTCAAAGTATGGCCCTTGTTTGACTTGAAGCGTCTCACACTACTATTACATTTCCCATAGTAAAATTTATGTCAAAATCTAAGTGAAAAAAGCAAAACCTGCAGCGAGTGTTTAAGTTCAAATTCTTCACTGGTTCAACACATGCAATTATAAAGGAAAAAAGCATACATTGACAAGGTTGTTTTTTTATAAATTCAATGGTCATGTGACACCTATCAATTTTCAAAGTTATAATATGCCAACTATTCGCCGATAGTGCAGTTCAAACCAACAATTCCGAAATGACACAGAATTACCCAGAAATCTTTTATTAGCATCAAATTTTCAAAGTTAATTTCTTAAATATTGACAATTTAACACATGATAGGAAACTATAAATCACTGCAATACAAAGCCCTGAAAAAACAAGAAAAAGAGAACAACGGTTTTTAGTTCTACTGGCTAAAGGCCAGAAGTGCTTATGCAATGGCGCATTGTCTGTCGTCAGTCGTCTGTTAGCAGCACTTTCTCTGAAACCACTACGCCAATTAAACTGAAACTTCTCATGGATATTTCTATTGCATAGGAGACTATACAGAAGACTTCTTTTTTTATCTGTAATTCAAAATGGCCACTGTTACTAAAAATAGTCCAAACTTAAAATATCTTCTTCTCATGAACGGCCCGATAGATTTTCAAAATGCTTATGTAGTAATGATAACCAACTATAATGTTGTTAGATTTGTTCAAATGGTGTCCCTAGGGTTAAAAATGACCCCGCCCCGAGGGTTCAATTAGGGGACACGTGTCATTAAAATTTTATTATTTTTTTAAAGGAAATGATTTTGCTTATATCTTCATAGAAGCATTGTTTGGTGAAGGTGGTTCAGATTTGTAAAAATGACTAGGTTCCACTATCTTAAGGGGTTAAGAGGGGCCCCAAAAGGGTAAAAATTGGGAATTACAAAAATCATTTTCTACAGAACCGGTATGTCAGATTTGTTCATATTTGGAATAAATTATCCTTATGTGTAGGGTTTGATTCCAGATAAGAATTTAGGGGCTAAATTTACATAGGAATATTATAGGGAAAACTGATTTTTTTCATTTTGCATCCTAGTGTACAAAAAAAAATATTTTTAAAATTTGAATCATTTCTGCCATTAACAAATTGCTAAGAGTGGGTGATTGAAGTTCTGACAAGTTATGGGGATGGGTTGTATAAGGGTTCTGTTCATGGTTTCTAATTTTTTTTTCAAATGAATGGTATGGGAATTTAAAGTATTTCCTTTTCATAGCAATTAAGTTTTAGTTCAGTGTAGGTGTGGTGGGGATAGTTATTCATAAGTTGTTAAGACGACACCCAAAAGGGGGTAAATATTATGAAATTTCAAAAAATGCTATGGCCACTATGAGTCAGTAGAGCGTCATCAGATCCTCTTGGGCCTTTTGTATTTCTATCTTCTACATCTGTTGGTCCTGAGTATTCAAGACAGATAATAGTGATGTGAGTCTTGAAACTATGATTAAAGTTTATATCTCAGCACCACTGCATGCTAATGGAATGAAACTTCATATATGGTTTAACAGTTAAAAATACCTCTCCATTTAGTAAGTGAGACAAGTCCTGTTTACTTAGATCATTCATCAGTTTCAATCAAAGTTTGTTCTTTTATGACAAATGATATGAATACTAAAGCCACTGTCTTATTGACTGCGTTTGTTATCGTCTATTTTAGTGGCTTGAGACCTGAAATATTATGTAGTCGCTACAGTTGAGACTAGGTTCTTCGTTAAAGTACAGGGAATTTTACCGGTAATACCCATAAGGAGTCCGAAAAGGGATACAATTGTGAAATTTACACAACTATATTTTTCATGAACTGATTAGCCAAACTTGTTCATAATTAGTGTAAATGGTTCTTAATTATGAACAAGGGTTTTAAGTTTGTTTAAATAAAAGGGCTAGGGTCTATTAGGATCCAGTAAGGGTACTTTGATTTTTACATGGAAATGCTATGGGGAAATGGATAATTCTCATTTTGTCATTTATAAGACATTCATAAGCTTTATCCATAAAATGGAAGTGAATGATTAATCAGTTTAGAGACTAAAAACCTATTTGACATCTTGTTAGTTCATATGAGTCAAAGGTTCTAGTGACCTTTTGTGATTGTTTTTTGTCTATCGCTCACCTGACTATCAACTATAACTTAAACATCTTCTCTGAAATCAATTGTTTTAATAAATGACTGAATTAGTTATCATTAATCAATAAAACCATCTCGTGCATGACATCAACTTGAAAGGCTACAAACACATGCAAATCTCATTGGAATTGACAGCTTATTTTATATCTTTTTGGAAATTATATTGATTTCTCAGTGAAAAAAATTTAATATGACTGTTTCACTTTGAAACAGTGAACCTTTAACCATTTATAGTCTGAATAATAATCTTGTAAACACCAAATGTGGTATTAAACATGATTGACTTTGCATGTTATATAACTGTTTGTAAATAATGTAGATAATATTCATTGACAGCTGTATTTGTTTTTTGGTAATGTTTGCAGTCATGTGTAAAAATAAATAATTAAAATTACAAAATATATTGCTTTTTATTAAGCTTTTAGCGAAAGGCACAATGTTAGTATTTCTGATCACCCTGTACAGTCAAGCTCCTTAATATATCATGGAATCGTCATTAGACTTACTGTATTACAATAATACAACCATGATATTCCACAAATTTTTAGGAATTTCTAACAAACAAGTTTCACTGGTCACATAAAAAATATGTGTTCTACTAATCCTCAAAATGCTTTCATTAATTTGCAGAACTTTATAACAAAATGATAATAGTACTTAAAGTGTCCTTTTAATTATTAGTTTGATTTTCTCGTTTGGTTATTTAGTGTCATTTTAATGTCATCGATGACTAACCACTCGTTCCTGTGACCCAGTACTTGATAACATCCATCCGTGCAAATAACTGATCAATTTCAATTTTGAATCAGCGATGAGAGACAAATGACAATCTGCAGCGGTGGTCTGGGAGGTTGAGCATTCGCCTTGCATGTGGAATGTTGTGAGTTCGATTCCCAGCCGGGTCATATTGGTGGATAATGGTACTAGGACTTTCCACTCTTCGCGCTTAGCATTTAGAGGATAGTTAGCCAGCACGTAGGTTAATAACAATAGGTTAATGTACAATGTGTGATTTTTTTTTAATTCACAACTTTGTTAGAAATTATAAAAAAAACGGATTTTTTCACATCGATTCATAATTCATAATTTTTCAATGCAAAATTATTGTAGCCACGACGGTCACAAAACTGAATTTCGGCCAAAAAAATGTTTTTTCCTGATTTTCCTTAAATTTTGCATATTGAAAGGACAGATTTTTTAAATCACTTTGTTTAAAAGTGAAATTTTAGGTGCAAATTTTGGACTTTGGATTCGATTTACGCAGTGTATAGCATTGTTAAATGTGTTTCCAGAAAAAAAATGATGGTATTAGAGAAATCTCTATCATTTCTGTTATTGGAGCAAAATGACAAATTGAACGATCTTTCAGTTAAAACTACTATTTTCATGATTTTTAGAAGGCATGTGTTTTTCACCAATTTTCTGTCAAAATGTGAAATTTGTGACGTCATTTTGACAAATATCCCTCTGCGAGTCGCTGGCGTTCCTACTGAACATTGTCGACTTGAGTATGCCAAGACAGCCTATTATCAATCATAACTCCAAGTAATTTTTCATGTATACTTGTATCAATAGATTCATCTTTGTAATGAATTAGGTGAGAGTCTTTACATATGCGGTTTACTTTGCTTTTGGAAGAAATATACATTACTTTAGATTTCGCTGCATTGATAGACATGCGATTAGCTACACATCATGCATCAACATCATTGAGATCTGCTTTTAAGCATTTAACAACAATTGGAAGAGAATTATTTGAAACTGAGAGGGTAGTATCGTCTGCAAACAGATCAACAACAGTATTTTGCACAGATAATGGCAAATCATTTATGAATATTAAAAATAAAAGGGGGCCTAAGACGGAGCCCCGAGGTACACCAGCTTTTATTTTACGGAACTCTGAAGTTATACCAGAAATTTGAGTATAATGAGTTCTATTTTCTAAATATGAGGAAAACAATTTTATCGTATTTCTGCTAAACTTGTATATTTTCAATTTTTGAACAAGTACGTCATGGTAAACTAAGTCGAAAGCCTTGGACAAATCAAGATATAATGTACCAACAATTTCATATTTATCTTCAGCTGTAAGCCAGTCATCCAATATTTTTGTGAGAGCCGTTTGGCAAGAATGGTGTTCTCTAAAACCAGATTGACAAAAATAGAACAGTTTATTTTCTTCCATGTATTTTCTAAGATACATACTAACGTGGCGTTCTAGAATTAATGATATAATCAGAAGATTTGATATAGGCCTATAATTTGATTTATCATTTTTCGGTTCCTTTTTGTGAATTAGGACAAATTTTGCTCGTTTAAATAATTAAGGAAATGTATTGGTGTCTAAACTACTATTAAATATCTTTTTATGTATTGGAGCTATAACCAAGGCTGACATTTTAAGAAACTTGGCACTTAGGCCGTCTGATCCTGTATATTTTGCTATGTCGAAAAGTTGTAGTTGATTTTCAACAAATGAAGGTGATATCGCTAGAATTTGGAATTGCTCAGAATTAATTAATTTATCAGAATCAATATTTATTAGATGGGGATTGTCATAGGATGTGATTGTTGGGTTGTTTCGATGTGATGTTTCATAAACCGTTGAAAAATGATAGTTAAAAATAGTTGCTAGTGGAATCGGACGAGTTATAGGATTTCCATCATCATCATCTAAATAGTGAGTTTGAATTTGTGATTTTAATCAAGATAAATCATGAACGCTGTTACACAACTGTTTTGGATTACGTTTGTTCGAGTTAATAGTTTCATTGTAATACATAGGATGTGGTTGTTGGGTTGTCTCGATGTTAAGTTTCATAGACCGTTGAAAAATAATTATTAAAAATAGTTGCTGTTTGAGTCGGACAAGTTATAGGATTTCTATCATCATCATCTACATAGCGAGTTTGAGTTTGTTATTTTAATCCATTTATGTAATTTCATCGTAACACATATTTGTCAGCATTACAGTCCTGTCTAAACGATACAACTCTCAAGCAAGTTTACAATCTATTTCTTTCATATACTTCTCAAATTTGCAATCTCTTAAACTAATCTTAATTATGACTTTTAATCATATAATACGGATCCTTCGCTGCCATGCGTTTTAAGACGGTGCCTCAAAGATCATAGTTGTACTACTGACAGCTGAAGTCGTTGGTTGGAGCTCAATTTGATCCATAAAGAGTGTGAGAATGTTTGTTTGTTACTTGCTGAAGGTCGCTGGATACTCGGATTCATTCTGAACGCTTCCTCCACTTTAAAAATGTATATATAACCCGCCATGATGCGTTAACCGCTATTAAAAATGTCACTAAGTTACGTTTGAATGATTGTAAATTCAAGATCATTTTCTCCTGGCTCTTACAATTTTCAGGACGCCAAGAGGAATGACGAAAATTTTAGTCTAATAGTAGAGTATCAGACCCAGGATGGTCGTGAGTTCGATCCCCGCAACCGTCTATATATATGCTTTGTATCGTTTTACACAGGAATACTTGGAGTGTGTTTTGTCTATGTTGTAAAAAAATATTTCAGTCGATGTACAATGAATAATTTTTTAAGTAAACGATACTTTCTGAAGTTTAAGAAAATTCAAAGCACAAATAATTTGATAGTTGTGACCTGATGCTGTGAGCATGTGCCTACAATCCACTATGCCGGTCACGTTAGTACATATAGAGCAGTCGTAGACGTCCGTGTGACTATTTAAAAACATATTTATTGTTATTCGTAGATCCAGTGTAGCTGTACAAAAGTGATTAAATTAATATAAACCAAATATTGATTTTCGCTGATAAGTTGGTGATGTACATTACATTGCCGTGCACAACTGAAAGAAATGAAAATAATTAACATCATATAATCGACCTTTTGCTTGAAAAATAACATATGACACGTAGAACATACATGTATGTGTATATATGTGTATGCATGTAGGGTATGCCTTTTAAACAGTAGTTTAGTTATAATTTAGAGGTGAACAACACACCACATAACCGTTCCTTGGTTCCGCTACCCTGAACCAAAATGAAAACTTTACATCGACTTCTAAAGTACCTCTTTTGCTGATGTATATTCAGAGTTAAAAGTTTTAATCGAAACTTTATGGCTATATCAATGTTTCTGTGTAATTTACTGGAAAAAATCAGACATCGCATCTTTTTTTCTAAACAATAACTGAAGTGAAAAGGGGTGAAAACAATTACTGAAGTGTAGAGGGGTGAAAATGAAATTTCCAGAAAAATGGAAATGATCATGTAACATTTGAAAAAGACATAAAGTTTTAAAACGTCAATGACCTTTGTGACCTCCGTTTTCACGAATGCATTCCTGATTGCGTTGAAAGAGTGTGTTTGGAAAACGTTGCCATTGCAGCAAGAGTTCATTTCGGAGGTCGTTTATGATATCAATTTGATGACTGGACCTGACACTCCGGCTCAATTTATTTCATACGTGTTCTATAGGGTTAAGGCTCGGGGACACAGATGCATTGCCACTGGTTTTGCCTGTATTGCATAACAGTTTGGAAGCTCTGCGGCACGCTATCGGAATCTGACCAGTATAATTATTGCTGACGAGCACAAATTGAAACACGGTTTTGTCTCAAACGGTGTATGATCGTCTGTTCATGAGCACCGTAACGCAAAGAAATCTTCTGTTCAAGAGCACCGTAACGTATGGTGTTCCGTTAGGGCCATCGTGTTATCGCTTTGTCAACAAGCATGCGCGATGCCACGATAGCACGATGACACGATGGTGATGACACGATAGTACGATAACACGATGGTGATAGTACGATGACACGATGGTGATGACACGATAGCACGATGACGATGACGCGATGACACGATGACACGATGGTGATGGAGCGATGCTACGATGACACGATGACGATGACGCGATATTACATCGCGTCATCGTCATCGTGCCATCGTGTCATCACCATCGTGTCATCGTAGCATCACCATCGTGTCATCGTGTCATCGCGTCATCGTCATCGTGCCATCGTGCCATCACCATCTTGTCATCGTACCATCACCATCGTGCTATCGTACTGTCGTGTCATCACCATCGTGTCATCGTGCTATCGTAGCATCGCCTTCCTGTAAGACATGCGAAAAATAATAATGGAACACATCATGCATTCAAGTATCCGGGGTTATTTTGTGTCAGGTTATACATAACCCGGAGACACAAATGCTGCTGAAAAGGGAAATTCATATAAGATACACAGTCATATGTTTTCTTTTTAAATCATAATCACTAAAAGTGAGTTATTTATAAGTGCAAATATGTTATTACGTGAATGGTAAATTATTGAGAAGGTACATATTATGATTATAGTCCTTTCGACAGATTCACAAAAAAAGTTGATGTCGATCCGGTAAACAACAGACACAATCTTAAATGATAAAATAGTTGGTGTATAATACCGATGCTTAGTGGTCTGTCTGCCTGCCTGCCTGCCTGCCTGCCTGCCTGCCTGCCTGCCTGCCTGCCTGTCTGTCTGTCTGTCTGTCTGTCTGTCTGTCTGTCTGTCTGTCTGTCTGTCTGTCTGTCTGTCTGTCTGTCTGTCTGTCTGTCTGTCTGTCTGTCTGTCTGTCTGTCTGTCTGTCTGTCTGTCTGTCTGTCTGTCTGTCTGTCTGTCTGTCTGTCTGTCTGTCTGTCTGTCTGTCTGTCTGTCTGTTGTTGTTTTTTATTTGTTTGTTTATGTGTTCGTTCGTTCGTTAGTTCCATCGTCCGTCCGTCCGTCCGTTCGTTCGTTCGTTCGTTTGTTCGTTCCTTCAGGCGACCTGTTTACCTAATCACTTTTTTCTGGGATCCTAGGAGGCAAACTAGTACTCGAGCACGCCTATCTCTGCAAGTAACTGATGACTTTTTCAGTTCAATCAGCGATGTAACACAAATGACAATAAGGCGCAATGCCGTATATCAGTCAATCATCACAGAGACTATGGCTGGGCGATATGTCACCTTTGGTAGAGTTTTGAGTGTCGAGTAAGAAAGTCGAGTGTCGAGTAAGAATGTCGAGTGTCGAGAAAGAAAGTTTAATGTCGAGTAGGAATGTCGAGTGTCGAGTGAGAAAGTTCAGTGTCGAGTGAGAAAAACGAGTGTCTAGTAAGAAAACTGAGTATTGAGCAAGAAAGTCGAGTGTCGAGTAAAAAATATTTTTGGTAGTTAAACACCCAATTAGGAATTAGTGAGCACTGTTCAAAGTGGATTGGCCATACATGGTAAGACGGGCCCTGTTCGATCAGTTGGTTACGTGTCTAACTGTCAATCCAGGGGTCATGAGTTTGAATACCCGCCAGTAACCTACAACACATTCTCCGTGACCACTGTTTCAAAAGTGTTATGGATAAGTCGCCCCAAAGACAACTCGTCCCACATTTTGAGACAACTCGTCCCAAGTTTCGAAACAACTTGTCCCCTATTTAAAGACAACTCGTTCCATCAAAAGTTGTCCAAATTAATTATTTCCTGTACCATGTAAAACTGGAAAGATATCAGTTAGTTGCACAAATGAGTTTAACTGATCGTCTGTTAACACTTACTTTAAATGTATTTATTTCACATTGATGTGACACAAGTATCACGTCCGGTGTATTCTTGGGTAGAAACAGCACTAAGCATATACGAATATAGTGTCCGTCTCACACATAACCGTGGCGGGGGATCAAACCCACGACCCTCTGATCGTCTGCTAGCTCTCGATGGCATAACAATTTACGCTAAACACTCAACTCAACAATCAAATGGTAAGAGAAAAGTGAACAAGTTCATTGTTCAAGTGATATATGACTGAATGTACATTGTATTGTGTTGTTGGGTGTTTATTGTCGTTTTCAACAACTGTTCAGTGCTGGCACACATGAGTATCATGCCGAACCTAATACCGTCTAGACAACTAGACTAAAACTTTGGAATTCATTTAAATACATTAATTATTTTATTATATATTCATTGTCGTGTTAAAATAAAGTACACGAGTAAGCGTTCCTCTTGATTTTCCATTTCTAGTTATAGAAGAAGAAGAAGAAGTAGAATAAGAAGTAAAAGGAGGAGGAGGAGGTGAAGACTATACACAGTTTCTCATCAAAGTACAATGTTGCAGTAATATGCATATTTAAACACATAAACACAAAACGAGTTGAATTACTAACATGTACATACTTAAATATAAACACATAACTATACCTTCTGATACTATTATAAGAATCCCACTTAAATACAGGAAGGCGATGCTACGATAGCACGATGACACGATGGTGATGGCACGATAGTACGATAGCACGATGGTGATGGTACGATGACACGATGGTGATGGCACGATGGCACGATGACGATGACGCGATGTAATATCGCGTCATCGTCATCGTGTCATCGTAGCATCGCTCCATCACCATCGTGTCATCGTGTCATCGCGTCATCGTCATCGTGCTATCGTGTCATCACCATCGTGTCATCGTACCATCAACATCGTGTCATCGTGTCATCGCGTTATCACCATCGTGTCATCGTGCTATCGTGGCATCGCGTGTGCTTGTTGACAAAGCGATAGCACGATGGCCCTAACGGAACACCGTAGTAACGCCAAGGAATACAGGTCGTACGTAAGAATTGATTGCGTAGCTGATTTAACGTAATTTTAGCGCGATGAGCACGTAACGTTGTTGCACGTACGCGACAGTGTCTGACACGATCTCTGGCATGTCCAGTAGTATTGTATCGGTTCGCAAGAATATGAATAGTCTGTTTGGAACAGCCAGTATGACGTGCAACGGTACTTACCAATGACCCGTCCCGGAGCATACAAATAGCCTGATTTTTGCCGGTTTCAGAAAGACGTGGTATCGCTTAAGTTTTTTTTATTTATGCTAAGCAACAAATGATTACTTGTCGGTGTAAAACATGTAAGTGAAAAACTGGATGTTGCGCACGTGCATAGTAAGAAAAAAGCTTTTGTGCTCGGACGCATGAAGAAATTTGGGAAAAAACACATGATGATTATCCATAATTAAATCCGGATAGCCATGTATAAAAGTTTCCGAACATGCATGTTAACAAAAGAAATATTCGAATATATAAATAATGAATATATGATGTGTACAAAGCCAAAAGTTAATATATGTAAACGTAAAATACGAGAGTACTTAAATACAAAAGATAAAAAATTGTGGTTTGAACAATTAATGAATGACAAAAGAAATGGTCAAAATGGTAATAAATTGCGAACATACCGTTTGTATAAAACTGAATTAAAGACTGAATACTATGTTAACTGTAACATGAGCAGGGGCAACCATCGCGTTCTTACAAAATTTCGAAGCTGCAATGTTCCTCTAGCGGTAGAAACTGGGAGATATACTCGACTGAAAACACCTATCAACTAAAAAAAGACTCTGCGACTTTTGTTCTACATCAGAAGTTTAAGATGAAATTCATTTTCTAATTGATTGTGCCTTTTATTCTGACCTCAGATATTCACTATTTAAGAAAGCTCGTGATATGAACGATAGCTTTTTGCTTTTAACATCAACCGAAAAATTGATGTTTTTAATGAAATGTGATTTAATACAATACAATTTAGCAAATCCACTTTTAAAAATGTATAGAAGAAGATTTTTAGCTATTTAATTGTACATTTATTCCTTTTCGTTTTTGAATGAATTTTTCCTTTAAGAATGTATCTCGTTGTTTTAAATCTAATCAAAATAGAGGTGATTATAAGTGTTTTATTGATGTCTTAGCAAATTATATAGGACTTATTTAAGATAGAACTTAATATTAAATACTAAGTTATTTATGCACCTCTTTCTTTTAGTAAATTATCACCTTTCTAATCTGATCTTATTAATATAGTAGACGACCCCTTTTTTAGTTTTATCACGTTACAAGTGTGAAAATGAATGTATACTATTAAGAAAAATATAACTATTTAATCGCATAATATCACTGCATTTATTTATCTTAATTGTATAATTTATTCAATATATATGTCTGTACTATGTGTATGTGTATATGTATCTATATGTTTACTTATATGTATATATGTTAACATATATATGTATAAGTGTATATGCGTTTTACATTGTGAATAAAAATTGTTTTAAGTGTCTCATAGGTCGTAATTACGGCCGGATATGAAAGTTTGAAAGTTTAAAGTCTAAAAAGTTTATAAAGTTTTCATTTTGGGACAGTGGAGTACCATTTTCAAGCGTTTGCTATAACTCGGCCGGGTATTGAATCGACTACCTTCAGCATACGAGGCCACCGCTCTACCCGTGTATTTTTTAAATTGTATATACTATCTCTTTCAACATCACGTATCGAAAAAAGCTCACAACTTTTTTAAGTCATTATGTGCTCGTAAATAGCCGACCCGAATTATTGTAAATGACGGACGGACAAGTGGGCGGACGGGCGGGTGGCCGTTCGAACAGGCGGGCGGTGTGGAGGCAACTCCACAGACGGAAAGCATTAAAATAAGTCTCTCTGAGAAGGAGACATGATATAGACAAATACGACACGTGTATGAATATATATGTTTTCTTAATACAGTATTAATCTGATTTTAAAACTGTACCTCTTCTTGTATAGTAAATTACACTCTCCCTACACGTGGGATTCTTCTGTTCTGGTTTCTAACATGCAACTGAAAGGAACTACGCTTGGGTTTTGATTATAATTTTACAGTTCATGACAGGTTTGCTGTATGTATTTCCCGTTTCGTGGCACGTGCAACGCAATTTTGACTACATGTACAAGAGGAATTCTCGAACATGTGCAAAAATAGAAACTAAGAGAAATACCTTTGCAGATTTAGAGGGAGGATTGGGGGTTGGACTCGACCACATTTACAAGGACCCCCCTCTCCTGTAATATTTACAGAATGTTGAAAAACCGTACACATTTTAAAAGCATGTTATAATGAAAACTTGAATCATTCAGTGGCTCAGAGCTACATTTTGTAACAATTGGTCAAATTGGTCAAAACTCATTCCTGTTTAAAATTAATGTGCGTGTTTGGCTTCTCCTTTGCCCGTGCAACACGAGTACAGCGGGTGAAATGGACTACAAGTAGGTCAATCAAAATATACAAGTACATCGTCTGGTGTTGCATTGGTAAAGCTTGCACCGTATTTTTACGATTTCTTCACAGGTAAACGCAGGTGAATGAACATACATGTATAAAAGTAGTACTGTGTGTCGGATGCAATATTTTAAACTGATCTTCGATCGCAATAAATTATGGAAACTGTACTTTATTTTGCAATCAACTAGTGCAATTTATATTATATGTGTATTGTTATGAATAATATATTTTAAAGAGGTCTCACTTAGCTTCGATATAATTAGATTGTTTTTTGCCTATCAATATGTATATAAAATTTGCATTTTAAAATGATTCTAATATTATGTAATATCTTTACTGTAATATCTTTACTAACACAGTTATGGGTGAGACCTAATATTCTATTTTATAAGCCAACATAAATATATCGTTGCTTGGTATATTGATGCAACATTAGGACTGAACCATTTTTCAATTCTGTTGTCATTCCTGACAGAATGATCTGAATCGCGAATATAATTTACTTCTCATCATAAAGGTCATAGGTTCGGGCCCTGCTCCGCCCGAACGTTTGCCGACATGCGCTACTAATGACTTCATATTTATATTCCTAAATAGGTTGGGTCAAAATCGGTAAATAACTAAAGGTAGAGTATTCCAGACAGCGTTTATCATTAAATGATTAAAGAGCAATGGGATGGGATTGAACGCGACGACGAAATGCACACCTATACCAATGACAGATCTACTCTTCAACAAAACAGGCGCATCCGCCGACCCCAAACTCCCAAATTGTATTAAAATCCACGAGACTATATTTCTACTGAAAAACATGTGTTCCCGTTCAGACTGTGTGTGTTGTGCCCCTTAAGTACGCTCCCTCTAAACTAAAATCCTGGATCCGACACCTAATAGCTTGAGTAAGTGTGGTCTGGCGAAAAAGTGGGACGTATGGATTGTCAGCAGACGGACGCACTGCTAGCCCCCTAAATTATTCCAGGCTGTGTGGGATCAAACGGTGATTTTGCGCCATTTATGACCTTTCAATTACATGTGAAAGAACGTAAGAAACTATCACAATTGTGATGTTAAACTAGGTGTTGTCTGGACATGCACTCAGGTCAGGCGTGACTGCTGACTAGAACGGTTTTCTTCTATCAGTACATTTAATTTCATTATAAAAGTGTTAAAACAATTATAAAACATATTATAATTAAAAACACAAGTTTACCTTGAAATTCTACTTTGCGCTATTTAAAACAGGCTTTCGGGCGACTGATTTATGAAAAATGTGCGACTGAATGTAAACTTTTGCAGGCGAATTTCCCCTGGCGTTAGCCAGTCACTCAGCATGTAGATTTCATCTAAGGGAGATAATTCGTACTGTCTTCATCATTTTCAATGGAGATATTCAATATTGTTATTTTGTCATGATTTTATTTTATTCAAATGAGGTACTATGTGTTGAAAATAAAGGACTGTCTCATATTCTAGTACACTATTGTATTATATTTCCTAGCTACATGGCTGTCTTTGTGTAGTCGATGTTGGCTGCAGGGGTAAGTGTCAATATACACTTGATACCTATATCCCTATATATTTATTATACTATATAGGGATATAAATATAAGATCTCGACCCGAAGGTCTTTGAAAACATTCAGAAGGTCTACCAGTTCTGCCTAGACAATGAACTTGTCTATCATATTTATAAAGACATCGAATTTATTTCACAATCGTGCTGAAAAATGCTAGTGTAAATTTTAGATTAATAACAACAGCTTCGCAACTTTCATATTACGTGACAAAATTGTTGCATAGAGAGGGAGGGAGGGAGGGACGGAGGGACGGAGGGACGGACGGACGGACGGACGGACGGACGGACGGACAGACAGACAGACAGACAGACAGACAGACAGACAGACAGACTAGTGAAGACATGTATTCCAACTAGACAAGATATAGCGTATTGCTTTGAAACTGTATGTATGTATGATTCCAAAAGCACACATGGTTCCTTAAAAGATCGCGACAACGATACAATGAAATTGCCTTTGGCAATGGATTATAAATGTCATTTATAGCTATTTCTATAAAAAAAATCAAAACCCCACATATGAATATGTCCCTTTTTTCTTTTAATAATCAAATGGGTATAATGGTGCGACTATAAAGCAAAAAATATAACAAATGATAAAGCATTTATTCATTCATATACTGACATAATAAAAATACTTCTTTTCACTATATATTTATGTTATGCATAGATTTGTAACACGATGCTCGTTCCGTACTTTCTGCTTCCATTCTTGTTGTTTATTTTTCTTTCCATGCTTACTTGACTCTTGGCATATTTGTTTCTTTCCATTCTTACTTCAAAATTTCATTCAATGCTAACTTCATTCTTGTTATCTATTTTCCTTTCAGTACGTACATGGTCATTGCTATATGTGTTTCTTTCCAATCATACTTCAATCTTAATTTCTTTATTATACTTTATTTTTATTATCTATTTTCTTTCCATACTTAATTAAACACATGTATTAAATACAATTTCACACATACACACACACACACACACACACAAATCAATATGAATTCAATTACAGATTAGAACGAAAGAATGTTGTTTGTTGCTTGTTGGTTGTTATTGTTGTTGTTTTTGTTGTTGTTGTTGTTGTTGTTGTTGTTGTTGTTGTTGCTGTTGTTGCTGTTGTAGCTGTTGCTGTTGATGTTGATGTTGATGTTGCTGCCGATGCTGCTGTTGCTGTTGCTGTTGTTGTTGTTGTTGTTATTGTTGCTACTGTTGTTATTGCTGTTGTTGCTGCTGCTGCTGTTCTGCTGCAGTTGCTGTTTCTGCTGCTGTTGCTGATGTTGTTGTTGATGCTGCTGCTGTTGTTGTTTTTATTGCTGCTGCTGTTGTTGTTGCTGTTGTTGTTGCTGCTGCTGCTGCTGTTGCTGTTGTTGCTGTTGTTGTTGCTGTTGCTGCTGTTGTTGTTGCTGCTGCTGCTGTGCTGCTGTTGTTGCTGTTGTTGCTGCTGTTGTTGTTGTTGTTGTTGTTGTTGTTGCTGCTGCTGCTGCTGCTGCTGCTGCTGCTGCTGCTGCTGCTGCTGTTGCTGCTGTTGCTGTTGTTGTTGCTGCTGTTGCTGTTGTTGCTGTTATTTTGCTGTTGCTGTTGCTTTTGCTGCTGCTGCTGTTGTTGTTGTTGTTGTTGTTGTTGTTGTTGTTGTTTTCGTCGCTTTCAACCTTTTTTCAGTCATAGTGCGACGGTGTCTACTTGAGCGGTGTCACACTAGAGTATTATTCAGCAGACACATGGTATGATACCCCTCGCAGTCACATTATACTGGAACCGGGTAGACCAGACCTAGAACTCTCTTCTAAATGCTGAGCATCAAGCGAGAAAGCTTCTAGTACCATTTTTTAAGTCTTTGGTATGACCCTGTCGGGGATCAAACCCACGACCTTCCGCAGGCGAGGCGGACGCTTTAACACTAGACCACACTGCTGTCTACGAAAGATAAAACTTATAAAGTTCTTTACCATGAAATGTGATACATATATACATATTTGGCAGATTATCATAATATACTGAATGCCTTTAAAAACGCAAGCTTTTGAATATTGAATATATTTTTATCCCAAATTTGTCATTTGTGTCGGTTTATATATGTCAACTGCAATTAATTTGTTTAATTTGTACTTTAAAGGGATGAAATTGTTTGGATAAAATTGAAAACATGGTAAGAAAATGTTGTCTTCCTTTATCATTTATTTCATATCAAGATTTGATTCAATATCCGTTTTTAAAGGCGTTAAGTATATTTCAGAAAAATCGCTTGTAAACACACTTCAAACACCCAAATTCTATGCTGAAATCTCCGGCCTTAATATCAATGTTGATAAAACTAAGGCAGTGTGGATAGGTTCAATGAAAAAAAGTTATATTAAGTTATGCGAACAATATAATCGTTCTTGGGACAATGACTTTAACCATCTTATCTTAGCTCTACCAAACCATAACTCAGATAAAATTACAGAAATTAAAAGTTTAGTTTTTAAATTTATTTGGGATGTAAACCAGATAAGGTGAAAGGAACTATTCTTTGCAACTCTTACATAGAAGGGGGTCTCAAAATGTTTGATATCGACCTTTTTATTAACTCATTAAAACTCACATGGGTAAGACGCCTTTTAAATTCAAATAAAAAATATCTAGATATATTTAATTCAATGTATCCATTCATGTTTAATGTTGGCGCATATGGCCCGGATTTTATTAGTAAACAGACACAAACAGAATACATAATCTTTTCTGGAAAGATAGTTTTAGAAGTTATCAAACATATTCAAACTTACTAAAGCCTGTAAATTGGTATACATTTAAAAAAATCCAATTTGGTTAAATCCAAACATTAAGGTCGGAGGCACACGTATATTTTATAACCATTGGTTTTCTAAGGGTTTTTTTATTGATAAATAATTATGAATACAAATGGTAATATCTACTCAATGATTGATATTATTAATAGGTACAGCCTAAATACAAATTTTATATAATATGAAGGATTGCTAGTATCTGTTAAAAGGTACTCGTCTAAATTTCCATTTGTTTATTTACCTAGTAATGGAGGGGCACCTACATGCCCTTTATCAATATCAATAATTATGAAAGATACAAAAGGATGTAGAGAAATCTATCAGTCGTGTATACAAGAAAATATAATTCCTCAATCTGCTGCTAAATGGGAAAATGAATTGGATATAAGAACCAATTTAGTTCGAACAAAATTTTACTGCCTTCCATTAAACATAACAAATGACACAACTTTACAATGGTTACAGTACATAATAAACCACCAAATATAAGGAACCAATTCTCTTCTTAAAAAAATGAAAATAAAGGACTCTGATATTTGTAGTTTATTTTATGCAACAGAAAAATAAAATGTCTTTCCAGAAGGGATTATGTATTCTGTGTATGTGTCTACTAATAAAATCCGGCCATATATGCCATTTGACATGAATGGGTACATTGAATTAAATACATGTATATCAAGATAAATTTATTTGAATTTAAAAGGCATCTTATCCATGTGAGTTTTAATGAACTAATAAAAAGGTATATATCAAACATTTCGAGACCCCCTTTTACGTAAGAGTTGCAAAGAGTAGTTCCTTTCACCTTAACCGGTTTACCATCCAAAATAAATTTGGAAAATAAACTTTTAATCTCATTAATTTTTTCTGCGTTAGGGTATGGTAAAGCTAAGATAAGATGATTAATTTTCGATATGGCTAAACTTTTTAAGATTGTTATTTTACCAATTAATGTTATCTGGATCTGGGGGTCGTGTGTTCGATCCTCTCACTTGGCTATGTGCTAAGTTTTTTTTAAATATTATTCTAAAATTTTTGCAATTTTACACTTGCATATTTTTATTTTTATTTTATAATTTAATCCTTCAATTTTGTACAATTTGTATGTCTCTTAACATGATTCATATATGCGATCTGTCTTGAAAAAAAATGAATGTGTATAAAAACGTGTATAAGTAAAGACCTTTCCGCATGTATGTAGAGAACAGATAACACATATATGTTTAAATACCAGATAATATGTTATAGTAACAACAAAGTGATACTATCTTGGTAAACTCCACCGTTTAACGATGTATAACGGCTCTTATACTCTTTGACATTAAAACTTACATAAATCTATAATGTGTGATAAGAGTTGGCATGTCTATCGGAATGCACCGACACAACACACACAAAAATCTCGGCCAAAACGCCGTCGTGTTGTTGCGTGAAATCCGTCGTTTGGTCGTGTTCTTCTGTCGTGTTGGCCAAAACGGCATTTGTCGAGTTTTTGTGTTTTCGTGTTGTCGTGTCGGCGCCCCGCTTTTTGCTGTGAACAGTTTTTTTTTTTTTTAGAACAGTGTCAAATTTATTATTTCCAAAAATAATATCAGGGTCTTTCCAATTTGTTTTAATATATTGCGACTTGGTATTTATAATTTCTCTTAAATCAATGAAAAATTGTTTAGTAATCGCACAGCATATAAAAATGTGTTTAATCGTCTCCGTAGCATTATTACAAAAAGTACAGAGGTCCGTTTTAGTAATGTTCATTTTTTTAAAAAAAAAATTAGAATTAGTTCCTAGAATTCTATGGTTAATTTTAAATTGGAACCATTGCAAGTTAGCATCTTTTGTAATTAAAACGGGGAGTGCATGGAATTTAGAAAATTTCATACTGAAACGAATATTAAGTTCTTTTTCCCATTTAGTTTTTGAAGCAGGTATGTTTCGTTCAACTAAAAAGGCATTATATATTGAGCGACATCCTTTTCTGTCTCTCATTATGATTGAGATAACATATGGCGACGAAGGATTTGGGCATTTACATCTAAACAGCGGAAATATAAATCTTTTTATAACGTCTTAAAGAAGCCAATATACCTTCAAATTCTAAAAAGTTTAAATTAAAATTATACTTATTTCTAAATTCAGTTAAAGAATAAAAATCACCCTGTTTATTTATTTAATTATTTACTAATACTATTCCTTTTTAGACTCATTTAGGATAATTTACGCGAGAATTTCCGACCTTAACGTTAGGTTTTGCCACAGTGGAATACAACAGAAATTATACCAATTCTCTACGCCTTAATGTAACCATACCATCAACGTAAAAATACGGCGACCGTGTTCGTAATATATGCAAAGTGAATTCGTGCATGTTTACGGCTACGGCTTATGGTTACGGTGAGGTCCATGTATGTATTCAATAGTCACGGCTAGGGTACGGCCAGGGTGTGAAAGGACACTATATTAATCATAGTATTCAATATTCACGGCTACGGTACTGCAACGTGCGGACGGACACTATATAAGACATAGTGTTCAATATTTACGGCTACGGTAAGGTCAACTTGCAAACGGACACTTTATAAGTCATAGTATTCAATAATTACGGCTACGGTACTGCAACGTGCGAAAGGACACTATATAAGTCATAGCATTCAATATTCACGGCTACGGTACTGTCAACGTGCAAAAGGACATATATAAGTCATAGTATTCAATATTCACGGCTACGGTACTGCAACGTGCGAAAGGACACTATATAAGTCATAGTATTCAATATTTACGGCTACGGTACGGCCAACGTGCGAAAGGACACTATATAAGTCATAGTATTCAATATTCACGGCTATGGTACTGCAACGTGCGAACGGACACTTTATAAGTCATAGTATTTAATATATACGGCTACGGTACTGCAACGTGAGAAAGGACACTTTATAAGTCATAGTATTCAATATTTACGGCTACGGTACGGCCAACGTGCGAACGGACACTATATAAGTCATAGTATTCAATATTTACGGCTACGGTACTGCAACATGCGAAAGAACACTATATAAGTCATAGTATTCAATATTTACGGCTACGGTACTGCAACGTGCGAAAGGAAACTATATAAGTCATAGTATTCAATATTTACGGCTACGGTACTGCAACGTGCGAAAGGACAATATATAAGTCATAGTATTCAATATTTACGGATACGGTACTGTCAACGTGCGAAAGGACATATATAAGTCATAGTATTCAATATTCACGGCTACGGTACTGCCAACGTGCGAAAGGACAATATATAAGTCATTGTATTCAATATTTGCGGTAACGGTACGGCCAACGTGCGATAGGACACAATATAAGTCATAGTATTTAATATTTACGGCTACGGTACTGCCAACGTGCGAAAGGACACTATATAAGTCATAGTATTCAATATTCACGGCTACGGTACTGCAACGTGCGAAAGGACACTATATAAGTCATAGTATTCAATATTTACGGCTACGGTACGGCCAACGTGCGAAAGGACATATATAAGTCATATTATTTAATATTTACGGCTACGGTACGGCCAACGTGCGAAAGGACATATATAAGTCATAATATTCAATATTTACGGCTATGGTACGGCCAACGTGCGAACGGACACTTTATAGGTCATAGTATTCAATATTTACGGCTACGGTACTGCAACGTGCGAAAGGACACTATATAAGTCATAGTATTCAATATTTACGGCTACGGTACTGCCAACGTGCGAAAGGACACTATATTAGTCATAGTATTCAATATTTACGGCTACGGTACTGCAACGTGCGAAAGGCCACTATATAAGTCATAGTATTCAATATTTACAGCTACTGTACTGCAACGTGCGAAAGGACACTATATAAGTCATAGTATTCAATATTTACGGCTACGGTACTGCCTACGTGCGAAAGGACATATATAAGTCATAATATTCAATATTTACGGCTACGGTACGGCCAACGTGCGAACGGACACTTTATAAGTCCTAGTATTCAATATTATCGCATACGGTAATGCAACGTGCGAAAGAATACTATATAAGTCATAGTATTCAATATTTACGGCTACGATACTGCAAACGTGCGAAAGAACACTATATAAGACATAGTGTTCAATATTTACGGCTACGGTAAGGTCAACGTGCAAACGGACACTTTATAAGTCATAGTATTCAATATTTACGGCTACGGTACTGTAACGTGCGAAAGGACACTATATAAGTCTAAGTATTCAATATTTACGGCTACGGTACTGCAACGTGCGAAAGGACACTATATAAGTCATAGTATTCAATATTTACGGCTACGGTACGGTCAGCGTGCGAAAGGACACTATATAAGTCACAGAATTCAATATATATGGCTACGGTTCTGCAACGTGCGAAAGGACACTATATAAGTCATAGTATTCAATATTTACGGCTATGGTACTGCAACGTGCGAAAGGACACTATATAAGTCATAGTATTCAATATTCTGCAACGTGCAAAAGGACACTATATAAGTCATAGTATTCAATATTTATGGCTGTGGTACTGTCAACGTGCGAACGGACACTTTATAAGTCATAGTATTTAATGTATACGGTTACGGTACTGCAACGTGCGAAAGGACACTTTATAAGTCATAGTATTCAATATTTACGGCTACGGTACGGCCAACGTGCGAACGGACACTATATAAGTCATAGTATTCAATATTTACGGCTACGGTACTGCAACATGCGAAAGAACACTATATAAGTCATAGTATTCAATATTTACGGCTACGGTACTGCAACGTGCGAAAGGACACTATATAAGTCATAGTATTCAATATTTACGGCTACGGTACTGCAACGTGCGAAAGGACAATATATAAGTCATAGTATTCAATATTTGCGGTTACGGTACGGCCAACGTGCGATAGGACACAATATAAGTCATAGTATTTAATATTTACGGCTACGGTACTGCCAACGTGCGAAAGGACACTATATAAGTCATAGTATTCAATATTCACGGCTACGGTACTGCAACGTGCGAAAGGACACTATATAAGTCATAGTATTCAATATTCACAGCTACGGTACTGCAACGTGTGAAAGGCCACTATATAAGTCATAGTATTCAATATTTACGGCTACGGTACTGCCATCGTGCGAAAGGACACTATATAAGTCATAGTATTCAATATTCACGGCTACGGTACTGCAACGTGCGAAAGGACACTATATAAGTCATAGTATACAATATTTACGGCTACGGTACGGCCAACGTGCGGACAGACACTATATAAGTCATAGTATTCAATATTTACGGCTACGGTACTGCAACGTGCGAAAGGCCACTATATAAGTCAAAGTATTCAATATTTACGGCTACGGTACTGCAACGTGCGAAAGGACACTATATAAGTCATAGTATTCAATATTTACGGCTACGGTACTGCAACGTGCGAAAGGACACTATATAAGTCATAGTATTCAATATTTACGACTACGGTACTGCCTACGTGCGAAAGGACATATATTAGTCATAATATTCAATATTTACGGCTACGGTTAGGCCAACGTGCGAACGGACACTTTATAAGTCCTAGTATTCAATATTATCGCATACGGTAATGCAACGTGCGAAAGAATACTATATAAGTCATAGTATTCAATATTTACTGCTACGGTACGGTCAACGTGCGAAAGGACATTTATAAGTCATTGTATTCAATATTTGCGGTAACGGTACTGTCAACGTGCGAACGGACACTATATAAGTCATAGTATTCAATATTTACGGCTACGATACTGCAAACGTGCGAAAGAACACTATATAAGTCAAAGTATTCAATATTTACGGCTACGGTACTGTCAACGTGCGAAAGGACACTATATAAGTCATAGTATTCAATATTTACGGCTACGGTACTGCAACGCGCGAAAGGACACTATATAAGTCATAGTATTCAATATTTACGGCTACGGTACTGCAACGTGCGAAAGGACACTATATAAGTCATAGTATTCAATATTGACGGCTACGGTACTGCAACGTGCGAAAGGACACTATATAAGTCACAGTATTCAATATCCACGGCTACGGCCACGGTGCGAAAGGACACTATATAAGTCATAGTTTTCATAATTTAAGGCTACGGTACGGCCAACGTGCGAAAGGACACTATATAAGTTATAGTATTCATAATTTACGGCTACGGTACTGCCAACGTGCAACTGACACTATATAAGTCATAGTATTCAATATTTACAGCTACGGTACTGTCAACGTGCGAACGGACACTATATAAGTCATAGTATTCAGTATTTACGGCTACGGTACTGTCAATGTGCGAACGGACACTGTATTAGTCAAAGTATTCAGTATTTACGGCTATGGTACTGTCAAAGTACGAAAGGACACTTTATAAGTCATAGTATTCAATATTTACGGCTAAGGTGCTGCCAACGTGCTAAAGGACATTAAATAAGTCATAGTATCAATATTAACGGTTACGGTACTGTCATAGTGCGATCGGACACAATATAAATCATAGTATTTAATATTTACGGTTACGGTACTGCAACGTGCGAAAGAACACTATATAAGTCATAGTATTCAATATTTACGGCTACGGTACTGCAACATGCGAAAGGACACTATATAAGTCAAAGTATTCAATATTCACGGCTACGGTACTGCAACGTGCGAAAGGACACTATATAAGTCATAGTATTCAATATTTACAGCTACGGTACGGTCAACGTGCGAAAGGACACTATATAAGTCATAGTATTCAATATTTACAGCTACGGTACGGTCAACGTGCGAAAGGACAATATATAAGTCATAGTATTCAATATTTACGGCTACGGTACGGTCAGCGTGCGAAAGGACACTATATAAGTCATCATTTAAGTGTCATAACTCCGTCAAAAATAATCTCATTTAGCGTGTTCAAAAACTTGTCCGAGATATGTTGGTTAGTTAACTACTACACATATATATAAGTTTGATTAAGGTCAAATTAAAACTGTGAGTCCTAGATGGCATACATAATAAAAAAAAACATTATGTAAGTTTGGTGAAGATGAAATGAAAACTGTGGGTTTTAGGGTGCACACAATGTCAAATAATGAAATATTTGACGATTCAAGGGCCATAACTCCGACATTTATTATACACATATCGTTATCGACGATGATCTGAAAACTTTTAATGGAAGGAAAGTTGGCAAAGGTGGTGTTGGATTTCTATGGCATAAATCTCTAGATCACAATATACGGGTGATTGACTCTCATAGTGACCGTATTGCAATTCTTAAAATAGTTCTCAAAACGTCTACCTTGTTTGTCGTACAAGTATATATGCCTTGTGCCAATCACAAACTTGAATATTTCAAAAATGAAGTTGATAAACTAAACGATATATATTGTACATATTGTGGAAAAGGGAATGTTATTTTTCTAGGTGATTTTAATGCTAAAGTAGGACAAAACCTAGTAAGAAGTAGAGACATATACTTAAACAAAACAATGCAAAATTTGAATATGAAATCAATCGCAAACACTAAATTATGTAAAGGTCTAAGCATGTCATTTTACCCATATGGTAATGGTCAACCAAGTCTAATCGACCACATATTCGTACACATATACTACTATATGACACAATCGACTGCTTTATTGAAGACGAAAGTCCGTTGAACGTCGCAAGACACTTACCAATTTTTATTGCATTTAAAATTGAACAAATAGATACTAATACGTCTACGTCTGACAAATTCTCAAAAATAAATTTTAAATGGAAATTTGAAGCCGAAAAATTGAATTTTAGCGAGCGAGTAACTGAAATTCTAGTTACTGAAAAACTAGATTTTACGGATGTCAATGGCTCATACGATACAATTGTTAAGTGCCTCCAGAGCTCAGTTGAACAGTGTATCACAAAGAGGGAATACAAGAAGCATTTAAAGCCGTACTGGACAGAACATATTAAAGAACTACATAAAACAATGCGACAAATGAGATCTACTTGGCTATTTGAAGGAAAACAGCTACACTTGACATCGTAATATCGCTATAAAAAAAGTAAATGTGACTTTCGCCGTCATTTGAGAAACGCTGCAGCTGAATTTGAAAGAAAAGAGTTCGAAAGAATCGACAAATTTTCTAAAATAGATCAGAAAGGCTTTTGGAAAGCAGTTAATGCCAGAAAATCGAAGAAAAAGGGTACTAGTGGAGTTGACATAGTGTTTGATAACGAAATGACAACAGACCCGGAAAAGTTAGTGGAAAGTTGGCGTGTTTATTTCACAAACCTGTATCAAGAAACGGAAAGTCAAAGCTTTAATAAAGAATTCAGACAAAAAATAAATGACAAAATACAAATAATTTTAAATACGGAAGAGTGCAACTCAAATGAAGAACTTAAGGAAATTACCAAACCATTCTCTACAAAAGAATTACATAGATCAATTAGATCAATGCCGCTTTATAAAAGCGGATCATTTGATAACCCTACATATGAACATTTAAAATATTGAAGAGATTACCTCGTGGTATGTTGAAGAAATTTGTTTAACGCAATATTGAAATATGAGAATGTTCCCATGAAATTCAAAATAGCCTCATAATAACGCTTCACAAGGGAAATGGAAAATCAACTACGGATCCAAATAACTACAGAGCCATATCTCTACTTCCAGTAATTTGTAAACTCTTTAAAAGTGTGTATTAGAATGCAACGGTCTTACAAACAAGGTTCACCCAATGCAACATGGGTTTCAAAAAGGTAAACAATGTAAAATGGCTTCTTTCCTTGTACAAGAAAGTCGTAATTATTGTTTGGAGCACCATAATAATGTATTTGCTTGCTTTATGAATGCAAAACAAGCTTTCGATCGAGTATGGATCAATGGATTACTCTGCAAACTATACTTGATAGGCATAAAAGGCAAACTTCTAAAAATCATTGCTTCAATGTTCACAGGTGCCTCAAGCAGAATATTTTGCAATGGCTTACTATCAGAAGATCTGTATATCGAACAAGGAACACGACAAGGAAGTATTTGGTCGCCTTTTTTCTACACCATTTTTATTAATGAACTGCTCGAACTCCTTGACAGAAGTGAATACGGATTAAAGCTGAGCGACTAAAAAATCAGTGCGCCCACACAAGACGACGATATAGTGTTGCTGTCACTCTCAAAACAAGGCATCGACGAAATGCTTAAAATATGCCTCACATATGTAAACAAATGGCGATACTTTTACAATGCCTCGAAATGTGCTGTTGTGGTAATGATGTCACGTCCGCTCGCAAAACCTCAAATATGTGTTAACGTCTACAAACATTTGGGTACTCCGCAATCAAGTAAAGGCAAGTATCCTGCTAATATTGACGATGTCAAACAATCTGTTAGAGGAACGTTTCATTCGCTTATAAACTGTGGAGTACATTATAACGGCCTAACTCCAGTGTCAGCCGGCAGACTTTATACGACAGTTGCTCTTCCGCGGGCGTTATTTGGTTGCGAACTATGGAACAATATTTCAAAGACAGATATAAAACAACTGGAAACTGTCCACCACTTCTGTCTTAAGAAAGCACAAGGCCTACCTCATCGTACCCGCTCTGATATGGTTACCGGGTTACTGGGTTTCTCCTGCATAGAAGCATACAATGACTACCAAAAACTTAATTTCTTTGGAGCCATATGCAGGGTCAGTTCAGAAGATATAGTGAAACGAGTCTTCATGAGACTTTTATTTCAGTTCATAACCAACTGTTCCACAGAAAAACTTGGGTTTGTCCCATTCATTATAAGAATTTTAAATAAATATGGTATGTTTGCATTCGTGAGTGACTTTTTAGAAAAGTGTGTCTTTGAAAAGAAAGTATTGTGGAAAATAAAATGTAAAAACGCAATATTAGAATATGAAAAAGAATAATGGCGAAGCAGAATGACGATATCTGAAGATTTCATCATATTCCGTGATGTACATCCGTGTCTAACGCCATCGAACCTATGGCGGGTTGCCCTGGAAGTACCAAACTGCTTAGAAGTAATGACGTTCTTGGCAAAGTTGTGCTGTCGGCAGATCATACCTGGACAATGTATTAGATATAATAACAATATCGGTGACCAACTGTGCCACTTACTAACTATGTTCATGGGTCAGAAAAGTATTTACATTCGTTCAGAGTATTATTCAGAAATTTCGAAAAACTTAAGTGAGAAACTAAGTGATATGATTCAAAACGTTGACCCTAAAACAAATATGTTATACATGCTTGGCATGGTAGACGGACGACTACAAAATGTTTTAACAATAGAACAATTTCCCAAATTTATGACGCTAAATGGATTATACATAAAAAAGTTATACACCTCATAGAATACACGTTTTACTGATTTGATTAACTAAGTGAGATATGGTTGCACTAATAAATGTTTCTAATACGTAAACTATGATAAAAAGGACATAAAGATTAGTGTCAACCAAACAGACGCAATTCACTGGTATAACCTGAGTAACCGATATATAAAGCATAAACAAATATTTATGTGACAATGATGATAAGATGCGTATTATTTACGTATTAATGTATGCATATATAGAATTCGACTACTGACGCACAGAACAAAAAGAGTGTATATCGAAATGCTGTATTATACTCATATTTCAATGTTGATTATTTTTGTTCACTGTTTAATATATATGTATTTGTACAATCTTCATTAACTTGGAGGAAATACAGTTGATAATAATACGATCTGCGTATACGCCACCGTTTAACGATGTATAACGGCTCTTATACATTCTGACATTAAAGCTTACATAAATCTATAATGTGTGATAAGAGTGCGCATGTCTATCGGAATGCACCGACACAACACACACAAAAATCTCGGCCAAAACGCCGTCGTGTTGTTGCGTGAAATCCGTCGTTTGGTCGTGTTGTTCTGTCGTGTTGGCCAAAACGGCATTTGTCAAGTTTTTGTGTTTTCGTGCTGTCGTGTCGGCGCCCCGCCAAAACGAAAACACGATATGGCAGAAATTAGCCACCATAGGTACGCAAATAGGAGTAAAACTTGGCTTGAACGTTGCCGAGTTTTCTCCACGCCTTAATGTAACCATACCATCAACGTAAAAATACGGCGACCGTGTTCGTAAAATATGCAAAGTGAATTCGTGCATGTTTACGGTTACGGTTTATGGTTATGGTGAGTTCCATGTGTGTATTCAATTGTCACGGCTAGGGTACGGCCATGGTGTGAAAGGACACTATATTAATCACAGTATTCAATATTCACGGCTACGGTACGGTCAACGTGCGGACGGACACTATATAAGTCATTGTATTCAATATTTACGGCTACGGTACAGTCAACGTGCGAAAGGACATATATAAGTCATAGTATTCAATATATATAAGTCATAGTATTCAATATTTACGGCTACGGTACGATCAACGTGCGAAAGGACACTATAAAAGTTATAGTATTCAATATTTACGGCTACGGTACTGCAACGTGCGAAAGGAAATATATAAGTCATAGTATTCAATTTGTACGGCTACAATACTGCCAACGTGCGAAAGAACACTTTATAAGTCAAAGTATTCAATATGTACGGTTATGGTACTGTCAACGTGCGAACTGACACTATACAAGTCTAAGTATTCTATATTTACGGCTACGGTACTGTCAACGTGCGAAAGGACACTATATAAGTCATAGTATTCAATATTCACGGCTACGGTACTATCAACGTGCGAAAGGACACTATATAAGTCATAGTATTCAATATTTACGGCTACGGTACTATCAACGTGCCAAAGGACACTATATAAATTATAGTATTCAATATTTACGGCTACGGTACGGCCAACGTGCGAACGGACACTATATAAGTCATAGTATTCAATATTCACGGCTACGGTACTATCAACGTGCGAAAGGACACTATATAAGTCATAGTATTCAATATTCACGGCTACGGTACTGTCAACGTGCGAAAGGACACTATATAAGTCATAGCATTCAATATTCACGGCTACGGTACTGTCAACGTGCGAAAGGACATATATAAGTCATAGCATTCAATATTCAAGGCTACGGTACTATCAACGTGAGAACGGACACTATATAAGTTATAGTTTTCAATATTCACGGCTACGGTACTGTCAACGTACAAAAGGACACTATATGAGTCACAGTCAATATTTACGGCTAAGGTGCTGCCAACGTGCGAAAGGACATTAAGTAAGTTATAGAATCAATATTTACGGTTACGGTACTACCAACGTGCAAACGGACACTATATAAATTATAGTATTTAATATTCACGGCTACGGTACGGTTAACGTGCGAAAGGACACTATATAAGTCATAGTAGTCAATATTGACGGCTACGGTACAGTCAACGTGCGAAAGGAAATTAAATAAGTCATATTATTCAATTTTTACGGCTACGGTACTGCAACATGCGAAAGGACACTATATACGTCATAGTATTCAATATTTACAGCTACGGTACGGTCAACGTGCGAAAGGACACTATATAAGTCATAGTATAAAATAAGAGGGGCAGATTGGTCCTAAAATGCCCCACCTGTGGCAGATGAAACAATGCCACGGAAGGCAATTTTTGATAATGCAAGGCCATATCTGAGACATTTAAATTTGGTCAGTCGAGCTATTATACACTTATATATATATAACTACTGCGTGAGTTTGGTGAATATCAGATGAACCATGCAGTTGAATGAGTGCACATTACGCACTTTTTGACAATTCAAGTGTCATAACTCCGTCAAAAATTGTCTCATTTAGCGTGTTCAAAAACTTGTCCGAGATATGTTGGTTAGTTAACTACTACACATACATGTAAGTTTGATTAAGATCAAATTAAAACTGTGAGTCCTAGAGCGCATACAAAATAAAAAAAAACATTATGTAAGTTTGGTGAAGATGAAATGAAAACTGTGGGTTTTTGAGTGCACACAATGTCAAATAATGAAATATTTGACGATTCAAGGGCCATAACTCCGACATTTATTATTGAATTGAATTGAATTGCTATTCAAAATATTATGATTATATAATTACTGTGAAAGTTTGGTGAGGATTAAATTAAAAAGCGAATGCTAGAATGCATACAAGGTCAAATAGTCAAATTTTTGACGATTTAAGGGCCGTAGTATCCAACATTGATTGTCCGATTTGACCAGTTCATGAACTTGTCCGTTCTATTATGATTCTATAACCGCTGTGTAAGTTTGGTGAGGATCAGATTAAAAATGAAAGTGTTACAGTGCACACAAGGTCAAATAAGTTTTTTTAATGTTTTAAAGGCCACAACTTTGAATTTAATTATCCGATTTGGCCAGTTCAATAACTTGTCCTAGATATTACGTTTATTAACTACTGTTTAAGTTTGAAGAGGATCAAATGAAAAATGCGGGTACTAGAGTGTACACACAAAAAAAGTTTATGGACGGATACAGGGCGATCAGAATATGAAAAAAAAACTCTTTTTGTTTTAAATCCGGGCTCCGGTCCGGTCCACTTGTGACTGAACAACTTTGTGCTGATCGCACGGCCTCGTGCCGGCGACGTATCTTTCAAAATATTGGTACCTTCATAAAATTATACATACGTCCGAAATGTAATTATATTAAACTATTGGTTTGAATAAAATTAATTTCAGCATTGCTGCATGTTCCTCTAAATATATGTGTCATAGAACCGAAATTGAAAGTACACGGACAGAAACATTTTCCAAAAACGGCCCTTGAAAAGTACGGAGTGGTTAGTGACTAATAACACTTGTAACTAGGTCACTGGGTATCTCCCTCGCAAAGTTATCGTTCGTTACACTCATTCACCTCTGCAACAGGCTAAATGTCCGGATTTTTTTTACGAAACAACAACTTTTACAAGAATAAATGATGAACTATTTTCTTATTTTTTACACAGGGCGATTTCCCGATTAATATGCAAATGTAAACACACATGTATGGAAGATATCAACACGATCTTCGTTGTTAGGATGAAAATATTGTTTTAAGGGACAAACAGCGCGAAGCCCTGTTATATTTGACGAGATTTGAAAAAGATATTTTAATTGTCAGTTTGCCTGTTGGACGGTTAGGAGTGTAATGAGTCGAATGTGTTAGAGAGCACAGGAGCTTTGGGAGTGGATAATAACGTTTAATGGGGGTGGACAGGTCCCCTAGCGTTCTATCGCTGAATGATTTATCTTAAAGACCTTGCCAGACCTGTTGACGATAAAAAAATTACGCCGTTTATAGGAACCCAGTGCAAAATCGTCTTCAAACCGCCGATTTATGCATAAACATCGGTACCATCTTGAAGATAAATCATTCAGCGATAGAACGAGACCGGGTTTGTTAAAATTGATGGCCTATTGACTAACAAACTCTAATTTTGTTCGGGGAAGGGATCCACGCTTGTTTCTTTCCTTGTCTCTATATATACGCTAGGGGACCTGCCCACCCCCATTAAACGTTATTATCCACTCCCCAAGCTCCTATGTTAGAGAGTAGCACTTAAGTATAAATTGAAACTACGTCATTCTTTTTTAGATGGAACCTACCGTATTAGGGATGACAGCACATTTATCTGTTAAATGAATTACATGTATTTAATATTAATGTGTTGGACGAATTTAATTATAAATAGGATAACGTAGTTTCACAATAGCACATTCAACACTCGGCTTCCTTACTCGACACTCAATTTTTTACCTCATCACTTGACACTCAACAGTTAGAACTCTGCGGGCGAACTCTGCGGGTATTACTTGTTTGTAACCAGGTATGGTAAGTAAGCGTTTTAATAACGAAAACTAAAAACTTATCTAACAACGCTGTAAAGCTTTAGACCTGTAAATAATAATAATAATAATAATTTATATGTTGTTTGTCTGCTTCCCTTGGCTCGCTCGCCTTAGTCCTGATCTCGTCCGCCTTTTTTTTCTGTTTATCTTTTTTTTAATTCTAAATTATATGATTAATTATAAAATTTTGTTTTCTTTTAAAACATACCGAGACATACAACTATCGATGTAAAAATTATATTTCTTTTATAGAACTGTATCTTGTTGATATGTCAAAATTAATCTAATGAATCTTCGCCACCTTACACAAATGATTGTAAATGTTACTAAGGAGAGAAACTATATAAGAATTATTTCTTTCGTTTCAATCCTTTTACTATGTATGTTGTGGAATATGCTGTACATAATTTATGAATAAAATATGTTTAAACCAACCAGGTATGTAATCGGAAATCCTCTGTTCGCCTGATTTTGAGCCGATTTGAATTGGCCGGCTATGCGTTTGGTAAGCGTTCATCATTTGCGATCAAGATGGCGGGAGAGAATGGAATCAATTCTGAAATTGATTTTATAAGCATAATAAATTTGTATATTAAAAACTTTTGAACACAGTCGCGAATAGTATGTCTTCCTTAGTGACAATTTAATGTATGTTGTTAATTTAAAAGGGTTTTGCCTTGTTGTTCGGCCAACGTGGAGAGCCGGTGCCGACAGTGCGTGTTTGTAAATGTCAGCCGGTAAGTGACCGGGTACGCCGGTGTAACATTAAATTTTGACACCGAGTCACATTTCATTATTAATTTCTGATCAAAACAGTCGTTGAAAACTGATCAGTGTTAAATTTTGATCAGACATGGGGTCATTTTTTAACGGTTTGTTAAATATAAGCAAAACATCACATGACTGATGTCGCATGTTCTAACAATTAAACATAAGATATGGTAAGCTTTTCAATCGACATTAAATACACAACATCCATTTATTATCCATTTATAACACAAAAAATGCCAGATACTGTTTTAATTTCAATTAATAAAAGTTTCTTTTAAAAGGAACGGCTTGCC
This sequence comes from Panopea generosa, assembly GCA_029582155.1. NCBI lineage: Eukaryota > Metazoa > Mollusca > Bivalvia > Adapedonta > Hiatellidae > Panopea > Panopea generosa. Next base: position 59,713,912 of record CM055897.1, read on the forward strand.
TTTTTGAGTAACTTAGCTTAATTATTAGTATTTTGTAGCTAAACGATACTTTATTTGGTGTAAGAGCGCTTCAATTGTCGGCAACCTGGGGGTAGTGTGTGGGAAGGGTGTCCCTCTCCCGCTGGTAGCGGTAATACTACTCTATTTCCGCTATTTGGATAAGGGGAACCGCTCCGAAACTTGAATGTTTGATAATTTAAACACTAACTGCTGAATTCTACTCATTTCTTAGAAAATATGGTTGTTTTCTACGCCAATTTTTTTTTTTTTATACTTTTAAGCATTATTATTTAAACACGCGCGCGCACGCACGCACGCATGCACGCACGTACTTATTTAAAAAAGCGAATCTCCAACGAGTATCAAACCTAGTACACCGCGAGTCAAGACGTAAAGGATCAAATCATGCATTCTAGTGAGTTTTTAAAAACGCTTTTATTAAGGAAACACACACACAGACACACAAGAAACTTAAGATTAAACATAAGATGTATTAAAAAGTGAATCTTAATCGAGTTTCACTCCCAGTACTACGAGCCAAGACGTAGAGAAGAGTGTCCCCCACCACTCCTGCAAATTTGGGTAGGTGGTGTGTGTGTGTGTATTTTTTTTATGTAAAACATATATCAGTTACTTTTACTTTTCTTGGAAAAGTGCAGGCCTCAAGGTCACATTTACAAGTTGATTGAGTGTAATGGGTTTAATGCCACTTCAACAGTTTTCGGTTATATAATGGCGGTCAGTCATCCTAACGGCTTTCAAGAAATTCTGTACCAGTACTAACCGATCTTTGCAAGTAACTGACAACTTTCCCACTTGAAACAGAGGCGGGGGACATTTTGTCACAAAGAACGTACCCGTCGGGAATCGAATCCGGGACCTCTGAATTGACAAGCATCTAGATGGGAATCTAAACTGTTTATAATATGGCATTGCATCTGCAGTGTCCCATGTAGATTTTAAGGGTTAAATATCTAGTTTGTGGTGATCTTGACTTTAAACAAGAGGGTCATGTTGGCCAAAGGTCGCTTAATTGATTATATAATGACCCGTGGTTGTTACGATCGGTTGCTATGATTACAAATGGTTGCTATAGCAGTTAGTGATAATTACAAAAAAAAAATTCATTTTCAAACTGACATTGACAAAATCCATGCGAACCATTTAATTTAATCATATAGTTTAAACTTATTTATTTTACTTTAATTGAGAAACGAATTATTATAACTTAAGCAAATCACGCTCGAAGTATTCCTGGTTAGAACCAGTACTGAGCGTATGCGGATAAAGCGTCTTACTCAAGGACATCACACAAAGCCGTGGTAGAGCATCGAACTCACGACCCTCCGATCATAGGTTCGGTGCTCTGCCACTGGACCACGCGCTCCACACTGTTTTGTTAATGGTTAAATATATTTTATTTCTATTTGTAATATAGAAATTCAGTTAGGCCACATGGTCTTCCAACATTAATTTCGGCCCTCTCCGTCAGTCTGATGAGGGTTAAAATATGAAAAATATACAAATAGAGAAAATGGAGATAATTGTTGTCAAAATCACTATCAGGAGTATGGGACATAGCTTGGTGACTATGTTTGATAACACGAGGGCGTTAGTGTAGTTTCAAATCAATCGCATATGAGGTTACTGAGATATGATCATGATATCAAGTTGCACGGAAAACTTTAATCAGTCGAATAATGACCATAAATTGCATTAAATTCAACCAAGAGTTAATTAACTTGATTCTTTGATAACCCTGAAGACTTGGTGAAATTTCAAATCAATTAAATAGGTGGTTACTGAGATATTTGCATGAAAGTAACCGGTGCTCGGGTAACAAAGAGAGACAGACAGACAGACGGAGAGAGAGAGGGAGAGAGAGAGTTGATGTAGGAATGCTTCATTGCATTCTTAACTTGTGAAACAACAACCACACAAACGAAAGGCAATTCCAGCAAACACCATTCCGATACCACACTTGTTATGACCAATGTAACAGCGTATCTGTACCATACAAACCATTTTTTATATATATACATGTATATCGTATACCAACAGTTTCCGGTTATAATTCACACTTTATATCCACGAGATCATCCAAATGTAATTTTTTATAGCAATTTTCAATATTAAAATGTAGTCCGGGCGACTATTCGGTCAGTTTCCAACTGAACTGTTGGCGATCAGATTTTAACGATGGTCAACTTTTCACGTGTGGGTGGGTCATTAAATAACGGTCGGGGTCAATTTTCAATGTTAAAAATGGATCACGCATCCGTTGAAAGTGACCAATTGTTACATGGGCTTGATATAATTCGGTCAGAAACGAGTGCACTGCATCATTATCATATGAACTTGTAAAGGACAAAGATTATAATATGAGTATACACCTTCCGATAAACTTATAATGAGTCGTCTGCATGCGTCACACCAGGTATTATCTCACATGATATGCAGTAGTTATTACCATATATGGCAGTCAATCAGTACTGGGCTTAAAACGAAAGTATGAATGATCGGAAAATTTTACACATTTGACACTAAATAATCTTGGACACTCCGAAGAATAACTCACTACATCAGAGCAGCGTCGGGAACAGAGTAATTGTTATGGAGTTTTATATTTAAAGCAGCTCATAATATCGAGAATAATTTCATTATTTTGTGCGTGCGTGCATGCGTGCGTCATTTTTCAACGGGGTCAATTTTTTTTGTTACACCAGCTTGATATAATTCGGTCAGAAACAAGCACACCCTGCGTTACTATCATATGAACTTATAAAAGGCCAAAGATAATAATATGCGTATGCACCTTCCGATAAACTTATAACGAGTCGTCTGTATGCGTCACACCAGGGCTGCGTTCAGTTCGGTCAAACATTTGATAACGTTAGCTAACATATTTTCCTGAACTCTGGCTCAACCTCATATTAGCACGTAGTACGCGTTAATTTTAGGGAACCAGGCATTAAACGCGTTTGCTGTTTAACGGTGCTGAACGCAGCCCTGGTGTTACCTCACCTGATATGCAGTAGTTATTACTATATATGGCAGTCAATCAGTACTGGGCTCAGAACGTAAGTAGGAATGATCGGAACATTTTTACACATTTTACATTATATAATCTTGGACACACCGGAGAATAATTCACTACGTCAGAGCAGCGTCGGGAACAGAGTAATTATTATGGAGTTTTATATTTCAAGCAGCTCATAATATCGTAAGTAATTTCATTATTGCGTGCGTGCGTGCGTGCGTGCGTGCGTGCGTGCGTGCGTGCGTGCGTGCGTGCGTGCGTGCGTGCGGGAGGGAGGGAGGGAGGGAGGGAGGGAGGGAGGGAGGGATTGCATATGATCGAAATTTTCAAAACCATTATGGGTCCATGTTCTAATCCAGTAGGACAATATGTTACGAAACTTAATCATAATATTGACCCTTAGGTCAAAGTCATATTTAGGTCTCGGTCATTTGTTTTCTAATCGGGTAACTCGTTTTCATGTTCCGAATATTATCACTTGCTAGGTTTTTAAACGTCACAATTTTTCATTAAATTTCAACATATATATACTTATTTTATTTATAATCTGAGGGGGGGGGGTCACTCCCTGTATCTTTATTAGTACATATGCGCCACCGTTTTGGACACATGTAGTCTTTTGACCCCTTGTTCAATCCTGCCGTTCAATCGCCTCCTGCCTAGGAACTCCAGACAAGGAACCTCTTGGCCAGGAACCTTGTCCCCCCGCCTGTTCATAAGGCATATGTATGTTATTCTAAATGAAATCCAAGAGCTTATGCCATTGTGCAGATAAAGTTTTAATTAGATTAAATGTAGAGTTTTTGCCCCTATATAATTTGTTTAAATGTAGAGTTTCGACCCTTATAATTGGTTTGAATGTAGAGTTTGGATTCTTATAATTGGTATAAATGTAGAGCTTTTACCCCTATAACTCGTTTGAATATAGAGTTTTAACCAACACATTTTAGGCTACAATGTAGAGTTTGTGCCCATTTTTAGGTCAAGTGCCAATCGCCAATTCGAATATGTGATCATAAGACATATCCAACGATATAACACAAAAATGAGATTCAAGACCCAACGACCCATTTATCCCATTTACTGCGTTATTGTACAGTGTTTAGCGTCGCCTTCAACAATTTTTCAGTCATATCGCGACGGTGTCTAGGTGAGACAGTATTTTGAATCTTACCACACTGGGTAGCATACCGCAGACACATGATATCATACCCCACCCAGTCACATTAAGAACTATCCTCTTAATGCTGAGCGGCAAGTGAGGAAGCTTCTAGTACCAAAACTTTGGTATCACCAGGATTGAACACACGAGCTACTGCATGCGAGGCGGACGCTCTACCACTAGACCATCGCCGCGGTTCATTTACGGCGTAACAGGCACACTGTTTCGCTATTGTAAATAAGTCAGTATATTGAAAATGAAACAAGGAGGTATGGATATAACCAATGTTTCGAAATTGATAATATAAAATTAGATAAGAGCTAAGCCAGATGATGGGCATGCATTGCTCTCTTAATCGCAGTGGGTATACCAAAATTTATACCTGTCAAGTCTCAGTTTCGCCGTGAGTCTCGCGATTTTGGCAATGAAATCACGGTCTCACGCTGACTATGTAATTTCTCACGCATTTCAATTAAAACAAAATTCACGAAAATAAATACTATGGTTTTATGAATAAATCGGTAAAAACATTGGTTCGTGTATAGTATATAATATACTAACACATAATGATCGTTACCCGGTGTCAATCCAAACATCATGGCATCGTCTGCTAGTGCTAGTAGCTAGCCTCCAAAAAAGCGTCAAAACTGAAAGAAATATGGTGGTGCGGCCGTATATAAACGCAAATATGATGCTAAATGGTCTCAAAAATACCCCGTTATCTCGTCAAAGATCGCAGGCAATTTTCATTGCACCGTTTGTGACAGAGATTTTAGTTGTGCCCATCAAGGAGAAACCAATGTTAAGAGACGTTGCAACGAAATCTCATGTTGATAGAGCATCACATCACAGCGTTGCTGTAGCTGAATTACTGTAAATTTATTACACCAAAATTTGAAAAAAAAATCATACAAATTTAATAAAAAAATTGTAAAATAATTGACTGAAACTGTTGTAGAAAACACCCCAGAACACACCACTGACGATCTAGGAATCCCCCTAGAATATTTTCTCACTCTAGGGTTCATTTAAGCCTTGACAGCTATGAAAATTGCAATTTATATTTTCGATCGGGACGGTACTCGTTCTCAGGTTCGGCCGAGTAAAACTGTATTCGACCGAAATGTACAGTCTTCGGCAGACGAATTTTATCAGGTGTGTCACCTGTTTTGAAGTACAAAGGTGATATTTCATTATTTTTTTTCAGGTAAAATTACATATTACCAAATAGTGTATAGTTTTATAAACATATTCCTAAAATTATACGAAAGGTAATTGCATACAGAAAGGTAAAATAACAATATTTCAGTTTTACATGTGAATTACCAGGATTAGGTATTAAACACATTCTATTGATATAATATGATGTGTGTGGTGTATTAGAAATGGACTATGTTTGATTCTGCTTACGCTAATACATGTTATTGATTTTAAAAAAGTTTGCTTTATGCCTAAAATAAATTATCAAAATTTAGTGATACGGTTTTCGTCAAATGTTGAAATGGTTTTCGTTCTAATTCATCTGTGCTTGGCGTGGTTTAAGGCGAAAATATTCTTTAACAATAGGAAATCAGTTTTGTTTCCGATGATTATAATTTGTGCATGATGAAATTAGATATATTTAATGAAATTTCAGGATAATTTCACCTACGGACTTAAAGGCTGGTGAAATTTCTCAAATATGTGGCTAGAAATCGATGCATGAGTTATGGCGTGTTCATGGACGGCAACCGGGCTGAATGAGTTTACCACTATATCCTACGTTAAAAACAATCGGTTTCCAAAATATTTGACCTTCTGACTGAGTTATCAGGTCAAAGGTCACCACAAGTAAACATTTTAACTGGACGAGATAATACAAAAATCATTCATAATTAAGACATTTGTTGATTGATTTGATCATCAATATTGATTTATTTTAAACTACCAAGGGCATGAGTATAAAATAAAAACATGTATTCATTGAGGTCACTGGATGAAAGGTCAACAACTGAAATATTGAAGAATTGGCGAAAAATACGTCTTTAAAAACGCAAGCGTTTGAATATTGAACATATTTTTTATCCCAAATTTGCTGTCATTTGTGTTGGTTTATATATGTCAACTGCAATTAATTTGTTTAATTTGTACTTCAAAGGGATGAAATTGTTTGGATAAAATTGAAAAACATGGTAAGAAAATGTCTTCCGTTATCATTTATTTCATATCTAGATAGTATATTTCAGAAAAATCGCTTGTAAATACACTTCAAACACTCAAATTCTATGCAAAAATCTCCGGCCTTAATATCAATGTTGATAAAACTAAGGCAGTGTGTATAGGTTCAATGAAAAAAAGTAATATAAAGTTATGCGAACAATATAATCGTTCTTGGGACGATGAATATAATCATCTTATCTTAGCTGTACTGAGATAAAATTAAAGAAATTAAAAGTTTATTTTTTAAATTTATTTGGGATGTTAACCAGATAAGGTGAAAGGAACTATTTTTTGCAACTCTTACATAGAATGGGGTCTCAAAATGTTTGGTATAGACCTTTTTATTAGTTCATTAAAACTCACATGGGTAAGACGCCTTTTAAATTCAAATAAAAAATATCTAGATATATTTAATTCAATGTATCCATTCATGTTTAATGTTGGCGCATATGGCCCGGATTTTATTAGTAAACACATAAACAGAATACATAATCTCTTCTGGAAAGATAATTTTAGAAGTTATCAAACATATTCAAACTTACTAAAGCCTGTAAATTGGTATACATTTAAAAAAAATCCAGTTCGGTTTAATCCAAACATTAAGGTCGGAGGCACACGTATATTTTATAACCATTGGTTTTCTAAGCTTTTTTATTGATAAATGATATTATGAATACAAATGGTAATTTCTACTCAATGATTGATTTTATTAATAGGTACAGCCTAAATACAAATATCATAGAATATGAAGGATTGCTAGCATCTGTTAAAAGGTACTTGTCTAAATTTCCAATTGTTCATTAGTTAGTAATAGAGGGGCACCTACATGCCCTTTATCAATATCAATAATTATGAAAGATACAAAAGGATGTAGAGAAATTTATCAGTCTTGTATACATGAAAATATAATCCCTCAATCCGCTGCTAAATGGGAAAATGAATTGGATATAAGAACCAATTTAGTTCGAACAAAATTTTACTGCCTTCCATTTAACATAACAAATGATACAACTTTACAATGGTTTCAGAACATAATAAACCACCAAATATAAGGAACCAATTCTCTTCTTTAAAAAATGAAAACAAAGGACTCTGATATTTGCAGTTTATTTTATGCAACAGAGAAATAAAATGTCTTTCCAGAAGGGATTATGTATTCTGTGTATGTGTCTACTAATAAAATCCGGCCATATACGCCATTTGACATGAATGGGTACATTGAATTAAATACATGTATATCAAGATACATTTATTTAAATTTAAAAGGCGTCTTATCCATGAGAGTTTTAATGAATTAATAAAAAGGTATATATCAAACATTTTGAGACCCCATTTTATGTAAGAGTGGCAAAGAGTAGTTCTTTTCACCTTATCCGGTTTACCATCCAAAATAAATTTGGAAAATAAACTTTCAATCTCTAGATCTACTGAAAATCAATTATGTTAAATATGATTACGAACATAAAGAATGTACCGTAAAAGTTTTAATTACAAGTAAGTAGAGCTGACACACACACATTTCTACGTGACAAATATTTCATTGATCGGTTGGCATCGAACGCAGGATCTGGGGGCCGTGTGTTCGATCCTCCCGCATGGCTATGTGCTAAGTTTTTTTAAATATTATTCTAAAATTTTTGCAATTTTACACTTGCATATTTTCTTTTTATTTTATAATTTAATCCTTCAATTTTGTACAATTTGTATGTCTCTTAACATGATTCATATATGCGATCTGTCTTGAAAAAATGAATGTGTATAAAAACGTGTATAAGTAAAGACCTTTCCGCATGTACGTAGAGAACAGATAACACATCTATGTTTAAACACCAGATAATATATTATCGTAACAACAAATTGATAGTATCTTGGTATACTCCACCGTTTAACGATGTATAACGGCTCTTATACACTTTGACATTAAAACTTACATAAATCTATTATGTGTGATAAGAGTGCGCATGTCTATCGGAATGCACCGACACAACACACACAAAAATCTCAGCCAAAACGCCGTCGTTTTGTTGCGTGAAATCCGTCGTATGGTCGTGTTGTTCTGTCGTGTTGGCCAAAACGGCATTTGTCGAGTTTTAGTGTGTTCGTGCTGTCGTGTCGGCGCCCCGCCAAAACGAAAACACGATATGGCAGAAATTAGCCACCATAGGTGCGCGAATAGGAGTTTAACTTGATTTAAAAGTTGCCGAGTTTTCTCCACGCCTTTTTTTTTTTTTTTTTTTTTTTTTTTTAATTTTTTATTTCGAAATTACCATATAACAGAAAAACAATAAAATGTTTATATCGGTTTATACAAAAAATACATTGTAAAAGAAAACATTATATAAAATTATGCAGTATTACAACATACAGTAAAGTTGAGTTTGTATTGGTTGATCGAAGGCTCACTTCGCCTTAAGATTTAGAATTATACATACATACACATTTAGATAATAAACATTAAATAACATTAAATTGTTTTAGCCTGATAAGGGTTTGGTGTAACATGTGTCTAATGTCATTATACAAACTTAAGCACAACATTTTCTTTTGTTATCATACAAATAGTAGGTATACATCTAGTTTGATGGACTTTAAAAGCCTAAGGTCACAAAATAGTATCATGCGCAAAATGTTAAGCTGGAACTGATATAATATAAAATAACAATATTTATATTTAAGATGTTTTTTATATATTTTACAAATAAAACTGATTGATTTTGAATATATCTTTGAATATGTATGAAATGATGTTAATCATTCATTAAGGTCATTGGGTCAAAGGTCAACTAGTGAAATATTGAGGAGGGAATTGTTCAAAATATATTTTCTTTATTAGTTTTTATCTTTATTATGGGATAATTATCAAAATTAGGTAAAATGTTTGTTTCATGTCATCATACACACAAAGATTACATGTAACTTTACATTTTGTTATTGATGGGTATATTAATATATACATAGTTGGAATGAACTTGACCTTACAGGCCTTTCTTTGGCATTTTTTACAAAATGTAGCTACATGTAATTTAATATATTTGCTGTATGTATCAACATTTTAGAGGTTATGCTTCTTCAAATGTAAGGGAAATTAAGGCAATTAATGTGACATAAGGTCTGTCCAATGGCATTACAGCGGTATATCACAATAACAGTTAAGCTTAACCACTAACTACCCAGCACAGTGAATGTCCTGGTCCTGATATCTTTGTATAATCAGGTTGGTAGCAATACGATACGTGGAATAAAAAACTACCTGATGTCTGGCAAATACAATGAGAACTCTCATATTTAACATTGAGTTTGATTTGTATTGATATGGTAAAATATGATTATTAATCAAATATATCATAAGCATAAATTAAACGGCGAAATCAATTTACCATATTATACTTAACCCTAACCCTCATTATCATACAATTTTTCGTTTCTACAACCCTAACAATTAAAATATCAAATCAAATTGAAGATAGGTGGGTCGAATAAATCATTGGAACTGTTTCTGAGAAATGAAGACAAACACACTGTGCTACTAGCAACAGATAATACAGCACTGAAGAAAGGAAAATTATATTAAAGACACATCTGGACTTGGTAGCTTTAAAATTATTGGTATTAAAATTGCATCTACAGTAGTACCAGAAAGTCTATATTTGTTAAAATAACTCTTTTCGTGTGAGACGTTGTATTTTCCACATCAAAGGTTAGTAAAATAACACCAAAATATATTAAACAAGGCATACATATCCAATCGGCTAACCGGCAAAAGTCACTAGTAGAACTAGTTACCTCTATGCAGACTCCTGTATTGTATAATGTGGTCCTTGTCATTGTTACCGCTCTAGCTATCAAAGCACTAAATAACTTAATGCAGAATGTAATCATATGAAATTATAAAGCTGGGCCACTTTTTAATATAGAATAGCTGAATTGGAAAAATAAAATTTCAGCACTGAACATTTACTGCACCAGTAAACATTAAAATCAGAAAATCTTCTGCAACTTTAGATATATAAATATTTCATAATCTAGACCAACACTTACATAAAAAACGCAGTTCTATCATTATGCAATTATATTGTTATCATTATTATATCTGGAGAATTCCCAGACAAATGTATATTAGGCTTCTTGTCCTTTCGCAGCGCATCAGTACATATACGTGGGTGATCAGAAAGTTCGTAGACTTTTGCCATAAATTTTTTATTTATCATTGTATTCTAATAATTTTCAGGGAGCCTGTGCCGCTATATATTTGCAATAATTTTTCAAAATATTGATAATTTTCCATCATCAGATTATATTGTATAGTAACTATGGAAACGTCGATTTACGTAGTCGGGGCAGTTTTTGCTTTTTTCTACCCCTACTATTGAAACGAGCGAAGCGTTGCCAAAACGGGTTTTATTTTTAAGTAAAAAAATATCAATGTGTGCTGTATCTTGTGCTTGTTTACATCCTTTAAAAAAATGGCACCAATAATGCGCATCTCAAAATGACGTCAGTATTATGATGTTACGGTATGCCATTTTGTTTCAAACAAAATGGCGACGGGGCACTTGAAAATGGATTAGCACACAGAATACAGCAGTTCCGTGAAATTCTGCTCCATGTTAGGTAATACACGTGCTCAAACAGAAAAACAAAAGTACATACGGTGAAGCTAATGTTTCACGTTCTCTAGTGTTTAAATGTCACAAAATTAAAGTTTTTGAGATGGCCGGGAATCAGTCATTAAAAAGAGCGAATGGGAAGTCGATTTGAAGACATATTGGAATAAAAGCATGTTTTACAGAATTTTGTGTCCAGTATACCATCTTCAGGTTTCGTTAACATGTTCACTCAATGGTGTAAATGGTGGCAAAAACATAAAGACCACGGAGAAGGATTATGAGAAGCAGTGATTAAAGTAAATTTGATACAAAAGCACCTGTTTAAAATATTGACTTCGGTTTTTGTTGAATACAACGTTATCATTTTGCCCCGACATATCTAACTGCTATGTTTTGAATAGCGTCTTATTTTTTAATAGTTGACGTATCATGCTAAAATTTTCAAAATATGTCCCGTATACATGTATTCCATATACAGTAACACTATTGTACATTGCATAATTGAAATAAATAAGTTATGGCAAAAGTCTACGGACTCTCTGGTCCCCCCTCGTAAATTAAACTCTATGGATGGTATTCTATAAATGTTAAATATAGTTTTAAATTGAAAACTGTAAGAGATGTACTGCAAGGGTAAGGAAATAAATACAATGGTTAAATTCCTATGTATGTTAAATAATAACTCTTGGAGAATCAGTATTAGTTTGCCAAATCTGACTGTTAAATCTGAGCCAAAATTAAGTTTGAACAGAAAGGCAGCCGATATGATCTGATATCGATATCATTTTAAATGTATATAAGGCTAGCTAAACTAACTATTGAAGTCCTATTCAAATGTCAATAGGAATTGTTGGAACTGTTATAGCAACTACTAGTGCATATTTAGGAGTGTTAGCATTTAAAAAAAAAGAATAAATGGAATGTCCTCATTCAATACATTGAGACTAGAAAGCCAATGTCTAAAATCTATGTTGACGATCTACTACCGCACGTATTATAAACGGTAGTGTCATTGTATTTAGAAAATATGAGATTTTCATAGGAAACACAACTTAACTTTATAGTATATCAATCAAAATAAAAATCTATCAAACAAGCAGTGTGCAATGTGTGTAATTGGTCAAGAACATCATGCACATTTATTAAAGCAAAGCATAGTGAATTTCGATGAAATATTGATTTACCACAGTGCTTACGACATGAACTGTTTTCTGTTCTTCTTGCTCTGATCTAAAGATTTAATACGGCTAATGAACTTCCTAAATACATGATCTTGGTCATATTCTAGAGTAAGAAGTAATTAATAGTAAAGTGAACTTGTCCACGGCTAAAGTAGTCAAAAAGGGATACAAAAACTGTTGAAATCTTGTGGATATGTTTACTGTATAAATGACACGGAACTATAAATCGAAATAGTATAGCCAACTTTTTCATCAAATATGGTTCTTTTGCCCTCAAATTGAAAACAGTTCATTGATCACATTTTGTCTAATATCTTGAGGACTTAATTGGAACAATAATGCAGACATTTCACAAGTGGAGAGTTGGCTGGGATTTTTCTTACAGCAAACCACGGAGAAACAAATACATTAGTGTGAACATGTGTTGTGACAGTGAATCAATTGTTTTTATAATCACGCTGATCACTAAGGTCAAATTATTTAGAACGACCCATCGGTCAAGTGAATTTACTGGTAACATATACAATGCAAAGTTAGTAAATTGTAATACAAATCAATTGTACATAATTTAATTTATGAAAAGGAGACTATTCAAAAGGCATGTCTTAATATTCTTACAATGCCATGTTAATGTAATGTGATGTACTTGCAAAGCCCATAACTTAACATTTTATATATTATGTTGTTACGATCTTGATGATAGCCGTCAAAACAACATATACCTGCACATTGTTAAGATATATCAAAACATAGTTCCAGTCATGAAGATTGGTTGAAATATAAAATTATTCGATTTGTTTATGGACACGTGGGTACATGCTCATCAGATTTATCACCGTTACAACGAGTATTTTGTATTAAAAAGATTTGGTTATTTTAATTAAGGTTAACTATTCTTCGCTACATAAAGCTTAGTTTTAATGCAATAACTTCTTTAAACTTTTGTCAATCAAAACACAGATAGACCAATAGCATATTACTGTAAAGGTAAAAACTATTAATATCTTAAAATTATTTTAAATGGATAAAAAGTGTGTAATTATTGTAAATAAAGAAAATACGAATGATTTGATATATCATATCCTCAAAAAACATGACACAATCAATGTTTAAATCGGATTTAAACTTGAAACAAAAACCCTATTCTAAAAATAAACAGCACTTAAATATTGTTTGACGACTTTCACATCGTCTTTCAGACTCACATTTTACAAATATAAATCTGCATCAAATTGAAATCAAAATGAAATAACATTTAATAAGTCACAAAATATGTCGGGACATCTATTTCACTTTGACCTACAGGTTAGGATTTCTTTTTTCAAAATATTATTTTGACACGTTTAAATAAATATCCTTTTGGCAGTACGGTGTCAATAAAGGATATATAGACATGATGGATGGACATGGTATATTGGTGTGAAGGTGGAGGAATTTTTTAAGCCAATTTCATAACTTTGAAAAAAATCTGATTTACTCCTTTTAAATACCTGTTTAAGGTATTTTATTTCACTGTATATATAAATATACATGTAAATTTGTCCATCCTTACCAGATGTGTTGCATGTAATTCCATAGTATATAAGTCATGGTCGACACCAAATTTATTGGTTTGGCAGAGGCCTTGATATTGTATCTATGGTTTGCATTGTAGCTAGGCGCATTCGCCGTAGTCTGGTTTGTACATTTATGTCTTGGTTATTCACAAACAATTATCTCCATCCATACATATATATATATATATAATAATCCAATAGTGCGCAACTGAAACGTTCCTATGTGTCACAATTTCTTTAGACTTACAATGATTAGTGACCCCCCTCCCACACACACACACTCCTGTGTCTTACGCGCGACATTTCGTCTTTTTATAGTGAATAGGGCGGGCGGAAGCATGGGCATAAATCAAACAGCTATGTCGAGCTCACCGCAAACGGCCTCGACAACAAAATAGATCTAAAATAATTAAAACAAATTATTTCGATGTTATACAATTAAATCATCTAAAATCATCTATTATTGCTAATAAAACGACAATATTCATTCAAAGTACATAATCCAATCAAAGATTAACTAGTTCCAAAACAGTATCTTAATTTCATTAATAATCATTCGACATACTTTTATCTAAATCAGATGAATGGCAATAATTTAGATAATAATAAATACCCTCTCTGCTTTATGGGCTCGAATAAGTATCTTTGTGCGCATGTGTAGATATTGAAATATTAATATCGGAGGCTGATACACTGAACTGTAACACGCTTTATCATTTTGGGGCTAACTGCACAAGATTATGATGTTTACTTTTTAAACATGTTTACTTATAAATAGAAGTATAAATCAACTGATATGAGAAAATGCAACACTGACTACGAAAATGAGTGAGATGCAAAATTACATTTCATGCACTATTTTTATCATTATAAATCTATGCATTTAGAGTCTACATACAAGAAAGCGGGATAGCAGTTTAAGTGTTTAAAAAAGTCCTTAAATGCTTTTACATGGTCTACTCGTATGCAGCAAGAAATCACAGGTCCTGTACTCTATATAGTTTACAAATAGTTCAAGCCAAATGACATAAGACATTTTTAGCGAAAGAAATGTGTTACTGTCACTAACAAAAGGGCATAACTTTGTACCGAGACATTGACTAATTTGTGATTTATAATAGATCAATAGCAACCTTTTAATTGTGAAACTTGTAACGGTGAATTTATAACATTAAAAGTCATATTTGCAATTTGTGATTGTATATTCAAAGTATAATATCTTAAATACATTAATCATATGTTTTACAATGACTGGAAAGTGTTTTATGCATTGATATGCCATTCATATGTTTGTGAATTGAAATAAGACATGTGTGCCCATGATACTTAGCATTAAAAAATGAACGATCAGCACAGTTGCAGAATTACATGCAGTGACCTGGACACGGTATCAATAGAAGTAGTCCTTTTAGAGAGATTGTAAGGTGGGAAAGCAGCAATTTACACATCATTAATTGAAAGAGTTATGTAGTAAAATACCATCAATGTTTACGTCAGCGGCACACTCGTGGTTATTGTAGCTAAATCACTGGCTTATATATATAGATCTCCATGTACATATTCGTAGCATTTAATGTCGGAAAAATTGCTCGGAATTTAAGATGTTTTTACAATGTTCCATTTGCATTTATGGATTATTAAACTTACATTTTCATTGAAGTAAATAAAACAAAGCCATACTTTATTTTATGTTACCAAAGGTTTTTTCTTTGTTTCAGAGTCATGTTCTGCTATTCCTGAGAAAACAAATCGTAAAAATCCAAGAAAAGGAAGGTACAAATTGGCTGTCAAAACTGACTATTCCGTGTTTTGGGACTACATGTATATAATCGATACATATATAATTTTATATAACCAATTGTTTTACTGTATTCAAAAGCAATCATGGTGACATTTGTTTTGTAATATTCATAAACAATGGCTGACGAGGGAAAAGAATCCATAGCAAATGTTTGGGGAAATGTTGTCGGACATGAACACACTTTAGAGACCTTTCCCGATTGTCACGATAAATATGAATCTGTAGTACCAGATTTACCAAATGGATCGTCATATAAATCCCTCGCTACAGATAAGGACATTAAGTGTCGTCAAGTATGCGAGCCATGTCATGAACGAGGCATCACTTCTCCTGCATCAAATGCTTGTGACGAGTGCGAGGAAGCATTATGCAACACTTGTTCTGCAGTCCATAAATCGCAAAAAGCAACAAAACAACATACACTGTGTGCTATAACAGAAATGGATAAGCATGATATACCTGATTGCGAACCCTGTCGAGAGATGGGTATAGTAACGGCCGTTGCGACCAAACGATGTGTAATTTGCGATGAGAGATTGTGCAACGAATGCGTTGATAGACACTTGTCACAAAAGGCGACGAAGAATCACGATATGGAGGGTATCGTCACTCAAGTCAAAGAAATAAAAAAATTCCTATGTGAAGATTGTTCCTGCAATAAGTTCTGTATAGAATGCAAGCAAGAACTATGCAATAAATGCACCGATAATCACACAATAAAAGAACCAAATAAACCACATAGAATAATTCAAATTGTTACAGAGGAGCCTACAAATGCTGAATGTGGCCCATGCCGTCAAAACAAAGTAACTTCTTCTGCTTCAAAATTATGCAAAGCTTGTAATGAATATTTCTGTGACACTTGCTGTGGTGTACATAGAGGTATGAAAGCGACAAAAGATCACAAAATGAAAGACCTTGCGGCAGTGTAAGTATTCATATCAATGTTTATGTTTTGATATTTTCATCAATCAATTTGCATTATAAACAAAAGGAACAAGTGGGTCTAAGCTGCTCACTTTAGGAAAAGCCTGACTGCTGCTGTTGCGGGCCCAAATTTGATCCCAGGGCCACCTGGTAGTACTGGATGTTAAATATCTAAACTCCTTATACCTTTGAAGAATATTGTATTAAAGTTTTTCCTTTTTAACACTATGTAAAACTATGACCTCTGTAGTAATCAAAATCCTTGGGACCCAGCTTTCAGAACACAGTTGCTAAAGGATATCAAGCAATGTCTATTTATCTTACTTCCAGACCTTGCACTTTTGGTGGATTTTTTTAAATGTTTACCAATATAACACTGTGTCAAATGTTGACCCTGTGGCAGCTCCTAATTGGTAAGCTTTGAACATAAACAAGATGCCCAAGAGTGGTGCTCTACTGGTTTATAATGACCATAGACATGTCTTTATTTTCAGTATCCCATACCATTCCTATGTAAAAAGTCAAAGGCCTGAAAGGCCTGAGTGAAGGCTCACTGCTTGTGTTAATTCGAAAATGTAGGTTAGGGAAATTGGAAAACTTAGTTAGATTTCTGATATGTTAAGTAAGAAGGCAATTCATTAGGATTTAGAAAAGAATGTGGTGTGTTTGATATTTCTTTTGTGGATCTGTATAAATAATCTCCTGCGTACAATACAGAGTCCAAATCAATACTTTTCCAACAGTAGCTATCAAACGGTTTTAATATGGCATTTGCCAAAAATGCTAAACAACATGGTACACACTGTCTTCCCTGTGAAAATTGACTGAATATTTGAGGACCCTGGTGAAAATATCCATTTAGGAAATTTTGTAAACGGCTAACGTGGTGGTCCAGGATTCCTTTCCACATCAATCAACACCAACAACTTATATGAAAGCTTGAAAAACAAACTTTCATATTCTGACGTTTGACTTTTTGATAGAGTATTGATCGACACATGCTTCCCAGAAAAAAAAGAATGTACCGCTTTAAAGTGTCTTTTAATAATGAGTAAACAACCACCAACAATGAATGAATTATTGTTTATTTAAAAAATAGTTGAATTTTTAAAAAAAAACACAAATTAACTTAACTTGTCCAACTCCTCAGGCAAGAATTTCAACAATTCAGCTCCAGATATATATTAAATTTTAACTTCAACTCCAGATTTTGTTTTTCCATGAATTATCTCCAGACTGGCAATCATATATTTTGTGCTACAACTCCAGTCAATTTTAATATCTCCAGTTCAATAGTTATGATTTATGGATAACGAAACGCATTCAGCACAAAAAGTTCCTGATTGTCCGAGAATATACGACACATATCCATAACCCTTTGTCCAGAACAAAACAAACATGACCTACTTATAGATATACGTGTATATTAACTTTAGTTATGTTCGATTCTCATACATAACTTTCAATCAACAATATAAATTCTCAATTAATAGCATAATAAACGGTTTTGCGTGACCTAGATTTAATCAATCTAAAAATACAACACAGAAACACAACAAACATAGTGGTCGGATGACCTAATTAACGGTCAAATATGTTCATCTGTTCATCAACATCAAAACACTGCTTGCATAAGATGACAGATTGGCGCATTTTTCTATTAACAACAAAAATAGTCCCGAACCTAATTTCTTTATTTTACTGTCAAAATTAAAAGATGACAATCCGTAGTGAATAAAATTACACTTACAATCACTTTTTACTCAAACTAACGAATTATTATATCGAGAACATGTCACTATTTCACCCCGTTATGATTACACCTGATTACAGTCGAATGGTGTTAGAGATTATAGCCCCCCCCCCCCCCACACACACACACACACACACACCCACACACACACACACACACCACCACCACCACCACCACCACCACCAGATGACGTCACATATGCATAGTAGTAAATGCGTAAAACAATTTATTTTGGGGGATGAAAATTGCCGCGTTTTTTAGTGCACATCGAGATTAGTGTATTCTTCCGCATTTCCATGGAAATTGTATATTTGAACTTTTGTACAATAAAAAAACTGCAATAAATAAAAATTAATTGAATCTTTTGTTGTATAATACGTTCTCTGCTACGGCAAATGCGTTTTGAAACTTGTGAACTACTTTATCGGTCGGGTGAATATGGCGGTTCCTGTCATACGAATCTTGTATAACAGAGTGTTAGGCCTGCACGACAACTATGGAAGTCGGAGCTTCACTCGCCTTCCAAAAATAGAGACAGCTAACAGGGCCCCTATACATCCCAGTCCCTTCGTTTGTCTAAACTTCAATCCCCTTCTCGTAGAATTTCTATGATGAGATAATACTTTAGATCTCTTATCTAATACCATAGATAGAGTTGTAATTGCGAAATTCTGGCAACATACTTATTTGTTGTATATTGGCATAAAATGTAATGTAATCAGGAATGCCATCATTTGTAAGAATGTATCTTGTACAATTCAGCAATTTTCATAGCTGTTGGGTGCATATTAAACTCAAAATCAACGTTTCAATATCCACTTTACTATTTTTGTACGGCATGCGTGCCTTGAAAAAAATATTGTATACGACACCCGTAAAAACTGTCATCTGTATGCGACAACCGTAAAAAATATATATACCATCAATATGTGTTTTAACTTGTCTTTCTAAGTCTCATTCTCACATGACTATAAATGCTTCAGATCTCAAACTAATGAATATTGAAAAAAATGATGAAGTTTACCCATAGTATTCCTGTGTAAAACTAAAAGTCCCTTTACAAGGTTCGTATAAATACAAAACCCTTGATTTGCACAAGCTTATCATCCCTACTCATAGGGACAATTTATATCCAATATGAACAAACGTTACAGATATTGAGAAGAATTTTGAAAACAATCCACATTAACCCCTTTAAGATCCCTCCTGACCCCTTACGGAATGTCATTCCTCCCTTGAACCAAACCTTGCTATGACAAAAGGATTATTCATATCTCAAAATGAATAACATTTTTGCAGAAATAAAAAAAAAAAGGGTTTCCGTTCCCCAGCGTACCGTCCGGACAAATAGGCAGTATTGCAACTAATCATGTTTTTTCACTGTGGTTTTGACATTAACATTACCACGGAGCCCAATAGGAAATGTGATACTTACAAGTGTGATACGTTAATATGCATTTTCAATTTCATTTTCAGTACTATTGCAGTTTTTCTTGCCATAGTCACCAGTCCTAAAGCATGTTTTGAACATTAACAATAACATTTAAAATCTGTATGAAGGGGAAGGGAGACATAGTTCTCAAAAAAAAACAATTTCAAGTTTATATCACAGTATATTGATGATTTTTCTTCCAGAAATGTGAAGGATTCCGCAAGAGCAGAAAAAGACGAAAGACGTGAAGACGTATTGGTAATTATATTATTTAATGTTCCTAATGAAGTTAATCATATGGGAAAATGTATGTGTAAATCTTCTTATGCTTGTATATACATAATACATGCATATAGGCGATTGCAGAGTTTTAGGTCGGGTGAGGTTCACACAATTCGGGGATGGAGGAATTCACAATAGTTTAACCTTAGCATTTTGGATGAAATATACAGCCCCCCTGTCCTGCCCGTAGTTCATCTACACCAATTGTTTCGTACGATCAATTTCTATAAATGAGAATTTTGTTTCACCTCAGCTGTTCTGTAAATCTCATGTGCCGTACTTCACAGACATCGGAGAAGGAGTATATATAGTATTACATAAAGAACATAATAAACATGATAATGAACAACACATATCAAACACTACAAGAAGATATCGTTACATATCGATACAGGCATTTTATTTAACATTCGAACTGCAGTACGTTACATTACACATTCACGGACACACATACGTGAACACAAGCGTGACAAGGTATAGCAGACAGACTGGCAAACAACCACACACGCATACAACAACAACAACAACAGCAGTATATATGTACACACGCCTTTACAGACACACATACATGAACTTGATCGTAAAATGCTACATACAGACACCACAGACGGAGAGACTGGCACACAAATTAAAAATCACCATAAAGTTAAGTTTAAACAATTCCAATCAATTCAATCAATTTATTTAGCACACACATCATACAATGTGTATCACCTTTACAATTCAATTGAGGAGGTTACTAGTATATAATGAGAAACCACGACATGTAAATATATAGCAAAATTCCATTTCCATTTTCTGAGGTCTATTTTCACATATGTTTTCACATGTTATATGTATTAATATATATGTATATGATATGATCACATATTTAAGTATGTTCGCCTGTTTGGGCTGTTAGAAAATTACAGCTCGCACACAGGATGGTAATTCGTTATATAGGCGCTATATGCTGAATCATTGGTTCAGACAAAACGTACAGATTGATGTGGCTACGAAAATTAGAAGCTATACTAGCTAGACAACACACATAAAATATGGTCTTAGCATTAAAAGTGGAAGTAAACATCCTAAGTTACATTTGAACGTCCATCCATGTCCTTGCTTTACAAACCATTTTATTGAGTAAAAAAACGAAGTATTCCGATTATTAAATAACGGTAACACAAACATGGTAACTACAACATACAATTAATCAATGCATGCATGAAATACACAAAACATACACATAAACATATATATAAGTCGCACCAATAACGTCAAACTCCCCCGTACTTCGTTACATATATTTTTTGACTTGTCAAAATTAATGTTAAATGGTAGTGTACGATATTGAAATTTTACATGCTAATAGTTTAAATATTGAAAATTATTCATACCAAGTTTTGTTTGGATTTAAACACTAAAAGGCATATTTCTAAATGCGTCCTTTTACTTTTGGAACATACTTCGTATATAGTCGATTGAGTTGATCGTGAGAGTGATCATTATTAGCATGAATAGGATAAACAGTATTTACAAATTATTAAATTCCTCAAACATTAAGAGCAGCTGTTCTTAATTTAAATCCTTTTTAGTACATTGCTAGTTTTATCAACTATGGTTTCTTATTTGTATTCAGAAGAATTTAAAAACACTTAAAACTATTTATATAGCATATTTTTGTTGACATCATAGTATGCATATGAAATGTGTTCTTATTTTTTTTAGACAAAACCTGGAAAACCACAAGCCACCGGAAGAGCAAATACAGATTCTATTACACTCACATGGGAGAAACCACAAATGTTATACGAATCGCATTTATATC
The DNA here is from genome assembly GCA_029582155.1 of Panopea generosa. Lineage (NCBI taxonomy): Eukaryota > Metazoa > Mollusca > Bivalvia > Adapedonta > Hiatellidae > Panopea > Panopea generosa. The sequence goes on from CM055897.1 coordinate 59,735,662, forward strand.
AAGTTCGATACAGAGATAGCAATGGTGGTGCTTGGAAGTTCTACGATGAACAACCAAAAGCGGGAGTAGTTATCCTAAAATATTTAAAAGCCGACTCAAAATTTATATTTCAAGTACGGATGATGAATAATGAAATGGAAGGACCGTATAGCGACCCAAGCGATGAAATAGAAACCCCTAAATCTGCTTCATCTAAAATATTGCCGTTTACATATGAAGTACAAAAACTAGGTTACACACTGACATTACGAAAAATCCCTTTGACAGAAAACCAAAGTGCAAGGAGCAATATTGCGAAAACACGGAAGTTCGATTTCGGTAAATATGTTTGTTCAACTCGTTTAGCAGTGTAAATTTTGATTACCATATCCGCTATAATTCCATTTCTCCTACTTGTTTTCTCTAAATTAATTATTTTATTATTTGTTTTTGTTAATCAGAATTCCATAGTCCCTCCATTTATACAAGAGGTCCAATTAAATCGCTCAATTTCACATGTCATTTCTTTTCAAATTGTGTCTATGCAAATTTTAGATGGAAATTAAAAAAGTATTCCTTACTGTACGCCAATAAGCCCTCACCCTTTAGTTGAACAAACTTTAACCCCAGCCTCATGAGAATCGTGAACAAAAGTGAATGGTCTGTTCTTGAGAAAATGTGTTGTTGTTTTAAGTTAGTTTCCTTAAGTTAAACTGCTAAACCCCAAAGGTCACGACTCAGACAGGAATAGAGAAAGAAAGGTTCGAGTATTTAATTTAATATAAAACAATTTTTTAAACAAAATGTATGGGGGTTCCACATGTCCCATTGAATCTCTTTGGTGGTTATAAAACACATGTGAAGTTACTGCCATTACTGTAAGTCAAGTAGTTACTGAAAGATACGCTTTCAACAAACAAAATATTTTAAATATAAAAGTGCAATAATTTTGCCCTCTTTAATGTCAATGAAGACATGTGTGAAGTTTTATTGATAAATGTAAAATAGCTGAGATATAAGCATGCCTAAAAATAAAGACTTCATTTTTTTTTAAAGTTTTTTTATCAGGTAAGATATCTATGCAACCACTGATTGCATATGATTGAAACTTTGCATTTGTGTTCACCATCATCGATTGAACACACGGAGACAAGAACCATAACTCGGAGTTGCATTTTGGCAGAGTAATGGCCCTTTTGGACTTAATTTTTCGTCTGCAGACACCCAGGTTAAACTTTTGCATTTAGTTGCGTTTAAGTTTTTGTGTTTGCCTCAAATCTCAACCTTTGCATGGGTGGTGAGTTTTATCCCATCGGCGAGCTTTGTTGTCTTCTGACAACTCTTGTTAATAATGGGCGCCCTGCTTTCAGATTCACGACTTCTACAAACTTAAGAGAGCTTCACACCAAAATTGGTAAAAGTATGTCATGTGTTTTCAGAGAAATTAGTTAAATAAATAGTTAATGACCAACATTAGTATGACGGACACTGGCCCATTTATGCTCATTAACCGGCTCTGAGCCTTTAGCTGATCGTCAGTTAGCTATCGATGGCATAAAACTTGAGGCTAAATATTCAAACAAACAATCGTTTATCTACTGTAATAATAGGATCACTGAAAAGGATATGGTGTTTGTAACATCTCATTGCTATCATTACATTGGACGAATAAAGTAGAGATACAAACCCTCATGAACCTCTTTTTAACAAGTTATTACGCATTACAAACACCTTGATTGACGAATCTTGTTTAACCAATTATTACACATTACAAACACCTTAATTGAATAATCTTGTATAACCAATTACAAACACCTTAATTGACGATTATTGCAGGTAAACCATCAGAGAAAAATTATAAGGAAAAAACAATCATGCTGGTCGGAGAAACTGGATCCGGAAAGAGTACTTTAGTTGACGGTATTGTAAACTATGTTCTTGGTGTAAACTGGAATGATCCATACAGGTTGACACTGGTTGATTTAGAAGATGATGAAAAGGGAAGATTACAAAACCAGGTATGTTGTATACAATACATACGAAAATACAGTCAAACTTGTGTTAGCGGTCACCTTTATTAAGTAGCCACCTGTCTTAAACAGCCATGTTTTCTATTTCCCATTTATATGCTTTTAGAATAAATTAACCTGTATTAAGCAATTAACTGTCTTAAAAGGCCACTTTTGCTCCTTCCCTTGACTGGTTGCTTAAGACAAAATTGACTGTACAACAAAACCAGGTATGTTGTACTCAATACATAGGAAAATACATACGAAGTTGTTCTAAAATTACCACGGGCAGACGATTCACCAAGGGTCAATAAATATATTGACTTAAAACAACATTTTCAATTACATTTATCTGACAAAAAACAGATATACGAATATGAAAGTTAACTCTGATTTTAGAAACTGTTTAAAGTGATTAAATTTAAATTATATTTATGTTAGCTCAAACTTGTATTAACAAAATCCATCACGTATTTTATTAGCTATCATTAACAAACAAAAACATACTCTTATCGTCTACGTTCCCATTTGGTCATATGAGGAATCTGGCCAAAACATTGGCTTCTGTCGATGGCTCCATATTTGGGTTCCACTTCCACGATTTCCAGTTTGTATACGTCCCCGCTCCTTGCATGGTATAGACACTCATTACATAGCTATAACATTAGACGTATATTTTATCATTTTTTTTATACTGTTTAAAATCTCTTTTAAATTGCTTTACAATATTTCTTAATGCAGACTTGAACAATACACGTAATACCATTCATCATTAAACATGTAGATTAATGTACAAGTATCACTGTTAAACATGTATATTAATGTACACGTATCAGTGTAAAACATGTAGATTAATGTAAACGTATCAGTGTAAAACATGTAGATTAATGTACAGATATCATTGTTATACATGTAGATTAATGTACACATTTCAGTGTAAAACATGTAGATTAACGTACACATATAAGTGTGAACCATGTAGATTAACGTACACATATCAGTGTTATACATGTAGATTAATGTACACATTTCAGTGTAAAACATGTAGATTAACGTACACATATAAGTGTGAACCATGTAGATTAACGTACACATATCAGTGTAAAACATGTAGATTAATGTACACGTACCAGTGTCAAACATGTAGATTAACGTACACATATCAGTGTAAAACATGTAGATTACTGTACAAGTATCCGTGTAAAACATGTTGATTAATGTACAAATATCAGTGTAAAACATATAGATTAATGTACAAATAGTATTGTAAAACATGTAGATTAATGGACGAGGATCAGTGTATAGCATGTAAATTAATAAACAAGTATCAGTGTAAAACATGGTATATTAATGTACAAATATCAATGTAAAGCATGTAGATTAATGTACAAGTATCAAAGTAAAACATGTTAATTCTTGTACAAATATCAATGTAAAACATGTAGTTTATTGTACAAATATCAATGTAAAACATGTATATTAATGTACAAGTATCAGTGCAAAATATGTAAACTAATGTACAAGTATCAGTGTAAAACATGTAAATTAATGTACAAGTATCAATGTAAAACATTTAAATTTATGTACAAGTATCAGTGTAAAACATGTAAATTAATGTACAAGTATCGATGTAAAACATGTATATTATTGTACAAGTATCAGTGTAAAAAATGTTAATGAATGTACAAGTATCAATGTAAAACATGTATATTATTGTACAAGTATCAGTGTGAAACATGTTGATACTGATACAAATATTAATCTAAAACATGTAGTTTAATGTTCAAATATCAATGTAAAACATGTAGTTTATTGTACAAATATCAGTGTAAAATATGTAAATTAATCTACAAATATCAATGTAAAGCGCGTAGATTAGGGTACAAGTATCAATGTAAAACATGTCGACTCTTGTACAAATATCAATGTAAAATATGTAGATTAATGTAAAAGTATCAATGTAAAACATGTCGATCCTTGTACAAATATCAATGTAAAACATGTATATTATTGTACAAATATCAATGTTAAACATGTTGGTTAATGTACAAGTGTCAATATCAAACCTGTAGATTATTTTACAAGTATCAATGTAAAACATGATGATTAATGTACAAGTATCAGTGCCAAACATGTAGATTAATGTACAAATATCAGTGTAAAACATGTTGATTAATGTACACGTATCAGAGTAAAACATGTTGATTAATGTACAAATATCAGTGTAAAACATGTTGGTTAATGTACAAGTGTCAGTATCAAAACTGTAGATTATTTTACAAGTATCAATGTAAAACATGTTGATTAATGTACAAGTATCAGTGCAAAACATGTAGATTAATGTAAAAATATCAGTGTAAAACATGTTGATTAATGTACACGTATCAGTGTAAAACATGTTGATTAATGTACAAATATCAGTGTAAAACATGTAAATTAATGTGCAAATATCAGTGTAAAATATGAAGATTAATGTACAAATATCATTATAATTCATGTAGGTTAATGTACACAAATCAGTGTAAAATATGTAGATTAATGTACACATATCAGTGTAAAACATGTAGATTAATGAACGCGTATCAGTGTAAAACATGTAGATTAATGAACAAGTATCAGTGTAAAACATGTAGATTAACGTACACGTATTTGTGCAAAACATGAAGATTAATGTACACTTTTCCGTGTAAAACATATAGATTAATGTACATGTATCCGTGTAAAACATGTTGATTAAAGTACAAATATCAGTGTAAAACATGTACATTAATGTACAAATATCATTGTAAAACATATAGATTAATGTACAAGTATCAGTGTAAAACATGTAAATTAATATACAATAATCAGTGTAAAACATGGTATATTAATGTAAAAATATCAATGTAAAGCATGAAGATTAATGTACAAGTTTCAACGTAAAACATGTTAATTCTTCTACAAATATCAATGTAAAACATGTAGATTAATGTACAAATATCAGTGTAAAACATGTAAATTAATGTACAAGTATCAGTGTAAAACATGTAAATTAGTGTACAAGTATCAATGTTAAAAATGTAAATTAATGTACAAATATCAGTGTACAACATATAAATTAATGTACAAGTATCAATGTAAAACATGTATATTAATGTACAAGTATCAGTGTAAAACATGTAGATAAATGTACAAATATCAATGTAAAATATGTATATTATTGTACAAGTTTCAGTGAAACATGTTGATTCTTGTACAATTACCAATGTAAAACATGTAGTTTAATGTACAAGTATCACAGTAAAATATGTAAATTTATGTACAAATATCAACGTAAAGCATGTAGATTAATGTACAAGTATCAATGTAAAGCATGTATAATATTGTACAAGTATCACAGTAAAATATGTAAATTTATGTACAAATATCAATGTAAAGCATGTAGATTAATGTATAAGTATCAATGTTAAACATGTCGATTAATGCACAAGTGCCAATATCAAACATATAGATTATTTTACAAGTATCAATGTAAAACATGTTGATTAATTTACAAATATCAGTGTAAAACATGAAGATTTATTTACAAATATCAATGTAAAACATGTTGATTAATATATAAGTATCAGTGTAAAACATGCAGATTAACGTACACGTATCAGTGTAAAACATGTAGATTAATGGACACGTATCCGTGTAAAATATGTAGATTAATGTAAACGTAAAACAATTTGATTAATGTACAAATATCAGTGTAAAACTTGTAAATTAATGTACAAGTATCAATATAAAACATGTATATTAATGTACAAGTATCAGTATAAAACATGTAAATAAATGTACCAATATCAATGTAAAACATGTATATTATTGTACAATTATCAGTGTTAAACATGTAAATAAATGTACAAATATCAATGTAAAAATGTATATTATTGTACAAGTATCAGTGTGAAACATGTTGATCCTTGTACAAATATCAATGTTAAACATGTAGTTTAATGTACAAATATCAATGTAAAACATGTAGTTTAATGTACAAATATCAAAGTAAAACATGTAGATTAATGTACAAGTATCAATGTAAAACATGTATATTATTGTACAAGTATCAGTGTAAAATATGTAAATTAATGTACAAATATCAATGTAAAGCATGTAGATTATTGTACATGTATCAGTGTAAAGCATGTTGATTAATGTACAAGTGTCAGTTTAAAACATGTTGATTAATGTACAAGTGTCAATATCAAACATGTAGATTATTTTAAAAGTATCAATGTAAAACATGAAGATTATTGTACAAGAATCACTGTAGAACACGTTAATTAATGTACAAGTATCACTGTAAAACATCTACATAAATGTACACATATCGTTGTAAAACATGTAGATTAATCTACAAGTACCAATGTAAAACATGTATATTAATGTACTAGTATCAGTGTAAAACATGTTGATTAATGTACTAGTATCAATGTAAAACATGTACATTAATGTACAGGTACCAATGTAAAACATGTAGATTAATGTACAAGTATCAGTGTAAAACATGTTGATTAATGTACTAGTATCAATGTCAAACATGTATATTAATGTACAAATATCAATGTAAAACATATTGATTTATGTACTAGTATCAATGTAAAACATGTAGATTAATGTACAAATACCAACGTAAAACATGTTGATTAATGTACAAGTCTCAATGTAAAACATGTTGATTAGTGTACAAGTATCAATGTAAAAGATGTAGATTAATGAACAAATATCAATGTTAAACATGTATATTAATGTACAAGTATCAATGTAAAACATGATGAGTAAGGTACAAGTATCAGTGTTAAACATGTTGATTAATGTACAAGTATCAATTTTAAACATGTTCATTAATGTACAAGTATCAATGTAAAACATGTTGATTAATGTACTAGTATCAATGTAAAACATGTAGATTAATGTACAAGTATCAGTGTAAAACATGTTGATTAATGTACTAGTATCAATGTCAAACATGTATATTAATGTACAAATATCAATGTAAAACATATTGATTTATGTACTAGTATCAATGTAAAACATGTAGATTAATGTACAAATACCAATGTAAAACACGTTGATTAATGTACAAGTCTCAATGTAAAACATGTTGATTAGTGTACAAGTATCAATGTAAAAGATGTAGATTAATGAACAAATATCAATGTTAAACATGTATATTAATGTACAAGTATCAATGTAAAACATGATGAGTAAGGTACAAGTATCAGTGTTAAACATGTTGATTAATGTACAAGTATCAATTTTAAACATGTTCATTAATGTACACGTATCAATGTAAAACATGTTGATTAATGTACTAGTATCAATGTAAAACATGTAGATTAATGTACTAGTATCAATGTAAAACATGTAGATTAATATACAAGTATCATTGTAAAACATATTGATTAATGTACAAGTATCAATGTAAAACATTTTGATTACTATACACATATCACTGTAAAACATGTAGATTAATGTACAAGTATCAATATAAAACATGCAGATTATTGTACAAATATCAATGTAAAACATGTAGATTAATATACTAGTATCAATGTAAAACATGTACATTAATGTACAAGTATACGTTTAAAAAATGTATATCAATGTACAAGTTTCAGTGTAAAACATGTAGATTAATGTACAAGTATCCGTGTTAAACATGTAGTTTAATGTACACGTATCGGTGTTAAACATGTAGATTAATGTACAAGTATAAGTGTAAAATATATAGATTAATGTACACATATCAGTATAATACATGTAGATTAATGTTCAAGTATCACTGTAAAACATGCAGATTAACGTACAAGTATCAATGTAAATCATGTAGATTAATGTACACGTATCAGTGAAAACATGTAGATTAATGTACACGTATCAATGTAAAACATGTTGATTAATGTAATAGTATCAATGAAAAAACATGTAGACTACTGTACAAGTATCAGTGTAAAACATGTAGATTAATGATCAAGTATCAGTGTAATCATGCAAGCCAATGGCTGCTGTTACAGTTGGGTCGAGGTGATAATTGAGATCATGAAAGCCAATGACTGTTCTAACAGTTGGGTAAAGGTGAAAATGTAGATCATGCAAGCCATTGACAGTTATTACATCTAGGTTAGTGTGAAAATTAAGATCATGCAAGCCAATGACTGTAATTACAGTTGGGCTAGGGTAAAAATTGAGATCATGCAAGCCAATAACTATTATAACAGTTGGGTCAAGGTGAAAATTGAGATCATGGAAGCCATTTACTGTTCTAACAATTGGTTTAAGATGAATATTGAGTTCATGCAAGTCAATGACTTTTATTACAGTTGGGTCGAGGTAAAAATCGAGATCATGCAATCCAATGACTGTTATTATAGTTTGGTCGAAGTTAAATTGAGATCATGCAAGCCAATGACTGTTATTACAGTTGGGTCTAAGTGAAAATTGAGATCATGCAAGCTAATGACTGTTATTACAGTTGGGTAAGGGTGAAAATTGAGATCATGCCAGTCAATAACTGTTATTACGGTTGTGTAAAGGTGAAAATTGAGATCATGCAAGCCAATGACTGTTATTACAGTCGGGTCGAGTTGAAAATTGAGTTCATGCAAGGCTTAATAACTGTTATTAGAGTTGGGTTGAGGTGAAAATTGAGCTAATGACTGTTGTTACAGTTGGGTTGAGGTGAATATTGAGATCATACAAACCAATGACTGTTATAACAGTTGGATAATGGTGAAAACTACCACGGAGCCCAATAGGAAATGTGATACTTACAAGTGTGATACGTTAATATGCATTTTCAATTTCATTTTCAGTACTATTGCAGTTTTTCTTGCCATAGTCACCAGTCCTAAAGCATGTTTTGAACATTAACAATAACATTTAAAATCTGTATGAAGGGGAAGGGAGACATAGTTCTCAAAAAAAAACAATTTCAAGTTTATATCACAGTATATTGATGATTTTTCTTCCAGAAATGTGAAGGATTCCGCAAGAGCAGAAAAAGACGAAAGACGTGAAGACGTATTGGTAATTATATTATTTAATGTTCCTAATGAAGTTAATCATATGGGAAAATGTATGTGTAAATCTTCTTATGCTTGTATATACATAATACATGCATATAGGCGATTGCAGAGTTTTAGGTCGGGTGAGGTTCACACAATTCGGGGATGGAGGAATTCACAATAGTTTAACCTTAGCATTTTGGATGAAATATACAGCCCCCCTGTCCTGCCCGTAGTTCATCTACACCAATTGTTTCGTACGATCAATTTCTATAAATGAGAATTTTGTTTCACCTCAGCTGTTCTGTAAATCTCATGTGCCGTACTTCACAGACATCGGAGAAGGAGTATATATAGTATTACATAAAGAACATAATAAACATGATAATGAACAACACATATCAAACACTACAAGAAGATATCGTTACATATCGATACAGGCATTTTATTTAACATTCGAACTGCAGTACGTTACATTACACATTCACGGACACACATACGTGAACACAAGCGTGACAAGGTATAGCAGACAGACTGGCAAACAACCACACACGCATACAACAACAACAACAACAGCAGTATATATGTACACACGCCTTTACAGACACACATACATGAACTTGATCGTAAAATGCTACATACAGACACCACAGACGGAGAGACTGGCACACAAATTAAAAATCACCATAAAGTTAAGTTTAAACAATTCCAATCAATTCAATCAATTTATTTAGCACACACATCATACAATGTGTATCACCTTTACAATTCAATTGAGGAGGTTACTAGTATATAATGAGAAACCACGACATGTAAATATATAGCAAAATTCCATTTCCATTTTCTGAGGTCTATTTTCACATATGTTTTCACATGTTATATGTATTAATATATATGTATATGATATGATCACATATTTAAGTATGTTCGCCTGTTTGGGCTGTTAGAAAATTACAGCTCGCACACAGGATGGTAATTCGTTATATAGGCGCTATATGCTGAATCATTGGTTCAGACAAAACGTACAGATTGATGTGGCTACGAAAATTAGAAGCTATACTAGCTAGACAACACACATAAAATATGGTCTTAGCATTAAAAGTGGAAGTAAACATCCTAAGTTACATTTGAACGTCCATCCATGTCCTTGCTTTACAAACCATTTTATTGAGTAAAAAAACGAAGTATTCCGATTATTAAATAACGGTAACACAAACATGGTAACTACAACATACAATTAATCAATGCATGCATGAAATACACAAAACATACACATAAACATATATATAAGTCGCACCAATAACGTCAAACTCCCCCGTACTTCGTTACATATATTTTTTGACTTGTCAAAATTAATGTTAAATGGTAGTGTACGATATTGAAATTTTACATGCTAATAGTTTAAATATTGAAAATTATTCATACCAAGTTTTGTTTGGATTTAAACACTAAAAGGCATATTTCTAAATGCGTCCTTTTACTTTTGGAACATACTTCGTATATAGTCGATTGAGTTGATCGTGAGAGTGATCATTATTAGCATGAATAGGATAAACAGTATTTACAAATTATTAAATTCCTCAAACATTAAGAGCAGCTGTTCTTAATTTAAATCCTTTTTAGTACATTGCTAGTTTTATCAACTATGGTTTCTTATTTGTATTCAGAAGAATTTAAAAACACTTAAAACTATTTATATAGCATATTTTTGTTGACATCATAGTATGCATATGAAATGTGTTCTTATTTTTTTTAGACAAAACCTGGAAAACCACAAGCCACCGGAAGAGCAAATACAGATTCTATTACACTCACATGGGAGAAACCACAAATGTTATACGAATCGCATTTATATCAAGTTCGATACAGAGATAGCAATGGTGGTGCTTGGAAGTTCTACGATGAACAACCAAAAGCGGGAGTAGTTATCCTAAAATATTTAAAAGCCGACTCAAAATTTATATTTCAAGTACGGATGATGAATAATGAAATGGAAGGACCGTATAGCGACCCAAGCGATGAAATAGAAACCCCTAAATCTGCTTCATCTAAAATATTGCCGTTTACATATGAAGTACAAAAACTAGGTTACACACTGACATTACGAAAAATCCCTTTGACAGAAAACCAAAGTGCAAGGAGCAATATTGCGAAAACACGGAAGTTCGATTTCGGTAAATATGTTTGTTCAACTCGTTTAGCAGTGTAAATTTTGATTACCATATCCGCTATAATTCCATTTCTCCTACTTGTTTTCTCTAAATTAATTATTTTATTATTTGTTTTTGTTAATCAGAATTCCATAGTCCCTCCATTTATACAAGAGGTCCAATTAAATCGCTCAATTTCACATGTCATTTCTTTTCAAATTGTGTCTATGCAAATTTTAGATGGAAATTAAAAAAGTATTCCTTACTGTACGCCAATAAGCCCTCACCCTTTAGTTGAACAAACTTTAACCCCAGCCTCATGAGAATCGTGAACAAAAGTGAATGGTCTGTTCTTGAGAAAATGTGTTGTTGTTTTAAGTTAGTTTCCTTAAGTTAAACTGCTAAACCCCAAAGGTCACGACTCAGACAGGAATAGAGAAAGAAAGGTTCGAGTATTTAATTTAATATAAAACAATTTTTTAAACAAAATGTATGGGGGTTCCACATGTCCCATTGAATCTCTTTGGTGGTTATAAAACACATGTGAAGTTACTGCCATTACTGTAAGTCAAGTAGTTACTGAAAGATACGCTTTCAACAAACAAAATATTTTAAATATAAAAGTGCAATAATTTTGCCCTCTTTAATGTCAATGAAGACATGTGTGAAGTTTTATTGATAAATGTAAAATAGCTGAGATATAAGCATGCCTAAAAATAAAGACTTCATTTTTTTTTAAAGTTTTTTTATCAGGTAAGATATCTATGCAACCACTGATTGCATATGATTGAAACTTTGCATTTGTGTTCACCATCATCGATTGAACACACGGAGACAAGAACCATAACTCGGAGTTGCATTTTGGCAGAGTAATGGCCCTTTTGGACTTAATTTTTCGTCTGCAGACACCCAGGTTAAACTTTTGCATTTAGTTGCGTTTAAGTTTTTGTGTTTGCCTCAAATCTCAACCTTTGCATGGGTGGTGAGTTTTATCCCATCGGCGAGCTTTGTTGTCTTCTGACAACTCTTGTTAATAATGGGCGCCCTGCTTTCAGATTCACGACTTCTACAAACTTAAGAGAGCTTCACACCAAAATTGGTAAAAGTATGTCATGTGTTTTCAGAGAAATTAGTTAAATAAATAGTTAATGACCAACATTAGTATGACGGACACTGGCCCATTTATGCTCATTAACCGGCTCTGAGCCTTTAGCTGATCGTCAGTTAGCTATCGATGGCATAAAACTTGAGGCTAAATATTCAAACAAACAATCGTTTATCTACTGTAATAATAGGATCACTGAAAAGGATATGGTGTTTGTAACATCTCATTGCTATCATTACATTGGACGAATAAAGTAGAGATACAAACCCTCATGAACCTCTTTTTAACAAGTTATTACGCATTACAAACACCTTGATTGACGAATCTTGTTTAACCAATTATTACACATTACAAACACCTTAATTGAATAATCTTGTATAACCAATTACAAACACCTTAATTGACGATTATTGCAGGTAAACCATCAGAGAAAAATTATAAGGAAAAAACAATCATGCTGGTCGGAGAAACTGGATCCGGAAAGAGTACTTTAGTTGACGGTATTGTAAACTATGTTCTTGGTGTAAACTGGAATGATCCATACAGGTTGACACTGGTTGATTTAGAAGATGATGAAAAGGGAAGATTACAAAACCAGGTATGTTGTATACAATACATACGAAAATACAGTCAAACTTGTGTTAGCGGTCACCTTTATTAAGTAGCCACCTGTCTTAAACAGCCATGTTTTCTATTTCCCATTTATATGCTTTTAGAATAAATTAACCTGTATTAAGCAATTAACTGTCTTAAAAGGCCACTTTTGCTCCTTCCCTTGACTGGTTGCTTAAGACAAAATTGACTGTACAACAAAACCAGGTATGTTGTACTCAATACATAGGAAAATACATACGAAGTTGTTCTAAAATTACCACGGGCAGACGATTCACCAAGGGTCAATAAATATATTGACTTAAAACAACATTTTCAATTACATTTATCTGACAAAAAACAGATATACGAATATGAAAGTTAACTCTGATTTTAGAAACTGTTTAAAGTGATTAAATTTAAATTATATTTATGTTAGCTCAAACTTGTATTAACAAAATCCATCACGTATTTTATTAGCTATCATTAACAAACAAAAACATACTCTTATCGTCTACGTTCCCATTTGGTCATATGAGGAATCTGGCCAAAACATTGGCTTCTGTCGATGGCTCCATATTTGGGTTCCACTTCCACGATTTCCAGTTTGTATACGTCCCCGCTCCTTGCATGGTATAGACACTCATTACATAGCTATAACATTAGACGTATATTTTATCATTTTTTTTATACTGTTTAAAATCTCTTTTAAATTGCTTTACAATATTTCTTAATGCAGACTTGAACAATACACGTAATACCATTCATCATTAAACATGTAGATTAATGTACAAGTATCACTGTTAAACATGTATATTAATGTACACGTATCAGTGTAAAACATGTAGATTAATGTAAACGTATCAGTGTAAAACATGTAGATTAATGTACAGATATCATTGTTATACATGTAGATTAATGTACACATTTCAGTGTAAAACATGTAGATTAACGTACACATATAAGTGTGAACCATGTAGATTAACGTACACATATCAGTGTTATACATGTAGATTAATGTACACATTTCAGTGTAAAACATGTAGATTAACGTACACATATAAGTGTGAACCATGTAGATTAACGTACACATATCAGTGTAAAACATGTAGATTAATGTACACGTACCAGTGTCAAACATGTAGATTAACGTACACATATCAGTGTAAAACATGTAGATTACTGTACAAGTATCCGTGTAAAACATGTTGATTAATGTACAAATATCAGTGTAAAACATATAGATTAATGTACAAATAGTATTGTAAAACATGTAGATTAATGGACGAGGATCAGTGTATAGCATGTAAATTAATAAACAAGTATCAGTGTAAAACATGGTATATTAATGTACAAATATCAATGTAAAGCATGTAGATTAATGTACAAGTATCAAAGTAAAACATGTTAATTCTTGTACAAATATCAATGTAAAACATGTAGTTTATTGTACAAATATCAATGTAAAACATGTATATTAATGTACAAGTATCAGTGCAAAATATGTAAACTAATGTACAAGTATCAGTGTAAAACATGTAAATTAATGTACAAGTATCAATGTAAAACATTTAAATTTATGTACAAGTATCAGTGTAAAACATGTAAATTAATGTACAAGTATCGATGTAAAACATGTATATTATTGTACAAGTATCAGTGTAAAAAATGTTAATGAATGTACAAGTATCAATGTAAAACATGTATATTATTGTACAAGTATCAGTGTGAAACATGTTGATACTGATACAAATATTAATCTAAAACATGTAGTTTAATGTTCAAATATCAATGTAAAACATGTAGTTTATTGTACAAATATCAGTGTAAAATATGTAAATTAATCTACAAATATCAATGTAAAGCGCGTAGATTAGGGTACAAGTATCAATGTAAAACATGTCGACTCTTGTACAAATATCAATGTAAAATATGTAGATTAATGTAAAAGTATCAATGTAAAACATGTCGATCCTTGTACAAATATCAATGTAAAACATGTATATTATTGTACAAATATCAATGTTAAACATGTTGGTTAATGTACAAGTGTCAATATCAAACCTGTAGATTATTTTACAAGTATCAATGTAAAACATGATGATTAATGTACAAGTATCAGTGCCAAACATGTAGATTAATGTACAAATATCAGTGTAAAACATGTTGATTAATGTACACGTATCAGAGTAAAACATGTTGATTAATGTACAAATATCAGTGTAAAACATGTTGGTTAATGTACAAGTGTCAGTATCAAAACTGTAGATTATTTTACAAGTATCAATGTAAAACATGTTGATTAATGTACAAGTATCAGTGCAAAACATGTAGATTAATGTAAAAATATCAGTGTAAAACATGTTGATTAATGTACACGTATCAGTGTAAAACATGTTGATTAATGTACAAATATCAGTGTAAAACATGTAAATTAATGTGCAAATATCAGTGTAAAATATGAAGATTAATGTACAAATATCATTATAATTCATGTAGGTTAATGTACACAAATCAGTGTAAAATATGTAGATTAATGTACACATATCAGTGTAAAACATGTAGATTAATGAACGCGTATCAGTGTAAAACATGTAGATTAATGAACAAGTATCAGTGTAAAACATGTAGATTAACGTACACGTATTTGTGCAAAACATGAAGATTAATGTACACTTTTCCGTGTAAAACATATAGATTAATGTACATGTATCCGTGTAAAACATGTTGATTAAAGTACAAATATCAGTGTAAAACATGTACATTAATGTACAAATATCATTGTAAAACATATAGATTAATGTACAAGTATCAGTGTAAAACATGTAAATTAATATACAATAATCAGTGTAAAACATGGTATATTAATGTAAAAATATCAATGTAAAGCATGAAGATTAATGTACAAGTTTCAACGTAAAACATGTTAATTCTTCTACAAATATCAATGTAAAACATGTAGATTAATGTACAAATATCAGTGTAAAACATGTAAATTAATGTACAAGTATCAGTGTAAAACATGTAAATTAGTGTACAAGTATCAATGTTAAAAATGTAAATTAATGTACAAATATCAGTGTACAACATATAAATTAATGTACAAGTATCAATGTAAAACATGTATATTAATGTACAAGTATCAGTGTAAAACATGTAGATAAATGTACAAATATCAATGTAAAATATGTATATTATTGTACAAGTTTCAGTGAAACATGTTGATTCTTGTACAATTACCAATGTAAAACATGTAGTTTAATGTACAAGTATCACAGTAAAATATGTAAATTTATGTACAAATATCAACGTAAAGCATGTAGATTAATGTACAAGTATCAATGTAAAGCATGTATAATATTGTACAAGTATCACAGTAAAATATGTAAATTTATGTACAAATATCAATGTAAAGCATGTAGATTAATGTATAAGTATCAATGTTAAACATGTCGATTAATGCACAAGTGCCAATATCAAACATATAGATTATTTTACAAGTATCAATGTAAAACATGTTGATTAATTTACAAATATCAGTGTAAAACATGAAGATTTATTTACAAATATCAATGTAAAACATGTTGATTAATATATAAGTATCAGTGTAAAACATGCAGATTAACGTACACGTATCAGTGTAAAACATGTAGATTAATGGACACGTATCCGTGTAAAATATGTAGATTAATGTAAACGTAAAACAATTTGATTAATGTACAAATATCAGTGTAAAACTTGTAAATTAATGTACAAGTATCAATATAAAACATGTATATTAATGTACAAGTATCAGTATAAAACATGTAAATAAATGTACCAATATCAATGTAAAACATGTATATTATTGTACAATTATCAGTGTTAAACATGTAAATAAATGTACAAATATCAATGTAAAAATGTATATTATTGTACAAGTATCAGTGTGAAACATGTTGATCCTTGTACAAATATCAATGTTAAACATGTAGTTTAATGTACAAATATCAATGTAAAACATGTAGTTTAATGTACAAATATCAAAGTAAAACATGTAGATTAATGTACAAGTATCAATGTAAAACATGTATATTATTGTACAAGTATCAGTGTAAAATATGTAAATTAATGTACAAATATCAATGTAAAGCATGTAGATTATTGTACATGTATCAGTGTAAAGCATGTTGATTAATGTACAAGTGTCAGTTTAAAACATGTTGATTAATGTACAAGTGTCAATATCAAACATGTAGATTATTTTAAAAGTATCAATGTAAAACATGAAGATTATTGTACAAGAATCACTGTAGAACACGTTAATTAATGTACAAGTATCACTGTAAAACATCTACATAAATGTACACATATCGTTGTAAAACATGTAGATTAATCTACAAGTACCAATGTAAAACATGTATATTAATGTACTAGTATCAGTGTAAAACATGTTGATTAATGTACTAGTATCAATGTAAAACATGTACATTAATGTACAGGTACCAATGTAAAACATGTAGATTAATGTACAAGTATCAGTGTAAAACATGTTGATTAATGTACTAGTATCAATGTCAAACATGTATATTAATGTACAAATATCAATGTAAAACATATTGATTTATGTACTAGTATCAATGTAAAACATGTAGATTAATGTACAAATACCAACGTAAAACATGTTGATTAATGTACAAGTCTCAATGTAAAACATGTTGATTAGTGTACAAGTATCAATGTAAAAGATGTAGATTAATGAACAAATATCAATGTTAAACATGTATATTAATGTACAAGTATCAATGTAAAACATGATGAGTAAGGTACAAGTATCAGTGTTAAACATGTTGATTAATGTACAAGTATCAATTTTAAACATGTTCATTAATGTACAAGTATCAATGTAAAACATGTTGATTAATGTACTAGTATCAATGTAAAACATGTAGATTAATGTACAAGTATCAGTGTAAAACATGTTGATTAATGTACTAGTATCAATGTCAAACATGTATATTAATGTACAAATATCAATGTAAAACATATTGATTTATGTACTAGTATCAATGTAAAACATGTAGATTAATGTACAAATACCAATGTAAAACACGTTGATTAATGTACAAGTCTCAATGTAAAACATGTTGATTAGTGTACAAGTATCAATGTAAAAGATGTAGATTAATGAACAAATATCAATGTTAAACATGTATATTAATGTACAAGTATCAATGTAAAACATGATGAGTAAGGTACAAGTATCAGTGTTAAACATGTTGATTAATGTACAAGTATCAATTTTAAACATGTTCATTAATGTACACGTATCAATGTAAAACATGTTGATTAATGTACTAGTATCAATGTAAAACATGTAGATTAATGTACTAGTATCAATGTAAAACATGTAGATTAATATACAAGTATCATTGTAAAACATATTGATTAATGTACAAGTATCAATGTAAAACATTTTGATTACTATACACATATCACTGTAAAACATGTAGATTAATGTACAAGTATCAATATAAAACATGCAGATTATTGTACAAATATCAATGTAAAACATGTAGATTAATATACTAGTATCAATGTAAAACATGTACATTAATGTACAAGTATACGTTTAAAAAATGTATATCAATGTACAAGTTTCAGTGTAAAACATGTAGATTAATGTACAAGTATCCGTGTTAAACATGTAGTTTAATGTACACGTATCGGTGTTAAACATGTAGATTAATGTACAAGTATAAGTGTAAAATATATAGATTAATGTACACATATCAGTATAATACATGTAGATTAATGTTCAAGTATCACTGTAAAACATGCAGATTAACGTACAAGTATCAATGTAAATCATGTAGATTAATGTACACGTATCAGTGAAAACATGTAGATTAATGTACACGTATCAATGTAAAACATGTTGATTAATGTAATAGTATCAATGAAAAAACATGTAGACTACTGTACAAGTATCAGTGTAAAACATGTAGATTAATGATCAAGTATCAGTGTAATCATGCAAGCCAATGGCTGCTGTTACAGTTGGGTCGAGGTGATAATTGAGATCATGAAAGCCAATGACTGTTCTAACAGTTGGGTAAAGGTGAAAATGTAGATCATGCAAGCCATTGACAGTTATTACATCTAGGTTAGTGTGAAAATTAAGATCATGCAAGCCAATGACTGTAATTACAGTTGGGCTAGGGTAAAAATTGAGATCATGCAAGCCAATAACTATTATAACAGTTGGGTCAAGGTGAAAATTGAGATCATGGAAGCCATTTACTGTTCTAACAATTGGTTTAAGATGAATATTGAGTTCATGCAAGTCAATGACTTTTATTACAGTTGGGTCGAGGTAAAAATCGAGATCATGCAATCCAATGACTGTTATTATAGTTTGGTCGAAGTTAAATTGAGATCATGCAAGCCAATGACTGTTATTACAGTTGGGTCTAAGTGAAAATTGAGATCATGCAAGCTAATGACTGTTATTACAGTTGGGTAAGGGTGAAAATTGAGATCATGCCAGTCAATAACTGTTATTACGGTTGTGTAAAGGTGAAAATTGAGATCATGCAAGCCAATGACTGTTATTACAGTCGGGTCGAGTTGAAAATTGAGTTCATGCAAGGCTTAATAACTGTTATTAGAGTTGGGTTGAGGTGAAAATTGAGCTAATGACTGTTGTTACAGTTGGGTTGAGGTGAATATTGAGATCATACAAACCAATGACTGTTATAACAGTTGGATAATGGTGAAAACTACCACGGAGCCCAATAGGAAATGTGATACTTACAAGTGTGATACGTTAATATGCATTTTCAATTTCATTTTCAGTACTATTGCAGTTTTTCTTGCCATAGTCACCAGTCCTAAAGCATGTTTTGAACATTAACAATAACATTTAAAATCTGTATGAAGGGGAAGGGAGACATAGTTCTCAAAAAAAAACAATTTCAAGTTTATATCACAGTATATTGATGATTTTTCTTCCAGAAATGTGAAGGATTCCGCAAGAGCAGAAAAAGACGAAAGACGTGAAGACGTATTGGTAATTATATTATTTAATGTTCCTAATGAAGTTAATCATATGGGAAAATGTATGTGTAAATCTTCTTATGCTTGTATATACATAATACATGCATATAGGCGATTGCAGAGTTTTAGGTCGGGTGAGGTTCACACAATTCGGGGATGGAGGAATTCACAATAGTTTAACCTTAGCATTTTGGATGAAATATACAGCCCCCCTGTCCTGCCCGTAGTTCATCTACACCAATTGTTTCGTACGATCAATTTCTATAAATGAGAATTTTGTTTCACCTCAGCTGTTCTGTAAATCTCATGTGCCGTACTTCACAGACATCGGAGAAGGAGTATATATAGTATTACATAAAGAACATAATAAACATGATAATGAACAACACATATCAAACACTACAAGAAGATATCGTTACATATCGATACAGGCATTTTATTTAACATTCGAACTGCAGTACGTTACATTACACATTCACGGACACACATACGTGAACACAAGCGTGACAAGGTATAGCAGACAGACTGGCAAACAACCACACACGCATACAACAACAACAACAACAGCAGTATATATGTACACACGCCTTTACAGACACACATACATGAACTTGATCGTAAAATGCTACATACAGACACCACAGACGGAGAGACTGGCACACAAATTAAAAATCACCATAAAGTTAAGTTTAAACAATTCCAATCAATTCAATCAATTTATTTAGCACACACATCATACAATGTGTATCACCTTTACAATTCAATTGAGGAGGTTACTAGTATATAATGAGAAACCACGACATGTAAATATATAGCAAAATTCCATTTCCATTTTCTGAGGTCTATTTTCACATATGTTTTCACATGTTATATGTATTAATATATATGTATATGATATGATCACATATTTAAGTATGTTCGCCTGTTTGGGCTGTTAGAAAATTACAGCTCGCACACAGGATGGTAATTCGTTATATAGGCGCTATATGCTGAATCATTGGTTCAGACAAAACGTACAGATTGATGTGGCTACGAAAATTAGAAGCTATACTAGCTAGACAACACACATAAAATATGGTCTTAGCATTAAAAGTGGAAGTAAACATCCTAAGTTACATTTGAACGTCCATCCATGTCCTTGCTTTACAAACCATTTTATTGAGTAAAAAAACGAAGTATTCCGATTATTAAATAACGGTAACACAAACATGGTAACTACAACATACAATTAATCAATGCATGCATGAAATACACAAAACATACACATAAACATATATATAAGTCGCACCAATAACGTCAAACTCCCCCGTACTTCGTTACATATATTTTTTGACTTGTCAAAATTAATGTTAAATGGTAGTGTACGATATTGAAATTTTACATGCTAATAGTTTAAATATTGAAAATTATTCATACCAAGTTTTGTTTGGATTTAAACACTAAAAGGCATATTTCTAAATGCGTCCTTTTACTTTTGGAACATACTTCGTATATAGTCGATTGAGTTGATCGTGAGAGTGATCATTATTAGCATGAATAGGATAAACAGTATTTACAAATTATTAAATTCCTCAAACATTAAGAGCAGCTGTTCTTAATTTAAATCCTTTTTAGTACATTGCTAGTTTTATCAACTATGGTTTCTTATTTGTATTCAGAAGAATTTAAAAACACTTAAAACTATTTATATAGCATATTTTTGTTGACATCATAGTATGCATATGAAATGTGTTCTTATTTTTTTTAGACAAAACCTGGAAAACCACAAGCCACCGGAAGAGCAAATACAGATTCTATTACACTCACATGGGAGAAACCACAAATGTTATACGAATCGCATTTATATCAAGTTCGATACAGAGATAGCAATGGTGGTGCTTGGAAGTTCTACGATGAACAACCAAAAGCGGGAGTAGTTATCCTAAAATATTTAAAAGCCGACTCAAAATTTATATTTCAAGTACGGATGATGAATAATGAAATGGAAGGACCGTATAGCGACCCAAGCGATGAAATAGAAACCCCTAAATCTGCTTCATCTAAAATATTGCCGTTTACATATGAAGTACAAAAACTAGGTTACACACTGACATTACGAAAAATCCCTTTGACAGAAAACCAAAGTGCAAGGAGCAATATTGCGAAAACACGGAAGTTCGATTTCGGTAAATATGTTTGTTCAACTCGTTTAGCAGTGTAAATTTTGATTACCATATCCGCTATAATTCCATTTCTCCTACTTGTTTTCTCTAAATTAATTATTTTATTATTTGTTTTTGTTAATCAGAATTCCATAGTCCCTCCATTTATACAAGAGGTCCAATTAAATCGCTCAATTTCACATGTCATTTCTTTTCAAATTGTGTCTATGCAAATTTTAGATGGAAATTAAAAAAGTATTCCTTACTGTACGCCAATAAGCCCTCACCCTTTAGTTGAACAAACTTTAACCCCAGCCTCATGAGAATCGTGAACAAAAGTGAATGGTCTGTTCTTGAGAAAATGTGTTGTTGTTTTAAGTTAGTTTCCTTAAGTTAAACTGCTAAACCCCAAAGGTCACGACTCAGACAGGAATAGAGAAAGAAAGGTTCGAGTATTTAATTTAATATAAAACAATTTTTTAAACAAAATGTATGGGGGTTCCACATGTCCCATTGAATCTCTTTGGTGGTTATAAAACACATGTGAAGTTACTGCCATTACTGTAAGTCAAGTAGTTACTGAAAGATACGCTTTCAACAAACAAAATATTTTAAATATAAAAGTGCAATAATTTTGCCCTCTTTAATGTCAATGAAGACATGTGTGAAGTTTTATTGATAAATGTAAAATAGCTGAGATATAAGCATGCCTAAAAATAAAGACTTCATTTTTTTTTAAAGTTTTTTTATCAGGTAAGATATCTATGCAACCACTGATTGCATATGATTGAAACTTTGCATTTGTGTTCACCATCATCGATTGAACACACGGAGACAAGAACCATAACTCGGAGTTGCATTTTGGCAGAGTAATGGCCCTTTTGGACTTAATTTTTCGTCTGCAGACACCCAGGTTAAACTTTTGCATTTAGTTGCGTTTAAGTTTTTGTGTTTGCCTCAAATCTCAACCTTTGCATGGGTGGTGAGTTTTATCCCATCGGCGAGCTTTGTTGTCTTCTGACAACTCTTGTTAATAATGGGCGCCCTGCTTTCAGATTCACGACTTCTACAAACTTAAGAGAGCTTCACACCAAAATTGGTAAAAGTATGTCATGTGTTTTCAGAGAAATTAGTTAAATAAATAGTTAATGACCAACATTAGTATGACGGACACTGGCCCATTTATGCTCATTAACCGGCTCTGAGCCTTTAGCTGATCGTCAGTTAGCTATCGATGGCATAAAACTTGAGGCTAAATATTCAAACAAACAATCGTTTATCTACTGTAATAATAGGATCACTGAAAAGGATATGGTGTTTGTAACATCTCATTGCTATCATTACATTGGACGAATAAAGTAGAGATACAAACCCTCATGAACCTCTTTTTAACAAGTTATTACGCATTACAAACACCTTGATTGACGAATCTTGTTTAACCAATTATTACACATTACAAACACCTTAATTGAATAATCTTGTATAACCAATTACAAACACCTTAATTGACGATTATTGCAGGTAAACCATCAGAGAAAAATTATAAGGAAAAAACAATCATGCTGGTCGGAGAAACTGGATCCGGAAAGAGTACTTTAGTTGACGGTATTGTAAACTATGTTCTTGGTGTAAACTGGAATGATCCATACAGGTTGACACTGGTTGATTTAGAAGATGATGAAAAGGGAAGATTACAAAACCAGGTATGTTGTATACAATACATACGAAAATACAGTCAAACTTGTGTTAGCGGTCACCTTTATTAAGTAGCCACCTGTCTTAAACAGCCATGTTTTCTATTTCCCATTTATATGCTTTTAGAATAAATTAACCTGTATTAAGCAATTAACTGTCTTAAAAGGCCACTTTTGCTCCTTCCCTTGACTGGTTGCTTAAGACAAAATTGACTGTACAACAAAACCAGGTATGTTGTACTCAATACATAGGAAAATACATACGAAGTTGTTCTAAAATTACCACGGGCAGACGATTCACCAAGGGTCAATAAATATATTGACTTAAAACAACATTTTCAATTACATTTATCTGACAAAAAACAGATATACGAATATGAAAGTTAACTCTGATTTTAGAAACTGTTTAAAGTGATTAAATTTAAATTATATTTATGTTAGCTCAAACTTGTATTAACAAAATCCATCACGTATTTTATTAGCTATCATTAACAAACAAAAACATACTCTTATCGTCTACGTTCCCATTTGGTCATATGAGGAATCTGGCCAAAACATTGGCTTCTGTCGATGGCTCCATATTTGGGTTCCACTTCCACGATTTCCAGTTTGTATACGTCCCCGCTCCTTGCATGGTATAGACACTCATTACATAGCTATAACATTAGACGTATATTTTATCATTTTTTTTATACTGTTTAAAATCTCTTTTAAATTGCTTTACAATATTTCTTAATGCAGACTTGAACAATACACGTAATACCATTCATCATTAAACATGTAGATTAATGTACAAGTATCACTGTTAAACATGTATATTAATGTACACGTATCAGTGTAAAACATGTAGATTAATGTAAACGTATCAGTGTAAAACATGTAGATTAATGTACAGATATCATTGTTATACATGTAGATTAATGTACACATTTCAGTGTAAAACATGTAGATTAACGTACACATATAAGTGTGAACCATGTAGATTAACGTACACATATCAGTGTTATACATGTAGATTAATGTACACATTTCAGTGTAAAACATGTAGATTAACGTACACATATAAGTGTGAACCATGTAGATTAACGTACACATATCAGTGTAAAACATGTAGATTAATGTACACGTACCAGTGTCAAACATGTAGATTAACGTACACATATCAGTGTAAAACATGTAGATTACTGTACAAGTATCCGTGTAAAACATGTTGATTAATGTACAAATATCAGTGTAAAACATATAGATTAATGTACAAATAGTATTGTAAAACATGTAGATTAATGGACGAGGATCAGTGTATAGCATGTAAATTAATAAACAAGTATCAGTGTAAAACATGGTATATTAATGTACAAATATCAATGTAAAGCATGTAGATTAATGTACAAGTATCAAAGTAAAACATGTTAATTCTTGTACAAATATCAATGTAAAACATGTAGTTTATTGTACAAATATCAATGTAAAACATGTATATTAATGTACAAGTATCAGTGCAAAATATGTAAACTAATGTACAAGTATCAGTGTAAAACATGTAAATTAATGTACAAGTATCAATGTAAAACATTTAAATTTATGTACAAGTATCAGTGTAAAACATGTAAATTAATGTACAAGTATCGATGTAAAACATGTATATTATTGTACAAGTATCAGTGTAAAAAATGTTAATGAATGTACAAGTATCAATGTAAAACATGTATATTATTGTACAAGTATCAGTGTGAAACATGTTGATACTGATACAAATATTAATCTAAAACATGTAGTTTAATGTTCAAATATCAATGTAAAACATGTAGTTTATTGTACAAATATCAGTGTAAAATATGTAAATTAATCTACAAATATCAATGTAAAGCGCGTAGATTAGGGTACAAGTATCAATGTAAAACATGTCGACTCTTGTACAAATATCAATGTAAAATATGTAGATTAATGTAAAAGTATCAATGTAAAACATGTCGATCCTTGTACAAATATCAATGTAAAACATGTATATTATTGTACAAATATCAATGTTAAACATGTTGGTTAATGTACAAGTGTCAATATCAAACCTGTAGATTATTTTACAAGTATCAATGTAAAACATGATGATTAATGTACAAGTATCAGTGCCAAACATGTAGATTAATGTACAAATATCAGTGTAAAACATGTTGATTAATGTACACGTATCAGAGTAAAACATGTTGATTAATGTACAAATATCAGTGTAAAACATGTTGGTTAATGTACAAGTGTCAGTATCAAAACTGTAGATTATTTTACAAGTATCAATGTAAAACATGTTGATTAATGTACAAGTATCAGTGCAAAACATGTAGATTAATGTAAAAATATCAGTGTAAAACATGTTGATTAATGTACACGTATCAGTGTAAAACATGTTGATTAATGTACAAATATCAGTGTAAAACATGTAAATTAATGTGCAAATATCAGTGTAAAATATGAAGATTAATGTACAAATATC
This sequence comes from Panopea generosa, assembly GCA_029582155.1. NCBI lineage: Eukaryota > Metazoa > Mollusca > Bivalvia > Adapedonta > Hiatellidae > Panopea > Panopea generosa. The sequence continues at coordinate 59,761,885 of CM055897.1, forward strand.
ATTATAATTCATGTAGGTTAATGTACACAAATCAGTGTAAAATATGTAGATTAATGTACACATATCAGTGTAAAACATGTAGATTAATGAACGCGTATCAGTGTAAAACATGTAGATTAATGAACAAGAATCAGTGTAAAACATGTAGATTAACGTACACGTATTTGTGCAAAACATGAAGATTAATGTACACTTATCCGTGTAAAACATATAGATTAATGTACATGTATCCGTGTAAAACATGTTGATTAAAGTACAAATATCAGTGTAAAACATGTACATTAATGTACAAATATCATTGTAAAACATATAGATTAATGTACAAGTATCAGTGTAAAACATGTAAATTAATATACAATAATCAGTGTAAAACATGGTATATTAATGTAAAAATATCAATGTAAAGCATGAAGATTAATGTACAAGTTTCAACGTAAAACATGTTAATTCTTCTACAAATATCAATGTAAAACATGTAGATTAATGTACAAATATCAGTGTAAAACATGTAAATTAATGTACAAGTATCAGTGTAAAACATGTAAATTAGTGTACAAGTATCAATGTTAAAAATGTAAATTAATGTACAAATATCAGTGTACAACATATAAATTAATGTACAAGTATCAATGTAAAACATGTATATTAATGTACAAGTATCAGTGTAAAACATGTAGATAAATGTACAAATATCAATGTAAAATATGTATATTATTGTACAAGTTTCAGTGAAACATGTTGATTCTTGTACAATTACCAATGTAAAACATGTAGTTTAATGTACAAGTATCACAGTAAAATATGTAAATTTATGTACAAATATCAACGTAAAGCATGTAGATTAATGTACAAGTATCAATGTAAAGCATGTATAATATTGTACAAGTATCACAGTAAAATATGTAAATTTATGTACAAATATCAATGTAAAGCATGTAGATTAATGTATAAGTATCAATGTTAAACATGTCGATTAATGCACAAGTGCCAATATCAAACATATAGATTATTTTACAAGTATCAATGTAAAACATGTTGATTAATTTACAAATATCAGTGTAAAACATGAAGATTTATTTACAAATATCAATGTAAAACATGTTGATTAATATATAAGTATCAGTGTAAAACATGCAGATTAACGTACACGTATCAGTGTAAAACATGTAGATTAATGGACACGTATCCGTGTAAAATATGTAGATTAATGTAAACGTAAAACAATTTGATTAATGTACAAATATCAGTGTAAAACTTGTAAATTAATGTACAAGTATCAATATAAAACATGTATATTAATGTACAAGTATCAGTATAAAACATGTAAATAAATGTACCAATATCAATGTAAAACATGTATATTATTGTACAATTATCAGTGTTAAACATGTAAATAAATGTACAAATATCAATGTAAAAATGTATATTATTGTACAAGTATCAGTGTGAAACATGTTGATCCTTGTACAAATATCAATGTTAAACATGTAGTTTAATGTACAAATATCAATGTAAAACATGTAGTTTAATGTACAAATATCAAAGTAAAACATGTAGATTAATGTACAAGTATCAATGTAAAACATGTATATTATTGTACAAGTATCAGTGTAAAATATGTAAATTAATGTACAAATATCAATGTAAAGCATGTAGATTATTGTACATGTATCAGTGTAAAGCATGTTGATTAATGTACAAGTGTCAGTTTAAAACATGTTGATTAATGTACAAGTGTCAATATCAAACATGTAGATTATTTTAAAAGTATCAATGTAAAACATGAAGATTATTGTACAAGAATCACTGTAGAACACGTTAATTAATGTACAAGTATCACTGTAAAACATCTACATAAATGTACACATATCGTTGTAAAACATGTAGATTAATCTACAAGTACCAATGTAAAACATGTATATTAATGTACTAGTATCAGTGTAAAACATGTTGATTAATGTACTAGTATCAATGTAAAACATGTACATTAATGTACAGGTACCAATGTAAAACATGTAGATTAATGTACAAGTATCAGTGTAAAACATGTTGATTAATGTACTAGTATCAATGTCAAACATGTATATTAATGTACAAATATCAATGTAAAACATATTGATTTATGTACTAGTATCAATGTAAAACATGTAGATTAATGTACAAATACCAACGTAAAACATGTTGATTAATGTACAAGTCTCAATGTAAAACATGTTGATTAGTGTACAAGTATCAATGTAAAAGATGTAGATTAATGAACAAATATCAATGTTAAACATGTATATTAATGTACAAGTATCAATGTAAAACATGATGAGTAAGGTACAAGTATCAGTGTTAAACATGTTGATTAATGTACAAGTATCAATTTTAAACATGTTCATTAATGTACAAGTATCAATGTAAAACATGTTGATTAATGTACTAGTATCAATGTAAAACATGTAGATTAATGTACAAGTATCAGTGTAAAACATGTTGATTAATGTACTAGTATCAATGTCAAACATGTATATTAATGTACAAATATCAATGTAAAACATATTGATTTATGTACTAGTATCAATGTAAAACATGTAGATTAATGTACAAATACCAATGTAAAACACGTTGATTAATGTACAAGTCTCAATGTAAAACATGTTGATTAGTGTACAAGTATCAATGTAAAAGATGTAGATTAATGAACAAATATCAATGTTAAACATGTATATTAATGTACAAGTATCAATGTAAAACATGATGAGTAAGGTACAAGTATCAGTGTTAAACATGTTGATTAATGTACAAGTATCAATTTTAAACATGTTCATTAATGTACACGTATCAATGTAAAACATGTTGATTAATGTACTAGTATCAATGTAAAACATGTAGATTAATGTACTAGTATCAATGTAAAACATGTAGATTAATATACAAGTATCATTGTAAAACATATTGATTAATGTACAAGTATCAATGTAAAACATTTTGATTACTATACACATATCACTGTAAAACATGTAGATTAATGTACAAGTATCAATATAAAACATGCAGATTATTGTACAAATATCAATGTAAAACATGTAGATTAATATACTAGTATCAATGTAAAACATGTACATTAATGTACAAGTATACGTTTAAAAAATGTATATCAATGTACAAGTTTCAGTGTAAAACATGTAGATTAATGTACAAGTATCCGTGTTAAACATGTAGTTTAATGTACACGTATCGGTGTTAAACATGTAGATTAATGTACAAGTATAAGTGTAAAATATATAGATTAATGTACACATATCAGTATAATACATGTAGATTAATGTTCAAGTATCACTGTAAAACATGCAGATTAACGTACAAGTATCAATGTAAATCATGTAGATTAATGTACACGTATCAGTGAAAACATGTAGATTAATGTACACGTATCAATGTAAAACATGTTGATTAATGTAATAGTATCAATGAAAAAACATGTAGACTACTGTACAAGTATCAGTGTAAAACATGTAGATTAATGATCAAGTATCAGTGTAATCATGCAAGCCAATGGCTGCTGTTACAGTTGGGTCGAGGTGATAATTGAGATCATGAAAGCCAATGACTGTTCTAACAGTTGGGTAAAGGTGAAAATGTAGATCATGCAAGCCATTGACAGTTATTACATCTAGGTTAGTGTGAAAATTAAGATCATGCAAGCCAATGACTGTAATTACAGTTGGGCTAGGGTAAAAATTGAGATCATGCAAGCCAATAACTATTATAACAGTTGGGTCAAGGTGAAAATTGAGATCATGGAAGCCATTTACTGTTCTAACAATTGGTTTAAGATGAATATTGAGTTCATGCAAGTCAATGACTTTTATTACAGTTGGGTCGAGGTAAAAATCGAGATCATGCAATCCAATGACTGTTATTATAGTTTGGTCGAAGTTAAATTGAGATCATGCAAGCCAATGACTGTTATTACAGTTGGGTCTAAGTGAAAATTGAGATCATGCAAGCTAATGACTGTTATTACAGTTGGGTAAGGGTGAAAATTGAGATCATGCCAGTCAATAACTGTTATTACGGTTGTGTAAAGGTGAAAATTGAGATCATGTAAGCCAATGACTGTTATTACAGTCGGGTCGAGTTGAAAATTGAGTTCATGCAAGGCTTAATAACTGTTATTAGAGTTGGGTTGAGGTGAAAATTGAGCTAATGACTGTTGTTACAGTTGGGTTGAGGTGAATATTGAGATCATACAAACCAATGACTGTTATAACAGTTGGATAATGGTGAAAACTGAGATCATGCTAGGCAAAGACAGTTATTACAGTTGGGTCGAGGTGAAAATTGAGATCATGCAAGCCAATAACTGTTATAACAGTTGGGTCGAGGTGAAAATTGAGTTCGTGCAAGGCTTAATAACTGTTATTAGAGTTGGGTTGAGGTGAAAATTGAGCTTATGACTGTTGTTACAGTTGGGTTGAGTTGAATATTGAGATCATACAAGCCAATGACTGTTATTACAGTTTGGTACTGGTGAAAATTGAGATCATGCTAGGCAAAGACAGTTATTACAGTTGGGTCGAGGTGAATATTGAGATCATGCAAGCTAATGACTGTTGTTACAGTTGGGTTGAATTGAAAATTGAGATCATACAAGCCAATGATTGTTATAACAGTTGGGTAAGGGTGAAAATTGAGATCATGCAAGCTAATGACTGTTATAACAGTTGAGTAAGGGTGACAATTAAGTTCATGCAAGCCAATGACTGTTATTACAGTTGGGTTTTGGTGAAAATTGAGATAATGCAAGCTAATGATTGTTATAATAGTTGGAATGGGGTGAAAATTGAGATCATGCAAGCGAATGACTGTTATTACAGTTGGGTCAAGTTGAAAATTGAAATCATGCAAGTCAATGACTGTTATTACAATTGGATTATAGTTGAAAATTGAGTTCATGCAATCCAATTAATGTTATTACAGTTGGGTAAGGGTGAAACTTGAGATAATGCAAGCTAATGACTGTTAATTACAGTATCGTAAGGGTGACAATTGAGATCACGCAAGCTAATTTCTGTTATTACATTTGGGTTGAGTTGAAAATTGAGTTCAGTTCATGCAAGCAAATGATTGTTATTACAGTTGAGTCAAGGTGAAAATTGAGATCATGTAAGCTAATTATTGTTATTACAGTTGGGTACGGGTGAAAATTAAGATCATGCAAGCTAATGACTGTCATTACAGTTGGGTTCGAGGTGAAATTTGAAATCATGCAAGCCAATGTCTGTTATTACAGTTGGGCCGAGGTGAAAATTGAGATCGTACTACCCAATGATTGTTATGACAGTTTGGTAAGGGTGACAATTGAGATCATGCAAGCCACTGACTGTTATAACAGTTGGGTCAAGGTGAAAATTGAAATCATGCAAGCCATTGACAGTTATTACCGGTGGGTCAACATGAAAATTAAAATCATGCCCGCTAATGACTGTTATTACAGTTGGGTTGTGGTGAAAATTGAGATCATGCAAGCAAATGACTGTTATAACAGTTGGGTCAAGGTGAAAATTGCGATCATGCAAGCCAATAACTGTTATAACAGTTGGTTAATGAATGTTATTACAGTTGGGTTGTGGTGAAAATTGAGATCATGCAAGCAAATGACTGTTATAACAGTTGGGTCAAGGTGAAAATTGCGATCATGCAAGCCAATAACTGTTATTACAGTTGGTTAAGGGTGAAAATTGTGATAATTCAAGCCAATGACTGTTATAACAGTTGGGTTGAGGTGCAAATTGAGATCATGCAAGCTAATGACTGTTATTACAGTTGGGTCGAGGTGAATATTGTGTTCATGCAAGCCAATGACTATTATTACAGTTGGGTTGAGGTGAAAATTGAGAGAATGCAAGCTTATAACGGTTATTACAGTTGGGTTGAGTTGAAAATTGAGATCATACAAGCCAATGACTGTTATGACAGTTGGGTAAGGACGAAAATTGAGATCATGCAAGCTAATGACTGTTATTACAGTTATGTAAGGGTGAAAATTGAGATTATGAAAGCTTTTGACTGTTATTACAGTTGGGTTGAGTTGAAAATTGAGTTCAGTTCATGCAAGCAAATGACTGTTATTACAGTTGAGTCAAGGTCAAAACTGAGATCATGTAAGCTAATTATTATTATTACAGTTGGGTACGGGTGAAAATTGAGATCATGCAAGCTAATAACTGTTATTACAGTTGGTTAAGGGTGAAAATTGTAATAATTCAAGCCAATGACTGTTATAACAGTTGGGTTGAGGTGCAAATTGAGATCATGCCAGCTAATGACTGTTATTACAGTTGGTTAAGGGTGAAAATTGTAATAATTCAAGCCAATGACTGTTATAACAGTTGGGTTGAGGTGCAAATTGAGATCATGCCAGCTAATGACTGTTATTACAGTTGGGTCGATGTGAAAATTCTATTTATGCAAGCCAATGACTGTTTTTGCAGTTTGGTTAAGGTTAAAATTGAGAGAATACAAGCTTATGACGGTTATTACAGTTGGGTTGAGTTTAAAATTGAGATCATACAAGCCATTGACTGTTATGACAGTTGGGTAAGACTGAAAATAGAGATCATGCAAGCTAATGACTGTTATAACAGTTGGGTAAGGGTGAAAATTGATATCATGCCAGCTTATATCTGTTATAACAGTTGAATCGAGTAGAAAATTAATATCATGCAAGCTAATGACTGATATTACAGATGGGTTGCGTTGAAAATTGAGTTCATGCAAGCAAATGACTGTTATTACAGTTATGTAAGGGTAAACATTGAGATTATGAAAGCTTTTGACTGTTATTACAGTTGGGTTGAGTTGAAAATTGAGTTCAGTTCATGCAAGCAAATGACTGTTATTACAGTTGAGTCAAGGTGAAAACTGAGATCATGTAAGCTAATGACTGTTATTACAGTTGGGTTGAGTTAAAAATTGAGCTCAAGCAAGTCAATGACTGTTATTACAGTTGGGTCGAGGTGAAATTTGAAATCATGTAAGCCAATGAATGTTATTACATGTGGGTCCAGTTGAAAATTGAAATTATGCCAGCCAATGACTGTTATTACAGTTTGGTCGAGGTGAAATTTGAACTCATGCAAGCCAATGACTGTTATTACAGGTGGGTCGAGATGAAAATTGAAATCATGCACGCTAATGACTGTTATAACGATTGGGTCGAGGTGAAAATTAAGATCATGCATACTAATGACTGTTGTTACAGTTGGGTTGAGTTGAAAATTGAGATCATGCAAGCCAATGACTGTTATTACAGTTGGGTCGAGGTGAAATTTGAAATCATGCAAGCCAATGACTGTTATTACAGGTGGGTCAAGATGAAAATTGAAATCATGCACGCTAATGACTGTTATTACAGTTGGGTCAAGGTGAAAATTGAGATCATGCAAGTCAATGACTGTTATAACAGTTGGATTATGGTGAAAATTGAGATAATGCAAATCAATGACTGTTATAACAGTTGGGTTAGGGTGAAAATTGAGATAATACAAGCCAATTACTGTTATTACAGTTGGGTCAAGCTGAAAATTGAGATCATACAAGCCAATGACTGTTATTACAGTTGGGTCGAGGTGGAAATTGATATCATGCAAGCTAATGACTGTTATAACAGTTGGGTTGAGTTGAAAACTGATTTCATGCAAGCAAATGACTGATATTACAGTTGGGTTAGGGTGAAAATTGAGATCATGCAAGCCAATAACTGTTATTACAGTTGGGTCAAGGTGAAAATTGAGATCATGCAAGCCAATAATTGTTTTTATCGTTGGGTAAGGGTGAAAATTGAGATAATGCAAGCCAATAACTCTTATAACAGTGTGGTCGAGGTGAAAGTTGAGATCGTACAACCCAATGACTGTTATTACAGTTTGGTAAGGCTGAAAATTGATATCATGCAAGCCAATGACTGTTATAACAGTTGGAATAGGGTGAAAATAGAGATCATGCAAGCCAATGACTGTTATTACATTTTGGTTGAGTTGAAAATTTAGTTCAGTTCATGCAAGCAAATGACTGTTATTAGAGTTGGGTCGAAGTGAAAATTGAGATCATGCATGCTAATGACTGTCATAACAATTTGGTCGAGGTGAAAATTGAGTTCATGCAATCCAATGACAGTTGTAACAGTTGGGTAATGGTGAAAATTGAGATAATGCAAGCTAATGACTGTTAACTACAGTTTAGTTAGGGTGAAAATTGAGATCACGCAAGCTAATGACTGTTATTACAGTTGGGTTAGGGTGAAAATTGAGATCATGCAAGCTTATGACTGTTATAACAGTTGGGTTGAGTTGAATATTGAGATCATACAAGCCAATGACTGTTATGACAGTTGGGTAAGGGTGAAAATTGAGATCATGCAGGCTAATGACTGTTATTACAGTTGGGTAAGGGTGAAAATTGAGATCATGCAAGCTAATGACTGTTATGGCAGTTGGGTAACGGTGAAAATTCAGATCATGCAAGCTAATGACAGTTATTACAGTTGGGTAATGGTGCAAATTGAGATCATGCAAGCTAATGACTGTTATTACAGTTGGGTCGTGTTGAAAATTTAGTTCATGCAAGCCAATGACTGTTATTGCAGTTGGGTCTAGGTGAAAATTGAGATCCTGAAATCTAATGAATGTTATAACAGTTGGGTAAGGCTGAAAATAGAAATCATGCAAGCTAATGACTGTTATTACAGTTGGGTACGGGTGAAAATTAGATCATGCAAGCTGATGACTGTTTTTATAGTTGGGTCGAGTTGAAAATTGAGATCATACAAGCTTATGACTGTTATTACAGATTGGTAAGGGTGAAAATTGAGATCATGCAAGCTAATAACTGTTATTACAATTGGGTCGAGGTGAAAATTGATATCCTGCAAGCTAATGACTGTTATTACAGTTGGGTTGAGTTCAAAATTGAGATCATGCAAGCAACTGACTGTTACTACAGTTGGGTAAGGGTGAAAATTGAGATTATTCAAGCTTATGGATGTTATTACAGTTGGGTTGAGTTGAAAATTGAGTTCAGTTCATGCAAGCAAATGACTGTTATTACAGTTGGGTAAGGGTGAAAATTAAATTCATGCAAGCCAATGACTGTTATTACAGTTGGGTCGAGATGAAAATTGATATAATGCAAGCTTATGACTGTTACAACAGTTGGATTGAGGTGAAAATTGAGATAATGCAAGCGAATGACTGTTATTACAGTTCGGTCAAGTTGAAAATTGAAATCATGCAAGACAATGACTGTTATTACAGTTGGATTATGGTGAAAATTGAGATAATGCAAACCAATGACTGTTATAACAGTTGGGTTAGAGTTAAAATTGGGATCATTCAAGCCAAGGTGAGTCAAGGTGAAAATTAAAATCATGCAAGCCAATGACTGTTATTAAAGGTGGGTTAGGGTGAAAATTGAGATCGTGCACGCTAATGACGATTATTACAGTTGGGTCGACGTGAAAATTGAGATCACATCAGCTAATGACTGTTATTACAGTTGGGTTGAGTTGATAATTGAGTTCATGCAATCCAATTACTGTTGTTACAGTTGGGTAAGGGTGAAAATTGAGATCACGCAAGCTAATGACTGTTATTACAGTTGGGTTGAGTTGAAAATTGAGTTCAGTTCATGCAAGCAAATGACTGTTATAACAGTTGGGTAATGGCAAAAATTGAGTTCATGCAAGCTAATAACTGTTATTACAGTTGGTTAAGGGTGAAAATTGTAATAATTCAAGTCAATGACTGTTATAACAGTTGGGTTGAGGTGCAAATTGAGATCATGCCAGCTAATGACTGTTATTACAGTTGGGTCGATGTAAAAATTCTATTTATGCAAGCCAATAACTGTTATTGCAGTTGGGTTACGGTAAAAATTGAGGTCATGCAAGACTATGACTGTTATTACAGTTGGGTTGTGGTGAAAATTGAGATCATGAAAGCAAATGACTGTTATAACAGTTGGATCAAGGTGAAAATTGCGATCATGCAAGCCAATAACTGTTATTACAGTTGGTTAAGGGTGAAAATTGTGATAATTCAAGCCAATGACAGTTATAACAGTTGGGTTGAGGTGCAAATTGAGATCATGCAAGCTAATGACTGTTATAACAGTTGGGTCGAGGTGAAAATTGAGATTATGCAAACAAATGACTGTTATTACAGTTGGGTCGAGGTGGAAATTGAGGTCATGCATGCTAATGACTGTTGTTACAGTTGGGTTGAGTTGAAAATTGAGTAAATGCAAGCCAATGACTGTTATAACAGTTGGGTTGAGGTGAAATTTGAAATCATGCAAGCCAGTGAATGTTAATTTCAAGTGGGTCAAGATGAAAATTGAAATCATGCAAACCAATGACTGTTATTACAGGTGGGTCAACATGAAAATTGAAATCATGCACGCTAATGACAGTTATTACAGTTGGGTTGGGGTAAAAATTGAGATCATGCAAGCCAATGACAGTTATTACAGTTGGGTCAAGGTGAAAATTGAGATCATGCAAGTCATTGACTGTTATTACAGTTGGGTCAAGGTGAAAATTGAGATCATGCAATTCAATGACTGTTATTACAGTTGGATTATTGTGAAAATTAAGATAATGCAAACCAATGACTGTTATAAAATTTGGGTTTGGGTGAAAATTGAGACATTCAAGCCAATGACTGTTATAACAGTGAAGTCAATGAGAAAATTAAAATCATGAAAGCCAATGGCTGTTATTAAGGTAGGTTAGGGTGAAAATTGAGATCATGCACGCTAATGACTATTATTCAGTTGGGTCGAGGTGAAAATTGAGATCATGCAAGACTATGACTGTTCTTACAGTTGGGTCGATTTGAAAATTGAGATAATGCAAGCCAATGACTGTTATTATAGGTGGGTCATGGTTGAAATTGAAATCATGCAAGCCAATGGTTGTTATAACATTTGGGTTACGGTGAAAATTGAGGTCATGCAAGACTATGACTGTTCTTACAGTTGGGTCGAGTTGAAAATTGAGATAATGCAAGCCAATGACTGTTATTACAGTTGGGTCGAGCTGAAAATTGAGATCATACAAGGCAATGACTGTTATTGCAGTTGGGTCGAGGTGAAAATTTATATCATGCAAGCTAATGACTGTTATTACAGTTGGGTTGAGTTGAAAATTGAGATCATACAAGCAAATGACTGTTATTACAGTTGAGTTGAGTTTAATTGAGATCATACAAGCCAATGACTGTTATTACAGTTGGGTAAGGGTGAACATTTAGTTTATGCAAGCCAATGACTGTTATCACGGTTGGGTAAGGTTGAGAATTAAGATCATTCAAGCTTATGACTGATATTACAGTAGGGTTGAGTTGAAAATTGAGTTCATGCAAGCAAATGATTGTTATGACAGTTGGGTTAGGCTGAAAATTGAGATCATGCAAGAAAATGACTGTTATTACAGTTGGGTAAGGGTGAAAATTAAGATCATGCAAGCCAATAACTGTTATAACAGTTTGGTCGAGGTGAAAATTTAAATCATGCAAGCCAATAACTGTTATAACAGTTTTGTCGAGGTGGAAATTGAGATCATGCAAGCTAATGACTGTTATAACAGTTGGGTTGAGTTGAAAATTGAGTTCATGCAAGCATATCACTGTTATTACAGTTTGGTAAGGTTGAAAATTGAGATCATGCCAGCCAATAACTGTTATTACGGTTAGGTTAAGTTGAAAATTGAGATGATGCAAGCCAATGACTGTTATTACACATGGGTCGAGGTGAAAATTGAGATCATGCAAGCCAATAACTGTTATTAGAGTTGGGTAGAGGTGAAAATTGAATTCATGCAAGACTATGACTGTTCTTATAGTTGGGTCGAGGTGAGAATTGAGTTCATGCAAGCCAATGACTGTTTTTACAGTTGGATCGAGCTGAAAATTGAGATCATATAAGCCAATGACTGTTATTACATTTGGGTTGAGTTGAAAATTGAGTTCAGTTCATGCAAGCAAATGACTGTTATTACAGTTAGGTCGAGGTGAAAATTGAGATCATGCAAGCCAATGACTGTTATTACAGTTTTGTCGAGGTGAAAATTGAGTTCAATCAATCCAATGACTGTTATTACAGTTGGGTTAGGTTGAAAATTGAGAGAATGAAAGCTTATGATTGTTATTACATTTGGGTTAGGGTGAAAATTGAGGTCATGCAAGTTAATGACTGTTTTTACTGTTGGGTTGAGTTGCAAATTGAGATCATACAAGCCAATGAATGTTATTACAGTTGGGTCGAGGTGAAAATTGAGATCATGCTTGCCAATGACTGTTATTATGGTTTGGTCGAGGTGAAACTTGAGATCATGCAAGCTAATGACTGTTGTTACAGTTGGGTTAAGTTGAAAATTGAGCTCATTCCATGGAAACAAATGACTGTTATTACAATTGGGTAAGGGTGAAAATTAAGATTATGCAAGCTAATGACTGTTATTACAGTTGGGTTGATTTAAAAATTGAGTTCAGTTTATGCAAGCAAATGACTTTTATTACAGTTGTGTCGAGGTGAAAATTGAGGTCATGCATGCTAATGACTGTTGTTACAGTTGGGTTGAGTTGAAAATTGAGTTAATGCAAGAAAATGACTGTTATTACAGTTGGGCAAGGGTGAATATTGAGTTCATGCAAGCATATCACTGTTATTACAGTTTGGTAAGGTTGAAAATTGAGATCATGCCAGCTAAAAACTGTTATTACGGTTGGGTTAAGGTGAAAATTGAGATGATGCAAGCCAATAACTGTTATTAGAGTTGGGTCGAGGTGAAAATTGAATTAGTGCAAGGCTATGACTGTTCTTATAGTTGGGTCGAGGTGAGAATTGAGATCATGCATGCTAATGACTGTTATTACTGTTGGGTTGAATTAAAAATTGAGTTCATGCAAGCCAATGACTGTTATTACAGATGGGTGATGGTGAAGATTGATATCCTGCAAGCTAATTACTGTTATTACAGTTGGGTCGAGGTGAATATTGATATCATGCAAGCTAATGACTGTTATAACAGTTTGGTTGAGTTGAAAATTGAGTTCATGCAAGCAAATGACTGTTATTATAGTTGGGTAAGGGTGAAAAATGAGATCATGCAAGCCAATAACAGTTATTACAGTTGGGTCGAGGTGAAAATTGAGATCATGCAAGCCAATGGCTGTTATTAAAGGTGGGTTAGGGTGAAAATTGAGATCATGCACGCTAATGACTATTATTACAGTTGGGTCGATATGAAAATTGATATCATGCAAGACTAGGAATGTTCTTGCCATGTTGAAAATTGAGATAATGCAAGCCAATGACTGTTATTACAGGTGGGTCATGGTTGAAATTGAAATCATGCAAGCCAATGGCTGTTATTACAGGTGGGTCATGGTAGAAATTAAGATCATGCAAGCAAATGGCTGTTATTAAAGGTGGGTTAGGGTGAAAATTGAGAACATGCATGCTAATGACTGATATAACAGTTGGGTCGAGGTGAAACTTGAGATCATGCAAGCCATGTCTGTTATTACAGTTGGTTAAGGGTGAAAATTTAGATAATGCAAGCTAATAACTGTTATAACAGTTGGGTTGAGGTGCAAATTGAGATCGTGAAAGCTTATGACTGTTATTACAGTTGGGTCGAGTTGAAAATTCTGTTCATGCAAGCCAATGACTGTTATTACAGTTGGGTTAGGGTGAAAATTGAGAGAATGCAAGCTTATGACGGTTATTACAGTTGGTTTGAGTTGAAAATTGAGATCATACAAGCCAATGACTGTTATGACAGTTGGGTAAGGGTGGAAATTGAGATCATGAAAGCTAATGACTGTTATTACAGTTGGGTAAGGGTAAAAATTGAGATCTTGCAAGCTAATTACTGTAATGACAGTTGGGTAAGGGTGAAAATTGAGATCATGCAAGGTAATGACAGTTTTTTACAGTTGGGTAAGGGTGAAAATTGAGATCATGCAAGCTAATGACTGTTATTACAGTTGGGTCGTGTTGAAAACTTAGTTCATGCAAGCCAATGACTGTTATAACAGTTGGGTCGAGGTGAAAATTGAGATCATGCAAGCTAATGACTGTTATTACAGTTGTGTATGGGTGAAAATTGAGATCATGCAAGCTAATGTTTGTTATTACAGTTGGGTTGAGTTGAAAATTGAGATCATACAAGCCAATGACTGTTATTACAGATGGGTAATGGTGAAGATTGAGATCATGCAAGCTAATTACTGTTATTACAGTTTGGTCGAGGTGAAACTTGAGATCATGCAAGCTAATGACTGTTGTTACAGTTGGGTTGAGTTGAAAATTGAGTTCATTCCATGGAAACAAATGACTGTTATTACAATTGGGTAAGGGTGAAAATTAAGATTATGCAAGCTAATGACTGTTATTACAGTTGAGTTGAGTTAAAAATTGAGTTCAATTTATGCAAGCAAATGACTTTTATTACAGTTAGGTCGAGGTGAAAATTGAGGTCATGCATGCTAATGACTGTTGTTATAGTTGGGTTGAGTTGAAAATTGATTTAATGCAAGAAAATGACTGTTATTACAGTTGGGCAAGGGTGAAAATTGAGATCATGCAAGCCAATAACTGTTATAACAGTTTGGTAGAGGTGAAAATTTAGATCATGCAAGCCAATAACTGTTATAACAGTTTTGTCGAGGTGGAAATTGAGATCATCCAAGCTAATGACTGTTATAACCAGTTGGGTTGAGTTCAATATTGAGTTCATGCAAGCATATCACTGTTATTACAGTTTGGTAAGGTTGAAAATTGAGATCATGCCAGCTAATAACTGTTATTACGGTTGGGTTAAAGTGAAAATTGAGATGATGCAAGCCAATAACTGTTATTAGAATTTGGTCGAGATGAAAATTGAATTCATGCAAGGCTATGACTGTTCTTATAGTTGGGTCGAGGTGAGAATTGAGATCATGCATGCTAATGACTGTTATTACAGTTGGGTTGAGTTAAAAATTGAGTTCATGCAAGCCAATGACTGTTATTACAGATGGGTAATGGTGAAGATTGATATCCTGCAAGCTAATAACTGTTATTACAGTTGGGTCGAGGTGAATATTGATATCATGCAATCTAATGACTGTTATAACAGTTTGGTTGAGTTGAAAATTGAGTTCATGCAAGCAAATGACTGTTATTATAGTTGGGTAAGGGTGAAAAATGAGATCATGCAAGCCAATAACAGTTATTACAGTTGGTTCGAGGTGAAAATTGAGATCATGCAAGCCAATGGCTGTTATTAAAGGTGGATTAGGTTGAAAATTGAGATCATGCACTCTAATGACTATTATTACAGTTGGGTCGATATGAAAATTGATATCATGCAAGACTATGACTGTTCTTGCCATGTTGAAAATTGATAATGCAACTGTTATTACAGTTGGGTCAAGGTGAAAATTGAAATCGCACAACCCAATGACTGTTATTACAGTTTGGTAAAAATGAAAATTGAGATCATGCAAACCAATGACTGTTATAACAGTTGGGTCGATTTGAAAATTAAGATCATGCATGTTAATGACTGTTATTACAGTTGGGTTCAGTTGAAAATTGGGTTCATGCAAGCCAATGACTGTTATTACAGTTGGCTCGATGTGAAAATTGCGATCATACAAGGTAATGACTGTTATTACAGTTGGGTTGAGGTGAATATTGAGTTCATACAAGCCAATGACTGTTATTACAGTTGGGTAAGGGTGAGAATTGAGATAATGCCAGCTAATGATTGTTATTACAGTTGGGTTGAGTTTAATTGAGATCATACAAACCAATGACTGTTATTACAGATGAGTTAGGTTGAAAATTTAGTTCATGCAAGCCAATGACTGTTATTACAGTTGGATCGAGGTGAAAATTGATATTATGCAATCTAATGACTGTTATTACAGTTGGGTTAAGTTGAAAATATAGTTCATGCAAGCAAATGACTGTTATTACAGTTGGGTTAGGCTGAAAATTGAGATCATGCAAGCCAATAACTGTTTTTACAGTTGGGTCAATGTGAAAATTGAGATCATGCAAGCCAATAACTGTTTTTTACAATTGGGTAAGGGCGAAAATTGTGATCATGCAAGCCAATAACTGTTATAACACTTTGGTCGAGGTGAAAATTGAGATTGTACGACCCATTGACTGTTTTTACAGTTTGGTAAGGGTGAAAATTGAGATCATTCAAGCCAATGACTGTTATAACAGTTGGGTTAGTGTGAAAATTGAGATCATGCAAGACTATGACGGTTCTTAGTGTTTGGTCGAGGTGAAAATTGAGATCATACATGCCAATGACTGTTATTACAGTTGGCTCGAGCTGAAAATTGAAATCATGCACGCTTATGACTGTTATTACAGTTGGGTCAAGGTGAAAATTGAAGTCATGCAAGCCGATGACTGTTATTACAGGTGGGTCAATATTAAAATTGAAATCATGCACGCTAATAACTGTTATTACAGTTGGGTCAAGGTAAAAATTGAAATCATGCAAGCCAATAACTGTTATTACAGTTGGGTAAGGGTGAAAATTGACGTCATGCACGCCAATGACTGTTATTACAGTTTGGTCGAGGTGCAAATTGAGATCATGCAAGCTAATGACTGTTATTACAGTTGGGTCGACTTGAAAATGGAGTTCAGGCAAGCCAATGACTGTAATTACAGTTCGGTCGAGGTAAAAATTGAGATAATGCAAGCTAATGACTGTTAATTACAGTTTGGTAAGGGTGAAAATTGAGATCATGCAAGCTAATGACTGTTATTACAGTTGGGTTGAGTTGAAAATTGAGTTCAGTTCATGCAAGCAAATGACTGTTATTACAGTTGGGTAAGGGTGAAAATTGAGTTCATGCAAGCCAATGACTGTTATTACAGTTGGGTTGAGTTGAATATTGAGGTCATACTAGCTAATGACTGTTATTACTGTTGGGTTGAGTTGAAAATTGAGATCGTACAACCCAATGACTGTTATTACAGTTGGGTAAGGGTGAGAATTGAGATCATGCAAGCCAATGACTGTTTTAACAGTTGGGTCGAGGTGAAAATTGAGATAATGAATGCTAATGACTGTTGTTACAGTTGGGTTGAGTTGAAAATTGAGTAAATGCAAACCAATGGCTGTTATTACAGTTGGGTCGAGGTGAAGTTTGAGATCATGCAGGCCAATGACAGTTCTAATAGTTTTGGTAGGGTGAAAATTGAGATCATGCAAGCCAATGACTGTTCTAACAGTTGGGTTGAGTTGAAAATTGAGATAATGCAAGCAAATGACTGTTCTAACAGTTTGGTTAGGGTGAAAATTGAGATCATGCAAACCAAAGACTGTTATTACCGTTTGGTGGAGGTGAAATTTGAAATCATGCAAGCCAATGACTGTTATTACAGGTGGGTCAAGATGAAAATTGAAATCATGCAAGCTAATGAATGTTATTACAGTTGGGTCAAGGTGGAACTTGAAATCATGCAAGCCAATGACTGTTATTACAGGTTGGTCAACCTGAAAATTGAAATCATGCACGCTAATGACTGTTATTACAGTTAGGTTGGATTGAAAATTGAGATCATGCAAGTAAATGACTGTTATTACAGTTGGGTCAAGGTGAAAATTGAGATCATGCAAGTCAATGACTGTTATTACAGTTGGATTATGGTGCAAATTGAGATAATGCAAACCAATGACTGTTATACCAGTTGGGTTAAGGTGAAAATCGAGATCATTCAAGCCAATGACTGTTATTACAGGTGAGTCAAGGTGAAAATTAAAATCATGCAAGCCAATGACTGTTATTAAAGGTGGGTTAGGGTGAAAATTGAAATCATACAAGCTAATGACTGTTATAACAGTTGGGTACGGGTGAAAATTGAGATCATGCAAGCTAATGGCAGTTATTACAGTTAGGTAAGGATGAAAATTGAGATCATGCAAGCCAATAACTGTTATTACAGTTCGGTCGAGGTGAAAATTGAGATCGTACAACCCAATGACTGTTATTACAGTTTGGTAAGGGTGAAAATTGAGATCATGCAAGCCAATGACTGTTATAAAAGTTGGGTCGAGGTGAAATTGAGATCATGCATGCTAATGACTGTTGTTATAGTTGGGTTGAGTTGAAAATTGAGTTAATGCAAACCAAGGACTGTTATAATAGGTGGGTCAACATGAAAATTGAAATCGTGCACGCTTATGACTGTTATTACAATTGGGTTGGGTGAAAATTGAGATCATGCAAGCAAATGACTGTTATTACTGTTGGGTCAAGGTGAAAATTGAGATCATGAATGCTAATGACTGTTGTTACAGTTGGGTTGAGTTGAAAATTGAGTTAATGCATGCCAATGACTGTTATTACAGTTGGGTCGAGGTGAAAATTGAGATCATGCAGGCCAATGACAGTTCTAATAGTTGGGTTAGGGTGAAAATTGAGATCATGCAAGCCAATGACTGTTCTAGCAGTTTGGTTGAGTTGAAAATTGAGATAATGCAAGCAAATGACTGTTGTAACAGTTGGGTTGAGGTGAAAATTGAGATCATGCAAGCCTAAGACTGTTATTACAGTTTGGTGGAGGTGAAATTTGAAATCATGCAAGCTAATGACTGTTATTACAGGTGGGTCAAGATGAAAATTGAAATCATGCAAGCTAATGAATGTTATTACAGTTGGGTCAAGGTGGAAATTGAAATCATGCAAGCCAATGACTGTTATTACAGTTGGGTCAACATGAAAATTGAAATCATGCACGCTAATGACTGTTATTACAGTTGGGTTGGATTGAAAATTGAGATCATGCAAGTTAATGACTGTTATTACAGTTGGGTCAAGGTGAAAATTGAGATCATGCAAGTCAATGACTGTTATTACTATTGGATTATGGTGAAAATTGAGATAATGCAAACCAATGACTGTTATACCAGTTGGGTTAGGGTGAAAATCGAGATCATTCAAGCCAATGACTGTTATTACAGGTGAGTCAAGGTGAAAATTAAAATCATGCAAGCCAATGACTGTTATTAAAGGTGGGTTATGGTGAAAATTGAGATCATACAAGCTAATGAATGTTATTACAGTTAGGTAAGGTTGAAAATTGAGATCATGCAAGCCAATAACTGTTACTACAGTTGGGTCGAGGTGAAAATTGAGATCGTACAACCCAATGACTGTTATTACAGTTCGGTAAGGGTGAAAACTGAGATCATGCAAGCCAATGACTGTTATAAAAGTTGGGTCGAGGTGAAAATTGAGATCATGCATGCTAATGACTGTTGTTATAGTTGGGTTGAGTTGAAAATTGAGATCATGCAAGCAAATGACTGTTATTACTGTTGGGTCAAGGTGAAAATTGAGATCATGCAGGCCAATGACTGTTCTAATAGTTGGGTTAGGGTGGAAATTAAGATCATGCAAGTCAATGACTGTTCAAACAGTTGGGTTAGGGTGAAAATTGATATCGTGCAAGCCATAGACTGTTATTACAGTTAGATCGAAGCGAAATTTGAAATCATGCAAGCCAATTACTGTTATTACAGGTGGGTCAAGATGAAAATTGAATTATGCACGCTAATGTCTGTTATTACAGGTGGGTAAAGGTGAAAATTGAAATCATGCAAGCCAATGACTGTTATTATAGGTGGGTGAACATGAAAATTGAAATCATGCACGCTCATGACTGTTATTACAATTGTGTTGGGGTGAAAATTGAGATCATGCAAGCAAATGACTGTTATTACAGTTGGGTCAAGGTGAAAATTGAGATCATGCAAGTCAATGACTGTTATTACAGTTGGATTATGGTGAAAATTGAGATAATGCAAACCAATGACTGTTATAACAGTTGGGTTAGGGTGAAAATTGAGATCATTCAAGCCAATGACTGATATTACAGGTGAGTCAAGGTGAAAATTAAAATCATGCAAGCCAATGGCTGTTATTAAAGATGGGTTAGGGTGAAAATTGAGATCCTGCACGCTTATGACTATTATTACAGTTGGATCGAGGTGAAAATTGAGATCATGCAAGACTATGACTGTTCTTACAGTTGGTTCGAGTTGAAAATTGAGATAATGCAAGCCAATGACTGTTATTACAGGTGGGTCATTGTGAAAATTGAACTCATGCAAGCTAATGGCTGTTATAACATTTGGGTAACGGTGAAAATTAAGATCATGCAAGCAAATGGCTGTTATTAAAGGTGGTTTAGGTTGAAAATTGAAAACATGCATACTAATGACTGATATAACAGTTGCGTCGATGTGAAAATTGAGATCATGCAAGCCAATGACTGTTATGTAAGATGAGTTAGGGTGAAAATTGAGTTCATGTCAGCCAATGACTGTTATGAAAGTTGAGTTAGGGTGAAAATTGAGTTCATGCAAGGTGGGTAAAGATGAAAATTGAGATCATGCAAACCAGTGGCTGTTATGAAAGTTGAGTTAGGGTGAAAATTGAGTTCATGCAAGCCAATGACTGTTATTGCAAGTGGGTCAAGGTGAAAATTGAGATCATGCAAGCCAATGATTGTTATTACAGATGGTGTGCGTTAAGTGAAAACTGAGATCATGGAAGCCAATGAGTATTATAACCAGTGGGTTAGATCGAAAACTGAGATCATGCAAGTCAATGACTATTATTAAAAGTGGGTTAGAGTAAAAACTTCGATCATGTAAGCCAATGACTGTTATTACAGGTGGGTTAGAATGAAAACTGAGATCATGCAAGCCAATGACTATTATAACACGTGGGTTAGAGTGAAAACTGAGATCATGCAAGCCAATGACTGTCATTACAGATCGGTTAGAGTGAAAACTGAGATCAAGCAAGCCAATGACTATTATTACAAGTGGGTTAGAGTAAAAACTTAGATCATGTAAGCCAATGACTGTTATTACATGTGGGTTAGAATGAAAACTGAGAACATGCAAGCCAATGACTATTATAACACGTGGGTTAGAGTGAAAACTGAGATCATACAAGCCAATGACTGTTATTACAGATCGGTTAGAGTGAAAACTGAGATCATGCAAGCCAATGACTGTTATTACAGATCGGTTAGAGTGAAAACTGAGATCATGCAAGCCAGTGACTGTTAATACAGGTGTCTTAGAGTGAAAAAAATCATGCAAGCCAATGACTATTATTACACGTGGGTTAGGGTGAAAACTGAGATCATGCAAGCCAATGACTGTTATTACAGGTGGGTAAGAGTGAAAACTGAGATCATGCAAGCCAATGACTGTTATTACAGGTGGTTTAGAATGAAAACTAAGATCATGCAAGCCAATGACTGTTATTGCAGATCGGTTAGAGTGAAAACTGAGATCATGCAAGTCAATGACTATTGTAACACGTGGGTTAGTGTGAAAACTGAGATCATGCAAGCCAATGACTGTTATTACAGATCGGTTAGAGTGAAAACTGAGATCATGTAAGCCAATGACTGTTATTACAGGTAGGTTAGAGTGAAAACTGAGATCATGTAAGCTAATGACTGTTATTACAGGTGGTTTAGAGTGAAAACTGAGATCATGCAAGCAAATGACTGTTATTTCAGATCGGTTAGAGTGAAAACTGAGATCATGCAAGCCAATGACTATTATAACACGTGGGTTAGAGTGAAAACTGAGATCATGCAAGCCAATGACTGTTATAACAGATTTGTTTGAGTGAAAACTGAGATCATGCAAGCCAATGAATATTATTACAGGTGGGTTAGGGTGAAAATTAATGTCATGGCTAAAGTTTCATAGCAAGAACCAAGATGGATAGGTGAAAATGAAAGATGAGAGCGCTCATGTTTCAAATTTACTGTAGAATTTGAGCGTATTATCACTCATTACATTTATTTGACACTATTAGAATGAAAAAGTTAAATTTGATAGGACAAATATTTCCCTTAAGAGCTTTTTTCTAGAGCACCCGCAAATTTAGCACCTCTTCTGTAAATTTGAAACCATCGCACTCTCACTTTTCATTAACCTATCATTTACCTACCTTTCAATATTGGCTCTCAGTTTGACCTGGCAATGAACCTTGAACCACAACCTAAATTTTCACCCTAACCCTCCTGTAATACAATTTTTACCTCATCCAACCCATTGCATCTCATTGGCTACTACTTTTATATATAAAACATAAACATCAATGCACATAGACATGTATTTAAAAAAAGATAAATTAATTGAATTTCTTTCAATGATAAACTTTCTTTAAACTAACTGATTGAGATGCAGCAAAATAGTATAACTAAACTAGATTGAATACTAATGTTATAATTTGAAACAAACATACTATTTTTCTTAATTATAGGCAGTTTCACAGACACAATGGATTACATGTTATGCAATACATCCAGACAATGGGGGTCGATTAGATTACAAACTAAACATCATTGACACGCCAGGCTTTGGTGACACTCGAGGAATTGAAAGGGATCATCAGATTATTGATCAGATTAGAGAGCTGTTCTCGTCCAAAAATGAAAAAGGTGTTGTGTTTATTGACGCAGTCTGCTTCTTGACCAAAGCACCTGATGCACGACTTACACCAACACAAAAGTACATATTTAATGCTATCTTGTCCATGTTCGGACAAGACATTGAAAAAAACATTTGCATCTTGATAACCTTCGCTGATGGCAAAAGTCCGCCAGTACTTTCCGCTTTGAAAGAAGCAAACATGCCAAATGATCTTTATTTTCTGTTCAACAACTCTGGATTGTTTGCTGAAAATGATAAATCAAAAATGCAATGTCTTTCACCAATGTTTTGGGAAATGGGTAGTAAAAGTTTCAGAGCTTTCTTTGATCACCTGTCAAATATGGAAACAAAAAGTCTAGATCAAACAAAGGAAGTACTTTCAAGACGAAAAAAGCTTGAACTTACCATAGAGAACCTGCAGCCAATTGTAGATGCAGGACTTTATAAATTGGATGAGCTTCGAATAGAAATTCGTGTTTTGGAGCAGCATAAAACAGAAATAGAGGCAAACAAAGATTTTACATATGTAGTCACTGAAACAAAGCAAATAAAACATGATCTTCCAAATGGTAAACATGTCACTAATTGCTTGAATTGTAATATCACCTGTCACAAAGACTGTGCAATTCCAAAAGATGAGGACAAGCACGGCTGCTGGGCAATGAATACTTCTGGAAACTGTACACAGTGCTCAGATCGTTGTCATTGGTCCCAGCATGCAAATACGCCGTACATCTTTGACTATATCCAAGAAGACAAGACGAAAACGTACGCTGAAAAAGAAGAAAAATACCGAAATGCAAAAGGGGAAAAGATGACACATGAGAAAGTTATTGAAAGAATGGAAGAAGAACTTGCAGATTTGGAGTATAACATTTTGCAAATGATGGATGACATCAATGAATGCAACAACATCTTAAAACAAATCGCCCTTAGACCAAATCAACTGAGTCTTATAGAACATATAGACCTCCTGATTGAGAGCGAGAAACTGGAAAAACGCTCAAATTTTCAAGGCAGAATAAAGATGCTGCAAGCATTTAAAAAGAAAACAGTTTCATCTATTGGGAGTGATGTAGCACGTTTCCAAAGTGGATTTGGGAATCTGCGGCAACGACAAGTTGTTACTACATTCAAAGCTGCCCCAAAGAAAACTAGGTTTGAAAGGATGAAATTCTGGAATAAGTTATTCTAATTCTTGTACGGTACACACTGTCTGTATAATGTTAAATACCATAACTATGAAACAAGGATGGATATGTTTTGCTATTGTCAATACAATTCGCAAACTTAATTATAAGGAACTTAAAAAAAATCACACATTACATGGTGTAGTCAATGTATAAAGGAAGTTTTTGGGTTACTGGCAGACAGCGTTTTTATAAATAAAACATTAGTTTATTATCAAATGAAGCAAAAATTGTTTACACAGTAAAGATGTGCAGACTATTCAGTAACTTCAGTCTATCAAATAGAATGAAAAAGTAATGGTGGCAAAGTCAAACTAGGTCATAAACACTGAAGAGGGTCATAAGTACCATGGCACATTATTGGTACCACGGCACAGCATAGGTACCATGGCACAGCATAGGTACCATGGCACAGCATTGGTACCATGGCACAGCATTGGTACCATGGCACAGCATTGGTACCATGGCACAGCATAGGTACAATGGCACAGCATTACCATTGCACAGCATAGGTACCATGGCACAGCATTGGTACCATGGCACAGCATAGGTACCATGGCACAGCATTGGTACCATGACACAGCATTGGTACCATGGCACAGCATTGGTACCATGACACAGCATTGGTACCATGGCACAACATTACCATGGCACAGCATAGGTACCATGGCACAGCATTGATACCATGGCACAGCATAGGTACCATGGCACAGCATTGTGTAATAAAGGTGACATGTGAACACTGTTAACAAGTGAATTAAATATCACTATGCAATATGAAGTCCCTAACCAGATTCTAACAAAGCCGTCATATGCCTCAGTTATGCATGTGACCTTGACCTTTGAGGTAGCCAACAACAGTTGTTGCACGCAATACAATCATCTTCTTCTGAAAAGTTATTTGAAAATCGGTCCATGCATTTGGAAGTTACAAGCATAATGTGGTACATATGTAAATACACAACCTCAGTATGGCCAAGTCCTGCACTTGACCTTAGATGTGTGACCGACATGTCATCAGTGGAAGACTTGTGTGAAGTTATTAGTATTCATTCCATGCATTTGAATGTTACGGGCTGGATACGACCAACAATGCAGTATTTGGAAATAGTCAGCCTCCATATGTCCAAGTCCAGTATGTGATCTTGACCTTTGAGGTAGCCATCCAGATTTTGCACACAACAATATCATGTTTAGCTGAACACTTCTGTGAAGTTATTTTAAAACAATTCAATATAATTGAAATTAAGAGGTTTGACAGACATGATCAACAATGCAGCATATTTAAAAAAAAAACAGCCTCAATATGTCCAAATCATTTACATGACCGTGATCTTTGAGATAGCCACCCATTTGTTTAGCGCGACACATCATCATGTTACATTTATATTGAACACTTCTATGTAAATATTTGAAAATCAGTCCATGTATGTGAATGTTACAGAGCAGACAAAGTGTGGATGAAAGGATGGACTGGCAGAATCGAGTAATTCTTTAGTCTACGAAACAGGTTTTAAACCGGCAAGGGATTAATAAATAAATTCAACTTACTTCATGTGCTACGCAACAGTCACAGAGTGATCTTCTTCCAGCAGACCATGTGATGTGTCTATTAAGTTAGGATATGTTGTACTCAAAGCCAATTATTTTATTGTGAAAAAGTACATAATGTATATAGAAAGTATGAAAATGTCATGCCACCTGTTTAATATCAAAGTTTGTTCAGAGATACAATCATCCAAAACCGTTGAAGAACATTTGACATGTTTGCCATGAGGATTTGAGTACCATTAAATATTCATATTACTAAAGGTGTAAAGCTAGCAGAAAGCATGTAGTTCTTGTGTAATATGGTATATGCTTATCCTGATGGAGCTGTCATTTGACATGGTTAAAACTCTTTTTCATTCTTTTTCCTGTTTACTTAATGTTCAAGAAATAACCAATGTAACATGTTTTTGTTGAGCTAATATATATTAAGACTCCATCTGTGCGCCTTGTATTTCATTTCGATAAGGTTTTAATAATGTCCGAGTCCTGATCATTTTGTTTTCTTGTATTATTTTGCTTAATTTTGTATATTGATTAAAACAAGCATTAGGGTTCTACATTGCCGAGTGGTCTAAGGCCCCGTCTCAAGATCAATTACCTATCACTGCTAAGGTAGTTGGTTTGAGTCCCACTTGCTCCAAAAACTTTATGTGAGAAATTTGCCAGTTACTTACGGAAGGACAGCATCCCTGCCCAGCAAGTCTCTGTGATGATTGATATACGACATTGAGTCTCATTATCATTCATCTCTCACTGCTGATTCAAGTGAGAAAGTTTTCAGTTTCTTGTGGAGATGGGGTGATCTCGAGTACTGGTTAATTTTTAAGAGCCCTCGATGGCATAAAAATGACACTAAATATTCAACAACACCGGAAGGGCGGTGGTTCTACTCAGATTCATTCTGAGGTCTTCCTCTGCCAATAAAACCGGATATCCCCTGAAATGTGTTGAAAATGGTGTTAAACCCCATTCATAAAAAAATTTAAAAAAATAAATAAAAAAACACAAAAAAATAAATGCTTTAAGTTGACTCAGTATGGTGTATGTGTGTACCCATTCATGCTTGTGTTCATATCCATGTGTCTGTGAAGGCGTGATTACATGCACATCTATGCTTGCTAATCTGTCTGCATGTCTGATTTAAGCTTATCATGCTTTTGTTCATGCATGTATGTCTGTTATTGTGCGTATCTGCGTATGTTAGTTTAGCGCAATGTAGCGCTCTGCAATTCAAATGTTAAGTAATGTTTTTAGGTCCTTTATGTAATAACATATATGTTGCTCATTGCTAATGGAGAAAATAAAAAAATATATATTTATAGATAGATATGTCACAGAACATCAAATTGTCCAAAATTGAAGTTGGCCTTTAGGCTCCAAGCAGTTGGTGTAAGCTTTAGCAAAGTGTCGAATTTGCCTGGCAATGCAGCCTGCACACAACTGGTTTCAAGATGAAACACGTGGTATCATTTCTGAGCTCATAAATAAAATCATAGTTCAACAATTCATTAACAACAGGCTAAAATATGGTGGTTATTAACACTTCAAGCCGATCTGACTAAAGTACACGATCTTCCTGAATACAGCGAAGCGCTCTTGAGGAGGTGATTTTAATGATGTTGCACCTCAAGGATCATTATTTTAATCAAGAATTCACAAAAACATGTTAACCAAGTTCTCACATAACAAAGTTGTACAAACATAAGATAAATATAGTATTTTCAAATAAACATGAATTTAGCTTATAGTATATTTTAGATTAATCGATTTTTTAAATATGTTATTACTTAATAACAGCAATAGAATCATGACATTAATTTTTAGCTCGTCTTTTTGAAAAAATGAAGAGCTGTTGCTATGACCCTGGCATCATCGTCGTTGTTATTGTCATCCGCCGATTGAAGTTTTATGTTTAGCTCAGCTTTTCCTCGGTTTCTGAACAAACTACTCATGTTATGGTGACTAAACTTCATAAACACATTCATATAACATTATAGAAACAATGTATATAGCTAACTTACCTAAATTTTCATAAATTGGGCTCTAAAACCTTAGGTTAAAGTTTTTATGCTTCCCAAAAGGGGGGTAGCTTATAGTCGCCGCTTCGTGCGTGCGTCCGTCCGTCCGTCCCCAAATTCTTGTCCACGCTATTTCTCTACAACCTCTGGTTGGAATTTCATGAAACTTGCTAGGATGCATCATTACCAAGTGCAGATGTGCATTATGTTTTTGTTTTCCGGTTCAATGATTTTTTACAGAGTTATTGCCCTTTGATTCTATCTGTGACCAAATTCTTGTCCACGCTATTTCTCTACAACCCAATGTTTGAATTTTATGAAACTTGCGAGGATACATCATTACCAAGTGCAGATGTGCATGTTGTCCTTGTTTTCCGGTTCGATGATTTTTCATGGAGTTATGGCCCTTTGTTTCGGTCTGTGACCAAATTATTGTCCGCATTATTTCTCTACAACACAATGTTGGAATTTTATGAAACTTGCTAGGATGCATCACTACAAGTAGAGATGTGCATAGTATCTTTGTGTTCCGGTTTGATGATTTTTCATGGAGTTATGGCCCTTTGATTCTGTCTGTGACCAAATTCTTGTTCGCGCTACTTCTCTACAACCCAATATTGGAATTTTATGAAACTTGCTAGGATGCATCACTACCAAGTGGAGATGCGCATAATATCTTTGTGTTCCGTTTCGATGATTTTTCACAGAGTTATGGCCCTTTAATTGAGTCTGTGACCAAATTCTTGTTCGAGCTATTTCTTTACCACTTCAGGTTGTAATTTTATAAAACTTGCTAGGATGCATCACTACTAAGTGGAGATGCGCATAATATCTTTGTGTTCCGGTTCAATTATTTTTTCATGGAGTTATGGCCCTTTAATTAAGTCTGTGACCAAAGTCTTGTTCGGGCTATTTCTCTACAACCTCAGATTGGAATTTTATGAAACTTGCTAGGATGCATCATTGCCAAGTGCAGATGTGCATAGTATCTTTATGTTTCGGTTCAATGATTTTTCACGGAGTTATGGCCCTTTGATTATGTATGTGACAAAATTCTTGTCCTCGCTATTTCTTTACAACTCTTCAACCTCAGGTTGGAATTTTATGAAACTTGCTAGGTACATAATTACCAAGAGGAGATGCGCATATTGTCTTTGTTTTCCGGTTTGATGATTTTCACAGAGTTATGGCTCTTTCATTGAGTCTGTGACCAAATTATTGTCCCCGCTATTCTCTACAACCTCAGGTTGGAATTTTATGAAATTTGCTATGTTTGTGTTCCAGTTCAATGATTTTTCACGGAGTTGTGGCCTTTTCATAGTCTGTGACCAAACTCTTCTCCGCTCTATTTCTCTACAACCTCTGTTTGGAATTTTATGAAACTAGCTAGGATGCATGATTACCAAGTGGAGATGTGCATATTGTTTTCATGATGCTATTTCGCTACCTCTGGTTTAAATTTTGTAAAACTAGCTAGGATATGTGCATATTGTCATTTTGTTCCGGTTCAATGATTTGCGAATGATTTCTGTCAAGTGCAGAGCCACATATTGTTCCTGCTATGTAGTTTGGTATTTTTCAACCTAGTAGCCATCAGCACTAAGGGAATACGGTGCAGAGTCAAACACTCACTTGGGGAGCATCCATCAGTTCCACCGATATTTTCTTGTTTGTTTAGCTCGGGTTTGGATGAAGTTTTATGTTAACTCAGCTTTTTCTCTGTTTCTGAACAAACTACTCATGTTGTGGTGACTTAACTTCATAAATACATCCATATCACATGTACATGTATCTACTATTTTGCCAATATGAACGATGGCTTTATTCAGACAGATATGTCTGTTATTCTGATGGTACATTATAATATACTGTTCTGTGACAAGGCTAGAATAGTCAAGTAACACTGTTCTTCGATAGCTCTTGGTTTTTTATGTTGTTTTTTAAAACAAAAAATCAGTAATAGTATTGATTTTGTAAACTAAACACCATCATGTTTAAAAAGTTTACTTTAACAACTTTGACCTACTTAACAGATTTGGAAAAAAATATGAGCGTCTGCACTCGCTTGCAGTACTCTTGTTTGTTTAATAAAAGCAATATAATTATAACATAAGTGTTTTTCGTAACAACAGCAATATAATTATTACATTAGTATTTTATGTTTAATGACAGCAATATAATTATTACATTAGTTTTTTGTGTAATAACAGCAATAGAAATATGACATTAGTTTTTTTGTTTAATAACAGCAATATAATTGTTACATTTGTTTTTTTGTTTAATAACAGCAATGTAATTATTACATAAGTTTTTTGGTGTAATAACAGCAATTTAATTATAACATCAGTTTTTTTGTTTAATAACAGCAATGTAATTATTACATAAGTTTTTTGGTGTAATAACAGCAATATAATTATTACATTAGTATTTTTTCCCTAATAACAGCAATATAATTATTACATAATTTTTTTGGTGTAATAACAGCAATATAATTATTACATTAATTTTTTTTATAACAGCAATGTATTTATTACATAAGTTTTTTGGTGTAATAACAGCAATATAATTATAACATTAGTTTTTTTTGTTTAATAACAGCAATGTAATTATACCATAAGTTTTTTGGTGTAATAACAGCAATATAATTATTACATTAGTTTTTTTTATAACAGCAATGTAATTATTACATAAGTTTTTTGGTGTAATAACAGCAATATCATTATAACATTAGTTTTTTTGTTTAATAACAGCATTGTAATTTTTACATAAATTTTTTGGTGTAATAACAGCAATAAAATTATGACAATAGTTTTTTTTAATAATAGCAATATAATTATAACATTAGTGTTTTGCATAATAACAGCAATAGAACTATTACATTAGTTTTTTTTTGTTTAATAACAGCAATATAACTATTACTTAGTTTTTTTATGTAATAACAGCAATACAATTATAACATTAATTTTTCATTAAATAACAGCATTTTAATTATCAAATTAGTGTTTTGTGTACAACAATAGAAATATTGCATTTGGTTTTTTTTTGTTTAATAACAGCAATATGATTATTACATTATTTTTTGTATAATAACTGTTAAAGAATTATTACATTTTTTTGTTTGATGACAGCAACATAATTATTACATTAGTTTGCTGTGTCAAAACAGCAATATAATTATTACATTAGATTTTTGTGTCACAACAACAATAGAATTATTACATTATTTTTTGTATAATAACAGCAATAGAATTCTTACATTAGTTGTTTTTGTTTTATAACAGCAATAAAGTTATTACATTAGTTTTTTGTGTAATAACAGCAATATAATTATTACATTTGTTTTTGTATAATAACAATAGAATTCTTACATTAGTTGTTTTTGTTTTATAACAGCAATAAAATTATTACATTAGTTTTTTGTTTAATAACAGCATTATAACTATTAAATTAGTTTTTTGTGTGCAGCAATAGAAATATAACATTATTTTTTGTTAGATAACAGCAATATTAAAATTACAAGTTAAAGAGATATCTCTCAAATTAACAGATATCTCTTGATATAATCAAGATATTTCTTTTATAAAAATGTGTCTTTAAGCTTGTGAACATATCTGTTATTTAAAGAGGTATCTCTTTAATGGGGAGAGATATCTTTAACAGGGAGAGGTATCTCTTAATGTACCAGGATATCTTTCCAACAAACAAGATATCTGTCTAATTTAAGGAGAGATATCTATTTTGGTAATAAATAGTAATTTGGATTGCCATAGATATAAAGAAACATGTTTTTGCTATATAACTTGGAATGTGTCATACATTAACAAATTAGTGTAGATTTTATATCAGATTGATTCTTTATACAATAATTTATACATAATTATGTGATATAATCTATAATTGTTCGTACACAATTTGTTAGTTAATAAATTGTTTCATTAATCCAAGTATGTTTATCATTGCACATAAATATTATAAACTTTATTATTCAAGTTCCCACACTGGCACTAAAACAATTAGTTTGTTTACCAAATTGTTTTATTAGCTTATGATGACCATGTGTCTGTTGTGCAAACGTGTTTGTCATTGAGAAGATTCAGGAAAAAAGTTTGAGTTTTAAAAAATTCTTTTTCTTAAGAACCTGTTAGCAAAATTAGTTCATATTTGACATGGAACATCTCTATGAGAAGTTTTTTAAATCAAAATAGGTAGAGCCCATGATGGACCAATAATGAGACAATGACATAGAAATATCTTTGAAAATGGAAAAATCTCATAATCTTAACTGTTACTGTAAAATTGCTATTTCATTGAAATTTGAAATATCAGTCATATCAGTTGAAATATGGTCCATTTGTGGGGTTTCCATTTCCATAAGAGTCCATTATTGGCCAAAAAAATGTTAAGATTGTAGATTTTAATTTTTTTTTTTAAGATCTAACTTTTAGGTTAAACTTTTTGTGTTTAGTTGCGATTAAGTTTAAGATATCTATCCAACCACTCATTGGATATGAATGAAACTTCGCATGTGTGTTCAACATCATCAATGAAACACACAGAGACAAGAACCATAACTCTGGGTTGCATTTTGGCACAGTTATTGTCCTTTTTTGACATAATTTTTCAGGTTAAAGTTTTTTCTCAGGTAAGATATCTATGCAACCACTCATTGTATATGAATGAAACTTTGCATGTGTGTTCACCATCATCAATGGAACACACAGAGACAAGAACCATAACTCTGGGTTGCGTTTTGGCAGAGTTATGGCTCTTTTAGACTTAATTTTTCATCTGTTGACACCCAGGTTAAACTTTTGCGTTTAGTTGCAGTTAAGTTTTGGTGTTTGCCTCCAATCTCAATCTTTGCATGGGTGTTGAGTTTTATCCCAGCGGCGAGCTTTGTTGTCTTCTGACAACTCTTGTTCTGTTCTATTTTAGGTATTATTTCAATAATCTTCATGTCTGGAGCATTGCTTAAACACAACAGTTGATTGAAACAGGATCCTTTAGAGCTGATTGATATTCATAAGGAACCAGCAGGAGCCCCCAAAAAGATAATATTGTGAAATTTCAAAAATCACCTTCTCAAAAACTGATAAGCCAGTAATTAATATATTAATATTTGGTTTAAAAGTTCCCTATGAATAGGGGTTTCAAAGATGTTCAAATAAAGGGGTTAGGGTATAGTGGGGTCCCATAAGGGGATTCGATTTTTACATAGGAATAACATGGGAAAACAGATTATTCTTTTTTTTTTCACATATTTTATGTATTATTTTAATAAATTTCAAGGTCTGGAACATTGCTTAGTCATAACACTTGAGACTTGGTCCTTTAAAGGGGATTGAATATTCATAAGGTGTTAGCAGGGACGACCCAAAAAGAGGTTATATCGTGAATTTTCTAAAAAAATCTTCTCAAGAACTGTTTAGATGATCCCTATGAGTAGCAGTTTCATGTTTGTTTAAATGAAGGGGGTAGGATCTATTTGGGTCCAGTGAGGGGACTTACATAGGAATACTATGGGAAAACTGTAAATTCTACTTTTATCAATTATTTTAGGAATTATTTTAATCGTCCTGAGGTCTGGAGTATTGTTTAGTCATAACATCTGAGCACAAGACTTTTAAAGGGTATTTAATATCCATAAAGGGGCAGCAGGGACCAAAAAAGGGATAAAATGGTGAAGTCAAAAATCTTGTTTTATGAGTTTAACCTCCCTTTATACTATTTTTATGTTGTTGTTTCTGTTCAATAAGTTAACATGTATAGGTTTAAAAAAAAATTATCATAAAAAAAAAAAGATAATATTACAGTAAATATTTCACATAAAATTAGTAGTACCATTAATCGAAACGAAAAATCACTTAACCAGCTTCTGAAACAACGTTCCAGCACCGTATTCTGCCGTGTACATGACCTAGGTTCTCCCTCTTGAGTATGTAAGGAGTCTGCTTGAAATTAGGGGCAAGGGTCCATTGGAAGCTAGTAGGGCAACTTTTATTTTACATGGAAATGCTATGAGAAAACTGATAATATTCATTTTTCTCATCTATTACTATTATAAGTTCTTTATAGACTTAGTCCATACAAAATTTGAAAGGAAGTGACATGTATAACCAGATGAACGACTAGGCCCATTTTATACCTCTAGTTTGGTTATTTTTGCTTATCTGGAGCATATCTTCAAATATATGGTAGGGAATCCAATGTCACTTGGAAGTTGTAACATTGTTGGAGGGCAATGTGTGGAAGTGCAGAGCAAAAGAATCATAACTCTATCTTGAATAAAGAGAGAATTATCTCCCCTTCTGTACTTTATTTTTTGGATATACATGTATTTGCTTGTTCAGAGCATATCTTCAAAATATGGAAGAGAATCCAATGCAGCTTGAAACCCTGACATGTGTGGAAATACAAAGTGATACAATCACAACTGTATTTTGACTAATGACAGAATTAACTCCCCTTTTGTACTTTATTTTTGCTTATCTGGAGTATATCTTTAACAGTATGGAAGGGAGGTTAATACTCAGTCAAGCACTTGTTTAGGGAGCATCCATCGGTTCTACTGATATGCTTGTTAAATTTGGTGTAAAATGTACCTGTACCAAGAGTTTAATAAAATTTGTTAATGATTTTCATAAAATTTCATATGGGCAGTAGTTGGAGATTTCTATTTCTATATGGTTATACTGTTACACAGGTGTAAAGGTTGATTTGATGCACTCACATGAGAAAAATATATTTTTAACATTTATACCAGGTTTCCCTTTGATATCCTCGTTACATTTAGTACTTTGATGCTTCTAATGTTTATATAATGCACCTTGTACACTTCTACTGTATTTCAGTGTTTTTTGCAAATATGTTCCAATAAAAATTTGTTGTGGGATTATTCACCTTGTTGACTTTTACTTAGACATCCAAAAATGGGGACCAAGTAACCAGACAGGATCTTAAAAGCAGAAGTGTTTGTCTGCTAAACAATATTTGATGACAACTATAATATATATAAAATGTGCTGAATTTGTTTTATTTGGTCTCTTAAAGGTAGTTAATCAGGATATATATATATATATATACCTCAATGACCCCTGTATTGCCACAAGGATAACTGTTTAAAACATGCTAAAATAATATACAAAAAATGTGAATAAGATCTTATTGATATATAACAAAACCATGTCTAAGAAAATTGAATTATTTAAAATGTTGTTAAAGTGCACACAAGCCCAATAGTACAATTATTATTACTGGTCCAAGGGATGTAACTCGAACATTTAGTAAAAAACCTTATTTGAAATTAATGATTACATAACTAGCAGGTTAATTTCAAGTGAAAACTGGGAGCTGGAAACCAAAAGTTAATAATAAACAGACAGACACACAATGCCCTTAATAGCTAACCTTGACACTTTGGGCTCTTCCGAGCTAAAATTACAAGAAAAATTGGATGGCATTGGACATTCAACTTTGCTCATATAATGTAGTTATCTTGGCCTTGATATTTAAAGTGAGATCCTCGGGTGTATTTAGAAGTAGATTCCATATTTATGGAGTCCTTACTAAATTATAATTATTATTTTATTACCTTTGATCTTAAAGACAAGATGCCTAAAATGTACCCATAAAAAATCTTTGTCAAAGCCAGATGATGAAGTTTTAGAGTAGACATTTCATATTTAGCACTTTGATGGCTGAATTATTTCTGTGTCATAAATATGTGTTTTAAAACAACATATTGTGTTAAATCACATTAGCAACAATAATAATTATGACCCATCTTCCTTTTTACAATAATACAGGTGTACGAGGGGGGATCAGAAAGTTCGTAGACTTTTGCCATAACTTATTTATATTAACTATACAATGCATAATAATGTTACTGTATTTGAAATAAATGTTTATGGGACATATTCTGAAAATTTTAGCATGATATGTCAACTTTTAAAAAAAATAGGCATTATTCAAAGCATAGCAGCTAGTTATGTCGG
Organism: Panopea generosa; assembly: GCA_029582155.1. Lineage (NCBI taxonomy): Eukaryota > Metazoa > Mollusca > Bivalvia > Adapedonta > Hiatellidae > Panopea > Panopea generosa. Next base: position 59,797,178 of record CM055897.1, read on the forward strand.
GGCAAAATGATGACGTTGTATTCACCAAACGCTCCTTTTCAAAATTTTAAACAGATGCTTTTGTATCAAATTTACCGAGTCGCTCCTTTTCAAAATACTCTCCTCCGTGGTCTATACGTTTTTTCCACCATTTACACTCTTGAATGAGCATATTAACGAAATCTGAAAATGGTATACTGGACACAAAATTCATTCTGTAAACCATGCTATAATACCAATGTTTTCAAAACGATTTTCCATTTGCTCTTTTTTAATGATTGACTCTCGGCCATCTCAAAAACATTAATTTTTGTGACATTTAAACACTAGAGACTTTGAAACATTAGATTCACTGTAGATACTTTTGTTTCTCTGTTTTAGCAGGTGTATTACCTAATATGGTACAGAATTTTACGGAACTGCGGTATGCCGCATGTTAATCCATTTTCAAGTGCCCTGACGTCATTTTGTTTCAAACAAAATGGCATACTGTAATTGGTGCCATTATTTAAAGGATGTAAACAAGCATATGATACAGCACACATTGTTATTTTTTGTTTAAAAATAAAACCAGTTTGGCAATGCTATGCTTGTTAGAAAAAAAAGCTAAAATCTGCCCAGACTATGTAAATCGACGTTTCCATAGTCATTATAGAATATAAATTTATGAAGAAAAATTATAATTTATTTTGCAAAATTACTGAAAATATATAGCAGGATAGGCTCCCTGAGATTTATTAGAATACAATGACAAATAAAAAAGTTATGGCAAATGTCTACAAACTTTCTGATCCCCCTCGTAATTCTGTCATTAATCAGCACTGTGATGACTGAATTATTCTCTGGACCATAAATCTGTGATGTTTTTATATTATCACATTAGGTATACAACCTATCTATTAAAACTACCTTTATCACTTTTAGAATATGTGTATTCAGTAACCACATTAGCTTCAATACTTAGACCTATCTTCCTTTATACAATAACACCATTATAATTCTGTCATTAATAAGGAATTAGCTTCAATACTTTGACTTGTCTTCCTTTATACAATAGCACCATTACAATTCTGCCATTAATAAGGAATTAGCTTCAATACTTTGACCAATCTTCCTTTATACAATAGCACCATTATAATTCTGTCATTAATAAGGAATTAGCTTCAATACTTTGACTTGTCTTCCTTTATACAATAGCACCATTACAATTCTGCCATTAATAAGGAATTAGCTTCAATACTTTGACTTGTCTTCCTTTATACAATAGCACCATTACAATTCTGCCATTAATAAGGAATTAGCTTCAATACTTTGACCAATTTTCCTTTATACAATAGCACCATTATAATTCTGTCATTAATAAGGAATTAGCTTCAATACTTTAACCAATCTTCCTTTATACAATAGCACCATTATAATTCTGTCATTAATAAGGAATTAGCTTCAATACTTTGACTTGTCTTCCTTTATACAATAGCACCATTACAATTCTGCCATTAATAAGGAATTAGCTTCAATACTTTGACCAATTTTCCTTTATACAATAGCACCATTATAATTCTGTCATTAATAAGGAATTAGCTTCAATACTTTGACCAATCTTCCTTTATACAATAGCACCATTATAATTCTGTCATTAATAAGGAATTAGCTTCAATACTTTGACCAATCTTCCTTTATACAATAGCACCATTATAATTCTGTCATTAATAAGGAATTAGCTTCAGTACTTTGACCAATCTTCCTTTATACAATAGCACCATTATAATTCTGTCATTAATAAGGAATTAGCTTCAATACATTGACTTGTCTTCCTTTATACAATAGCACCATTACAATTCTGCCATTAATAAGGAATTAGCTTCAATACTTTGACTTGTCTTCCTTTATACAATAGCACCATTACAATTCTGCCATTAATAAGGAATTAGCTTCAATACTTTGACCAATCTTCCTTTATACAATAGCACCATTATAATTCTGTCATTAATAAGGAATTAGCTTCAATACTTTGACTTGTCTTCCTTTATACAATAGCACCATTACAATTCTGCCATTAATAAGGAATTAGCTTCAATACTTTGACCAATTTTCCTTTATACAATAGCACCATTATAATTCTGTCATTAATAAGGAATTAGCTTCAATACTTTGACCAATCTTCCTTTATACAATAGCACCATTATAATTCTGTCATTAATAAGGAATTAGCTTCAATACTTTGACCAATCTTCCTTTATACAATAGCACCATTATAATTGTGTCATTAATAAGGAATTGTGATGGTTGAATCATTCTCTTGGCCATAAATCTGTGATGTTTTTATGTTATCACATTAGAATTTAACTAAATTACAATATATCTGTTAAAACTACCTTTATCAGTTTTAGTTTATGTTATGGTATAAGAGTAACTTACATGTTTACCTGCTCAGATTCTCAAACAAATAAAACAAATATTACATCTAATATCAGCTTGGCAAAAATAAGCAGTTTCTTGCTGTTAGGTACCATTTGAATGTCAGGATTTTTTGTCTTCCATCCAAAAATTATTGATAAAATAGTTTGATATAAATTTCTAAGTTATCTTATGTATTGAATCTGTATATGGGGAATTGTTTTCTGAATACTACATTACGATTTGAATTACACATTTTACTACCAACATCAAATAATGTTCATGTACCAGTTCATTACAGAGAATAACTTGCTTAACAAAACAACTTTTGCAATAGACAAACATAACCAATTTACCAAAAGTCGTGAAGTAATAGCGCCCATTGTACTAACGATCTAAATGAGCAAGTTACCCTACGTATATTGTAATTTTGATGTTTTTAATACAGTTTAACGCCATTTTTAACACATTGTAGGCTGTTTATGGCGATCAGTTTTATTGGGGGCTAAAATCCACAGATGCATATACATGTATATTAGTAGAGTCTGTGTCCTGCAAGAAACTGGTAACAACATACCCGCAGTATTAACAACATACATGGAGTATTAACAATATACCTGCAGTATTAACAATATAACAAACAAATACAAGAAGATGGTTGAGAATATTGCTTTATTATCTGTTCAGTCAATCAACATTCCAAACACTTCCAGTGCCCAGTTTATCAATATCTGTATTGACACAGTGAGACTGGTCTAGAGAAATATCCATATATACTTGTATTGTTATCTTCTGCTTCAGTCACTTGTCTTGTTATGTTCTGTTTCAGTCACGTGTCTCAACTGGAATCTCAACTTCTACAATTGCACTTCAGGGTATATCGATTTTCTTTGGCCAATCTAATTCCACAGCCTATATAATAAAAGGCATATATATTTGGATCACAAAATGCATCATATTTCAAATCTCTATATGTTGCAATGGTAATACGAAAGTGTTTCATCTTCAACTGATTTTGCATTTCAAAATCTAGATAATCTTCATTTCATGTATATAAATTTAAGTCTGATAAAAAAAGGCTGCAAGTCCTCTGCCTGGTGTAAATAATGACTTTATATACACAATACATACCATCACATCTAGTTCCAGTATGTCACAGTCTACCCCCAGTATGGTAGAGAAGTTGGGTTTTGTGCGACCAAAGTCCCCATGAACAAACTCTTTGATATATCTGCATCAGTGTCAAGGTCAAAATTTACAATCTAAACACATTCATTCAATTCAAACAAATTTGAAATGAAGAGGAAAACTATTAATTCATTAGCATTAAATGATATCTGACAAACATCTTTTCATTTTAAACTATTATAATACAAATATGTACTATAACAAAAACAACAGTCTTAAGTTTACGAATTTTTTAGTGTAAAATAGTTAATAATTAGTCATGAAATTCATTCAGTGCTTTAATAAAACTTAATATTCGTTTTTAAAGTTCGCAATAATTTTGCATCAATGAAACTTCTGCACATGCCAGCATTTTTCAAACAAAAATCTGAGTTTTGCGACGGTTAATGAAACAGGTTCCAGAAACACAGTCCAAATCTGAATTTTGTTTTTCAGAATCCTTGTCCAAAAGAACTGTTCTCTGAAATACTGAACAATGGGCGCAAGTGAGGGCCTATGATTGCTCTACTGGTGCATAGCTTTGTACACACCTGAACAATAGGCCAAAGTAAGGGCCTGTGATTGTTCTACTGGTGTATAGCTGTATACACACCTGAACAATGGGCACAAAGCTTGTGATTGCTCTATTGGTGTATAGCTATATACACACCTGAACAATGGGCACAAAGCCTGTGATTGCTCTATTGGTGTATAGCTGTATGGGCATCTGAATAATGGGCCCAAGTGAGGGCCTGTGATTGCTCTACTGATGTATAGCTATATGCACACCTAAACAATGTGCACAAAGCCTGTGATTGTTCTACTGGTGTATAGCTATATACACACCTAAACAATGGGCCCAAGTGAGGGTTTGTGATTGCTCTATTGGTGTATAGCTATATACACACCTGAACAATAGGCCCAAATGAGGGCCTGTGATTGCTTTATTGGTGCATCTGAACAATGGGCCCAAGTGAGGGCCTGTAATTGCTCTTCAGGTGTATAGCTATATGCACATCTGAACAATAGGCCCAAATGAGGGCCTGTGGTTGCTCTACTGGTGTATAGCTGTATACACACCTGAACAATGGGCCCAAGTGAGGGCTTGTGATTGCTCTATTGGTGTATAGCTGTATACACACATGAACAATGGGCCCAAATCAGGGCCTGTGATTGCTCTACTGGTGAATAGCTATATACACACCTGAACAATGGGCCCAAATGAGGGTTTGTGATTGCTCTACTGGTGTATAGCTATATGTTCATCAGAACAATAGGCCCAAATCAGGGCCTGTGATTGCTCTACTGGTGTATAGCTATATACACACCTGAACAATGGGCCCTAGTGAAGGCCTGTGATTGCTCTACTGGTGTATAGCTATATACATACCTGAACAATGGGCCCTAGTGAGGGCTTGTGATTGCTGTATTGGTGTATAGCTGTATACACACCTGAACAATGGACCCAAGTGAGGGCCTGTGGTTGCTCTATTGATGTACAGCTGTATACACACTTGAACAATGGGCCCAAGTGAGGGCCTGTGATTGCTCTACTGGTGTATAGCTGTATACACACCTGAACAATGGGCCCAATAGAGAGCCTGTGATTGCTCTATAAGTGTACAGCTGTATACACACCTGAACAATAGGCCCAACTGTGGGCCTGTGATTGTTCTACTGGTGGATAGCTGTATGCACATCGGAACAGTGGGCCTAAGTGAGGGCCTGTGATTGTTCTACTGGTGTATAGCTATATGCACATCTGAACAATGGGCCTAAATGAGGGCCTGTGATTGTTCTACTGGTGTATAGCTATATGTACATCTGAACAATGGGCCTAAATGAGGCCTGTGATTGCTCTACTGGTGTATAGCTGTATGCACATCTGAACAATGGGCCTAAATGAGGGCCTGTGATTGTTCTACTGGTGTATAGCTATATGCACATCTGAACAATGGGCCTAAATGAGGGCCTGTGATTGCTCTACTGGTGTATAGCTGTATGCACATCTGAACAATAGGCCCAAATAAAAGAGGGATGTGATTTCTCTTCAAAGTTTCGGTTATGGCAAAAACAACAATTCAATTGTCAATCTACCACTGTTATGTGTACAGGTAAGTTATTTTAATCTTTACATGAGTTAATTGAACAATTGGACTCATAAAGAACAGAATGAATTACCACAGATCATGAACCCAAATATTTTCTTAAAGCAACACATCCACGTTTAAACTTTTTTCAAAAAAAAATTTCAATTGAGTTGTGAGCACATTTCCCATACATAGATATATGGTCAGTGAGCTGTATATGTGCTAACAAACACTATCCAGAACGCTTTAGAATTATAAAAAAAGATGTTCAAATTATAAAGCGTGACAAACGCTTTATAAATTATTTTTAAATTGCCGAGTATTCCAAGTTTGCCTTGAAAGTCATTTTGACAATTTTTTTTTACTCGGGTGAGTTACACGCTTGTTTTATAAAGTGTTAGTCACGCATTATAAATTGGGCATAATTTTGTTCGGGATTGTGTTTATATGCTCATATACAGCTAATTGATCATATGTTTGTATGGGAAATGTGCTCATAACTCAATTAAATTTTTTTTTTTAAAAGTTCAAACGTGGATGTGTTGCTTTAAAAGTAAACATATATACCATGCTTTTGAACAAAAAATCTTAATCTAATTCAGATACAGCTACGAAGCAGGGGTCGAATGATAAGAGTATCAGACCCAGGATTGGAGGGTCGTGGGTCCAATCCTCTGTCATGGTTATGTGCGGGCGCCTTGAGTAAAACACATTATCCACATAATTTATGTTTTTTAATGGTTCTACTAAGGAAGACTTTGTGCGGGATTTGCCTATGTTGTAAGAACTTGTTTCACAATCAAAGTGAAATAATAAGTTTAAACTAAATACAGCCATACAAGGCATAAAGGATACGTTCCTGCCTGAGTTGACATTTCCACCCGGAAGTGGTGTGCGTCCACCTTCTCCACACCCATACTGTGGATTATCTTGTCTCTAGTTGCCAGTGGACGCCTAAACAAGGAAATTACAATTAAATATCTAAAACCAAGATCACCATATTGATAACTTTCAACTGGCTACATTAGTCAGACTACCATTTATTTTTGTATTTATTAAAAACATTGATGCACCAAAGTATGTATATTAAGGTGATAATATATAAAGATGGAAATGTGGGCTATTTTATTTGTTTCATTCTAGAAGGGAAATCACAGCATAATGGTTCTTGTTGTAGATTCTAACATACCAATATTAATAATTACAATTATCAGACCCAGTATATGATGGATGTGATCAGACACAGTATATGAGGAATGTGATCAGACTCAGTATATGAAGGATGTGATCAAACTCACTATGTGAGGGATGTGATCAGACCCAGTATATGAGTGACATGAGACCCAGTTTATGAGAGATGTGATCAGACTCAGTATATGAGAGATGTGTTTAGACTCAGTATATGAAATATGTGATCAGACCCAGTATATCGGTGATATAAGACACAGTTTGTGAGAGATGTGATCAGACCTAATAAATGAGTGATATGATACCCAGTAAATGAGTGATATGATACCCAGTAAATGAGTGATATGATACCCAGTAAATGAGGGATGTGATTAGACCCAGTATAAGGGATGTGATCAGAACCAGTATACGAGGGATGTGGTCAGACCCAGTACATGAGATATTTGCTCAGACGAAGTATATGAGGAATGTGATCAGACTCAGTATATGAGGAATGTGATCAGATCCTGTATATGAGGAATGTGATCAGACCATGTTTATGAGTGATGGGAGACCCAGTTTATGAGAGATATGATCAGACCCAGTATATGAGAATGTGATCAAACCAGTATATGAGTGATATGAGACCCAATATATGAAGAATGTGATCAGACTCAGTATATGAGGGACATGATCAGACCCAGTATATGAGTGATGTGCGACCCAGTTTAAGAAAGATGTGATCAGATCAAGTATATGAGTGATATGAGACCCAGTATATGAGGGATAGGATTAGATCCAGTATAAGGGATATGATCAGAACCAGTATATGAGGGATGTGGTCAGACCCAGTATATGAGAGATTTGATCAGACTCAGTATAAGAGGGATGTGATCAGACTCAGTATATCAGGGATGTGATTAGGCTCAATATATTGGTGATATGAGACACAGTTTGTGAGAGATGTGATCAGACCCAATATATGAGTGATATGATACCCAGTAAAAGAGGGATGTGATTAGACCCAGTATAAGGGATGTGATCAGAACAAGTATATGAGGGATGTGGTCAGACCCAGTATATGAGAGATTTGATCAGACTCAGTATATGAGGAATGTGATCAGACTCAGTATATGAGGGATGTGATCAGTCCCAGTATATGAGGGATGTGATCAAACCCTGTATATGAGGAATGTGATCAGAACCAGTATATGAGGGATGTGGTCAGACCCAGTATATGAGATATTTGCTCAGACGAAGTATATGATGAATGTGATCAGACTCAGTATGTGAGGGATGTGATCAGACCCAGTATATGAGGGATGTGATCAAACCCTGTATATGAGGAATGTGATCAGAACCAGTATATGAGGGATGTGGTCAGACCCAGTATATGAGATATTTGCTCAGACGAAGTATATGATGAATGTGATCAGACTCAGTATGTGAGGGATGTGATCAGACCTAGTATATGAGGGATGTGATCAAACCCTGTATATGAGGAATGTGATCAGACTCAGTATATGAGGGATGTTATCAGACCCAGTATATGGGGGATGTAATCAGACCAAGTATATGGGGGATGTAATCAGACTCGGTATATGAGGGATGTAATCAGACCCAGTATATGGGGGATGTAATCAGACTCAGTATATGAGGGATGTAATCAGACCCAGTATATGGGGGATGTGATCAGACCAAGTATATGAATGATGTGAGACCTAGTTTAAGAGAGATGTGATCAGACCCAGTATATGAGAATGTGGTCAAACCAGTATATGAGTGATATGAGACCCAATATATGAGAATGTGATCAGACTCAGCATATGAGGGACATGATCAAACCCAGTATATGAGTGATGTGAGACCCAGTTTAAGAAAGATGTGAGCAGACCAAGTATATGAGTGATATGAGACGCAGTATATGAGGGATGTGATTAGATCCAGTATAAGGGATATGATCAGAACCAGTATATGAGCGACGTGGTCAGACTCAGTATACCAGGGATGTGATCAGACACAGTATACGAGGGATGTGATCAGACTAAATATATCAGGGATGTAATTAGACCCAGCACATAAAGGGTGTGATCAGACCCATATATGAGGAATGTTGTCAGACCCAGTATATGAGAGATATGACCAGACCCAGTGCATGAGAGATGTGATCAGACCCAGTATAGGAAGGATGTGATCAGACCCAGTATATGAGGGATATGATCATACCCATCATGAGGGATGTGATCAGACCCAGTATATGAAGGATGTGAACAGAATCAGTATATGAGACATGTGATCAGACTCAGTATATGAGAGATATGATCAGATCCAGTATATGAGAGATATGATCAGATCCAGTATATGAGATATATGATCAGACTCAGTATATGAGGAATATGATCAGGCCCAGTATACGGGATTGTGATCAGACCCTCCCAGTACATGAGATATATGAGACCCAATATATGAGATTTGAGACCCAGTACATGAGAGATGTGAAACCCAGTATATGAGAGATGTGATCAGACCCAGTATATGAGAATGTGATCAAACCAGTATATGAGTGATATGAGACCCAATATATGAAGAATGTGATCAGACTCAGTATATGAGGGACATGATCAGACCCAGTATATGAGTGATGTGCGACCCAGTTTAAGAAAGATGTGATCAGATCAAGTATATGAGTGATATGAGACCCAGTATATGAGGGATAGGATTAGATCCAGTATAAGGGATATGATCAGAACCAGTATATGAGGGATGTGGTCAGACCCAGTATATGAGAGATTTGATCAGACTCAGTATATGAGGGATGTGATCAGACTCAGTATATCAGGGATGTGATTAGGATCAATATATTGGTGATATGAGACACAGTTTGTGAGAGATGTGATCAGACCCAATATATGAGTGATATGATACCCAGTAAAAGAGGGATGTGATTAGACCCAGTATAAGGGATGTGATCAGAACAAGTATATGAGGGATGTGGTCAGACCCAGTATATGAGAGATTTGATCAGACTCAGTATATGAGGAATGTGATCAGACTCAGTATATGAGGGATGTGATCAGTCCCAGTATATGAGGGATGTGATCAAACCCTGTATATGAGGAATGTGATCAGAACCAGTATATGAGGGATGTGGTCAGACCCAGTATATGAGATATTTGCTCAGACGAAGTATATGATGAATGTGATCAGACTCAGTATGTGAGGGATGTGATCAGACCCAGTATATGAGGGATGTGATCAAACCCTGTATATGAGGAATGTGATCAGACTCAGTATATGAGGGATGTAATCAGACCCAGTATATGGGGGATGTAATCAGACCAAGTATATGGGGGATGTAATCAGACTCGGTATATGAGGGATGTAATCAGACCCAGTATATGGGGGATGTAATCAGACTCAGTATATGAGGGATGTAATCAGACCCAGTATATGGGGGATGTGATCAGACCAAGTATATGAATGATGTGAGACCTAGTTTAAGAGAGATGTGATCAGACCCAGTATATGAGAATGTGGTCAAACCAGTATATGAGTGATATGAGACCCAATATATGAGAATGTGATCAGACTCAGCATATGAGGGACATGATCAAACCCAGTATATGAGTGATGTGAGACCCAGTTTAAGAAAGATGTGAGCAGACCAAGTATATGAGTGATATGAGACCCAGTATATGAGGGATGTGATTAGATCCAGTATAAGGGATATGATCAGAACCAGTATATGAGCGACGTGGTCAGACTCAGTATACGAGGGATGTGATCAGACACAGTATACGAGGGATGTGATCAGACTAAATATATCAGGGATGTAATTAGACCCAGCACATAAAGGGTGTGATCAGACCCATATATGAGGAATGTTGTCAGACCCATTATATGAAGGATGTGATCAGACCCAGTATATGAGAGATATGATCAGACCCAGTGCATGAGAGATGTGATCAGACCCAGTATAGGAAGGATGTGATCAGACCCAGTATATGAGGGATATGATCATACCCATCATGAGGGATGTGATCAGACCCAGTATATGAAGGATGTGAACAGAATCAGTATATGAGACATGTGATCAGACTCAGTATATGAGAGATATGATCAGATCCAGTATATGAGAGATATGATCAGATCCAGTATATGAGATATATGATCAGACTCAGTATATGAGGAATATGATCAGGCCCAGTATACGGGATTGTGATCAGACCCTCCCAGTACATGAGATATATGAGACCCAATATATGAGATTTGAGACCCAGTACATGAGAGATGTGAAACCCAGTATATGAGAGATGTGATCAGACCCAGTATATGAGAATGTGATCAAACCAGTATATGAGTGATATGAGACCCAATATATGAAGAATGTGATCAGACTCAGTATATGAGGGACATGATCAGACCCAGTATATGAGTGATGTGCGACCCAGTTTAAGAAAGATGTGATCAGATCAAGTATATGAGTGATATGAGACCCAGTATATGAGGGATAGGATTAGATCCAGTATAAGGGATATGATCAGAACCAGTATATGAGGGATGTGGTCAGACCCAGTATATGAGAGATTTGATCAGACTCAGTATATGAGGGATGTGATCAGACTCAGTATATCAGGGATGTGATTAGGATCAATATATTGGTGATATGAGACACAGTTTGTGAGAGATGTGATCAGACCCAATATATGAGTGATATGATACCCAGTAAAAGAGGGATGTGATTAGACCCAGTATAAGGGATGTGATCAGAACAAGTATATGAGGGATGTGGTCAGACCCAGTATATGAGAGATTTGATCAGACTCAGTATATGAGGAATGTGATCAGACTCAGTATATGAGGGATGTGATCAGTCCCAGTATATGAGGGATGTGATCAAACCCTGTATATGAGGAATGTGATCAGAACCAGTATATGAGGGATGTGGTCAGACCCAGTATATGAGATATTTGCTCAGACGAAGTATATGATGAATGTGATCAGACTCAGTATGTGAGGGATGTGATCAGACCCAGTATATGAGGGATGTGATCAAACCCTGTATATGAGGAATGTGATCAGACTCAGTATATGAGGGATGTAATCAGACCCAGTATATGGGGGATGTAATCAGACCAAGTATATGGGGGATGTAATCAGACTCGGTATATGAGGGATGTAATCAGACCCAGTATATGGGGGATGTAATCAGACTCAGTATATGAGGGATGTAATCAGACCCAGTATATGGGGGATGTGATCAGACCAAGTATATGAATGATGTGAGACCTAGTTTAAGAGAGATGTGATCAGACCCAGTATATGAGAATGTGGTCAAACCAGTATATGAGTGATATGAGACCCAATATATGAGAATGTGATCAGACTCAGCATATGAGGGACATGATCAAACCCAGTATATGAGTGATGTGAGACCCAGTTTAAGAAAGATGTGAGCAGACCAAGTATATGAGTGATATGAGACCCAGTATATGAGGGATGTGATTAGATCCAGTATAAGGGATATGATCAGAACCAGTATATGAGCGACGTGGTCAGACTCAGTATACGAGGGATGTGATCAGACACAGTATACGAGGGATGTGATCAGACTAAATATATCAGGGATGTAATTAGACCCAGCACATAAAGGGTGTGATCAGACCCATATATGAGGAATGTTGTCAGACCCATTATATGAAGGATGTGATCAGACCCAGTATATGAGAGATATGATCAGACCCAGTGCATGAGAGATGTGATCAGACCCAGTATAGGAAGGATGTGATCAGACCCAGTATATGAGGGATATGATCATACCCATCATGAGGGATGTGATCAGACCCAGTATATGAAGGATGTGAACAGAATCAGTATATGAGACATGTGATCAGACTCAGTATATGAGAGATATGATCAGATCCAGTATATGAGAGATATGATCAGATCCAGTATATGAGATATATGATCAGACTCAGTATATGAGGAATATGATCAGGCCCAGTATACGGGATTGTGATCAGACCCTCCCAGTACATGAGATATATGAGACCCAATATATGAGATTTGAGACCCAGTACATGAGAGATGTGAAACCCAGTATATGAGAGATGTGATCAGACCCAGTATATGAGAATGTGATCAAACCAGTATATGAGTGATATGAGACCCAATATATGAAGAATGTGATCAGACTCAGTATATGAGGGACATGATCAGACCCAGTATATGAGTGATGTGCGACCCAGTTTAAGAAAGATGTGATCAGATCAAGTATATGAGTGATATGAGACCCAGTATATGAGGGATAGGATTAGATCCAGTATAAGGGATATGATCAGAACCAGTATATGAGGGATGTGGTCAGACCCAGTATATGAGAGATTTGATCAGACTCAGTATATGAGGGATGTGATCAGACTCAGTATATCAGGGATGTGATTAGGATCAATATATTGGTGATATGAGACACAGTTTGTGAGAGATGTGATCAGACCCAATATATGAGTGATATGATACCCAGTAAAAGAGGGATGTGATTAGACCCAGTATAAGGGATGTGATCAGAACAAGTATATGAGGGATGTGGTCAGACCCAGTATATGAGAGATTTGATCAGACTCAGTATATGAGGAATGTGATCAGACTCAGTATATGAGGGATGTGATCAGTCCCAGTATATGAGGGATGTGATCAAACCCTGTATATGAGGAATGTGATCAGAACCAGTATATGAGGGATGTGGTCAGACCCAGTATATGAGATATTTGCTCAGACGAAGTATATGATGAATGTGATCAGACTCAGTATGTGAGGGATGTGATCAGACCCAGTATATGAGGGATGTGATCAAACCCTGTATATGAGGAATGTGATCAGACTCAGTATATGAGGGATGTAATCAGACCCAGTATATGGGGGATGTAATCAGACCAAGTATATGGGGGATGTAATCAGACTCGGTATATGAGGGATGTAATCAGACCCAGTATATGGGGGATGTAATCAGACTCAGTATATGAGGGATGTAATCAGACCCAGTATATGGGGGATGTGATCAGACCAAGTATATGAATGATGTGAGACCTAGTTTAAGAGAGATGTGATCAGACCCAGTATATGAGAATGTGGTCAAACCAGTATATGAGTGATATGAGACCCAATATATGAGAATGTGATCAGACTCAGCATATGAGGGACATGATCAAACCCAGTATATGAGTGATGTGAGACCCAGTTTAAGAAAGATGTGAGCAGACCAAGTATATGAGTGATATGAGACCCAGTATATGAGGGATGTGATTAGATCCAGTATAAGGGATATGATCAGAACCAGTATATGAGCGACGTGGTCAGACTCAGTATACGAGGGATGTGATCAGACACAGTATACGAGGGATGTGATCAGACTAAATATATCAGGGATGTAATTAGACCCAGCACATAAAGGGTGTGATCAGACCCATATATGAGGAATGTTGTCAGACCCATTATATGAAGGATGTGATCAGACCCAGTATATGAGAGATATGATCAGACCCAGTGCATGAGAGATGTGATCAGACCCAGTATAGGAAGGATGTGATCAGACCCAGTATATGAGGGATATGATCATACCCATCATGAGGGATGTGATCAGACCCAGTATATGAAGGATGTGAACAGAATCAGTATATGAGACATGTGATCAGACTCAGTATATGAGAGATATGATCAGATCCAGTATATGAGAGATATGATCAGATCCAGTATATGAGATATATGATCAGACTCAGTATATGAGGAATATGATCAGGCCCAGTATACGGGATTGTGATCAGACCCTCCCAGTACATGAGATATATGAGACCCAATATATGAGATTTGAGACCCAGTACATGAGAGATGTGAAACCCAGTATATGAGAGATGTGATCAGACCCAGTATATGAGAATGTGATCAAACCAGTATATGAGTGATATGAGACCCAATATATGAAGAATGTGATCAGACTCAGTATATGAGGGACATGATCAGACCCAGTATATGAGTGATGTGCGACCCAGTTTAAGAAAGATGTGATCAGATCAAGTATATGAGTGATATGAGACCCAGTATATGAGGGATAGGATTAGATCCAGTATAAGGGATATGATCAGAACCAGTATATGAGGGATGTGGTCAGACCCAGTATATGAGAGATTTGATCAGACTCAGTATATGAGGGATGTGATCAGACTCAGTATATCAGGGATGTGATTAGGATCAATATATTGGTGATATGAGACACAGTTTGTGAGAGATGTGATCAGACCCAATATATGAGTGATATGATACCCAGTAAAAGAGGGATGTGATTAGACCCAGTATAAGGGATGTGATCAGAACAAGTATATGAGGGATGTGGTCAGACCCAGTATATGAGAGATTTGATCAGACTCAGTATATGAGGAATGTGATCAGACTCAGTATATGAGGGATGTGATCAGTCCCAGTATATGAGGGATGTGATCAAACCCTGTATATGAGGAATGTGATCAGAACCAGTATATGAGGGATGTGGTCAGACCCAGTATATGAGATATTTGCTCAGACGAAGTATATGATGAATGTGATCAGACTCAGTATGTGAGGGATGTGATCAGACCCAGTATATGAGGGATGTGATCAAACCCTGTATATGAGGAATGTGATCAGACTCAGTATATGAGGGATGTAATCAGACCCAGTATATGGGGGATGTAATCAGACCAAGTATATGGGGGATGTAATCAGACTCGGTATATGAGGGATGTAATCAGACCCAGTATATGGGGGATGTAATCAGACTCAGTATATGAGGGATGTAATCAGACCCAGTATATGGGGGATGTGATCAGACCAAGTATATGAATGATGTGAGACCTAGTTTAAGAGAGATGTGATCAGACCCAGTATATGAGAATGTGGTCAAACCAGTATATGAGTGATATGAGACCCAATATATGAGAATGTGATCAGACTCAGCATATGAGGGACATGATCAAACCCAGTATATGAGTGATGTGAGACCCAGTTTAAGAAAGATGTGAGCAGACCAAGTATATGAGTGATATGAGACCCAGTATATGAGGGATGTGATTAGATCCAGTATAAGGGATATGATCAGAACCAGTATATGAGCGACGTGGTCAGACTCAGTATACGAGGGATGTGATCAGACACAGTATACGAGGGATGTGATCAGACTAAATATATCAGGGATGTAATTAGACCCAGCACATAAAGGGTGTGATCAGACCCATATATGAGGAATGTTGTCAGACCCATTATATGAAGGATGTGATCAGACCCAGTATATGAGAGATATGATCAGACCCAGTGCATGAGAGATGTGATCAGACCCAGTATAGGAAGGATGTGATCAGACCCAGTATATGAGGGATATGATCATACCCATCATGAGGGATGTGATCAGACCCAGTATATGAAGGATGTGAACAGAATCAGTATATGAGACATGTGATCAGACTCAGTATATGAGAGATATGATCAGATCCAGTATATGAGAGATATGATCAGATCCAGTATATGAGATATATGATCAGACTCAGTATATGAGGAATATGATCAGGCCCAGTATACGGGATTGTGATCAGACCCTCCCAGTACATGAGATATATGAGACCCAATATATGAGATTTGAGACCCAGTACATGAGAGATGTGAAACCCAGTATATGAGAGATGTGATCAGACCCAGTATATGAGAATGTGATCAAACCAGTATATGAGTGATATGAGACCCAATATATGAAGAATGTGATCAGACTCAGTATATGAGGGACATGATCAGACCCAGTATATGAGTGATGTGCGACCCAGTTTAAGAAAGATGTGATCAGATCAAGTATATGAGTGATATGAGACCCAGTATATGAGGGATAGGATTAGATCCAGTATAAGGGATATGATCAGAACCAGTATATGAAGGATGTGGTCAGACCCAGTATATGAGAGATTTGATCAGACTCAGTATAAGAGGGATGTGATCAGACTCAGTATATCAGGGATGTGATTAGGCTCAATATATTGGTGATATGAGACACAGTTTGTGAGAGATGTGATCAGACCCAATATATGAGTGATATGATACCCAGTAAAAGAGGGATGTGATTAGACCCAGTATAAGGGATGTGATCAGAACAAGTATATGAGGGATGTGGTCAGACCCAGTATATGAGAGATTTGATCAGACTCAGTATATGAGGAATGTGATCAGACTCAGTATATGAGGGATGTGATCAGTCCCAGTATATGAGGGATGTGATCAAACCCTGTATATGAGGAATGTGATCAGAACCAGTATATGAGGGATGTGGTCAGACCCAGTATATGAGATATTTGCTCAGACGAAGTATATGATGAATGTGATCAGACTCAGTATGTGAGGGATGTGATCAGACCCAGTATATGAGGGATGTGATCAAACCCTGTATATGAGGAATGTGATCAGACTCAGTATATGAGGGATGTAATCAGACCCAGTATATGGGGGATGTAATCAGACCAAGTATATGGGGGATGTAATCAGACTCGGTATATGAGGGATGTAATCAGACCCAGTATATGGGGGATGTAATCAGACTCAGTATATGAGGGATGTAATCAGACCCAGTATATGGGGGATGTGATCAGACCAAGTATATGAATGATGTGAGACCTAGTTTAAGAGAGATGTGATCAGACCCAGTATATGAGAATGTGGTCAAACCAGTATATGAGTGATATGAGACCCAATATATGAGAATGTGATCAGACTCAGCATATGAGGGACATGATCAAACCCAGTATATGAGTGATGTGAGACCCAGTTTAAGAAAGATGTGAGCAGACCAAGTATATGAGTGATATGAGACCCAGTATATGAGGGATGTGATTAGATCCAGTATAAGGGATATGATCAGAACCAGTATATGAGCGACGTGGTCAGACTCAGTATACGAGGGATGTGATCAGACACAGTATACGAGGGATGTGATCAGACTAAATATATCAGGGATGTAATTAGACCCAGCACATAAAGGGTGTGATCAGACCCATATATGAGGAATGTTGTCAGACCCATTATATGAAGGATGTGATCAGACCCAGTATATGAGAGATATGATCAGACCCAGTGCATGAGAGATGTGATCAGACCCAGTATAGGAAGGATGTGATCAGACCCAGTATATGAGGGATATGATCATACCCATCATGAGGGATGTGATCAGACCCAGTATATGAAGGATGTGAACAGAATCAGTATATGAGACATGTGATCAGACTCAGTATATGAGAGATATGATCAGATCCAGTATATGAGAGATATGATCAGATCCAGTATATGAGATATATGATCAGACTCAGTATATGAGGAATATGATCAGGCCCAGTATACGGGATTGTGATCAGACCCTCCCAGTACATGAGATATATGAGACCCAATATATGAGATTTGAGACCCAGTACATGAGAGATGTGAAACCCAGTATATGAGAGATGTGATCAGACCCAGTATATGAGAATGTGATCAAACCAGTATATGAGTGATATGAGACCCAATATATGAAGAATGTGATCAGACTCAGTATATGAGGGACATGATCAGACCCAGTATATGAGTGATGTGCGACCCAGTTTAAGAAAGATGTGATCAGATCAAGTATATGAGTGATATGAGACCCAGTATATGAGGGATAGGATTAGATCCAGTATAAGGGATATGATCAGAACCAGTATATGAAGGATGTGGTCAGACCCAGTATATGAGAGATTTGATCAGACTCAGTATAAGAGGGATGTGATCAGACTCAGTATATCAGGGATGTGATTAGGCTCAATATATTGGTGATATGAGACACAGTTTGTGAGAGATGTGATCAGACCCAATATATGAGTGATATGATACCCAGTAAAAGAGGGATGTGATTAGACCCAGTATAAGGGATGTGATCAGAACAAGTATATGAGGGATGTGGTCAGACCCAGTATATGAGAGATTTGATCAGACTCAGTATATGAGGAATGTGATCAGACTCAGTATATGAGGGATGTGATCAGTCCCAGTATATGAGGGATGTGATCAAACCCTGTATATGAGGAATGTGATCAGAACCAGTATATGAGGGATGTGGTCAGACCCAGTATATGAGATATTTGCTCAGACGAAGTATATGATGAATGTGATCAGACTCAGTATGTGAGGGATGTGATCAGACCCAGTATATGAGGGATGTGATCAAACCCTGTATATGAGGAATGTGATCAGACTCAGTATATGAGGGATGTAATCAGACCCAGTATATGGGGGATGTAATCAGACCAAGTATATGGGGGATGTAATCAGACTCGGTATATGAGGGATGTAATCAGACCCAGTATATGGGGGATGTAATCAGACTCAGTATATGAGGGATGTAATCAGACCCAGTATATGGGGGATGTGATCAGACCAAGTATATGAATGATGTGAGACCTAGTTTAAGAGAGATGTGATCAGACCCAGTATATGAGAATGTGGTCAAACCAGTATATGAGTGATATGAGACCCAATATATGAGAATGTGATCAGACTCAGCATATGAGGGACATGATCAAACCCAGTATATGAGTGATGTGAGACCCAGTTTAAGAAAGATATGAGCAGACCAAGTATATGAGTGATATGAGACGCAGTATATGAGGGATGTGATTAGATCCAGTATAAGGGATATGATCAGAACCAGTATATGAGCGACGTGGTCAGACTCAGTATACGAGGGATGTGATCAGACACAGTATACGAGGAATGTGATCAGACTAAGTATATCAGGGATGTAATTAGACCCAGCACATAAAGGGTGTGATCAGACCCATATATGAGGAATGTTGTCAGACCCATTATATGAAGGATGTGATCAGACCCAGTATATGAGAGATATGATCAGACCCAGTGCATGAGAGATGTGATCAGACCCAGTATAGGAAAGATGTGATCAGACCCAGTATATGAGGGATATGATCATACCCATCATGAGGGATGTGATCAGACCCAGTATATGAAGGATGTGAACAGAATCAGTATATGAGACATGTGATCAGACTCAGTATATGAGAGATATGATCAGATCCAGTATATGAGAGATATGATCAGATCCAGTATATGAGATATATGATCAGACTCAGTATATGAGGAATGTGATCAGGCCCAGTATACAGGATTGTGATCAGACCCTCCCAGTATATGAGATATATGAGACCCAATATATGAGATTTGAGACCCAGTACATGAGAGATGTGAAACCCAGTATATGAGAGATGTGAAACCTAGTATATGAGGGATGTGATCAGACCCAGTTTATGAGGGATGTGATCAGACCCAGTATATGAGGGATGTGATCAGACCCAGTTTATGAGGGATGTGATCAGACCCAGTTTATGAGGGATGTGATCAGACCTAGTATATGAGGGATGTGATCAGACCTAGTATATGAGGGATGTGAGACACTCATCTACAGAAACACTGGATTGGCAGTTACCTCCATTTCCATATATCCAATATATTGAAATACTTGCAAGATCTTGCTTCACAAATTATGTAAAACAGTTCATATAAAACTCTTACCGGTGGAGAACTCTAACAGGTGTCTTTTGTAAGATTTTTAATTCCTGAAAAAGCAGTGAAACAAAGCATTTACTGTCTGTACAAAAACACACCATTTATCAAGATTTATGGTATTACACAATAGGTCGGAGGGACAGTACACTTGCCAATTTTGATGCTGTTCCAAAACAACAGCTTTTTTCAAGAAATAAGTACCAAATGGAGGACAATAAATGGTAAAATTAAGCTATAATTATTGCTTGTCTGTTAAAAAATAAATTGGCCAAATAATACAACAATATTTATTTTCATTATCAACAGTTTTTGTTTTTTGAAAAACAACAAAGTGAATGGATGACTCATATTGCCTTAATATTATTTAATTGCGCATTTAGTTACATTTGTCTTTTAAAGTTTAAAATTGTTTCATAAATTCATTAACCATTGCTGAGAAATAACCCCAATAGGTGTGCCAATACCTAACTTAAGGCACACCATGTACATATAATAACCCTAAATCCTACAATTGCATGAATAGAATAATATAAGTTGGTCGAACATATCAAGAAATGCTAATTAAACATTATCTGAAATAATTCCAGCAAGAATTAAAAATATAGTGTAAGCCATAGTTAAGGTGTTCTTCTGTTTCAGGAGTAGTTTATCAATGTTTACTTATGCGATATATGCACTACCTTCAAATCATATGGTAATATACCAGTTCTTGTAAATGGATCTATAGTCTTGTACCAATACATACAGTTTATCAATGCTGGATATCCTTCCACTTTCTAAGTTTTTTATATATACAATATATGCACCAACTTCACATCATATGGCAATATATTGGTACCAGTTCATGAAAATGGATCTATAGTTGAAATAATCTTGTACCAGCATGCACAGTTTATCACAGCTGGATACATTTTCACATTCTACATTGTTTCAATGTTTTACATAATATACAATATATGCACTAATTTCACATCATGGGGCAATATATCGGTACCAGTTCATGAAAATGGATCTTAAGTTGAAATAATATCTTGTACCAGCATGCACAGTTTATATCAAACTTGGATACTATTTTATGAAAATGAAAAAAAAATAAACTGAAAAAAATTTCATGAAAATAAAAAAATAATTAAAAAAAAAAATATTTTTTTTTTTTTTAAAATAAAGAAGTGATAATATTCTTTAAGTTTTCCCTATAATTATATCTCTATGTAAAATTTTGACCCCTTAGGGTGGGCCAATTTTGACCCCCATTGCAGATTGAGGATAACTACACACATTGCAGACTGAGGATAAATTGTGTTAACATCTAACACTGTACCTTCAACTCTGTAAGTTTCTGTAACTGCTCCTCTGCTACAGGTTGTTTTGACCAACAGAGAGCGGTGTACCTTTTCACCTTGTCTATTTCACCTTCCTTCAGGTTCTCTGTCTCCTCCCTGTAATGGAGGAGGAGGAGTAACTATGAATGTAACTAACATTAAACAAATCACATGAGCTAGTTCTATAGAAATGGACAGACCTGGTTGGGTTTTGTACATGAACTGTGACAACAGTAAGCTACCTGTGGCAACACATGAACTGTGAACACAGTAATTAGGGAAGGATTGGAACTCATGTCGTTAGAACTTGTGACCCAACCCAGTTGCATATTATGGCAATAAAATATGTTTAAACTAAGCTAAAAGGATCATTATAATCCTAATCGTGTAGTCAGACAGTATGGTGTATTTTATATAGTGTTTTATTGGCAGATGTTTAATATGTTCTAGCACATCACATTGTGAACAAGGCTGAAAACATCTGACCTTGAACCGTGATCTTAACCTTGCACCAACACGTTTGGAACATGGGTTCTGCATGTGATTTCAAAGAGGTTAACATCTTATGTCATGTGATATTCATTCAAGGTGTTTAGGAGATGCAGAGTGGACAAGAATTCATGGATAAACCAAAGTTAAAAACATCTTGAACTGTGACCTTAACTTTCATCAACATGGTTCTGCATGTCGTCCCGAGGAGGTGAATATATCTGACCCAAGTTGCATTAAAATCCTTCAAGGGGCTTAGGAGATACAGAGTGGACATGAAATGACTAAATACCATGAAAGATTTCCCTATGTGAAGTACTTACATGTAGCTCAAGATTATGATATTCTTGTACACAAATCTGTAGTCGGCTAATTGAAACAACAGGGTCTTCACCGACCCTAATTCACTCACAAGATGCAGGCAGAGCTGTATTTATGTTACAGGTGGACTTGGGTATACTTGTACATTGATCTTACGCACTTAATTGCCTTTACGAATCATAATAATCTATTGTTTTTTTTATGTGTATTGTATTGAATATGCTAAACCTCATGATCCAATGGCATTATAAATAAACAAATAAACAAAATATACATATGCAGATGGCATCAAACAACCGTAACTTTTTACACATCATCACACACCATTTATTATACATAAAAAGTGTTGCAGGATATTTATTAAAGTATTTTTTTACAATAATTTACATGGTTGTCATCTCATCTGAGAATTTTCAGCTAATGTGGAATGAAGAATTAGACACAGATATTGTTACACTAAGAATAATTTGTTTAAACAGGGTTTAACACCATTTTCAACATATTAAAGGATTTATATAGAAGGATAGGAAACTTTCATCTCTCTACTAAATGTTGATAAAATAGCATGTAAAGAATTAATAATTTGGCAAATTCTTTTACATAAAATGTAAGGTGTATGTAACCTTAGATGTTTTATAATGTTTTAAACATGCATGAAGATCTTAAATTTAAAACATTGCCGTTTAAAGTAAAAATTCCAGTACCTTCCTTGATTTTTCAGTTGCAGTATTCAAATTATGTAATTTTAAGTACAACAATAATTTTTAAAACAATTTGCTGGAAATGGTCTTGTTTTGTAGAGAATTCCATTGTGCAAAGAAAAAATTTTGATTTGCATTTCTGAGACGAATTGAAGTTAAGATATTCAAAAACAAGATTTTGCAAGATTTTGTGTGAATATGCGAGTGTTCATAACATATCAAACAGTTGCTTTTCCTTCTCTATTAAAGTCCTTGTATCCAGTTATATATGGCAGTTATATCCCGTGCATGCAGTTTTGATAATCAACAAAGATCTCAGAATGACGGAGAAGAATCACCATTCTTCAGCGGGCAACTGGCTTTTTTGCAAGTTTTTGGAATGAGCTGGGCTTGAACCCATGACCTCAGCGGTGAGAGGTAAGTACGTAAGTGGTGTTGACATGGTACATTAGGCCTCTCGGCCACAGAGGACCTACTAAGAATGGTAAAGATTTAATACAATATATCACCGTAAGGATATTGATGTAATTGTACAATGAATGTAAATTACCTGGTCACAATCTGCAGGTCTCTACACTGTATATCGCGCGTACCTGCATTGGTGACCTGGAGAAAATAGCACCGCAAATCACTTAAAATTATTGCAAAGAATACATTTTCATTAAAAAAATTTAATACAGTTTAAAATAGATGATATCAGAGAGAAAAGATTTAAGTGGTGAATAAAAGTGCCCTTTCCATATCAAATTTATCAGCCTGTACATACATGTATTATTGTGATCAGGAGACCAGATAGAAAAAAAAACAATTTATAACACAATTGTGAATATATAAAACATGAAACTTGCAAAATATTTTTAAATGTCAATTAAGAACTCTCCCTCGGGTTATATTGAGTTATATTTTTAACACCTAAGTTTTAACCTATTACTGGTAATACAACACTGTAAGAGAGAGTATGTATTTATTGGTTGGATCAATCTATACATTGTTACTGCTGTTGTTGTTGTTGTTGTTGTATGGTGTTAAATGCTGCATTCAACAATTTTTCAGTCATATCGCGATGTTGTCTAGTTGAGACAGTATTCTGAGCGCTACCACACTGGAGTATCATGCTGCAGACATATGATATGATACCCCACCCAGTCACATTATACTGACACCAGGCTGACCAGGCCTAGAACTATCTTTTAAATGCTGAGCATCATGGTGGAGGAAGATCTGTTTTATTAGTGGAGGTAGACCTGTTTTATCGGTGGGGATAGATCCCAGTTTTATTGGTGGAGATAGATCCCAGTTTTATTGGTGAAGGAAGATCTCACTTTTATTGGTGGTGGAAGATCTCAGTTTTATTGGTGAAGAAAGATCTTACTTTTATTCGTGGCGGTAGATCTCAGTTTTATTGGCGATGGAAAATCTCAGTTTTATTGGTGAAGAAAGATCTTACTTTTATTGGTGACGGAAGATCTCACTTTTATTGGTGAAGGAAGACCTCAGTTTCATTGGTAAGGAAGATCTCAGTGTTATTGGTGGAGATGGATCTCAGTTTTAGTGGTGGAGATAGAGCTCAGTTTATTGGCAGAGATACATGTAGATCTCAGCTTAATTGATTAAGGAATATCTCACTTTTATTGGTGGGGGAACATCTCAGTTTTATTGGTGAAGGAAGATCTCAGTTTTATTGGTGAAGGAAAATCTCACTTTTATTGGTGGGGGAACATCTCAGTTTTATTGGTGAAGGAAGATCTCAGTTTTATTGGTGAAGGAAAATCTCACTTTTATTGGTGGGGGAACATCTCAGTTTTATTGGTGAAGGAAGATCTCAGTTTTATTGGTGAAAGCAGACTTTAGTTTTATTGGTGAAGGAAAATCTCACTTTTATTGGTGGAGGTAGACCTCAGTTTTATTTGTAGAGGTACACTCAACTCCAAGAGAAACCCTACACTTTTGTTTCATAAATATTTGTAACATTGCATATCCAATTTTATTAAAAAATTATAATTATGCTGAATTACCAAAAGGTATCCATTACCACCATTGAATTAAAATTGAGTGTCCATGCATGCATGCAATGCACAAATATTGCAAAACATACAATACGCTCTCTTTCGGCCTATCATGAGTTGCACATTAAAAAAAATTTGCACTCATGGCTACAACATATGTTCAGTATAAAAAAATCACAATACAAGTTTACCAGCACAAACTTAAAGATGACCCGGTTCAGTTACAACCAATGATCAGAAGCCTTTATTCATCTCCGACAAACAAGCGAAATAAAAAATATAAGGTTTATTTTGGAGTTGGGTGTAGATTTCAGTTTTATTGGTGAAGGAAGATACATGAATCCGATTTGAATCACTGTTTTCTCTGAAAACGTTTTTGCATCAAACAATAGCAGCTGTATATACTTAAGCAAATATCATCCAACTGAAGTAAATATTATGAAATAGCATAGTGGCATTCTGGCCATACCCTTCCACATCAGAAAATAGCAGCTGTGTGTGTTTAGGCTAATATTTGGCTATAAATAATAATAACTCCAATAATTAAAATTAGATATAATGAAATTGAATGATTGATCACATGTCACTACCTTTTGCATCTCAGTCATTTGGTCCTGTGTGAAGTCTCTTTTCCGTGGGTTAACCAGTTCTAATACAAACGGACGACCTACAATATATACAGTAGACATACAGCATCTTTACATCAAAGTTAAGACTCTACCACAAAATGTGTAAATTAAGTTACTTGTGCTTTACATGTAACTAAAAACAAATAAACAACCCCCAAAAGGGCCTGAATTGCTCTACTAGAAACAAACCGCTAGAAAATTTATTCCACCAAAATCTTGTGGTTATATAACTATTGTGCAAGTTTGGTTAAGATTCCTTAAAAAATTGGGGTGACAAAAAAAAGGTAAACAAACGGACAGATAATTTACAATGACATGAGCCCTGCTGGACTTTGGTAATATTCAATGAAAAATGGGGGTGCTATCACATCTACAAGAAAAAGATTAATGAACAGACGACAGGCAATTTACCATAACATAAGCCCTGCTGACCTTTGGGCAGTGAAAAAAAAAACAGAAAAAAATAAAATATGTTTACATGCATTGTCACCAATTTCAACAACATGTTACTAAGTTACATGCAAAACAAATGAATATGCCTTGTGCAATATCATATCAATATACTGACTAGTGCAATATTATATCAATATACTGACTAGTACCATATTATATCTATATACTGACTAGTGCAATGTTATATCAATATACTGGCCAGTGCAATAATATATCAATATACTGGCAAGTGCAATATTATATCAATATACTGGCTAGTGCAACATTATATCAATATACTGACTAGTGCAATATTATATCAATATACTGGCTAGTGCAATAATATATCAATATACTGGCTAGTGCAATATTATATCAATATACTGACTAGTGCAATAATATATCAATATACTGGCTAGTACAATATTATATCAATATACTGGCCAGTGCAATGTTATATCAATATTCTGTCTAGTGCAATATTATATCTATATACTGACCAATGCAATAATATATCAATATACTGGCTAGTGCAATATTATATCAATATACTGGCCAGTGCAATGTTATATCAATATACTGGCTAGTGCAATATTATATCAATATACTGGCCAGTGCAATGTTATATCAATATACTGGCTAGTGCAATATTATATCAATATACTGACCAGTGCAATATTATATCAATAAACTGACCAGTGCAATATTATATAAATAAACTGCTAGTGCAATATTATATCAATAGACTGGCTAGTGCAATAATATATCAATATACTGGCTAGTGCAATATTATATCAACAGACTGACTAGTGCAATATAATATTAATATACTGGCTAGTGCAATATTATATCAATAGACTGGCTAGTGCAATATTATATCAACAGACTGACTAGTGCAATATTATATCAATAAACTGGCTAGTGCAATATTATATCAAAAGATTGGCTAGTGCAATGTTATATCAATATGCTGGCTAGTGCAATATTATATCAACATACTGACTAGTGCAATATTATATCAACATAATGGCTAGTGCAATATTATATCAACAGACTGACTAGTGCAATATTATATTAATATACTGGCTAGTGCAATATTATATCAATAGACTGGCTAGTGCAATATTATATCAACAGACTGACTAGTGCAATATTATATCAATAAACTGGCTAGTGCAATATTATATCAAAAGATTGGCTAGTGCAATGTTATATCAATATGCTGGCTAGTGCAATATTATATCAACATACTGACTAGTGCAATATTATATCAACATAATGGCTAGTGCAATATTATATCAACATACTGACTAGTGCAATATTATATCAATATAATGGCTAGTGCAATATTATATCAATATACTGACTAGTGCAATATTATATCAATATACTGGCTAGTGCAATATTATATCAATATACTGGCTAGTGCAATATTATATCAATATACTGGATAGTGCAATGTTATATCAATATACTGACCAGTGCAATGTTATATCAATATGCTGGCTAGGGCAATATTATATCAATATACTGGCCAGTGCAATGTTATATCAATATGCTGGCTAATGCAATATTATATCAATATACTGGCCAGTGCCATATTATATCAATATACTGACTAGTGCAATAATATATCAATATACTGACTAGTGCAATATAATATCAATATACTGACTAGTGCAATGTTATATCAATATACTGACTAGTGCAATAATATATCAATATACTGATTAGTGCAATATTATATCAATATACTAACTAGTGCAATATTATATCAATATACATGTACTGACTAGTGCAATATTATATCAATATACTGGCTAGTGTAATGTTATATCAATATATTGACTAGTGCAATATTATATCAATATACTGACTAGTGCAATATTATATCAATATACTGACTAGTGCAATAGAAGATTTACTAGGTTATCTGGTGGCATATGTTAATAAATATAATAAGTGATTTTAATATCTAATTACCAGTACTATGAAAAAACAAAACACAATTTTCACTTTGAGATTTTGAACTTTACAAGACATTGTTTGATGTTTAAAAACATAACTATAAGAATAGTTTTAAAGATTTTTATCTTAATTTGTTAAAAAGACATTGCACAAACTGATTCAAAGTTAAATACTATATAAGGCTCACCATTGCCTAACATCAACACGTCTACATCCTCTCTTCCTGATGATGAAAACTTTTGTTCTGCAATACAAACAATATATTTCAACATTCAATCTTATTTGTTCTATGTTACTACTATGTTGTTATAGTTGTTATGCCACTCACTAGTTGTGCAAATGGCAAGTGTCTACAACAATCTGGCTTTTAGTTTCTGTTTCAGCATTATAAGTGAAGGAAACAGCAGGATAGTTGATGTTACTATCTCCAAAGTTTCACCATATTAAGGCACTTGTCTGCACCATGAGAACACATTAGCTTATAGTTTAAGTTAAGATTAATTCATTACCTGTCTGTTTGAAATGATTGTTGATCTCCATACACAGGAGCTCTTCTACAGATGACTCGGATTTTCTCACACCATCTATAAGCCAGGGTGTTTGACTCAGAAACCGGCTATACTTGTTGTATCGACCTACAGTGTAATTAGTAATGAGTGTTAATTTAATAAACTATATTTTTAATACAGTATCAATTATGTGGTATTTGACATGTAACTGTTGAGTGCATGGTCAGTCCAGTGGTGGAGCAACAGACCCAAGATCTGAGGTTCGTGGGTTTGATCCTCCGCCACGGCTCTATGTTGTGTCCTTGAGCAAAACACTTTATCCACATATGCTTAGTACTGGTTCTACCCAGGAAGACTTCAAGCATGACTTTTTGTTTATGTCGTAAGAACTTGTTTAACAATTGATGTAAATAATAAGTTTCAAGTGTTTGACATTCATGATCACTTGAAGAATATTTAGTCCATTAAACTTGTGAAATCGGTTGTTAACCAATTATCAATTACCTCAGTTTAATATCTTTGAATGAAGATACTGGGACCTTACTTGCATAACTCCATAGAAATGAAAGTGGAATTGATATTCACACACACACACACACAGCCAGAGTTTAAAAAATGATGTAGAAGTGATCCAAGTTTATTGTAAGTACTTATAAATCTGGTTGAAAAATGGTCATTACTGACATAGAAAATCCATAATATTATTGGGATCCCTTCAAAATGGACTGCATCGCCAAAGTCTGCATTATCCCTGACTTTTAGTGGATACATTTATAATTGTTAGGGCAATTTGTTAATAACGTTACGTGCATTATTAAGAAATAAATCATCTCACCAGGCCACAAACACAACTTCATTCTGGCACTTGATATCACAGACTGTTTTACACGAGGGAGGCAGTGGCGGACATTGGTAGTTCCTGTAACACATATATAGTCAGTTTGATGGAAAAGTTTAATTATTGAAATAATGAATTGTATCAGGCTTATATTTACAGAGAATAAAGAGCATTGTTTCCTTGTATAAAAGTCATACTTTGTGGGTTTGAGTCTCATCAGGGTCTGTTACACTGATGGGTTAGAAATTAATGACATTCATTTAATATCCCACTATCATCATTATAAGATCTATAATAGTAAGCCTAAGAAAATAATATTTGTATTAACATTGAAAGCATTGATGACATTTGTAGGTGTACACATTGTATGTAAATCTTGGACTTGTGAAGGTCAGTGAAATGGACCCCTAGGACCATGGACTGTGTTCTTGGACTTGTGAAGGTCAGTGAAATGGACCCCTAGGACCATGGACTGTGTTCTTGGACTTGTGAAGGTCAGTGAAATGGACCCCTAGGACCATGGACTGTGTTCTTGGACTTGTGAAGGTCAGTTAAATGGACCCCAAGGACCATGGACTGTATTCTTGGACTTGTGAATGTAAGTGAAATGGACCCCAATAACCAAGGACTGTACCCTTGCACTTGTGATGGTCAGTCAAGAACACAGTCCATGGTCCTTGAGGTCCACTTCATTTACCTTCATAAGTCCAAGAACACAGTCAATGGTCCTTAAGGTCCACTTCACTAACCTTCAGAAGCCCATTAAAAATGAAGTCCTTTTGCAATTGTTCAGTAATAATTCTATTCAATTCAAAATAAAGACCAGTATGATTTGAAAATCATGTTTAAATAATGACTATTCATGCAAGCTATTAATCAATATTTAAAATATATCTATTTTATCATTTTATATAACATTTCACATTTAACAAGACACACAAAAATTTTAATAAATTTTCACCTAACGCAGAACAATATTATAACAGCGTACTAGAATGAGCATGTTGAGAAGGTAAATACTTTCTGAATTCTGTTTCTGACATATCCTCCACAGCCTTGGCAACGTTGGCTCTGTTATATAGTGTAAAGGCAGATTTCCTCCTCAACCTTTTATCCCGTTTACGTTTTCTGAATGTATCCGAGTCGGAACTCAATCTGAAATTAAACTCAACAATTCAATATACATATATCAATAAAAATTGTTCCCTTTTTTTCTTTTATAAGGATAAAATCAGAGTAAAACAGTGATTTTACACCTACTGATAATCTCAATATCTCAGAAATTTTAAAAATCCTGAAATAATGATTATGTCCATACAATTTCTAGTAATTATATACAATTCTAATGATTCTGAACATGCTACAACACACAAGTTATTCTTTCTTTCTTCTTTTACTTTCAGAAATATATGAACTGATTATTATCTGAAGCCACATTTCTGAGGCAGGCTTACAGGCATTTGAATCACTTATTGACATATAAGTTCAGTGAAATCTTTTACGTGCACTGATTACAGCTCTCCCAGTACACAGGACCGACTACTTGAATTCCCCTCATATGGATTGCATGCTTTCACAGTTCTTTTCCTGTATTAGGCACTATGGGAGTGTAATTGAAAATTTCCCAATGAGAATCAAAAAGGGTCCTCTGGGGTCTTGCAGCAAGCATGCTAACCATTAGATCACTGAAATTTCTGCCATACAAGTCCGTTTAAACAAGTTTTAAGAAGAAATTATTTATTAATACAATATTTTTTCCAAAACTGTAGATCAAACATCTATTTACATAAGCAAGGCATACAGACACCGTTTTCTGAGAAATGATTCTACCAAGAATCAAAAGTAATTTGTGGAAGACACTATATAATGATGAAAGTTTAAAGTTTAAAACTACACTCACAAGAAAGAACACTCCTTGTCCGATTCTTTGTACTGGAACGTTAATGTGATGTCAAAAGGGCTCTGAAATAATAAAACAGTGTGTTAGATGTTTCTCTTAAGATTTTCATTTTGCAAATAGTCAGCAACTTTTGGTCTAAATAGAATATGGGTCTAAATAACAGATAAGTCAGCAGATAACAGATAAATCTTTGATTTAAATAGCAGATAAGTCGGAGCTATCTTAGGTTTAAATAGTAGATAAGTCAGGGCTAAATAGCAGATAAGTCGGGGCTAAATAGCAGATAAATCTTGGTTTAACTAGCAGATAAATTCGGGTCTAAACAACATGTGTGGTTCTAAAAAGTAAGGCTGGGTCAAAGTAATATGTAAATCTGTGTCTAAATAATAGGTAAATCTGTGTCTAAATTATAAATAACTGTTAATTTTTTGTCTAAATAACAGGTAAATCTGTGTCTAAATAACAGGTAAATTTGCATTTAAATAACAGATTAACTTGCATCTAAAAAACAAGTAAACATGCATCTAAATAACAGGTAAATTTGGGTTTAAATTACAGGTAAATCAGGGTCTAAATAAACAGGTAAATCTGTGTCTAAATAACAGGTAAATATGTGTCTAAATAGCAGGTATATCTGGGTCTAAATAACAGGGAAGTCTGTCTTAAAAACAGGTAAACACATTTCTAATTTCTTAAACATTTTCAGTATAAGTAGTTCTTAGCAGTAAGTTCATGTTTAGAAGTGAACATTTTATGTTTAGACCTGGGCAATGTGTTATGGATAAAAACATTAAATATCAATTATTAAAATTTGTTACTGAAACACAAACAAAAATATAATTAATTAAACAGTGAAATCTCTGCTAAATAACAGGTTAGTCAGTATCAAAATCATACATAAATCTGTGTCTGAATAACAGGTATATCTGGATCTAAATATCAGGTATATTTGTGTATAAATAACAGGTAAGACTGGGTCTAAATAACAGGTCAACCTGGATCTAAATATCTGGCATAATTGTGTAATAAATAACAGGTAAGTCTGGGTTTAAATAACAGGTAAATCTGGATCTAAATAGCAGGTATATTTGTGATGACTAAATAACAGGTAAGTCTGGGTCTAAGTAACAGGTATGTCTGGGTTTTAACAGCAGGTATGTTTGTGTCTAAATAACAGGTTGGTTTTGGTCTAAATAGCAGGTATAGGTCTAAAAGGCAGGTATATTTGTGTCTAAATAACAGGTATGCATGGGTCTAAATAGCAGGTATGTCTGGGTCTAAATAGTAGATATGTTTGTGTCTAATAGCAGGTATGTCTTAGTCTAAATAGTAGGTATATCTGGAGCTAAATAGCAGGTATGTTTGTGCCTAAATAGCAGGTAAGTCTGGATTTAAATAGCAGGTATGTATGTGTATATATATATATCAGGTATATTTGTGTTAAAATAACAGGTAAGTCTGGGTATAACAGGTATGTTTGTGTTTTAATAACAGGTGTGTCTGGGTCTTACTAACAGATGTCTGTGTTTAAATAGCAGGTATGTTTGTGTCTAAATAACAAGTAGGTCTGGGTATAAATAGCAGGTACCTATGTACAGGTAAGTCTGGATCTAAATCACAGGTAAATATGGGTCTAAATAACAGGGCAGGTCTGGAGTTTAATGTTAGGGTATGTCCCGATCTAAATCATAGGTAAATCAAGCAAGTCTGGGCCTTAATAACAGTTAAGTTTGTGTTTAAATCACACATAAATATCGGTCTAAACAACAGGTAAATCTAGGTATAATTAGCAGGTATTTTGGTCTAAATAACAGGTAGATCATGGTCTAAACCATAAATTTGTGTCTAAATAACAGACAAGTCTAGGTCAAAATCACCAGTAAATCTAGGACTAAATAACAAGTATGTGTTCAAATAACCAAATTGTTTTATCACAATAACAGACAAGTCTTTGTCTAAACAACAGCTATATGGTCTGGGTCTAAAAAACAGGTAAATCTGTGTCTTAAAAACTGGTATGCACAGGTCTAATTTTTAAAAAAAAATGATTCATAAGTATTTCTTACCAGTAATGTCATATTTAAAAGTAAAAAGATTAATGTTTAGACCTGGGCAAAAGGTCACAGAAAACCATACACTAAAAATCAAAATTTTGTTACTGAAACAAAAAGAAATATATAATAAAACACTGATGATACCTTCATGTCAAATGGAGCACCAAGGACATTGTTCAAACTAGGACCATTTCTCCACTTCCATACATCTTTCACAGTGGCAATGTCAGTATATTTCCTACTGCCATAAACTTCCCTACAATGGATGAAGACTAAGTGGATAATTAATGGTTTGACTGAAATATTAATTTTATTATTATTATTAAGTGAAAACTGAAGTTGTATATAAGGTACCCTTACATTTTTGACATGTATAATGACCTCGATTTTAGTAAATACTATCAATTTGCAGTAATACTGCCAGTTTCAGGCATTAAATACTGAAACTTTTGTCAGAATAACAACTTTCTGCATGGTCATATATACAGGCGTGAGATGTTGACCACCATGCAATTTTGATGTGTTTCACTATTTTTTTAACCTCAATCCAATTAAAATGTTAATCTCACTGCTGAAGTCTCTCTTGTACACCATTGGAGAAGCCATAAATAGGAAATAAGATTTACATTCTATTGCATCAACATTTTTATTTTATTATTATTTAAAATATTGACAACACCACTGTGTTTAAAATCATTTTGATTAAAAATAAAAGACGAAATTTCTTTCACTCAGCATGACAAACTTTCTGTCAAGTTTCATGAGCCTACGTGCAGTATCTATTAGGCAGACATTAATGTTTAATATTTTTCACAATGACCCTGGCCTATTGATCACAAACACACTGGGGCTCTTCCTTTCCATATAAACCAACTTTATTGTGAACTCGATGACCTTTATGACCTTATTAGCCTTGATGAAATAGAGTTTACAATTAATCTGATATAACCGGTTTTATTAAGTAACAAAAAATTGTTAAGCATAAACAAAACTCCAGATGAGATATATATGTATATTTGCATCTCTATAAAGAAATATCAACATATCATTCACACAACTACCTATCTGATATTTAAACTTACTCATATTTTTCTTTAAGATATAACATCAAACCATGCTGAAATAGAAAAAGAACTCAGATTGTATAGCAAGTGCATAAATCAGATTAAATAGCTACAGAACGAGTCAAAAGAGTACACGATTTCTTCTGTTTATCCAAAAGTATTACACAAAAATTAGTATCACAGGTTAGACTGCACGTATTGCACTATGAGCTATAATGAATAGTATCACCGATTAGAATATAGATACTTTTCTAAATTTACATAGAATGGTATCACGTTAGACTGCACATGTCTCCCTAAATATTAGTGTGACTGCACATGTCTCACTAAATATAAGTGTAACTGCACATGTCTCCCTAAATATTAGATTTTTCATTTTGTCTCTCCCACAGATCAGATATCCAGTAATAAAAAAGCTGTCCATTCACGCCTTATTTAATCAGACTATCTAAATATAAGACATACTGATATCACAGGTCATACTGCACATGTCTCACTAAAAATAAGACATACTGATATCACAGGTCACACTGCACATGTCTCACTAAATATTAGACAGACTGATATCATAGGTCAGACTGCACATGTCACACTAAATATTAGACAGACTGATATCACAGGGAAGACTGCACATGTCTCACTTAATATAAGACAGACTGATATCACAAGTCATACTGCACATTCATCACTAAATATTAGACAGACTGATATCATAGGTCATACTGCACATATCTCACTAAATATTTGACATACTGATATCAAAGGTCATACTGCACATGTCTCATTTAATATTAGACAGACTGATATCATAGGTTATACTGCACATGTATCACTAAATATTTGACATACTGATATCAAAGGTCATACTGCACATGTCTCATTTAATATTAGACAGACTGATATCATAGGTCAGACTGCACATGCCACACTAAATATTAGACAGACTGATATCATAAGTCAGACTGCACATGTCACACTAAATATAAGACAGACTGATATCACAAGTCATACTGCACATGTCTCCCTAAATATTAGACAGACTGATATTGCAGGTTAGACTGCACATGTCTCACTAAACATTTAACAGACTGATATTGCAGGTCAGACTGCACATGTCTCACTAATTATAAGACAGACTGATATCACAGGTTAGATTGCACAACTGCACATATCTCACTAAATATAAGACAGACTGATATCACAGGTCAGACTGCACATATCTCACTAAATATTGGACAGACTGCACATTTCTCACTAAATATGAGACAGACTGATATCACAGGTCAGACTGCACATCTGCACATGTCTCACTAAATATTAGATAGGCTGATATTGCAGGTTAGACTGCACATGTCTCACTGAATATCAGACAGACTGATATCACAGGTCGGACTGCACATGTCTCACTAAATATTAGACAGACTGATATTGCAGGTCAGACTGCACATGTCTCACTAAATATTAGACAGACTGATATCGCAGATCGGACTGCACATGTCTCACTAAATATTAGACAGACTGATATCGCAGGTCAGGCTGCACATGTCTCACTTAATATTAGACAGACTGATATCACAGGTCAGACTGCACATGTCTCACTTAATTTTATACACACTGATATCACAGGTCAAACTGCACATGTCTCACTTAATATTAGACAGACTGATATCACAGGTCAGACTGCACATGTCTCACTAAATATTAGACAGACTGATATCGCAGGTCAGACTGCACATGTCTCACTTAATTTTAGTCAGACTGATATCGCAGGTCAAACTGCACATGTCTCACTCATTTTTAGACAGACTGATATTGCAGGTCAAACTGCACATGTCTCACTCATATTTAGACAGACTGATATCACAGGTCAGACAGTACATGTCTCACTTTATATAAGACAGACTGATATTGCAGGTCAAACTGCACATGTCTCACTCATTTTTAGACAGACTGATATCACAGGTCAGACTGCACATGTCTCACTTAATATTAGACAGACTGATATTGCAGGTCAAACTGCACATGTCTCACTCATTTTTAGACAGACTGATATCACAGGTCAGACTGCACATGTTTCATTTAATATTAGACAGACTGATATTGCAGGTCAAACTGCACATGTCTCACTAAATATTAGACAGTCTGATATCACAGGTAAGATTGCACATGTCCCATTAAATATTAGACAGACTGATATCACACGTCAGACTGCACATGTCTCACTAAATATTAGACAGACTGATACAGCAGATCAGACTGCACATGCTCTCTAAATATCAAGTAAAGTCAAGTCAAGATTTTACTACCATAAACATATACATGTTCATTGCCATGATCTGAGGGTCGTGGGTTCGATCCTCCGCTACGGCTATGTGTGGTGTCCTTGAGCAAGGCACTTTTTCCGCATATGCTTTGTACTGGTACTACCCAGGAAGACTTCGAGCGTGATTTGTCTAAGTTGTAAGAACTTGTTTCACAATCGAAGTAAAATAAATAAGTTTAAAACATTGCCATCTGTATTGCTATCATGACAGTACAATAATAAATATAACAAGGCATATCACAGGTTAGACTGCACATAAAAAAGTGTATTCCTTTGCATTGTATATAATATAACACACAATTGTAACACACATCAAACTGCACATATCACTCTAAGTGTTGCACTTACAGGTAACACAGGAAAGACCCCATTCATCTACGTGTTTCATAGGTTAGACTGCATATTCCTGAAGTATTACACATACTGGTTATCACACATTAGACTGCACATACCTCCCGAAGTATTACACACACTGGTTATCACACATTAGACTACACATACCTCCCGAAATATTATACACACTGGTTATCACACATTAGACTACACATACCTCCCGAAGTATTACACACAATGGTTATCACACATTAGACTACACATACCTCCCGAAGTATTACACACACTGGTGTCATCAGTGAACATATGTAATTAGTAAACTCAAATCCATTTTCTTTTGCTTCTGTTTTTACCTGAAATAAAAAAGTCCCATTTATAATATTTTTTTTTTTCTCTAAACAATTTCTAATTTTACTGGAATGTACAAGTATTTCAATCCACTGTTGATTTTGAAATAAAGAAAGTGTACAAAATTTTTTCTTACATACCAAACATATTGACCAATCTAATTTGACGAAGAGTGATATGTGTCATGTTTGAGCCTAGGGTCTTGATATGAACAAACATAGTAGAGAACCATGGGCCTATATAACATATAAAATATCAAGTCCCTGTGGTATTTGTAGTTCAAGAGAAGAAGTTTTATTTTACAGTTCCCCTATATAAGCCTATGGAAAAGATTGAGGGATTTCCTAACTTGGGCTACATGCTTAAGTTAGACTGCAACGTATTTCTCGCTTAAAATGACATATTTTGCGACATATTAAAGGAATCTCATGATTTCATTTTGATTTCAATTTGATCTGTTATACAGGTTTACAATTGGTAAAATGTATTTCATCAAGTAGTATTTAAATGCTGTCTAATTTTAGAATGGGAATTTGGTTTCAAGTTAAGCAAGTGTCCAATTTAAATATTGATTTTGTCACATTTCAGATTTTATTTATTAATGATAATGAGATGCTTTTTATCCATAATGATAATTATTCATTAGACATTTATAGTGTATAGTATGACTCTAGGGTCATAATTTAAATGGATTGGACCATAACATTCTATTACAAGCAAAATATAAAAAGGTTCAATCAATAACATCACAATTTTGGTAGAGGATCATTGGCCTAGGCAACGCAAATTTGAAAAGAATCAAGCTATTAATGGCCACAGATAAATAATTTGATTAAAAAAGGTCAATGATTTTCAAAGAAAACCAGATCTGAATTTGCTTACAGATGACGGGCAACAGACAATCAATGGATTGCTATCACAATACTCCACATATGCCTTTTGCTTAGGTGAGCTAAAAAATTGAAACAGTAAATATAAAATGTATTCCATATTTCTTAATTGTTTAGAAAAATACTTGGAATTGAACTATCCTGTACCTTCTGTAGGAACATATCGGATGTGAATTCATCCAGAATACCCAGGCAGACAATACAGCTGATATAGTTTTCTCTGGAACAATTTTCACTTTCTAAAGATTCATGTTTGCTATTTGTAACTTCACTGTTGATATCTGTGTGACTGTCTTGTTCCATGCTTTCAGAATCAGTTGTACATGAATGTCTTTCTTTAGAACTAAAATCTGTGCATTGGCTTTCAAGTTCAGTTTTGTCTGCCTTCCAAACGTTCTCCATTCAACTCTGTGACATCCAGTTCTGTTGCTGCTACACCATTACCAGATATTGGTTTGTTTTCGTTCTCCGACTTGGATTTTTCTTCTTCCACAAAGTTTGAGACTTCCTTCACTGGTAAATTAGGCGCTTTAAACTTGGTCACAATATCTCTTATTTCCTGTAAGATGAATGATCGAGTACAATACATGGAAATAACTCATAAATGCTCTTTTTCTGATTTGTTACTTCTCTCAAATTTACTTACATTCAAAACATACTTACACTGATACAGATTTCTAATACAGTACCGGTACCTCTGTGCGTTATTACTCCGAATTATTTTTCTGTTTGAAAGACCCTCTATCAAGATTTAGATGATTTCTAATGTTTGTTTCTTATATTTGACTGACAAATACACATCTTTATGACAGATATTGAACTGGTTGATTCCTAGTATTCTGCTGCTATCTTCCCAAATCTTCATTAAACTAAAGATATTATAATTAAGACAATAGGTAGCTCCATGTATGCCAATTTCAGTTGTTTTGTTTTAAATTAAACCACATCAATATTTTTGTTTGACCTTGCCATTGCTGTGTATAAGCCACTGTTTACATCACCACCAGTGTCCCATGTGGACAATGTCCCCCAGAAGAGTGTTAGTATTTTAATTGGCCACCCCTGGGAATTAAACCAACAATCCCAAGACCAGACGTCTCGTGCTCTACCGACTGAGCTAATGGGGCTGGTAAACATTACTGGCCTTGAAAATCATCCCAGGGCACTCAATCCTGTGATTTTTTAAACACAATCAAAATCATTTCCACTAAGAGAGCCAAAATTACCTCTGTTCTATGTCCCTATCTCAATTTGATTTCTTTGCCGTGAGTTAATGTCTACAGTGGTAATTTCTGGTGTGTCATAGTCGCCCCATTGTACAAGTGGTATTTACCTGTGTGTCTCCTCGATATGAGTACATGTCCTTCACACCCAGATACCGTAACACACATCTGGCACAGCATCCACATTGTACAAGAGTTTCACTAATTTGTTGAAGCAAACCTTCGTCTGATGTAAATAAATCCATCTGAAAATAAAAGTAATAAATCTAGTTTCTATGAGAAACTACTCACATAGTCCAACTAAGTCACTGTTACAGAATATTGAGCTATTTTCTGCAAGGTACAATAAACAAGAGTAACAAAACAGCTCTGGTAATGACAGGACTTCTGGAGATACTGTGGTTTACAGAGGGACTATGGTAATTACAGGACTTGCGGAGATGCTGTGGAGTACAGAGGGACTATAGTAATGACAGGACTGCTGCAGATGCTGTGGTGTACAGAGGGACTATGGTAATGACAGGACTTCTGCAGATGCTGTGGTGTACAGAGGGACTATGGTAACGACAGGACTTATGGAGATGCTGTGGTGTACAGAGGGACTATGGTAATTACAGGACTTCCAGAGATGCTGTGGTGTACAGAGGGACTATGGTAATTACAGGACTTGCAGAGATGCTGTGGTGTACAGAGGGACTATGGTAATGACAGGACTTCTGCAGATGCTGTGGTGTACAGAGGGATAATGGTAATTACAGGACTTGCAGAGATACTGTGGTGTACAGAGGGACTATGGTAATTACAGGACTTGCGGAGATGCTGTGGTGTACAGAGGGACTATGGTAATTACAGGACTTGCAGAGATGCTGTGGTGTACAGAGGGACTATGGTAATGACAGGACTTCTGCAGATGCTGTGGTGTACAGAGGGACAATGGTAATTACAGGACTTGCGGAGATACTGTGGTGTACAGAGGGACTATGGTAATTACAGGACTTGCGGAGATGCTGTGGTGTAGTACTGTACAGAGGGACTATGGTAATTAAAGGACTTGCAGAGACGCTGTGGTGTACAGAGGGACTATAGTAATTACAGGACTTGGGGAGAATGCTTTGGTGTGTGCTGTACAGACGGACTATGGTAATGGCATGACTTGCAGAGATACTGTGGTGTGTGGTGTACAGAGGGACTATGGTAATGACAGGACATGCGGAGATGCTGTGGTGTACAGAGGGACTATGGTAGTGGCATGACTTGTTGAGACACTGTGTTGTACAGGGGGACTATGGTAATGACATGACTTGCTGACATACTGTGGTGTACAGAGTGACTATGGGAACGACAGGACTTATGGAGATGCTGTGGTATACAGAGGGACTATGGTAATGACAGGACTTCTGGAGATACTGTGGTGTACAGAGGGACTATGGTAATGATAGGACTTGTGGAGATACTGCCATGTACAGAGGGACTATGGTAATGATAGGACTTATGGAGATGTTGTGGTCTACAGAGGGACTATGGTAATTACAGGACTTGCGGAGATGCTGTGGTGTACATATGGACTATGGGAATTACCGGACTTGTGGGAATGCTGTGTTGTACAGAGTGACTATGGTAATTACAGGACTTGCGGAGATGCTGTGGTGTACAGAGTGACTATGGGAATGACAGGACTTGTGGGAATGCTGTGTTGTACAGAGGGAATATGGTAATTACAGGACTTGCGGAGATGCTGTGGTGTACATATGGACTATGGGAATTACCGGACTTGTGGGAATACTGTGTTGTACAGAGTGACTATGGTAATTACAGGACTTGCGGAGATGCTGTGGTGTACAGAGTGACTCTGGGAATTACCGGACTTGTGGGAATGCTGTGTTGTACAGAGGGAATATGGTAATGACAGGATTTACAGAGATGTTGTGGGGTACAGAGGGACTATGGTAATGACAGGACTTAAGGAGATGCTATGGCCTACAGAGTGACTACGTGGACAAATCTGTTTTGCCTGCCAACTATTTGTTTATCATACAGCTGTTTTTCATCAGTTAATAGTTGTCATTGTTTTTAGGCATGTATGAAATTATTATAGGAATATGTACTATACATCAAGCTGATTCAGTTCATTATAAAGAGTAACAATATGTTGAAGGTCAATGGTTCAATCCTAGACCGAGTCATATCAAAGAGTTAAAAAATGATACTAGAAGCTTTCTCGCTTGGGGCATACCATTTAGAGGATAGTTCTAGCTTTAGTCAGCCCAGTGTCAGTATTATGTGATGGGTTGGGGTATCATACCACGTGCAGCATGATATTCCAGTGTGGCAGCATTCAAGTAGACACCGTCGGCATATGACTGAAAAATTATTAAAAGCAACATTGTGTTGGAAAGAGTTTGACATTTTAGTTTTCATGTTTGCTGGGGTAGCTTTAGCCCACACATTTAATGTTCGCACCGGCAGTTTACATCTGTTTGCACAAATAACGCATGATGGTTACTGATGCTTGATACTGCTGTGCATCTATTTATTAGGTGTGGCTGATTTGTCAGAAATACATCTGAAGTATTTTTTTCATGAGACGTGAAATTTATCAACTATCTCCAGGGAAAGACCCGTGTTTAGATTCGAGGTGGAGATATTGATTTTCTCTAATGAAGGCTGCAGATGGTATTGCTAGCCAAGTTAATATCTGGCAGATGTAGATTCCCAGTTATCAAGAAGATTCCTAAAATTTTGAGCAGATGGTTGAGATGGCTTTATAGAGTTCTTAAGTGTACTTTTCATTGTTATTGGTAGGTCTGCTGAACCAATGGTGAGCATTTCCTTATTGAGGCAATCAATGTTTGCGAAGACAATGTCACAGGGAGTTTCAATGTCTACTGTGCCTGCTATTTGACTTCCGCCATAGTCTTCTTCTTAAGGTAAAGTGCATCACTATATTAATATAAGTGGTATCCTTGCATTAGTCGT
The DNA here is from genome assembly GCA_029582155.1 of Panopea generosa. Taxonomy (NCBI): domain Eukaryota; kingdom Metazoa; phylum Mollusca; class Bivalvia; order Adapedonta; family Hiatellidae; genus Panopea; species Panopea generosa. The sequence continues at coordinate 59,839,903 of CM055897.1, forward strand.
CACATCTGTCTTTGCGAGAAGTTTTATTCATTGTTGGGTGGAAAATTGGAAACTGGAAATGTTACAGCTTGATACACTTTCCACCCTAGAGCTGTCACATCTGATAAACGAGTGCAAGCTGTACGGCCCTGGCAGCTGGAGGATGGACTGATAAGTTTGAACATTCAAATTGGTAAATATAATGCAATATTGAAAGCCAGATATGTATACCTTTATCAAACGAAAATACCACCGTTTTCGCTGTTAACAGCTTAATGTCTTTTTCTTTGCAGTATAGATCTATTCACATTTTAAATAATATACCAGCATGGTGTGTTCGAAGTAATCTCCCTTGAAAATTAGCTTTCTACCGATATATACGAATTGTTAAATAACGACTATGAAAATAATGTTTAAGAGTAATATATTCTGATATTAGGTGCAAATTTTCGAATCTTTTATCAAATTCTAAATATAAAAGCATTCTTTTTTATATTCACACTTTGATATTGTTTTAATTAAAATCATTCGAACATTCGCGTAAATTTTAATTATTGACTCTGTACAATGTAGCATAAGTACATAAAATGTGCAAAATGTATTCAACTACAAAAGATCCCTAGTAACCCTTTATGTCCCTGCAAACCATGACACATCACACCAAAACGTAGTTCAACACACTTCCACTCTAACAACAGTTAGATGTTTGTCTTTTTATGATAAAATCGAAAATGTCGGACACGAATGCCCGAAGATCAACAGCGGCCCAGTTCTTTCAAGAAGAGGAGGAAACGACGGAAAATGTTCCTGTTTACGATAGAGTATGTCTGATTGACTTTCATTATTCAGTGCATTTGTACCGTCTTTCCAATATTTATTGCACTAATTGTACTAGTAAATTAAGGTACCCCACCCACCATATGTTATCAAGGGAGACTACTCTTTACAAAAAATAAATAAGCAAAATGTTGCTTTTAACAAATCTGATATGGTCATAATCTACATTTAACCCAGTCACCCATAAAAAATGTTGTAAATAGCTGCTTCTTAACAAATAAAGGTTACTGAAAGTGACTGCCACTGCTTTTATTCTTGCATGTGTTTATGTTTTTATTTCAAGGTCTAACAACCAAGGGAGGATGGCAGCTTGAATCTGAATCCTTCATTGACTATTCAAATTAACTTTTTATCCAGCTACACAAAAATAATATGTAGTCGAAGTCAAGTGATCCATTTGAGTATTGGGCAGTTATCTTCTTCTTTTGAACATTTTTACACTCATTTGTTTAGCCAAGGTCCTAGTTCCATGTACTGTAGAATGTAACAAGGTTGTAATCAGGCCAGAAATACTCCCTGATTAAGCTAGATTGGGCACCATAGACAATTTGAGTGCATTTCCTATTTACCTTCATTTATACTTATTCCATGTGTTGCTTTAGATATATTTATTTTAGCCATGCTTATGTTACCGGTCTTGAATGTTGTTTAAGCATACTTTTTACTTTAATATATAGAGTTTGCCTTTCTAAAATTTTTACCTGTCTTTTTCCAGGTTGTAGAACTGTTAAATCAGGCCTCGTTGATGTCCAAAGATGCACAAAAAGTTAGCAATTTAAAACAGGTATGAGTATTGAGTATCATTATAGTTGCATAATAATATGTGGTTAAGTTTTCTATATTGTATTGATGACTTTTGAGAGATAAATATCAAGTGTTGATAAATTTTTAAGTCTTTCAGAAGTGTGATTTTGTACATGAATACTGTTATTTATGAAGAAGAAAATATTATAATTGATGGTTTAAAATGAGATAGATTTTATTTTGAATCTGCTAAACAGATATTAAAAGAGCAAGTTTTAGAACACCTTTAAACATATAGTTGCTGAGATTGCTGAAAAACAAAAGACTAATGAATGAATATTTGAAAACTTATATAAATATGTATACATGTTATTTTTGCACCTTTTGTATGCTATAATGCTATGTAATAAGTTAATAGTCTAAAAAATTCCAAGTTGATACTAAATACTAATAAAGAAATGTTATTTTAGAGGTTGGAAGTTGTAAAGAGACATTCAACTTCCAAGTGTTTATATGAGGTTTACAGTGCACTACAATCTCAGTTATTTCGTCTGTATTGTTGTAACGACGGGCAATTCTATAATAATTTGGTTGTTAACTTTTGTATGATATTGTTAAAATGTGGTGAATGCCTTTTATCAAAACAAAAAAAATTTCTTTCCTACTTAATAAAGGTGACAATTTTTACATTCTTATATGTATAACAAATTTTCCATTGTTGAAGTAATGAATTGGTAGCAAGTTTAAAGTTTCGTTTTATTTTCACAGGTTCAGGAGTTGATTATTCACAAAGACATTAATCTACTTGATAATTTCTTTGACGTGAGTACTGAATATAATTATCTGTATAACATTTTGAAACTCATTTCAAATATCCTCATACTTTTTTTTATCATGCATTACTGTAATGTGTTGTAAATGATGTGAATAATGCAATGTTCAAAGACACTCCATAAATAGTTGGAAATGATTTACATGATAGTCTTAAAGAAGTACTTAACTGACTCCTGTTGCATATCAAAAATAAAATATTCAAAGCAGAATCTTCTAATGATGATATTGTTGCCAATCTGCTTGTCTGAGAGAGCCTTCCATGACCAGGTGGTCTGAGGCGTCATCTCAAGATCACTTAGCTATGTGATGGTGGGTAAGCTGTTTGTGGCATTTCTTTTTATAATGCAACATACTGGAGTTTCCATCTGCATTGAAATACATAACATGTTTCACACTAATTGATATATTAAAATTTCAGTACTTGTAACAAATTATTTAATAAAACTTCAGGAAATGATTGCATTTCAAAGTGACAGATCAACAGATGTGAGGAAATTTGTCGTCGGTTTTATGGAAGAGGCTTGGTAAGTATAATTTATCTCAAAATCTTTCCTTTGTTGAGATAAAGAGGTAAATGTATGAACATAAGCTATATTGAGTAAAGTTAAACTAAACAATTTTAGAAGGAAATAAGGATCAAGTACAATACTAATGTAAGAGATACAATATAAATAAAAAATACACAATACAAATCAACAGTTATCAAATACAAATGAAAAATATAGAATACAAATGTAACAATATACAATAGAAATGTAACTATGAAGATTGAATACAAATATAAAAATATTGAATATTGCAACATTTGGCATGCCAAATGCCTGTATAAACAGTACTAATAAAATTGTTTTTGTTTTTCAGTAAAAAAGATCCAGAATTGTTGACAAAGATAATGCCATGTCTCCAACATCTGCTAAATGATGAAAACGTCAATGTTCAGAAGAAAGTCATACTTACCCTCTCCAGCATATACAGAACATTGTTGCTGGTATATCACTGTTGTAGTTTTATCATATCATTGTGTAGTATTCTACTTAAAAAAGGGGGGATAAATTATATTTTTGCTTTATCAGCAGGGAAGGTTTATCTTGCAGCCACACATAAATTGATGACATCAATGTTTTTGCATAGTGTTAAACCTGCATTTAAACACATTTTTTATGTTGATAAACTGTAGATTGTCAATGAATATAAATGATAATTATAACAGAGTTGAACAGCTTTCATAAAAACTACATTGTTTTGTTTTAATTTATTGATCAAGTTTCGAACTAATTTCTGTCGCATACATTTGTTTGCTAGACTAAGATCAGTTGTTGATGTTGGCATGAAAATGGATCAAACAGGCAAATAAAGACATGATAAATAGAATACCGTATTAGTGCCTGATTGTCTAAAATTTATCATGTTTGGGTAAAAAAATTAAGCACTAGCCAAGGCTTGTGCTTATTTTTTCTCTAAGTCCCCTGGTTAAGTTGAGACTTTTAGACACTAGCTAGGCCTGATTAGCTCAGTCGGTTACGTGTCTGACTATTAATCCAGGGGTCATGCGTTCGAATCCCTGCCATGATGATTAATATACTACATTTGTCTCATTATCAATTGTCTCTCACCGCTGGTTCAAGTGGGAAAGTTATAAGTTACTTGCGGAGATGGGATGTGCTTGAGTACTGATTAACCTTCCAGGATTCCAGTAAACAGTAGTTAGATTAACTAATCATCTGTAAGCCCTCGGTGGCATAAAAATGACGCTAAATATTCATGCAATTTAGACACTAACATGGTATATTCTATATACATTCTGTTTCATGCTGTCTCTTGTGTTTTTTTTACACTTTGCATATCAAGTTACATTTTCAAATGCTTGCAGCCATTCTTAAAAAGCAGTTCAGGCCATTAATTTTGTTTCGATAGTTTGCACATCACAATGTCATGCATCTCATCATTATTGGTAAGGATTTGCCATAAGAAGAAGGCTTACCAGTCAGAGCATTGTGTAAACAACTTCTACAGATTATCAGTAATTTGAAGCAGTTTTAAACAGATATAGTGCATATCATGTCCATTAAATTTGGTTTAATCTAATCAAATCTTGTGTGGAAATATTTTAAAACAAACTGCTCTACTGTCATATTTCCTATTAATAACAGTTATTTATTTAATGTAAGTGGAGATGCTCTCATTTTGTTATTATCTACATCTGTTAGAAGAATAAAGAAAGTTATTGTATCCATAACCAGGATAGCTGTTGATTAACTTTTAATGGAAAACTGGCAATACAGACAATAAATACTGAACTAATCCTCCCACGATGACCTCTGGTTTGAAGTTGTTAATTATTTACTTCAGAAAATGTTTCACTCTGTCATTATCTTTACTTTAATAACAAAAAAAAGAAACATGTGATTACAAAGTTTAATCACACCATCGTGTTTAGTGTATCCTAATATGTTATAGCTAAGAGCCGGGGTTTTTAATACTATAAAACACTCTTTACATTTCAGTGGTTAAGTAGAAGTAAATTTCCAACTCCAGAAATGACACAGGTTTGGGATATCATGGCTAGAATGAAGAAAATATTGTATGATATGTTGGATTCTGAAAACGATGGGTGAGATGCCTTTATGATACAAACTTCTAAAAAAATGTATAAAAATATTCAAATGCTTTTTTTCTTCTAAATTTTTTACCCAATACATGTATATATAATTTGGTTCATGTTGGTTCAATATAAATCGAATATTTTATTTATTCATCACCAAACTTGTTCTAGTTTGCTTCATTTGTAAATGGAGGTTGATATGATTGTATATTCTTCATCCATATCTAAAGGTAATGTTTATTGTGGTTACTCGTCTATTTCATGTGGTTCCCGCTAAGAATAGATTCACTGTCGATCTCTGCAGAGGGGTAGGAATCCTTCAAATGGGTGTCATGTTCATTTTATCATTTTTTGTCATGTTCACTATTGTGGTTAAATTATCAACCCCTGTGTGGTTCCAGGGAGCCATGAGTGATGGCAAGAATAGGATTACTGTGCCTTATGCATATCATAAGAAGCAACAAATTGAGTAATACGATAGAATTTGCTGAAGCTCTGCAGTTCTGCAGGTATCAAGGTTCTAGGTTCATTCTGCATATTCATTTGGTGATGTATTTTCTTTAATCTGTATGTTAATTTGTTGTTTTTGTACATGTAAAGTGAATCTGGAATCTTCCTTCCTGTTGGCGTCGAATAACCTATAATGTGTTGGTACGCCGTAAAACCCTATTCATTCATTCATTCTTCTATTTCTTTAGTATTCGAACACATGCTGTGAAGTTTACAGAAGGTATTGTACTCACCCTGTCTAGGAGAACATCAGTAAGTATGAGAAATCATTTTTTTCTTTTTATTGTTTTTTGCGTTGTTGAAATGTTTTATTCAAATAAATTACTAAGGTCCCGTTTACGAGAGACGTTTTATTGGCCATAAAAATTGATTTAAATAATTAACTATTATTAATGTTTACTCTTATAAAATTGATATTCATTTGGAAATACACAAAGACTAGATGAAAAATACATTTTCTTCGCCACATTATCAAACATTCCAAAATACGAACATATCACATGAAACTTTTAAATATGACATTATCTATTAAAAAAAAAAAAACACAACTCTTTTTAGTTATTTCAAGGCAACAGTATTCTTATGTGAAATAGAAAGTGCACCATTCATGAATGTCAAACTTAGATACTTTCAACACAGGAGGGGCTACCCATTCAGTACCCACAATCACATTTCTTGCAACATGCCTTAGAAATTCATGGGCAAAACTCTGCTTATGTTATTCCCTATGTTTTTTCATCATTTTTCTTTTATTCTGACACTTTACGGTCAGGTCCATCGACATACTATTGTAGGCTCAGGTCCATCAACATATTATTGTAGGTTCAGGTCCATCGACATACTATTGTAGGCTCAGGTCCATCAACATACTATTGTAGGTTCAGGTCCATCAACATACTATTGTAGGTTCAAGTCCATCAACATATTATTGTAGGTTCAGGTCCATCAACATACTATTGTAGGTTCAGGTCCATCAACATATTATTGTAGGTTCAGGTCCATCAACATACTATTGTAGGCTCATGTCCATCAACATACTATTGTAGTCTCAGGTCCATCAACATATTATTGTAGGTTCAGGTCCATCGACATACTATTGTAGGCTCAAGTCCATCAACATATTATTGTAGGTTCAGGTCCATCAACATATTATTGTAGGTTCAAGTCCATCAACATATTATTGTAGGTTCAGGTCCATCGACATACTATTGTATGCTCAGGTCCATCAACATATTATTGTAGGTTCAGGTCCATCGACATACTATTGTAGGCTCAGGTCCATCAACAAATTATTGTAGGTTCAGGTCCATCGACATACTATTGTAGGTTCAAGTCGATCAACATATTATTGTAGGTTCAGGTCCATCAGCATAATATTGTAGGTTCAGGTCCATCAACATATTATTGTAGGTTCAGGTCCATCAACATATTATTGTAGGTTCAGGTCCATCAACATAACTATTGTAGGCTCAGGTCCATCAACATACTATTGTAGGTTCAGGTCCATCAACATACTATTGTAGGTTCAGGTCCATCAACATACTATTGTAGGTTCAGGTACATCAACATACTATTGTAGGTTCAGGTCCATCAACATACTATTGTAGGTTCAGGTCCATCAACATACTATTGTAGGTTCAGGTCCATCAATCAACATACTATTGTAGGTTCAGGTACATCAACATACTATTGTAGGTTCAGGTCCATCAACATATTATTGAAAATTCAGGTCCATCAACATATTATTGTAAGTTCAAGTCCATCAACATATTATTGTAGGTTCAGGTCCATCAACATATTATTGTAGGTTCAAGTCCATCAACATATTATTGTAGGTTCAGGTCCATCAACATACTATTGTAGGCTCAGGTCCATCAACATATAATTGTAAGTTCAGGTCAATCAACATATTATTGTAGGCTCAGGTCCATCAACATATTATTGAAAATTCAGGTCCATCAACATATTATTGTAGGTTCAGGTCCATCAACATATTATTGTAGGCTCAGGTCCATCAACATACAATTGTAGGTTCAGGTCCATCGACATACTATTGTAGGTTCAGGTCCATCGACATACTATTGTACGTTCAGGTCCATCAACATATTATTGTAGGCTCAGGTCCATCAACATATAATTGTAGAGTCAGGTCCATCGACATACTATTGTAGGTTCAGGTCCATCGACATACTATTGTACGCTCAGGTCCATCAACATATAATTGTAGGTTCAGGTCCATCGACATACTATTGTAGGTTCAGGTCCATCAACATACTATTGTAAGTTCAGGTTTATTGACATATTATTGTATGTTCAAGTCCATCAGCATATTATTGTACGTTCAGGTCCATCAACATATTATTGTAGGTTTAGGTCCATCGACATATTATTGTAGGCTTAGGTCCATCAACATATTATTGTAGGTTCAGGTCCATCAACATACTATTGTAGGTTTAGGTCCATCAACATATTATTGTAGGTTCAGGTACATCAACATATTATTGTAAGTTCAGGTCCATCAACATACTATTGTAGGTTCAAGTCCATTAACATATTATTGTAGGTTCAGGTACATCAACATATTATTGTAGGTTCAGGTCCATCAACAAATTATTGTAGGTTCAGGTCCATCAACATACTATTGTATGTTTAGGTACATCAGCATATTATTGTAGGTTCAGGTACATCAACATATTATTGTAGTCTCAGGTCCACCAACATACTATTGTAGGTTCAGGTACATCAACATATTATTGTAGGTTCAGGTCCATCAACATATTATTGTAGGTTCAGGTCCATCAACATACTATTGTAGGTTCAAGTCCATCAACATATTATTGTAGGTTCAGGTCCATCAACATACTATTTTAGGTTCAGGTCCATCAACATATTATTGTAGGTTTAGGTCCATCAACATATTATTTTAGGTTCAGGCCCATCAACATATTATTGTAGTCTCAGGTCCACCAACATTATTGTAGGTTCAGGTCCACCAACATATTATTGTAGGCTCAGGTCCATCGACATACTATTGTAGGTTCAGGTCCATTTACATATTTGTGTAGGTTCAGCTCATCAACATATTATTGTAGGTTAAGGTACATAAACATATTATTGTAGGTTCAGGTCCATCGACATATTATTGTAGGCTCAGGTCGATCAACATATTATTGTTGGTTCAGGTCCATCAACATATTATTGTAGGCTCAGGTCCATCAACATATAATTGAAAATTCAGGTCCATCAACATATTATTGTAGGTTCAGGTCCATCAACATACTATTGTAGGCTCAGGTCCATCAACATATTATTGTAGGTTCAGGTCCATCAACATATTATTGAAAATTCAGGTCCATCAACATATTATTGTAGGTTCAGGTCCATCAACATATTATTGAAAATTCAGGTACATCAACATATTATTGTAGGTTCAGGTCCATCAACATATTATTGTAGGCTCAGGTCCATCAACATATTATTGAAAATTCAGGTCAATCAACATATTATTGTAGGCTCAGGTCCATCAACATATTATTGAAAATTCAGGTCCATCAATATATTATTGTAGGTTCAGGTCCATCAACATATTATTGTAAGTTCAAGTCCATCAACATATTATTGTAGGTTCAGGTCCATCAACATACTATTGTAGGTTCAGGTCCATCAATCAACATACTATTGTAGGTTCAGGTCCATCAACATACTATTGTAGGCTCAGGTCCATCAACATATAATTGTAAGTTAAGGTCAATCAACATATTATTGTAGGCTCAGGTCCATCAACATATTATTGTAGGCTCAGGTCCATCAACATATTATTGAAAATTCAGGTCCATCAACATACTATTGTAGGTTCAGGTCCATCAACATACTATTGTAGGTTCAGGTCCATCAACATATTATTGTAGGCTCAGGTCCATCAACATACAATTGTAGGTTCAGGTCCATCGACATACTATTGTAGGTTCAGGTCCATCGACATACTATTGTACGTTCAGGTCCATCAACATATTATTGTAGGCTCAGGTCCATCAACATATAATTGTAGAGTCAGGTCCATCGACATACTATTGTAGGTTCAGGTCCATCGACATACTATTGTACGCTCAGGTCCATCAACATATAATTGTAGGTTCAGGTCCATCGACATACTATTGTAGGTTCAGGTCCATCAACATACTATTGTAAGTTCAGGTTTATTGACATATTATTGTATGTTCAAGTCCATCAGCATATTATTGTACGTTCAGGTCCATCAACATATTATTGTAGGTTTAGGTCCATCGACATATTATTGTAGGCTTAGGTCCACCAACATATTGTGGGTTCAGGTCCATCAACTTTTTGTTTTGTTGGGCCCTTTTAGTATTTTTAATGGTAAATCTATGTACGTCTGTAAAACTTTCTTATCCTCTCTAAGCTTAAATTCTCAACTGATCTTGGCCAAGCTTGTCTGTGAGTATCATTGTGAAGTCTAGTTGGGCATATTGATGGCATATTCCAGTCCATTGACTGTTGGCGTAGTATTGTTTCTTTAATTATTTTAAATGGTTAATCTATGTATGTGCATCATATTTTTTATGCTCGCCGGGACGAAGTCCAAGGAGAGCTATTGCCATAACCCCGGCATCGTCTTCGTTTGCGTCGTCTGTAGACACCCAGGTTAAACTTTTGTGTTTAGTTGCGTTTAAGTTTAAGATATCTATGCAACCACTCATTTGATATTAATGAAACTTTGCATGTGTGTTCACCATTATCAGTGGAACACACAGAGACAAGAACCATAACTCTGGATTGCATTTTGGCACAGTTATGGCCCTTTTTCGACTTAATTTTTCAAATGTGCCTTACTCTAAGGCTACAGGCACAGCAGGGGCATTCTGTTTGTTGGACATATTTTTAGTATAAAGATGTTATATTTCAGATTCATCTTTGGTGTTGTAAAGAAACTTTTAAATATTCTTAAAATTGTTTATTTGGTATTACGTATCTGCGGAAAGATGCATGTACTTAAATGATGGTAAGCAGTTTTACTGAGGTCAACACCAGTAAAACTTGGAATTTACAATCTGGTATATGTAGAATATTTTTCTCTACTTATCAATACATTTGTTAACATTCCAGGATTCTGACATTCCAAAGAATCTGAAGCCAGAGACAGATGTAACACTGGACACTATACCAGAAACCAGCAAATATCTTAAGGTGTCAAAGCTGGAAGATGAAGGAAAGAAAATGTTTGATGCCTTGTTACAGTTCCAGGCTTCACCTCATATATCAAGGTGGGTGGTTGTCAGTCTTCAATATCCTCTTATCTGATATTAATATAGTTATCATTAATTTATGGAATTAATAAACACTGCATGAGTTGCAAGTATTTATTTTTAAATAAATCATGTTGTATTGGTGAGTAGCGTGAATGTTTTTTTATACTTAAAGAAAATAATACAACACAGAGTGTAAATTTGGTTTCTGTAAAAAATCTGATGAATTACAACACTCGCCAATAGTTGGTGTCATTTTTGTGCCATGGAAGGCTAACAGACTATCAGTTAATCTTACCACTCCTCCTAGGATGTTGGAAGGTTAACCAGTTCTCGAGCACATCAACCTTCACAAGTAACTGATAACTTTCTCACTTGAAGCAGTAGGAAGAATTGAATGACAAATATCGTATATCAATTATCATGGAGACTGTGACCTGGCGGGGATTCAAACTCACAACACCTGGATTGATAGTCAAATGCACTACTGACTGAGCCTATCGGGTTGGCTCTCACTGTTCATGGGTGGTTTTTGTAATTGCTTATAGAGAAACTGAAGATCAGATATTATTTCAAAGGTTAAAGTGACTGTATGTTTTTTATCCAAATTTCAGTAAGTAATGTGTGTGTGTTTTCAGAGTTGGTTTTCGATCAAAAATCAGTAATGTTGTGTGTTTAATGAGTTTGTTTTGATTTTGTGTGTTTTAAAAATTTAGTTTAGATATGTTTTATGGCATTTTCTAATTTCAGTATAAATCTGATGACTGTTATGGGTAGCTTGACCAATGTTGCCAAGCAGAGACCATCATATTTTGGACGTGTTGTCCAAGCCTTCGAAACATTACATGGTAAAATTTAATCAGATTTATCTGTTCTGTGTTTTTTGTGTGATCACAAGCAAACCAATAAGCCTAATGAAAGGTTATTTGTTGTACGGTTATTGATTACTGAGGTAAAAAGTTGCATATATACTGGGGGTGGGGGATAAATATATAGAGGGTAAGTCTTGTTAATTATTTGGTTAAAATCTTAAAAATACATCTTTTATATGTGTCTTACAGAAAATATGTTAAAAGATAGCACAAAACAATTCATACTGAACGTGACCCAATATAGCACAAAACTTTATTCTTAGAACTTACATGATGTAAATTGATAATGGATAAAATGGTTGCACAGTTTGAACAACTGTTATTTTTCGGTATTAATTATTATTTATACAAAAAATTAGTTGATCAGTGCTGTTCATCTATAGTTTTTGTCTCGCTGTGACGAAGGAGAGACGAGATTAAGGTGTTGCTTTTCCGGCGACGGCGTCAAACATTTATATTTACCTCCAACGTTAAGTTTTCGTTTTTACACTAGGACACTCATACTTGGATCATAGTTTCAACTTACTCCCTGCATTACATTATATACTGCAGATGCTGAGTGTGACCTACATTTCATGGTCCATTGACATTGTTTGATGCTGAATTTTGCATTTACCTCCAATGTTAAGTTTTCATTGTTACACTATTTCTCATTAAGTACTAGTGCTAGGACACTCATACTTTTTTTTATAAATATGTTTAACTTAGAAATACTGGGGTTTTTTTTGTTGTTTTTTTTAAATATGTTTTACTTAAAAATGCTGGTTAAAGTTTTGTGTGCAACTACCATCAAGTTCATATCTCAAAAATCGCTTAAATTTATTTGATCAAAACTTCGCACAATACTTCCTACAATGTTTCTTAGTCATTAAACCTACTACATTAACCAAGTTAGATAACTTTTGCATGAATATAATATTTTAATTTTTTTCTCTCCCATGTGTGTATTAACGGTCAAAGCGGAAACGGCGAGACATATCATTCCGCAGAATTCTTGTTTTTTATGTAACCAAAATGTTGTTTTTTATTCTCAGTGAACTTACCACCTACCCTTGCCAAATCACAAGTCAGCAGTGTGCGGAAGAATTTAAAGATGCAGATGTTGTCATTACTGAAGCATTCCCGGGCCCTTGACTCTCTCACCAATATCACAACCCTGCTTACAGATTTGGGTGCAACACAGTCAGAGGTATTAACGTGATAAATATAAATATTTACTAGGGTCCTCCGTGGCCGAGTGGTCTAAGGCACCGTCTCAAGATCACTTACCTCTCACCGCTAAGGTCGTAGAATCGAGTCCCACTCACTCCGAAACTTTATGTGAGAAAGTTTCCAGTTACTTGCGGAAGGATGGTTGTTGCTGAACCTGCAATGTGTTGAAAATGGTGATAAACCCCCATTAAAAAAAAGATATCTTTACTTTACACAGTACAAGCTCCATGGACTAAATTATAATCCCCCGCTTTATTAAAATGGTGTCCATTTGTCTGTCCGTCATATTTTGGACCAGCAACCTTGTGGACAGATTAATGTCCATTTTGTTAACCGCTACACAGATTTGTTGTATGGTGGGTCCAAAATGGAGATGAGTATTTTGTATGTTGATTAAAAAGCTGAAGTCATCCAAACATGTGTAGGCAACGTAAAAATGCTTGGTTGCCATAATGTCTGGTATACAAATAATGTTCAAATTCTACTTTTGTATGAATAGGGTAGTTTTCGCAATCTCTACATGTCCCATCTGCAGTAAAGTTATAGTGGAAACTGTTACAAGTGTGCATTACTTTTTTCCAATAACATTTTTTTTTTAAATTACAGTTTTACTATGTTTAAAATATAAGTGTTAACCCTTTACTTCATATAGACGCCTTTCGACACCTAATATAGACGCCTTTTGACACCTCTAATATAGAAGGCTTTTTGAATTATTGGGTGAATTATGTTTATATTAACTGACAGAGTGGAAAACAGTGCAGGAAGTGTTCAGATTGCTCGTTATGAGCAATCTGAACTCTTCCTGCACTGTTTTCAAATGCCTTCTGTGATTGGTGCGGGAAAACGTGTATCTATCGAGTAAAGGGTAAAATGAAATGTGGAAAAAATTTTCTTTGGAAATTGTACATGAAATTTATTGAGGGTCAGATAAAACAAAATATATCTTAGAATATATATTATTATATTATTCATTGTAACTATGAATTACAGGTGTTAAAAGTCATGCCAAAATTAGAAGAAACAAAGAAAAGGAAAAGACAAGAAGCAGAAGCTGCATCAAAGAAACAAAAAATGGAAAAAATGGTATTTACACATAGCCTTAATGCAGCTATTTCATTTTTACCCTCAGTCAACAGTAAAATCAAGTTAAATGTGTTCATAAAAACACAACAGTAAGATCAAGTTAAATATGTTCATAAAAACACAACAGTAAAATCAAGTTACAAGTGCTCATAAAAACACAACAGTAAGATCAAGTTACAAGTGTTCATAAAACACAAAACACAACAGTAAAATCAAGTTAAAAGTGTTCATCAAAACACAACAGTAAAATCAAGTTAAAAGTGTTCATAAAAACACAACAGTAAGATCAAGTTAAAGTATTCATAAAAACACAACAGTAAAATCAAGTTACAAGTGTTCATGAAAACACAACAGTAAGATCAAGTTACAAGTGTTCATGAAAACACAACAGTAAGATCAAGTTAAAGTGTTTATAAAAAAACACAACAGCATGATCAAGTTAAAGTGTTCATAAAAAAACACAACAGTAAGATCAAGTCAGTGTTCATTACAACACAACAGTAAGATCATGTTAAAATGTTCATTAAAACACAACAGTAAGATCTTGTTAAAGTCCACAAAAAAAGTTGTTTTTGTTTTCCAATGAATATACATGTAATGTGTATTATATTGAATTTTTATTAATAAAGGATACCAAAGCATCTTATTGGGAATGCTCTCATCTTCTTCTTATTATTCCTACATTAATCTTTATTGTTTTCTCTTGAACTGCTTGTAAATGATGAAATAAAAATGTTTGACCAGTAGGTGTTTGGTATGTGTGGAGTAAAACATGATTTATAACCTAATCCCTATAGTTATGATAAGATACATGTACATTGTTGTTTATAATTATCACTGCAATGATTTCTCCTTCAGACTTCAGTATTGGACGATGATGATGATGATATTGGTATGACGCCATGGACGGACAGAGAGACTGATCAGAAATTAGCGAGTGTGAACATGAGGCAGACTGCCATTGATATAACTGCAGATGATTTGGCTCCTAGACTGAATCACAGTAATGTCACTGACCTGGTGCTTATAAGTATGGTAAGATTTGTTTTAACTTTTAGCTTGCCGGGACGAATGTCCAGGAGAGCTATTGCCATAACCCCTGCGGTGGCATCTGTAGACACCCAGGTTAAACTTGTGTTTAGTTCTTACAAATGTTGCATTCTACAAAATAATTACTGTAGCAGTGTCTACTTTTGTACAAATAAGATCCTATGTTCTATAATTGGTTCAGTTTAGATGTGTGTTTTTTAAATTGTAATTGTGTTTTTTTCTTCAGTCTGTTCATCCATCTGTATTTATTTTACATTGATTGTGAAACCAGTGCTTACATCTTAACAAATTCTTTTTCATGTCTTCCTGGTTAGAACCAGTATGAAACATTTGTGGCTAAAGTCTTGTACTTGAAAATGCCATGTGTGGCTGTGGCATGGAATAGAACCCATCACCCTCTGTCAGATCTAAATTTCAATGCTTTACCACTGGTGTGTGGAATATCTGATTCAAACTACAAGTTGACATTAAGTTGACTTTAAACCTTAATTATTAATAATAATGATGACATTAAATTTTTTTTTAGTTTTGTAGTATATTCACACATATTTCAGAGCTAATCAAGCTGTATTGTTTTTATTTTGATCTATAAATATAGAGCTCTATCTGCAAGTACATGTATATAAATATGTATATTGATGTGCAGGTGATGTTACCCGACACAATGCCAGCCCACTTCCAGGCCACATACACCCCCATTGCCGCAGCAGGCACGGAAGGACAGATAGGCCACATGGCGCGTCTCCTTGCTACCCAGCTCACCATGGCAGGCATGGGGAAAGGTGTGGCAGAGGTGCAAAGAGAGGTATGATTTACCGGATGTTCTTGGTGTATCTCATATGGACATATAGTTTTGTAATGCATCTGTTTTCCATAATAAGCAGTTGTCTGTCTCCAACATGACATTCTGCTAGTTGTGTATTAGGCTACTGATAATTTTGGAAATACTTTATTTGCATAATGCTATATGAATGAGTCTTCATTATAATTTAAGATTCTTTGTTTTCTTTAAAATTGACACTATATGGCTTTTCTTTCCCTCAGCTATTGGTCTTAGAGATTTTTTCTTAGTTTCTTTGTATATATTTTTATAGCACATCATTTCTGCAGGAAAGAAGATTCCAGGGTCAATAGCCATTTACAAAAACAACAAATTAACACAGATTTAAAACAAAAAAAACAAAGTAACAAACGAATTTAAAAAAACAAAACGCGCAGCAACAAACGAATATGCAGCTTGAACCTTGATACCTGCAGACTTGTAAGAGTTTCAAATCTATTTAAAATTGAAATTGTCAGCTTTACAACATGCATGAGCAAATGGTTCTATTCTTACCATCACAAATATGGCACCCAGGTACCACACAAAGGTCGATAATTTATCCATAATACCGCGTAATGAACCTGACAAAAGATGATAAAATGAACATAACACCTAGTCAGAGGATTTTTAACCTTCTGCAAAGATCAGCTGTGATCCTGATGTTACTAGAACCATGTGTGTTTTTTTCTAATTGATATTATTGATTTATCCATTAAATACAATCTTCATTTGCAAGTGTTTGTTATTCTTTCTATAATTTTGTTTCCTCGTGTGAAATAAAACATTCTGCGGTTCTACAGGCATCTGAGCTTAAGAAGCAATCATCCTCATCTAGATTTGATGGAAGTGAGACACCAGCCTTTCAGGGGACATCACCAAAACAGCTTATCTCAACTGTCGTAGGTAAGTTGATGGAGATATTTCAACAAACTTAGTTGTGAATAGTATATTTGAGTAGATTGATTTTTTTTTTAGAATATTGAATGTTTTCTTAAACAAGGGTTTGTAGTATGCATTATGTGGCAAAATGCAGAAGTATTAACTGACAAGCTATTTATTGTCATCTTACGGTAAATGTGGAGGATATGAGTCTGTATGTCTATCATACTAATCTGTTTGTCCGTAAAGTCCATGTCACTAACCATATTCAAAAGTCAGGTGATAAATATGGATCTGTACTGGCAGTGTCGGTCAACTATGTTCCTCATTTACACTGATGATGCTGGGTACATTCAGGGGCCTGTTTCACAAACCTTCGTAAGTCTTAAGAATTTCATACAAACAAATTGCGACATCTACAAACATTTATTTGCACAGCTTTTTTGCAAATTTTAGATAGAATACTTTTTACAAGGCTTACAAAAGATTGTAAAGTAAGTAAGTGGCACACTAAATGAGTTTCATGACATTTTTTACACTAAGAAATACATACACTTGATAACGCTAGCGGTCGAGCCCCTGAGCTTTATATGTTTACCATATAATTGATATATATATATCATGCATTGTGAATGAGCATCTGAAAAGATCCCAAAAATCGTAAATTCCGTTGTTGTGAATTTAATTATCTCCCTTTATGAAATTAAATATATATGTGAATGCACTTGTATCTATATGATCCAACAGGTTTATAAATGTGTCCTTTATATAGCATGTGAGTAGTCATGAATCCTTAACTGGATCCTACTCATATAAAGCTATCACTTCATGTATGTAAATTTGTCCACCCTGTCCAGATGTGTTGCATGTAATTCCATAGTATAAAAGTCATGGTCGACACCAAATTCATTAGTTTGGCAGAGGCCTTGATATTGTATCTATGGTTTGCATTGTAGCTAGGCGCACTCACCAGTAGTCTGATCTGTACATTTATGTCTTGGTTATTCACAAATAATTATCTCCATATATATATATATATATATATTGCAGGTGGGCACAGTGCAACAACTAAGTTAGATTTGATATATATATATATATTGCAGGTGGACACAGTGCAACAACTTAGTTAGATTTGATATATATATTTCAGGTGGACACAGTGCAACAACTAAGTCAGATTTGATATATTTATATATTGCAGGTGGACACAGTGCAACAACTAAGTCAGATTTGATATATTTATATATTGCAGGTGGACACAGTGCAACAACTAAGTCAGATTTGATATATTTATATATTGCAGGTGGACACAGTGCAACAACTAAGTCAGATTTGATATATTTATATATTGCAGGTGGACACAGTGCAGCAACTAAGTTAGATTTGATATATTTATATTTTGCAGGTGGACACAGTGCAACAACTAAGTTAAGACTTGATATGTTTATATATTGCAGGTGGACACAGTGCAACAACTAAGTTAGATTTGATGAACAAGGCTATGTTACCACCTCCTCCATTAGTAAGTAAACCAACTTTTGCATACAACCCTTAAGTGTGGTGATTAGAATTTTGGCCGCTTACGCCAGAGGTTGCAGTTTCAAGCCCCAGATCAGTCCGTTGGCCTCTCAAAAAACAACATTCAGTATTGGTTCTACCCAGGAAGCAAACTAGAGAGTAGTTTAAATAAGATCTGAGTATTCTATGCAATTAAGTGAGGAAACCCCTAGGAAATCCCAAAATTATTGATGAGATGGGTCAAGTCGATTAGAAATTCGAGATCTGATACCAGTACCTTTAACATATATTTTCATATAAAATACTTATATCTGTGCTTGAAAATTGTCACATATTTTCTTATTAAATGATATTTGATATTTAATTGACAGTTGGTATTACTAAGATTAACTTTTTTATTTCAAAAAAGGTTTATTTATATATAATGATTACGATCTTGATAAACTCTTCATTTGTTCTCTTTAGTTTCCTACTAGACGTGGAGTGAAGCATTTCAAGTTGGCTGCAGTTACCCATCCTCTGGAACAACAGGAGAATGACGACCTTTCTGTCATGGCCTTGGAAAGGATTCTAGATGCTGAAAGTAAATATCTATTGGTTAAAAATCTACATTGGCTAAAACTGTCTCACCCACGGGAATAGCATCTCCAATATGAACAACTTCTTTTTGCTCAAAACTCAGAGGAAATTGTGTGTTACATATACAATTGAAATAAATGTATAAATCTGTTTGCATGGTTCCAGCAGTGGTGATCAGTTTAACATTTAATGATAAAAGAAAGAAAGTGGCATTTTTCTGTTACCTGGATATTTGTTTAACCCTTTACTTTATATAGACGCCTTTTGACACTTCTGATATTGAAAGCATTAATTCAACACATATCAGTCATGGGTGAATTATGTTTATATTAACTGACAGAGTGGAAAACAGTGCAGGAAGTGTTCAGATTGCTTGTTACGAGCAATCTGAACTCTTCCTGCACTGTTTTCAAAGGCCTTCTGTGATTGGTGTGGGAAAACGCGTATCTATAGAGTAAAGGGTTAACATTGTTCACTACAAGGCTAGAGAATAGTACCTGGATTAGTTATTGATTTATTTTATTAAGTTCCTGTGAACGTTTTTGTTATATATTTTTGTCTTCTAATTGTTTAATTGGATTTTAATAATTACTTACTTTTTCAGAACCTGCCACAATGGGAAATGCACTGCAAGCAAGAACAAAAATTTTATCTTGTCTAGTCACACAATTTGGACGAGAGTTTAAAGACAGTAAGTTGGTGCTACTTTTTCATTAAAAAAAAAACAACATATAACAGCAAAAAAATAAATCTGCAATCATTTTTACAGGATGTTTATATGTTATAACCCATAAAGACCTCAACTGTATCCTGCAAATGATTAAAGATTTTAGCTTGTGGTGAGCTATTCTGATCCCCTGTGTCCACCAGCTGTACACTTTTGCTTGTGTACAATCCAGCAACTTGCATTTATCATTTAAGTTCCGCGTCTGACCATCAGTCAAGGGGTCGTGAGTTCTAATCCCTGCTGGCAACAGTCTCCGTGATGATTGATATACAACATTGTGTCTCATTATAATTTGTCTCTCACTGCTGATTCAAGTGGGAAAGTTATAAGTTACTTAAGGAAATGAGGTGTGCTCTAGTACTGGTCAAACTTTCAGGATCCCAGGAAACAGTGGTTAGGTTAACTGATCGGCTCTTAGCCCTTGATGGCATAAACATGACGCTAAATATTCAATCAATCAATCATTTTATTTTCACCAAAATTACATAGTAATTATAACCGTAATATCTTGTTGTTGGACTGACCAACTCGGATAATTATTGTTGGAATTTTGCGGAGCCCTGAGTCATAAAATAATGCGCTATTTAACCTTAAGTGCACTCTAGTATCTGCATAACTTACTCAACCCTCACCATACTTACACAGAAAGTATATTAACATAGTATCTTGGATTACAGGTTCTTGATGGACTAAGGTGCTGATGTCAAATGACCACTTGCCTCTCACTGCTGATGTCTGGGTTCAAGCCTTGCTTGGTCCAAAAACTATATGTGAAAAACTTTGCCAGTTACTTGCGAAAGGCGGGATTTACTCTGATTTAATCCGAAGTCTTCTTCCACCAATAAAATATGACATGTATAATCTGCCATGTTTTGAAAATGGAATTTAACCCCATTAAAATACCTCGCACAATATTTATATATCTATAATATCTCAAACAAGTTATTGAACTGACCAAATCTAAATGTCTGAGGTATGAATATAGATTACTTGCTATTGGAAAACATATTACAAATCTGTTCCTTGAAAACATATTTTAATTTGGATATAACTAATTGTACATTGTTTCTTAAAAACTGTCGTAGATAGTGATTGTCTACTTTTTTTCTTATTCCAGTTTTACAAAACTATATATTTGATGACCTCCGTAACAGAATAGACCTGGCCTTCTCATGGTTATACCAGGAGTATGGCAATTGTATGAACTTCAGTTCTGTATCGATGGACGGTAAACACAACATGGCCAGTTATGATGAATGTCTGACACGTTTACTCAATGGACTGATAGAGGTCGCAGACCAAAAAGAATTGTATGTTACAACTATCAATATAAAATAATAGTAGACATGGGTCTGTCGATATTCATCTAACATTTAGCACTAAAAATCAAACTCTCGATTCGTGATAATAATCTTTAAGTCTGCTTCTTTCTGCAAGTAAATATATTGCAGCTCTCTTGTTCAATTAATTGTATTTGGATTTAAATTTTTGAGTACTCAGTCCTATTCCCTGGTTTAAGCTTTGATGAATTTAGGTCAAGTACATGAGGATTTCCCTCTTATTTTCATATCTGTGTCAGTTAATGGGGGAAGCGTTTTCTCTGTTCTGATTTTAGAATTGTATCATTTATTAAGTAAATGGTGATGATACTGTCTCTGCTGATTTCAACACTAAAAAGTGTGTTATATGCATGTTGTATGAAATTTATAATTTGTTTCAGTCGAGAACGATCCATAAATATGTGTCGTTTAAAAATTATTTGTTAATGTTCTGGTCAAGAAATCGTGGACAACTGTGTTGTACCTACAAATGTGATTCCTGTTACCTTTTGAAGTTACTTATAACAGCAACAACTTTTATTCAACATAAAGCAAAATTGCAATGCTTCTAGCCTACACAGATAATTTATAATAGGTACATGGAATAAGAGTAATTAACTTCAATAAAGAGAAACTTATTAATGTTTACAATGTGTTAACTTGGGTAAATGATTTTTATTTTTTATCTTAATGAATTTATTAAATATTATATAAGAACTATTCTAGTTCTTGTCTTAGTTTATGTGAAAAGTAAATGAGTTTTGATAGATTTATAATGTCTTTTAATGTCCATTATTGAAAAATAGCTCAGTCAGTAGCGTATCTAACTGTTAATCCATGGGTCATGATTTTGAATCCCTGCCCAGTCACAGTTTCTGTGATAATTGATATACAACAGTGTGTCTCATTGTCATTTGTCTCTCACTGCTGATTCAAGTGGGAAAATTATCAGTTATTTGCGGAGATGGGTGTGCTCAAGTACTGGTCAACCTTTCATGATCGCAGGAAACAGTGATTAGGTTAACTGATATTTTGTTTTCCCTCGATTGCATAAAAAAAACGCTTAGTATTCAGTTAATCAACCAATGAAACATAGATGCATAATATGAACTATAAGGTGTTCAAAATGGGTAACTATTCTATTCAAATTGAAATTTGTTTACTAACATACCATGTATTTTGACATTACAATCCTATTTTACAGTCTGTTCCATAAAATGTTACTGGAAGCTCCAGCTGTTACAGACAATGCCCTATTTATTTTAAGAAGATATTGTGTGGATGATGTAAGTAAAATTTACATGTTTGTAAATCTTGGGTTTGAGCCTAAATTGTTTAAATTATTTGTCATGAAATTGTTGCAAAATCATTGGAATTGAAGTCATTTAGAATAACTCAAATTCTATTTATCACCTCTGTTGTATTATTATATATCATTAGTGATCAATTTTGTACTAGAAATATAGCTATGATCTTTCATATCTAATATATTTTGATTGCACTGTGTTACTGGTAAAGTAATCATGAATCATGGTCAGTGGTTTTTGGTTTAATAAACACACGCACAAAAGAATCATCTAGTTACCATTTAACTTGCATTTAACTATACACTATTCTGTATTTTGTTGAAGGCTCAATGTCAGACAGGCCTGACGACCCTGAAATCATTAATTATGAAGAGACCCACTCACAGACAACGCTTTTTTTACTAGAAATATAGCTATGATTTTATCCCCCCCACCCACCAAAGTTTTGGGGTGGCATATAGTAATCGCAGTGTCCATCTGTCCGTCCTTCCGCCTGGTATTTCGTGTCCGGCCTGTAACTTTGTCATGCATAGATGGATTTTGTTAATACTTGCTACAAATGATCAATATAACATGACGACGTGTCCCGTGTAATACCCACACCCATACCTCAAAGGTCCATATCACACTGAGTTTGTTGGACAAAGCTGAGTCTGTATGAAATTTCATGTCAGGCCTGTAACTTTGTCATGCATAGCTGGATTTTATAAATACCTGCTACAATTGATCAACATAACATGATTACATGTCGGGCATAACACCCAGACTCCCACTTTAAAGGTCAAGATCACAATTTAACTTTGTTTGACAACACTTTCAGTCTGCTTGAGAATCGTGTCTGGCCTGTAACTTTGTCACCCATGGATAAATTTCAAAAACACTTGATTCAATTCATCAGCCTGACATGACAACATGTCATGCATAAGACACACACCAGTACCTCAAAGGTCAAGATCACGCTTTGAGTTTGTTTGACAACACTTTGAGTCTGTGTGAGATTTCGTGTCAAGCCAGTAACTTTGTCATGCAAACATGGATTTTATAAGTACTTGCTACAAATGATCAGCATAACATGATGACATGTCGTGCGTAACACCCAGACTCCAACTTCAAAGATCAAGGTCACAATTTAACTTTGTTTGACAACACTTTCAGTCTGTTTGAGATTCCATGTTCAGCCTGTAACTTTGTCAGCTATGGGTAAATTTCAAAAACAATTGGCTTAATTCATCATCCTGACATGAAAACGTGTCATGCATAAGACCCACACCAGTATCTCAAAGGTCAAGATCACGCTTTGAGTTTGTTTGACAACACTTTGAGTCTGTGTGAGATTTTGTGTCTGGCCTGTAACTTTGTCATGCAAATATGGATTTTTATAAATACTTGCTACAAATGATCAACATAACATGATGACATGTCGTGTGTAACTTGCATTTACCTGTAGAAATACCCAGACCTTTTCACTAGATGTCAAGGTCATGGTTACACAAAGGTCAAGGTCACACTTTAATGTAAAAAAAACAACATGAAATTGTGTGTCTTGTTTGAAACGTCAGTCCATGACTCTTCATATTATATTCATGGATACATCGCTACCTATTATAAAATATATCGTTATTTTCACAGACCATTTGGGGGGCATGCGTCACTTACCAGTGATATTTCTTGTTCGTATCTAATATTTTTTTATTATACTGTGTTACTGGTAATGGTGAATCGTGGTCAGAGTTTTTTAACTATACACTATCCTGTATTTTGTTGAAGGCTCGGTGTCAGGCAGGCTTGACGACCCTGAAATCATTAATTATGAAGAGACCCGCTCACAGACTACGCTTCCTTGATGTTCTGCTAGAGTTTACATCTAGTGATATGAATGAGGTAAGGAAATGATCATATTTAGTCTTATAAATAACCGTCTATATTTTAGAAAATAGACACAGAAAAGTGGTCTGTAAGAATTTTATATTACTGAGACAGTTTTCAATTGGTGTTATTACTGTTTGCTAAATTTTGATCAGGATTTAGTCTTCTTTTTTTCAGTTTGGATCAGAAAATAGCAGATTCTTTAATTTACTATCTAATGATTCTCATATTTTTTTTCTGAATTTGTAATTACGGTTCACTCAGTCTGTTTTTATTCAGGATTTGTAACTTCTGCTCAGTTTTTAGTTTTTAACAGAATTTGTAATTCTTGATTTAAAATTGTTATAACTCTCTACTCAATTTGAGCAAAAATTGTACTCTTTACTAGCAGAACTTGTACTTTTTACTTAGTTTTGAGCAGAATGTGTACTCTTTACTAGCAGAAATTGTACTCTTTACTCAGTTTTGAGCACAATGTGTACTCTTTACTAGCAGAAATTGTACTCTTTGTTCAGTTTTGAGCACAATGTGTACTCTTTACTAGCAGAAATTGTACTCTTTACTCAGTTTTGAGCAGAATTTGAATTGCAATTTCTTTCAGAGTAGGCTTTGTTATTACTTTTTACTGAGTTTTTGAGCAGAAATGTAATTATTGTTTATTAAGTAATGAATAGAATTTGTAATTACTGATCAGAATTAGTTTTACTATATGCGTACATTTGGCTGAAATTGTAGTTTTCTATTTGTTATTATTCTTGTCTTCGTTGATTGATACAGCACAGGCTGCAGTGGAAAACACATGATAAAGTATTTAATTAAGCTGATAGAATTTACAATGTCTCCAATATCTTGATTGCATTTCAAATGGCTGCATTTATTAAATTAATAATTATGTAGTGGGGCAAATATTCATTAAAGCATTGCCTTTTAGGTGTCAATTTGGCATGATTATGAGAGAGAAAAGGGGAATTTTAAAAAGAGAAAATATACTCAAATGATGTTTTATTGTCAGAAACATTTATTTTATCATTGTTTTTAAATGAAAGAAATAGATGAAATGTCTACCATATCTAAATATTGACATTTGAAAGCCGTGTGACATTTTTTTAAGTTTTTTTGTTTTTGTATGTTAACTATATCCAGAAAAAGTCCCGGTGAAGCAGCCTTTATCCAACTCTACTTGCTTTCTGGTGATAATTTATTGATATCATAATGTCCCATTGTCAGACAGTAATTAGACTTTCATTCTTCTGTATGCAAACATTAGGATTCTTCTGAATGACTGTCAGTGTGAGTTACACTTGCATATGATCTTTACTGTTTGTATTTCATTTAATAGAGTAAACTTCAGAAATTACAATTTTAATTTATATTTCACAAAAATTGTACATAGTTGAAACATTATTTTAATTCCTAATCATTTGATTTGACAGTTGCGTAATCAAGCAATTGGGTTTACAAAGGAATTGTATGAAACACAACAAGTTCACCATGCAATTGAGGTAAGATAAATTGATTATATGATTATAATTATGTCTATGTTAAAATTTAAAATGTGGAAGTATGTGGTATTTTAAGCTGTTGTAAAAATCTCTTAAAACAGATTTTTAAGCCTTCCTCTTATTTCTGAAATCAACTTTATTGTTTAGATTTTCTTTATTTTAATATTGGAAATAAAAACTGATAAAAGGATCCCTTGAAAGCCAAGATCACGACTAAGAAATTCAGTTTTACTGACATTTTGTGTTTAGTAATGAAAAACACAACTAAGAAATTCAGTTTTACTGACACTTTGTGTTTAGCAACGAAGAACACAACTAAGAAATTCAGTTTTACTGACACTTTGTGTTAAGTACCAAAAAAAGCAACTAAGAAATTCAGTTTTACTGACACATTGTGTTTAGCACCGAATAACACAACTAAGAAATTCATTTTTACAGACACTTTGTGTTTAGCACCAAAGAACACAACTAAGAAATTCAGTTTTACTGACGCTTTGTGTTTAATAGCAACGAAGAACACAACTAAAATTCAGGTTTACTGACACTTTGTGTTTAGTACTGAAAGACACAACTAAGAAATTCAGTTTTACTGACACTTTGTGTTTAGCACCGAAGAACACAACTAAGAAATTCAGTTTTACTGAACCTTTATGTTTAGCACCAAAGAACACAACTAAGAAATTCAGTTTTACTGACACTTTGTGTTTAGCAACGAAGAACACAACTAAGAAATTCAGTTTTACTGACACTTTGTGTTAAGTACCAAAAAAAGCAACTAAGAAATTCAGTTTTACTGACACATTGTGTTTAGCACCGAATAACACAACTAAGAAATTCATTTTTACAGACACTTTGTGTTTAGCACCAAAGAACACAACTAAGAAATTCAGTTTTACTGACACTTTGTGTTTAGTAACGAAGAACATAACTAAAAAATTTGTGTTTAGTAATGAAGAACACAACTAAGAAATTCAGTTTTACACTAAGTCAAATATAGGTCAACTTTTACATCCAAAACACAGCATGTAAGTCTGATGACGTGAAAGTCAATACTATCTGATTAACAGATGTGATACATTTATTGAAATTTTCTGAACGTTGCATGCTACCAGGAATATTGGATATTAATGTTGTCATATCTCATTTTAAGTAACTATGTAATGTATTCCAGTATTATGCAGTACAGATGTTGAAGTATTTATTGCTGCCAAAACCATCACCAGAGTTGTATGCCAAATTACGAGGACGACAAGGTAAAATGTGGATTCTTAGATATCCAAAAGGGCATTGCTTAATAATTGAAATAATTGTTGTATATTTGAATATAAAGAAATAAGATAACTAAAAAAAATGCCAGAAATATAAAGGAACTAAATTTATAATCGTATTTAAGATATAAAAAATTACACTGTTTTATATTAATCTTTATGTTTTGTTAAATCGAGCTATGTTTTTTTTTATAATAATGATAACAGCAATACATAGGTTGTAAATTAATAACACTGTACATTACATCGTGATATTTGATTTTATAAATATCAAACTTGCTCCAGACAGTTATTGACA
The DNA here is from genome assembly GCA_029582155.1 of Panopea generosa. Lineage (NCBI taxonomy): Eukaryota > Metazoa > Mollusca > Bivalvia > Adapedonta > Hiatellidae > Panopea > Panopea generosa. Next base: position 59,866,979 of record CM055897.1, read on the forward strand.
CCTTTTTATTGTGGGAATGTTTTGACCTTTATGTTGACAGAGGCCCCGGAGAATTGGGTGGAAGATGCCATAAAGATGTCCTTGTATCTCTACCTCGGCTTGCTACCGTGTAATCATAAACTTATACACGAGTGAGTACTTAATAAGCTTTTTAATTTATCTACACAGATGACCATTGACATGATTGTGCTGTTGCCAAAATAGTCCTCATTATTTAAATCGAAAGCATTTTATGCTTACAGACCCTAAACCGCTCAAGTACCCCATAATTGCACTCCGTTTGCGCTCAGTTTGCACTCCGTTCGCGCTTAGTTCGCGCTCCGTTCGCGCTCCGTTTGCGTGCACTCGATTAAACGCGGTTAATTTAATGCACTCACAAACGCAAGTATTCGCTTACGAGCGCTGTATAGCTAAGTGCTGTATTTAATACTCCTCTTAGCGTTCGCTTCGTTCAGCGTTCACTCAACGTTCAGTTCGCTCAGTTCGGTTTCCGGCCCATAGCCAATCGCAACATCTCAACTCTTTAAACTGATTCTATATTGACTTTTTAATTTAATCTGTTCCAATGGAGCAATTAAATGTATCCATGGGATTTTAGTCAAGGTAAATTAATTCATAATCCGATTGTTTGTCTACAGATTATGTCACCCGCTGTCGATAGGTTGAACAAGTATCGATAGTAGGCATGTTAAACGGAAGTGTCTATGTTTTGATATGTGATCAGTGGTCTTGGTGATCAAAGAATATCGCACGTTATACCGGCTTCTGTTATCCAGACACCGACGTTTGTTTGCGTCAGTATCTTCTTTGATATACCGTAAGCTGTTTGTTACAGGAAATCAATAAAGTTTGTCCACAAAATTTACATATACATCATCAACATAAACTAAATAAATTGTTATTCATAATTAAATTTAATTAATAATTCAATACTGTTGATACCTCATTGGCCTTATGATAATCCATAAATCTGCTCAGTGTAAGCAGTGACTTAACAACATGTGGATATATCACTGGTTTTGTTAATGTTCAAACTAAAATAAGCTTTATAATCAATAATATGCACTGCATGGGTGATGAAAAATTTATTATAATCTGTGCGATGCAATTCGACATTATAATCAATGATTTTTGAAAAATAATAATCTTGTAGTGTTTTTTTCGATTTGGGTCCAAATGTGGCTTCACTAAACTTAAAAAAAGATATTCTGATATTTTAAGTTTTTTATAATTATTTTCGTTATCATTATGTATATAAATATACTTGCAATAAACTTTTTTCAGTGGGTTTCTCAAATTATTCTTTTACTGATAGTATGCTTTATGTTAATATATTATTTAAAATGACAAACTATATTTAACTTGTTTGAAACTACACCCACTGTGCTATAACACTAATTATATGACACGCAGCAACACACCCGTGGTGTTAATTACGTTATGTCACATGCCAGTGAGAGCCGTGTCAATTAGGTTATATGCTAAAGCGGTGACTTATCGGTCTATTGACCACGGAAGATATGTATGATTTCATTTTGATTGTAATTCGTGCCAGATGGATGAATTTTAATTGAGCCAACATTATGTGATTGAAAAGAAAAAAATAAGAAAGAAAAACTGCCAGCCAATTAACAACAAATAAAAAAATTATTTAAGATATTGATTATTCGAAGTTTCAGAACGCTTTAGTATGTAAATATCATGATGTTAATATCATTAAATTAACGAACCGAAAACCCCACACCAGCTCTGAGTGAATGGTAGAAAGTGTGACATACACGTATAAAGGGATGTGTATTCAGGGCTGTCATTTTACCACAGCTTCCATAGCGATTTAGTATAAAAACAGATCAGAATTGTTAACTTACAAAATAAAACAATCCTACAATTTTAAAACTAATAAAAATTAAAGACATGTGTTTAAATAATTCCTTGTAAAATGTAGTATTTTATTGTATTATTTTTTACTTTCATTATTTGTTTTATTTTTTTTTAAATATTATTATCATTTGAGCTATTATTATAATATACATATCGACTTATTGATTTGTTTACAGCTTTTATATTTGATACGTGCGTATGTGCATCTGGTCAGTCGTTCACAATTAATATAACAATTAAATTACTATAATGAAGGCAGAGTTGCATGGCAATCATCAAAACAGATACGCATGATGAGAACCACATGTGTGTCAATAAATAGTTTATTGGTGATTTATCGGTCCATTGATCACAACGAACCCTGCCGGTGTGTAACTTTCATTTTGATTATAATTTGTGCAAGATGAATGAATCTTTATTTAACCCGCGGCATGTGATTGGATAAGAAATATATAGTCAAAATCAATACTTAAATATGCAGATTTTTTATAATTTTATTATTATCATCATTATTATTAATATCTATTGTATATTTTATTATTATTTATTACTATTATTACTAATATTATTGTTATTATTGCTATATTACTTTATTATTATATTATCATATTATTATTATCTGAGTATTTTTTCTTCTTTATTATTATTATTATTATTATTATTATTATTATTGTTGTCATTTCTTACTTGTTGCCCCTTTCACAACTTTTATAGTGGCTTAATTGTTACGTGCTTACATGCACGTGATCAGGCGTATCGATTTTGTAGGAAAGCGGAAAAACAATATATTTACTTTTTTATAGGCAGTGAATACATGTTCTTTATTGTTTATTTAAACCTTCCTCATGATCAAAAGCTGTTCTTTAGTCAATATAAAATCACAACCTCAAAAAGGTCACCTAGAAATTTACGTTTGCTAGTTTTTATTTCCTATGTCTAATGTGTTATTTCGGTCTGTCTTGTTAATTTGGCATACTTACATTTATTTTACATTAATTTAATTTAGCTTGATTGTCAAGTAAGCTCGGAGCTTATGCATATCTTTCTCCAGTGCATTCCCTTATTAGATCTGGTACTGAATTGTGTTTCGAGAGGTCGGGTAAAGCCTGGGTCAAACTCGCGACCTCTGCCGTCTGAAGCCAGCACCCTATCCGCTGTACTACTGACCCATTTTATATTTTAGAATACAATTAATTTATTATTATTTTTTTAATGAGATGTGTACGAGTATAATGTTTCCACTTTAATTGCAATATAACAGTTTACGTAGATTTGTTTATAACTAAGCACAAACTCAGTGTAACTATGTTTGGGGAAAATATAAAACTAAAGTCCAAATTAAATTGAAAATTGGTAATTTTTATTTTGCTGAAATACCCAAACAAATAGAATCATAATCATATAATTTTACGCATATATATGTTTTGTTTGATTCACGCATGCTTTGATATTTTTGTATTTGGAGCAGTATACGCTTAAATCGAAATAAAGTACATGTTTTGTATGTTCTATAACTAATTTATATCGAAACAACACGGCAAATTAGCCTTGAAACCGTAGATAACCAATGATGTGTCGTCTATTGTATAATAGGTGTTTTAAACATTATTGTATTGATCAGCTAAATATTGATATTTATGTTATAATTGATAAATTGTTGACCAAAATAAGTTTTATCATGCGTTTTACAGTAAAACATTTATATTAACTACATGGTTTATATTCATTTGAAAGAAAATTTATTTTTATCTCGATTTTAAGTATCGACTTCACGATCAAATATTAAAAAAAGAGTATATCCGAATGAACGAGTGCACTCAGTAGCGCACGAAAAGTTCTGTTATCAGTTTTCTTACTGTGTCTAGCGTATACAGCGCTTCTGAGTGCACTCAGCGTATCTGAGTGCATTCAGCGTGTCTGAGTGCACTCAATCTATTTCATGCGTTCAGGAGTGCGTTTATTATTCAAAATCCAGCGTTTGCTTACGGTCCATGTCCGCTCCGTCTGCGCTCAATCTGCGCTCCGTTCGCGCTCCGTCTGCGCTCCGCTTACGCTCTGAGTGCACTCCGTTTGCGTGCAATTGGGGTACTTGAGCGGTTTAGGGTCTGTAACATCAACTGTTTTGGAATTGAAATGAAAATATGATTTGTAATAGATAAAAAATAGTACATTGGCAAATAATTACATTTAATCAAAAATAAACTTTAATTTGATTTTCAGATTGGCAACTGTTTACACAAACACAAATGCTGACATCAAGAGGACAATATTGCGCATGCTGGAAACACCAGTAAGATTGTATTGTTATTTGTTCACCGTTTTGCATAGAAATGCCTTTTTATCAATTGTTCCATATCGTAATCAGGTTTGTAATTTATATTGTAAAATAAACTGTTGTATGTTTTAAAAACAGTGTGGTTGTACTGGTTCTACCTAGGAAGACGACTCGAGAGTGGTTCATGTAAACTGCATGCTTTCTTTGCAATCAAGCTGAAATAAATTAGCATACACTAAGATTTAGACATAGAAATATGCAGCTTAATAAAAAGTCTATGTTGCTGTTATTACAAATGTGATATTTATCACACACAATCAGTCCATCTGGTAAAAACAAAAAGTAAAATATAGACATCTACAGACAGATTAAGTTTTCATACCAACCTCTTTCCACCAGTATGACATGAAAATTAATATTTCTTTATTTAATTTGATATAACATATATAACTCGTATAGAATGAGATGTAAAACATCTAATTTATAATCGTGTGACTCACCAATCATGTGAATGATCAATCATGACTGTATTTTTCAGGTAAAGGGTATGGGCATGGAATCACCGGAGTTGCTTCTGTTTGTCGAGAACTGTCCTAAAGGAGCGGAGACTCTAGTCACTAGGGTTATACACATACTTACTGATAAGTGTAAGCAGACTTGTAAAAAAAGAGTGGTTTATTGTTATCAACAATAAAAAGACACATATTTATAATAAAAAAACAACTAGCATACAAGTTATATCAAAAGTATCATTTTTATCTCATCTTTTTGGAGAAAAAAATGAAGAGCTATTGTCATGACACTGGCTGCGGCGTTGTTGCCGGTAAAAGTTATATTTTTAGTTTAGACTTTTCTCTGTTTCTGAGCAAACCTACTTATGTACCTATTATGTTATACAAACAATGTATATAGTTAAGTTACTTAAGTTTCCAAACCTTAGGTTAAATTTTTTTGTTTAGCATGGGATTGATTTTTTAGCTTGACTATTCAAAGAATAAAGAAAGCTATTCTACTCACCCTGGCGTCAGCGTCATACCTTGGTTAAAGTTTTGAGTGCAAATGCCTATCTCAATTACCTTTGCATGTATTGACTCGAAACTTTACACGATACTTTCCAGTCATTAAACCTACTTCAATAACTAAGTTAGATAACTCTTGGATGACTATAATGCAAAATTATTGCCTTGTTTGGTTAAAGTTTTGCGTGCAAGTATCATCAAGTTCATATCTCACTAACCATGTAATGTATTTGATTGAAACTTCACACAATACTTTCGAGTCATTAAACCTACTACAGTAACTAAGTTAGATAACTCTTGGATGACTATAATGCAAAATTATTGCATTTTTCTGGTTAAAGTTTTGCGTGCAAGTATCATCAAGTTCATATCTCACTAACCATGTAATGTATTTGATTGAAACTTCACACAAGACTTCCCAGTCATCAAACCTACTACAATAACTAAGTTAGATAACTCTTGGATGTATATTATGCAAATTATGGCCCTTCTTTAACTTAAAAAGTTTGTTTAAAGTTTTGCATGTAAGTACATCAAGTCTATATCTTTATGTATGACTTTCTAGTCATGAAACCAAATAAATCAATCAAGTGGGATAACTCTTTGCCAGATTTTTTTGCAAATTGTGGCCTGTGTTTGACTTAGAAATTCTATAACTCAGCAGCTACTGCATGTATTGGATTGAAACTTCATACAAACTTTAGCAGTTATAAGACCTACTCAATTTCGTAAATTAGATAACTCTTGTTTGCATGGATTTATCATTAGTCTTGATCAAATTTGTACTTCAGTGACAAATATTTGAATAGTCAAGTGTGCTGCCTTATCAACAGCTCTTGTTTATGTAAAAAAGTGAAGTAAATATGATGCATGTTTTGAAAAAGGGTATTTCGTGAATGCAATTATGTCTAGGTTTTGACAAAGTTCACACATATAACTGGCAGAGAAATAGTTGGTGTAAGTAACCATTGTTGCTGTGTATGTTCAAATATTAAATCTACCTTTTACAGGTGCACCGTCACCAGAGTTGGTGGAACGTGTCCGTGACCTGTACCATAAACGCGTGCCAGATGTCCGTTTCCTCATCCCTGTACTTATTGGTCTTGCAAAGGTAATTTGTTTGTTTGAGTATTTACCCTCATTTTTATGCCATCGAGGGCTAACAGGCAATCAGTTAACCTTACCACTCATTCCTGGTATCCTGAAAGGTTAACCAGTACTTGAGTACACCCTATCTCCACAAGTAACTAATAACTTTCCCACTTGAATTGGGGGCAAGGGATGAATGACAGTGAGATGCATATTGTATATCAATCATCACGGATGCTGTGGCCGATTGGGGATTAGAACTCAGGATTCCTGATTTGATGGTCAGCCGCACTACTGAATGAGCCAGCCAGACCAAGTTATAAAGGTTATTAGATTACAGAATGTTTTCATGATATGATCTGTACCATAGATGAGTATTACATGTTAACGTTTATCTCATTAATACCATTAAAATGACAACATACAATAGTAGATATCTATATAACAAATTACAGTTAATATTATCTTGTGTTACAGAAAGAGGTTATAGCAGCCCTTCCCAAGTTGATCAAGTTAAACCCTGTTGTTGTAAAAGAAGTATTTAATAGGCTTCTCGGAGGTCATGGTATGTAAATAAAATTGTTTAACATTATTTTGTTGTCATTATAATTTGCAAGTATATTTTTTTTATTGAAATTAGGCCTTAGAAAACAACCTGCGTGTTTCCGCTAACCCGCAAATCTTTTGTAAAGTGTATCAGTAAAAAGAAATCAAATTGAAATGTGTATTTGCTTGTAAAACAATTATCAAACACAATATTGTCTTTAAAGGGAATATAGCAGGATTTTTAAAAATCTTGAATCGGCTAATAATATTTTCCTCCAATATATCATACCTATAATTATATGTTCACTGTCCCTGTATTACCGAAAGGAAATCTATTTAATCATACCAAAACAATATATTGAAATGGACATTCCTAACTTGAGCTATGTGCCTATATTTCCTGCTTAAAATGATAACATATTGGATGAGTCATGTAATGTCATTTTGATTGTCATTTTTTATCCGTTATACAGGTTTCCACGTAGTAAAACTTGTTTCATCATAGAAAGAGTCCAAATGATGATGTGAAGGTTGTCTTGCAGTATTTAAATACTGTTTATTTTTAGAATGGGGATTTTGTTTCATGTTTTAAAAAAGGATTCTGCATGTTTTGGTGGATCTGATATACTTTTTGGATTTTATTCATTAATAAAAAATGATGCTTTATCTCCATTTTAATAATGATTTTATTTTTTAAGACATTTATAGCATTTTTTCCTGAGATACTCCCTTTAAACTTTTTAAAAAAAATTTGTTAACCCTTTACTCCATAGATAAGCGTTTTCCCGCACCAATCACAGAAGACCTTTAAAAACAGTGCAGGAAGAGTTCAGGTTGCTTGTAATGAGCAATCTGAACACTTTCTGCACTGTTTTCAACTCTGTCAGTTAATATAAACATAATTCACCCAATAATTCAAAAGCCTTCTATATTAGAGGTGTCCAAAGACGTCTATATTAGATGTGTCCAAAGGCATCTATATGAAGTAAAGGGTTAGATTATTGAACCCAAGTTAAAGCACCCCTTTATAAAAAATGTATTGCTCTGAGGGAGTTAACTTGGGGGTGCGGTGGGAATACAGTATAGCTTATTAACCATTGTTTTTAAAATACGAGGAATAAATTCTCTTGGGAGAGACATGTTAGTGGAAACGCAGTTTTTTTAACCCCTTGACACATTACTGGTTAAAAGTAGCATCAGTTGGAGGTTGACCTCAGTTTTATTGTTGGATGTTTGGATGTTGACCTTAGTTTTATTGGTGGAGGTAGACCTTAATTTTATTAGTGGAGAAATGCCTCAGAATGAGTTTGAGTAGAACCACTGACCTTCCAAGCAACTTGCAAACCTTCCCACATAAAGTTTATGAACAGATCTCGGCTCGAGCCAACAACCTCAGATGTAAGAGCTGTCTCAAACCATTAAAACTAACTGTGAGAAACAGATAAGATAGTCTTCCATTGTATGTGTTATAGTTAAACAATATATCTATGAACTTTTTCATGTTCAGGTGATGTGACATACCAATCACCGCTGACCCCCGCAGAACTTCTGACAGCCCTTCATAACCTCGATGACAAGGTGGACATGAAAACTACAATTAAAGGTTTGTATGTTTCACATTGAAGTACAAATAATTCTACTCCAATCCTCCGAATCCTTCCTATGAAACAATTTTACGAAAGTTTGTTTTTGCCCAAGTGACTGAAGTAAGCCTTTCTATGACAAGTCAGGGTCATATTAGAATATTTCATGAGGAATTGGTGGAGATAAGGATAAAATAATCCAGGATTTCACTGAGTTTTTTTTGCAATTAATGCTTTATCAAAGAATCTCTTTTAATGAAATCTCACTATCTCGGCCATAATACAAATCATGATTGATGTTACTCATGTATACCACTAAGTGTGTAATTCTAAGGATTTTAATTCATCCTGAAAATAATCCAAGCATTTATCCTTATCCAGAATGCAAGAAAAATGAATGTTTACTTTATGAAAAATGAGATATAGTAGGACTTGCTTTACAATCTTCGTCAAGGGTGATTGTGATTTCACAATGAGGTCAATTATATAATGCCTAGTTTAAAGCCAAGGTCATTTTGTGAATAACTATCTTTCTTTTTTTTATTTTTAAAGATTAAGAAGTTTGCTTTACATGAACTAAACAAATACATACATACACACACACATATATATATATATATATATATATATATATATATGAGTTGTCTGTTGTAAGTGGTCATAGACACCATCCCAAGATTGCTTGCCTATCATCGCTGAGTTTGTGGGTTCCAGCCCAGCTTGGTCCGAACACTTCATGTGAGAAAATTTGCCAGTTACTTTTGAAAGAACAGTAGGTCTCCTGAGATTCATGTATAAACTGGTTGGCATTATGTAATCTGTAGTTTTGTTAAGCCCTAATATAAAAAGAAAAAAAAAGAAAAAGAGAATAAAACATTATATAAATAATTTGAAAAGGATGAAAAAGATACAGCAACAACTCAAAGTGCTTGTAAAAAATGATCACATTTAATCATGTTAATCCATATTGTAGCTACAAATCTGTGTTTTGCCGAAAAGAAGATATACACGCAGGAGGTACTGGCCCTGGTGATGCAACAGCTGATGGAACAGTCACCATTACCAACACTGTTCATGAGGACTGTTCTACAGTCATTGTCTATGTACCCTAGGTTGATGGGACTTGTACTTAATATATTGCAGAGATTAATTCTTAAACAGGTGAGTTGATGTTTGGTTTGTTGTGAGATCCATACAGGCCTTGAAAAGTCCTTGAGTTTAACCCAGATCTTGAAAAGTCTTGGTTTAGAAAAAAAAAAGGGTTTTGTCATGGAAATGTCCAGGAAAATTGTAAATATTCCTTGAAAATGTATTAAACCTCCTTGAAAAAATATAAACGTATATTCAGTGAAAAACTTGTCTAAATATGAAATTTCTGTGTATGAGCAGACAAAGGGAATTCCAGACTTGTTACTATATTAAGCCCTACCACAGCAGTGCCATTACAATTGAAAGTTTAACTCGCAAGCATATGATTTGTAGGCATGGTTATCTTTGCATGACTGTTGACCCAGAATAAGATCTTATTTTAATGAGCTCTGGAGGGAAGCATGTCTCTCAGTACAAGAATGTTGCATACCAAGTGTGGTTATGGCCTTTCAAGGCAGTGAACAGACGGCACTTTGCACTGTGTGAAATCACATGATTGATGTGTCCAACATGGAAGAAACTGCAATATAGCCTGAAAGCAGAAAAGCTGACAGATACGATAATTGCCTGAACTAGCTACCTACTTCCTTAAGCTGGATTGACTTCATTTGTAGGCTGCAACGGTGTGTTACGAGCAGAAGTTATCTTGACCTGCCACTTGTCATACTTGTCCAATGAAAATATAGGCTAAATATTTTATTATAAGTCAGTACAAATTGAATAGTACATAATTATTATGATCATTTTATCATTATCGCTAGATGTATCCTGCACTCCTGGAAAAGCCCTTGAATGTAGCGTATGAACCCTATATTGGTGCATTGATTAATAAAAATAAATCCAATTGTTAAACGAGCAATTTCAAATTCAGTTGACTTGATTGGTTCTCGATTTTAGTTTTGGCTGTTTAATCGTGTTACGTCCATTAATTGTTTTTGTTGATCTTTTAACTAAGTGTACCAGAGCACAATCTTATCCTGTAATGGCAGTTGTATTTATTCAAATTCACTGCAGTTGAAGTTGAGGGTAAAATATTTCATCTTTCCTTTTTTTGTGCTTCTAGGTCTGGAATCAAAAGAAAGTGTGGGAGGGGTTTGTACGATGTTGCCAAAGGACAAAACCTCAGTCTTTTACTGTGCTACTACAACTGCCTGCACCTCAAGTCAAGAATGTGTTTGAGATTTGCCCTGACCTGAGAGAACCTCTACTGGCTCATATTAACAAGCTTACAGAAGCGCAAGTAAGTTTTTATATCTGTTTGTATAAACTGTCATTTTCGAATGGGGTTTTAGGTGTAAACCCACCATTGATTTTTGTTCTTTATTCTGTAGTAAGTTATAAAAGTTTGAAGGCTTGTCATTTATAGAGAGACCCAAATGAAAGAAGTGTAACTTACATTTTACTGTTTGTCAACCTCTGCACTATCAAAATATGATGAGAAAAGAAGGGGTCATGTGTCATATAAGACATTTTTTTTCTGCTCGCTATGTACACTGTTGACAAAGTGAAAGTAAACTTCCAAATACATGTATTCATACCCCAATTTCCAAGCATCATTTTTTTTTTCTAATTTCATAATTCAAACATGACAATGCTGTCAAAATGTTCAAAATACATCAATAATGCCATTCAAATAAAAAAATGAGCATTAAAATAAGGAAAATGCATTTTTAAAGAAGAAAAAGTGAGAATTATTTATAACCGCCATTATGCAACTACCCCACGAAAGCACTTCCTTTTTAAAATGTTGGTACTATGCCTTTAATGCTTTTTTCAACACATTACAGGTTATATATGCTATACAATTTTATTGGTGGAGTAAAACCTCAAATCAGTATTAAAGGAATCTGAGTAGAACCGCAGCCCTTTCTTAACTAAGAAACTTTCTCACATACTTTTTGGACTGAGTTTGTATGGCTTGTACCCATGACCTTAACTGTAAAAGCTAAATGACTTGGTCCACTCAATCACTGAATACCCTTGTATGAAGTGTAGAATAGTATCATATATACCATGGAAAGCAACTTAATGTACCATGACTTGTTGTGGTCCTTGTTTATGTAATTGCTAGAATCTTTTTCAGCAAACTTAAGTAAGCTCAATTATTCTTTCTTTTCTATCGCGTTGTATCAAATGTCACTGAGAATTCAGTTTCAAATGAGCATTCCGCAGTGGTAGGTTACTTTTAGATACGACAGCCCCAGGTAAGATGCGTATCTGCGTATATGATGTATAAATATATGTGTAATAAATAATGTTGCTAAGATGCTTATCTATTTTGTGTGTGATACTAAAATCTGGCCTTATTCCGGTTGCAAGGAAAAGGTAAATGTGGTGTTTGTAATTGTGAAATCTTATGGTGTTTAAATGCACTTATATCAGTCATTATGCATTGCTATTTACATATTTGATAAAAAAATATTGAGGGGGGTGCATGGGGGAATAATACAGATATTGTAGGTATTGAAATTTACCAGTCAAACTCAGCCGGAATTTGTCTTTTCCTTGCAGCCAGAATGTGGCAGGGCTAGTCAGAACATGACCGAGTTTTAGTATCACTACCATCATATTTTGCCTCGAAAAGATGATGTTTCTGCTAACGTAACTCCTCAGCAATGATCTGTAAGAGATCCAAAGATTGAGCAATAAAATTACTAAAATAAGATAAAAAATTTGATGTCCATTTGAACAGCCAAACTAAATACCATAGCAATTTAACATGAGTTTGCAATTACCTCTGTTACGCAGCTTCTTGTGTTAAGCAGCCAAACATGTTAGTTTTATATTCAACAACCATATGCTCTAAGCGGCCATTATAGCACCTCTCTACTGTATGCTGCAGCTTAACACAGGTTTGGTTGTCTACCATATGTGCAGTACTTGTCACTATTCTGAAAAACTCAAGAATACTGATCTACTCTGATTTTGATGAGTAATTACTCTCGGCTTAAGAAATTATCTGGGGCTTTGGTAGGACCATTAATACCCATTGAAGCTCCTCTGTACCATTGGTAATGGTTGGAGTAAATACAGTGTAAAATTTACACATCACAATAGTTTTTTAATATTTGGTGACAGTAATATGCTGGATTCTCACTCGACAATCATTTCTTTTCTCATTTTTTAAATGGATGTATGGTACACATGTATGTTGATATTGTAGCGGTCTCACATATCTCAAGCTCTGATCACCGTGGTGGAGACAGACCCTATGATTGAGAAGAGGGAGCAGGAAGCACGAGCTGCACAGGAAGCCAAGGAGGAAAGACTTCGACGAGAGGCAGAGGAAATGTTACAGATCAGAAAGGAGGCAGAATTGAGGGTACAAAAGGAGAGAGAAATGGTGGAGGTAGGTTTGTCAGAAAAGTAAAAAAATGACATGTACATTTGACTTCATGTAAAGTTGCTTGTTTGTTTTTAAATGGTATAATATACTTTTTTGTACTTTTGGGCAGAATTGTTGTAATTATTACAGTTTAAGTTAGCAAAACTTATCAATGCAATCTTGAAAAAAATAAGTGCAGCTGAAGGTCTAATTTAAAATCCTATGTTGAGTTGGATATTTGAGCTCGAGTTCACGAAATGGGATCAAAGGTCACAGGCTTTTTTTGGCCAACTTCTCGTCAGGTTTATAACTACTAAACTGATTAGGATGAAAAACAAAAGTTTCCTCACTTACTAGGTGATGTGTCACAACAAATCCTCAGGTCCATGTCCACAGTGATGTTTTTGGGCCAAAGGTCACATTCTGCATTTACACGATACTTTATGTTTGGTTTATTACTATAATACTCCCTGGCCAGGATTATACCAAAGATTTAAAAAATGGTACTAGAAGCTTCCTCACTTGGCGCTTAGCCATTAGAGGATAGTTGTAGGTCTGGTCAGTATAATATGACTGGGTGGGGTATCATACCATGTAGTCTGTAACATTATATGCCAATGTGGCAGCCCTCAGATAAGATGTCTACCTTCCAAATGAAAGTCACTAGCTGAGGATTAAGGTGCTCTAAAGCCTTTATGTTACAGTGATGTTTCATATCAGGTCTAGTTGTACATTATATTAAAGCTAATAACTTCATAAGCACCATTTACAGTACTTTGTATTATCATATAACAATGTTATCTACCTTTATTGAGTTTATTGGATGTTAAATCATTATTCTGTTTATTATTATTTCTATTTCATCTGTATTGGCATTTTCTTTTTTCAGAAAAGGGATGATGAGAAAAGGCGACCTGATTCGAAAAAACGGGAGGTAATGTGTTAAAGTTTGACATCATGACGATGTTAAATTTGTTTAATTTTACATTACGTGTTATCTTGAATAGCATGGTTAGCTTATAGAGATTTACTTCTGGGATTATCTTTGGATGTCATTTTAAAGCAATGGGCATGGATTATATTGGGTATCTACCCGTAATGTTTCAGTAATGTATATTTATAATCGTAAATAAAAGTCATTATAACATAAAGGTTAAATAGTAAATACAAGATTTTTTTCAAAACAAATTTTAAAGTCATAATTGTAGATTCAAAAATTATTACTTCTATTAATATTAGAATTTGAACTTCTTGTACTTTCAAGTCCACTTTAGAAAACTGAAAAAGTATACAAATATGTAAAACTGTCATTTTAATTTAACAACAAACATACCTATGTTTGGTTTTTACTACTGACTAATTAGAAAAATCATCCATGAATGTGAATTACTGTGTTTGGCTTGATTCTATCATAAAATTGTTGAATTCAAAAACATGGAGGTCTTCAATATTTGTTACACTAATTTACAATTATATCATTAATACTTCACACATCTGTTATAATAGTTTTGTAGGTTCTAAATAACATGGGTCACTTCCTCATGAGGTTTATGGACATTTGCATCACTGATTAACATAAACAATGAGTGAGATCTTCTGCATGCACTGGGTATGATTCCTCCTGCACACGGGCCAACTGTTTTAAATCCCCTTTGAAGGATTACATGTTTTTACAATACCTTGCCCGCTGAAGGCACTGGGAGTGTATTTGAAAAAAAACCCAGACGAAACCCCATCAGGAATCGAACCTGAAAAAACAACAAAATTTTGAATGATTGAATAATTATTTAGTGTCATTTTTATGCCATTGAGGGCTAACAGATGATCAGTTAACCTAACCACTGTTTCCTGGGATCATGAAAGGTTAACAAATACTCAGGGCACACCCCATCTCCACAAGTAACTGATAACTTTCCCACTTAAATCAGCGGTGAGAGACAAATGATAATGAGACAAAATGTTGTATATCAATCATTCACGGAGACTGTTGCCGGGTGGGGATTCGATCTCATGACCCCTGGATTGATAGTTAAATTGTAAATTCAAAAATTATAACTTCTATTAATATTAGAATTTGAACTTCTTGTACTTTCAAGTCCACTTCAGAAAACTGAAAAAAGTATACAAATATGTAAAACTGTCATTTTAATTTAACAACAAACATACCTATGTTTGGTTTTTACTACTGACTAATTAGAAAAATCATCCATGAATGTGAATAACTGTGTTTGGCTTGATTCTATCGTAAAATTGTTGAATTCAAAAACATGGAGGTCTTCAATATTTGTTACACTAATTTACGATTATATCATTAATACTTCACACATCTGTTATAATAGTTTTGTAGGTTCTAAATAACATGGGTCACTTCCTCATGAGGTTTATGGACATTTGCATCACTGATTAACATAAACAATGAGTGAGATCTTCTTCATGCACTGGGTATGATTCTTCCTGCATACGGGCCAACTGTTTTAAATTCCCTTTGAAGGATTACATGTTTTCACAATACCTTGCCCGCTGAAGGCACTGGGAGTGTGTTTGAAAAAAACCAGACGAAACCCCATCAGGAATCGAACCTGAAAAAACAACAAAATTTTGAATGATTGAATAATTATTTAGTGTCATTTTTATGCCATTGAGGGCTAACAGACGATCAGTTAACCTAACCACTGTTTCCTGGGATCATGAAAGGTTAACAAATACTCAGGGCACACCCCATCTCTACAAGTTACTGATAACTTTCCCATTTAAATCAGTGGTGAGAGACAAATGATAATGAGACACAATGTTGTATATCAATCATCACGGAGACTGTTGCCGAGTGGGGATTCGATCTCATGACCCCTGGATTAATAGTCAGACACGTAACCGACTGAGCTAATTGGGTCCGGCCACAACAAAAAAAACAACAAAAAACACACAGACAGGTGACAGGTATATATTTAGGTTACTGGTAGATCTGTAATTCCAAGGCGAGGCACTTTTCTACATGTATATCTGATGTCCAATTTTCATTATTGTTAGAGGGAGACTAGAAGATCACGTGAAAGATCTGTTGACAGAGAAAAACGTCCATCAAAAGAGAACCGTCAGCCAAGCAAACCAGAGTCAAGTAATGACCCAAAAGATACGATCTATATCAAGCAGGAGCCAGCAGCCATGGATGATCCATCTGGTACTAGATTTTATATTTGTATCTTGTTTTCTGTCAGTGTTTATGGAAAACTTAAGATAAAGAACTTGTTCTGTCTCCTCCACATTAGTTTTTGTGCTGTTCATCCATCTGTCTGTCCTTCTATCACAAAATCTTGTCTGGATAACTCCTCAGACATCTGTGGTCAGATTTAGCAGAAACTTGCTGCAAAGGATCAGTATGCGGTTCCCTTATGCATTCCAGTTTGACGATTTGCAGAATTAAAAATCTTGTCCATACGACATATGATGGGGTTTAGCTGACACTGGCTTGAAAGAGTCAGTGTGGGGTGTAGTTGCACATATCTCTTTTGCATTCCACATCAATGATTTTTTTACATGAGTTAAGGTCCGAAATCTGCAGACATCTGTGGTCATATTTAGCCGAAACATGCTGGGTAGGTTCAGTGTGAGGTCTATCTAGTTATGCATATACCTTTTGTGTTCTGGGTAGGATCAGTGTGAGGTCTATCTAGTTATTTATATACCTTTTGTGTTCTGGTTCAGTGATTTTTAGCTCTACTGGCCAAAGGCCAGAAGTGCTTATGAGATGGCGCGTTGTCTGTCGTCCGTCGTCTGTCGTCTGTTAGCAGCACTTTCTCTGAAACCACTAGGCCAATTAAACTGAAACTTCACATGGGTGTTTCTATTGCATAGGAGACTATACAGAAGATTTTTTTTTTTCGATCTGAAATTCAAGATGGCCACCATTACTAAAAATAGTCCAAAACTTAAAAAATCTTCTTCTCATGAATGGCCCAACAGATTTTCAAAATGTTTATGTAGAAATGATGACTAACTATAGTTTTGTTAGATTTGTTCAAATGGTGTCCCTAGGGTAAAATATGACCCCGCCCTGAGAGTTCAATTAGGGGACACATGTCGTTATAATATTTTTTTATTTTTTTTTTTGGAAATGGAAATGATTTTGCCTATATCTTCACAGAAGCATTGTTTGGTGAAGGAGGTTAAGATTTGTAAAAATGACTGGGTTCCACTGTCTTAAGGGTTCAGGAGGGGCCCCAAAAGGGTACAAATTAGGAATTACTAAATTTGTTTTCTTAAGAACCCGTATGTCAGATTTGTTCATATTTTGCATAAATTATCCCTATGTGTAGGGGTTTGATTGCAGATAAGAATTCAGGGGCTAAAATTTATAGGGGCCCTGTAAGGGGACTTAGAATTTTACATAGGTATACTATGGGAAAACAGAAAATTCTCTTTTTCTTTCATCTGTTCTGAAACCACTAGGCCAGTTAAACTGAAACTTCACATGGGTGTTTCTATTGCATAGGAGACTATACCGAAGATTTTTTTTTTTTCGATCTGAAATTCAAGATGGCCGCCATTACTAAAAATAGTCCAAAACTTAAAAAATCTTCTTCTCATGAACGGCCCAACAGATTTTCAAAATGTTAATGTAGTAATAATGACCAACTATAGTTCTGTTACATTTGTTCAAATGGTGTCCCTAGGGTTAAAAATGACACTGCCCCGAGAGTTTAATTAGGGGACACATGTCAATATAATATTTTTATTTTTTTTTTAAATGGAAATGATTTTGCCTTTATTTTCACTAAAGCATTGTTAGGTGAAGGAGGTTAAGATTTGTAAAAAATGACTGGATTCCTATGTCTTAAGGGGTCAGAAGGGGCCCCAAAAGGGTACAAATTGGGAATTAGTAAAATTGTTTTCTTAAGAACCGGTATGTCAGATTTGTACATATTTGATATAAATTATCCCCAAGTGTAGGGGTTTGATTGCAGATAAGAATTTAGGGGCTAAAATATATAGGGGCCCTGTAAGGGGACTTGGAATTTTACATAGGGATACTGTGGGAAAACAGAAAATTCTCTCTTTTTTTTCATTTATTCTGAAACCAATAGGCCAATTAAATTGAAACTTCACATGGATGTTTCTATTGCATAGGAGACTATACAAAAAAAATTATTTTTTCTATCTAAAATTCAAGATGGCCGATGTTTCTATTGCATAGTAGAATTTCAAAAAGTGCTATGGCCACTATGAGTCAGTAGAGCGTCCTCAGGCCCTCTTGGGCCTCTTGTTTACTGTGATGTGGCCTTTTGTATTTTCAGAATTAAAAGTCATATATGAGGGGGGAGACATAAATTTTCACCGAAAAAACCTTTTCTAGTCTTGGGTTTGATTTTGAAAACTATTTACATATATTTATGATGACACCAAACTAAAAAATGATTGTTACTTTATAGCTCACCTTTTGAATTAACAACTAATATTGTCATGTCCTAATAGTAATAGAACACATATTTTTCAATGGATTCTACCAAAATTTACAGAGTTGCATAGGATCTTGGATATTTTATTTAACTGGTGTGCATATATATAATTCCTGGTTGACTTTTAGCCCTTGAATGTGAAATGATTTAAAGCTAAATGTTTTGTTATTCGTGATTGCTTTAAATAAATAATGGTTTCTTTTTTTCATAATTTTAACAGAACCACCAAGGGAGAGAGTCAGAGAAAGACCATCAACAGACTCTAGACGTGAGAGAGTCATAGCTATGAATCCTGACAGAATAGCAGCCATGAATCCTGACAGAATGGCAGCAATGAACCCAGAGGCCATGGACACAGTTGACCTCACCGCCACACCCCCATCAACCCGCAGACGAGAACCTCGATTGCGGAACCCTTCACCACGACTTCGTAATCCTTCACCACAGTTGCGAAACCCCTCGCCTAGCAAAGAATCTCGCGAGGAAGCAATGGATGTTGATTTGAACCATGTCAAATCAGAACCTGAAGATAGAGAATATGAGGTAAATGAACACAGTAACAATTTTTACAACTTAGAATATAATCTGATGCAGTAAATGTGTAAATTTTATATTAAACATTGTCTCATCTTTTACATTCTTCCAAATTATTAGTCTTTTATAGAGGTGTGCACCACAGTAAAACGAAGTCAGATATAGTTCTTCACTAGTCAGTCCATGTGTACAGATTTCCATATACATGTAGTTCATTTCTTCGTAACTATTCTACAGTTTTCAAGAAATAGTCTTCAAACCCTCTACACAATTTAGATATAATTTGTACATGCAACTTAAAGTTGGTGAATTTTTATGCAATTCATTATAGGTCAGTTATGGCCCATTTGTTGACTTCAGACATTTTGTAAAAAAATGATCATTCATATTGGTTAATATCTTGGCATTTCCTCTTACAGTCTACAAGGTATTTCCTTCAAAATAACTACACAGTTTAGCAAGATTAAAGCTGCATTCAGCTCAATTTCCATTTAATTTTGTTTCATATGTTGTTTGCTTGGTACTGAATGCAGATGTGGAGTACACTGTGATATATGCAGAGGTCCTGATATTTAAAAATGTGTTTCTTGTCCCTTTTTGTCTCCAGTATGGGAAAAGCGGGAGACTTTAATTTGGGTCTGTCCATCTGTCTGTCCGTCTGTCATACTTTGGTTTCTGTGCAATAACTTAAGAATGCAAGAATCAAATCTTTTGAAATTTACAATGACAAAACACAGGCTTAGTTCAATTCTAGGGGTTGTGGCATTTGTCATTCTACAGTTATGCCCCTTTAATGTGAAAAATCATATTTTTTTAGTTTTTCTAGCATTAACTTAAGAAAACCTGAATTAAATCTTTTGAAAAAAAACAGGGGATATAAATTTAATGAATTTGCTTGGTACTATCTATGTAAATACTATTCAAAATTTGTTTTCTAAATTTATTTAACTGAAAAAAAAGACTTTCCCATTTTATATAAAAAAAAGGTTGTTTTTAAATAGAAGAGACCTAGAAAATCTGAAATACATCCACTGGAATATTTGTAGTATAAGATGATGTATTATTGTAAAATAAATGTTATTATTCTTCTTCTTCAGAGAAATGGAGCAGAAGACACATCCCCGAGACGTATCGGCCGATCATCAACATCTTCCAAGACAAGATAGTCGCAACATCCTAACCATCATCAGTAATCATCACTACCATACATAGATACCATTCTTCATTATCAGGATGTTCCCGCATGTGCTGTGAAATGACAGATCTATGATACAGAGTGAAACACATTGCTATTCCTGTTACAATACAGACGTTGTGACATGAACGCATGTGGTACAAAATACGAAACAGTTCTCCAGAATGTGCTGTGAAATGACATGTGTATGCTACAAATAGGTGTTACCATACACATTACACATTCCACATTCTAAGAATGGTTATCTTAACTTGAAATGATATCTTCACTCCATACACTTGGAACTCTTCGGTAAATGTTGCAATTTGGACAGCTACTTTACAGGACAGCTACTTTAGCTACTTTACAGGACAGCTACTTTACAGGACAGCTACTTTTACAGGACAGCTACTTTAGCTACTTTACAGGACAGCTACTTTACAGGACAGCTACTATAGCTACTTTTACAGGACAGCTACTATAGCTACTTTACAGGACAGCTACTTTAGCTACTTTACAGGACAGCTACATTACAGGACAGCTTCTTTAGCTACTTTACAGGACAGCTACTTTTACAGGACAGCTACTTTATAGGTGCCGAGGAAAAATGTTTATATTGCCAGACAACAAAGAATCCACAAGGTTAACATTTGGATCTCGATTCAAAATTTGAATTGACCAAGTTTACTTTTTGATATTGATTCAAAATTTCCATTAAAACCAAGTTTAACTACATTTAATAAATGTGCCGTCAACTCTGACAGTAGACCTGAAAATGGAGACTGGATGTGTTTTTGTGTTGATACTTTCAATGAGGGATCTGTTGTACATCGAAGATTGTGTATAAAATTCCTGTTATTCAGCTTTTCATTTCATATTACATTGATTGGTGATATCAAATATCTCATCTCTTTGCAGTAGTGATCAATGCCAGGATACATGTACCTACCAAGTTCGAAACCTACTAGTAAAAACATTGTTCATCTGAGATTATTTCCAGATACAGCGACAATACATTTGATATTACATAATGATTCCTAACTGCAAAAAATTTACCCATTTAATCTCAAGTGGCACAAAATCAGTAATTTTGAAACTCCCTCGCTTGTCATTGGATAAAAAATAAACTACAAGATAGTCATACATCATTTATTGACCTTCTGATGAATTAAGTTACGCATTCACTTGGCTAGGTTTCATTACCACAAACTTAATTTGGTTAGAATTGGCAACCTATACCCTATCTTGTATTTCTGGTGAGAAAAAATTTAATCTGCACTTATTCCTTATATTATAAAATTGTGATAATGATGAAAGGTATACTTGAAATATTATTTTGACCTTGGTGGCCATGCCATTGTTTTCACTAATTATGCAGTTCAGTGGACCCACCCCAAGATGTCAATAAGATATTAAAAAAAGTAGCAATATGGTAGCAAATATGGCGGGCGGTTCATTCCACTACTTATGTACCTGTATGCTGAAGGTTACTTATATTTTTCAAGTAACAATTCTTTCCATTCATTTTTGAAAAACCTTGTCTGTAGAAGCCGGGGCCAATAAGTTCAGTCAGGTTACGCATCTGACTATCAATCCACGGGTGGCGAGTTCAAATCCGACCCCCCGGCCACAGTCTCTGTGATGATTGTTATACAACATTGTGTCTCATCATTCGTCTGTCACCGCTAATTCAAGCGGGAAAGGTATCAGTTACTTGTGGAGATGGGATGTGCTCAAGTTCTGGTCAACCTTTCAGGATCCCGGGAAACAGTGGTAAGCCCTCGGTGGCATATTCAATCAATCAGTTGTCTGTAGTGAAAATGCTCTATGAGATATTCTTTTTTTGAACAACTTTATATGGTTAGTTGAATCTTGCCTTCAAACTGTATTTATGAAAAAAAAGATATATCATTTAGACAAGGTATAATCTTAAATGTAGTTTACTGATAAGCTCTGTACATTGTTGCATGTGAATGTTTCAAGAAACAACTGACCTATGAATGCAAAAGTTGTGAATATAACAACTTTAAAACAGCATTACATTACATGTCTATGTATGATTTAAAACTTGGCATACACCTATTTTTATACTAAAGAACATTTAACATTTCATCATATTTTTCTGGTTTGAATTTCTCTATATTTTCAAAGTACTGAAGTCATTAGCAGATGTTTTCAGCATTACAAAAGGTTTGTGAAGTAATGGTTTCATCCAAAGCAGCTTTTATATATTTGTGTGTAGTTGAGAAAGTTATTAGTTAAAGGCAAGTGAAGAAAATACAGTTATTGTACATAATATTATGTAACTTTAATAGTTTGATATGTATATTTTGTTACAGCTTTCAACCATGTTTGATAAACACTCATCATGGGATTTAATACTAGTTTTCGATATAGAGAAAGTTATTGTGCTATTAAATAGTTATGTACATACTGTGCTATTTACAAAAGAAGCGTATTGTGCTATTTACAAAAGTAATTATGAATGTGTACATATTGTGCTATTTACAAAAGTAGTTCTGAATGTGTACATATTGTGTTATTTACAAAATTAGCATATTGTGCTATTTACAAAAGTAGTTATGAATGTATACATATTGTGCTATTTACAAAAGTAGTTATGAATGTATACATATTGTGCTATTTACAAAAGTAGCACCATTGTTCTATTTACAAAAGTAGTTATGAATGTGTACATATTGTGCTATGAAAGTATAAACTAAGTACAGAAACTAGGACTTTTACATGAAGTGACATGGGGTCCAATTTTCTTCAAACAATTATTAAACTCTCAAACACTTCTATATTAAAGTGGGTAAAATATCAACTACTTCATTATTGGGCTAAACAATCGTCAAACGTTTTCAAACCAATTTTGGCTCAAAATGAATAAACATAAATTTATGGAAAGAGATTCAAGATTTAAGCATTTGTTGTGAGGTATTTTTTTTTTGTGTTTTATTTTTATTTATTTTTTTTTTTTAGGGGGGAGCAATTGTGTTATGACTTAAATACAGATTTGTGGAAAGCAAAATAATAAAGTACATTACAGCATATTGGTTGTAAAATTTCTTTGTAAATAAAGTGCATAAAGAAAAAATTTATCTTGTATATCATTTATCATGCATTACCAAATAACTCTCGGTCATTGTTAATATCACTATTTCTTTTCATTTTGCTAATCTACTGCTTTTTGCTAACCTAAGACAAGATTTATGATCACTGTGTGTCAACCATCTGTTTGTGTGCAGTATAACCATTTTGGACAAAGACATCGGCACAATAATTTGTTCTGCTCGATATGTTACAAACATTTTCACATCAAGAGTAACTGTCTGACCAGACATGAATATTTAAGTTAACATATAACCCAATAAAAAAAATGGAAGTTGTCTGTACAAGGCATTGAAGCATGCACAGGTGGACACATACCATTTCTATATCCTAATTTTTGGAAACGCATGGGGGGAAAACTTGTCGAGTAAAAGGTTAACTATTTGCTTTATAAATTGGCCTACTGTGCTTAAACTCGATACACACAGAGCAACTGTGAACATACAGTAATAGAGTGTGACTACTGATTGAAAATTGTATTTTTTAAATAAAGTGCAAAAGAAAGTTATTTTGTACTGATAACACACACCTCTTCAAACAGATAAATATTGACCTCATTTTAATATTTAGCTCGACTTTCTAAGAAAAGAGCTATTGTACTCGTCCTGGCATTGGTGTTGGTTATTTGGTTGAAGTTTAGAGCATGCTCATATTTCAGTTCCCACTCTGCATATCAATGAAACTTAATGTGTGTATTTACTACCACAAAGGGTATTTATTCAATGGTTGATATTAGGCAGAATTAAGGTTTTTAACTATGAAAATGTGGTTGGATTTAATTTTTGCAAGCATGTATCCTAGTAACTTCTAGCCATACATCAACTTCACACATGTTTCACTAAAATTTAAGGAGCTCCAAGGGACAAATGGGAATTAGGCAAATTATGACCCCTCTTTACTGGTTAAATTTTTTGGGGGAACTCATTTCAGTAGCGACTACCCATACAAAGTGTTCACCACCATTAAGAGCACTGAAGGGGACAAGTGGGATAACTCCTTTTTAATTTAAGTCAGAATTATGGCCCCTTTTATACTATTTAAAGAAAATTTATTTTACATTTTATAACAAATTCGTATCTCAATAACGTGACATATATCAATGAAACATTACATGTGTTCACTACCATTTAAAGAACACGAGGGGACAAGCGACTCCATTGTGATTTCAGGCAGGATTATAGCCCTTGTAGTATTTAGAGAAGTTTTATAGCAAACATCTCTTCGGTAACTACATCAATGAAAGTTCACACAATTGTGTCTATTTTCAATTATGGGGACAAATGGGACCACTCAGATTTGATTTTGGACAACATTTTGGCCCCTTTTATATTTATAAAATTTTATAGCAAGCTTACAACTACTTGTCAATGAACTCCACTTGAAACAAATGATCAGCATGTCATGATGATGTGTCATCTGCATTTATCTTTAGAAATACCAAGACTGTTACATCAGATGTCAAGGTCAAGGTTATACAAAGGTCAAGGTCATGCTTTAATGTAAAAAAAACAACTTGAAATTGCATGTCTAGTCTGAAACGTCAGTCCATTACTCTTGATATTCATGGATACATGGCGACCTATTATATAACATATATTGTTATTTGCATAGACCATTTGTGGGGCATGCGACACTTACCAATGACATTTTTTGTTTAATGCTTGTTTAACGCCAAAAATATATATATGAAGAAATGTACATTTTAAAGTACATAGTTAACTAAAAGTATGTACTAGAAATTGCACCTGTTAATCTCTCCGCACATTGTTAAAATAATTCACTTAGAATATAATTTTTACTCCGACCTTTTTCTTGTAGGTAAGCAAGACGTCATAAATATACATACATTGACGTCATTATTCTGACATAACGTCTATATATTTTTACGGTTTCCTACGACGTAATTAAGTTTTAAAATATTTTTGTAGATGTGGAATGAAAATTTATATGATTATGATTTGTGGATAAGAAAATAAATTACAAACAAGAAATGTCACTGGTAAGTGTCAAATGCCCCCACAATGGTCCTTGAAGATAATGATATATTTTATAATAGGTAGCGATTTAAATGTATCCATGATAATCAAGAGTACTGGATGGACGTTTCAGATCAGACACGCAATTGCAAATTAACATACAGCTTAAAATAAGTACATCAACAAATGAATATGCAGAATGAACCTAGAACCTTGATACCTGCAGAACTGCAGAGTTTCAGCAAATACTATCGTATTACTCAATTTGTCGCTTCTTATGACATGCATTAGCCACAGTGATCCTATTCTTGCCATCACTCATGGCTTCCTGGAACCACACAGGGGTTGATAATTTAACCACAATAGTGAACATGACAAAAAATGATAAAATGAACATTGCACACATTCGGAGGATTCCTACCCCTCTGCAGAGATCAACAGTGATTCTATTCTTTGCCGGAACCACACGGGCTTCATGCTGATGAATTGAGCCAAATGTTTTTGAAATTTATCCATAAGTGACAAAGTTACGCGTGACACATCCTATTATGTTGATCATTTGTAGCCAGTATTTATAAAATCCATCTATGTATGACAAAGTTACAAGCCAGACACGAAATCTCACACATACTCAGTGTTGTCAAACAAATTCAATGTGTGACTTTGACCTTTGCGATACAGGTGTGGGTCTTATTCACTACACTTTGTCATGATATGTTGATCATTTGTAGCAAGTATTAACAAAATCATGTATGCATGACAAAGTTACAAGCAGGACACAAAATATCAGACGAGAGACAAACACTGTGATTACTATATGCCATCCCAAAACTTTGCGGGTGGTGGGGGCAAAAAAATTATTTAATCCCTGATTTTTCGCCAGGCCATGTGAGAAAGCTATCATGTGACATGGAAGATAGAGATTTCCTCCATGGGGAAAATCTATATTTTCCATGAGTAAAAATGGGAGAAAGATACTATCTCGATTTTACAGAAAACAATAAGTGTTCAGCATTAAAACTATGAAAGGTACAAGTGTTTTTGTGTTCCTTTTTATACTTCTAAGAAAATTTGGTTAGGTTCTTAGATTATGCTTCATATCATTATCCAGTTTTGGGCCATATTAAGAGAGCCACCCCAGTTAGTGATGAATTGTTTTGTAGTAGGAGGGCCAAATTTTTATTGGAATAACTTGTGGTCGAATCCCATTTCTGAATTATAAACAGAAATAAAATATCTTTTAATTGAACAAGAGGGTTAGTGTAACACATCTCAGAATACACAGTTCCAGCCACACTCTAGTTCTACATCATTATATTAGTGTTAATTTTAATCAGGAAATGGTTAAAAAAAATTATGTAAGTCAAATTGAGTTCAACCATTTTATTTAACTTAAATATATCAAATCTAATACAACATAATTTTTTTATTAATATATGAATCTGAAAGTAATTATATATTTAATACAATAAATCAATTCTGACAAAACAGATACGTATCAAAAGATTTAACAAAAGAGGTCGTAAACTCACAGAAATGCTCCTTATGCAGTTTTAAAAACCAATCACAATTACTCTGTGTAACAGATGCTGCTGGTTTATAAAGATATAAAACCCATTCATTATATATTCCGTATCTAAAACAAACATAATTAGTTTTTCCAGAAAGTTTTCTATTGAATAATTATAAAACAAAAATAACCATTTCTGAACTCCGTATTTACACAATCTAAAGAGGTGTCGATATTTGAACAAAATGAAAAATATCACAAATACAACAAAACATTTCATCCTCAAACCATTTTTATAGGAAACACATGATAGTAAGAAATTTGAATATATGGCAGTTGTAATAAAAAGACAAATTGCCAATCATCTTGTTAGAAACTTATTCATCAATGAAATCGTGTGAACAACACATTTAAGAAGAATATGAACTTTGGCACAGTGACACAGTCAAGAAATGGTGGTCTTGTGTAGGAGAAACAATGAAGACCAACAAAAAATGATTGAGAACCTTGAAATAGTATACATTAACATATTTCAGGCTCGTCTAGTTTCAATGTTAATATCTTTTTCAGTTTATATAAATTAATGTGACAGAACTCCTAGGTTATATGAGGGACTACACATATGGAAAAGCATCCAATTTTTGGAACTCTGATTTTTACAGTGAAAGACTGATATCCATTGCTTGTTAAAGAATAGCAATACCTTTTACAATTCCCTACAGTGCCATACTTGTTGGGAAGCTTGACACATCAGAGCAATTCAAATTTCAGATTTGCAATTTGCAAATTAACAAAAGAAAGAGTTCTGGCAAAAAAAACAACATGTTAATCTGTTTGACTGGTTTATAGGACAGTGTTTTGTAACATAGTTGAGAGCGAAGAGGGAGTCTTCTGTGGGAGTCACACACTGACAACACTTTAGATGGAACATCATCAAAATCCATGTTTCATTGATTCTGTTATTAGTCTATTAGTTGTTTTTATAGTAGAATCAACCAATCTGCATGAGATGATGGAGAGACGATACCTGTTTTTGTTGGGGTTTTTTAAAAGAAAAATGTTGTTTATTTTTTGCTAGTCTCACAAAAGTAGTTGATTTCAAGAAGTAGTTGCTTAAAATTAAGTACCTATATACATAGACTAAAATTTAGTTTTTAATCCATTTTTTGATTGAAGGCAAGTCATGTACTCTATTTGAAGCAACCATTCTGTGAATTCAACAACTTAAACAACTGGTATGTAAATGATGTATTGATTTAAAATGTTAAAGTAAATATTTATAATGCAGAAACAATTTGGCATAAATGGAATGTCAAAGAATCTTGGGACAATAATAAAGACTATATATTAAACAAAAAATACCATAAATGCATACAATACAATAATTTACATCCCATGAATCAGCATGGCAGTCTGGACGGACACTGATATACAATTGTAATTAGTGAGTGACAAAATTGTTTTACTTCAAACAATTTCATTACATAGCTAGTGGAAATGCAATAAATCACAAGGGTTGTCAAGTTAAGAGGTTGAGGGTGTGTCAACCACTTGGAATGTTGTTGGTTGCTCCGTCACAAGCTGTCTCATATCTTGGCACTTACTATTTAGAGAATAGCTTTCGGATTTGCCAGGCAGGTGATGATATAATGTAACTTAGTCATCAGCACGGTGTCAGTATAATGTAACTGGCCGGCTGGTCAGCAAGGTGTCAGTTTAATGTGACATGCTGGTCGGCACAGTATCAGTATGATATCACTGGCAATCAGTATAATGTCACTGGGCGATTAACACAGCGTCAGTATAATGTAACTGGGTAACAAAACCATGTGACTATGCTTCAGTGACGCAGCCCTTGTAATACTCAATTAATTTGAATACAGATACAGATGATATAAACTATTAATTTGATAATTGCTAAATATTCAATATATTACAGATTTTAAAATGTTAAAAACAATGATTTATTGTAACAGCAGCTTTGACCTTTGACATCCAAATTTTGACAAGAACTCTGAGTCTGGTGTGATAGAACTAGAATATACAAAATGAACATCAAGCTTGACTGATGAATGTATGGGCAACAAAGATGTTATTTGTTTGTTTGTATGGGGTTTTGCACCTTTTTTTTTAACAGTTATATATTAGTCACCAGCTTTGTTTTTGGATACGCTTAGCTGTTAACTAGTACAAGACACAACTTATCTGCAAGTGACTGACTACTTCCCATGTATCCAGAGGTGAGAGATTTGTGTCCCTAGAACCAAGTTTATGGCCAATTATCACAGTGACTGTTGTTGGGTAGGGATTTGAACTTGCAGACCTAGATTGGCAGCCAGACATGTTGCTGACTAAGCTATCTGGGCCCCGGCAGCATAGATATGAAAGACCGTTGTTGTGACAGCATCATACAGGTGAAAAATCATTAAATAATCAAGATGGCAGACACTGTGAACTACAGCATACACCCAAATAGTCATAGTTTTATAAAATAAACAAAATGCATTATTAAAATTTATTTTGAGAAATCTTTTTTCTTTTTTCTTCCTCTTGCACAAGAAGCATTGCCAGTCTATATGAAGGTGAATCAGTCTTCTGTGAAAGCGTCAGTTACAGCTTCTGAAATCCCTGTCTGTGTACGGCTCATCCCACGCTCTGAAAATAAACAGAATTATAAAACACCTTTAATGCCATAATTCGGCTTCACCCTATTGTGTTTATATATGTACGTGGACCGAGGGGGGCGGAGTCAGAAAGTTCATAGACTTTTGCCTTAACTTATTTAAATCAATTATACAATGCACAATAGTGTTGCTGTATTTGAAATAAATGTATATGGGACATATTTTGACAATTTTAGCAAGATACGTCGACTATTAAGAAAATAAGACACTTTGCATAGCAGTTAGATATGTTGGAGCAAAACGATGACGCATTCAACAAAAACACACATCAATATTTTAAACAGGTGCTTTTGTATCAAATTTACTGAGTCACTCCTTCTCAAAATACTCTCCTTCGTGGTCTATATATTTTTGCCACCATTTACACTGTTGAGTGAACATGTTAACGAAATCCGAAGATGGTATACTGGACAAAATTCTGTAAAACATGTTTTAATTCCAATGTCTTCAAATCAACTTCCAATTTGCTCTTTTTTAATGACTGATACCCAGCCATCTCAAAAACATTAATTTAAACACTAGAGCCCTTGAAACATTAGATTCATCATATATACTTTTGTTTCCCTGTTTGAGCAGGTGTGTTACCTAACATGGAGCAGAACTTTACGGAACTGTGGTAATCTGCGTGCTTATCCATTTTCAAGTGCCCCGATGTCAGTTTGTTTCAAACAAAATGGCATATCATAACATCATAATATTGACATCATTTTGAGATGCGCATAATTGGTGCCGATTCTTTAAAGGATGTAAACAAGCATATGATACAACACACATTGATATTTTTTATTTAAATATAAAACCCGTTATGGCAACGCTACACTTGTTTGAATAGTAGAGGTAGGAAAAAAGCAAAAACTGCCACAACTACGTAAATCGATGTTTCCATAGTTACTATAGAAAATAAACTAATGATGAAAACTTATCAAATTTTTGCAAAATTACTGCAAATATAAAGTGGCATAGGCTCCCTGATAAATAAAAAAGTTATGGCAAAAGTCTACAAACTTTCTGATCCCCCGTCGTGTGACAAGAGTAAACCACATGAATATTATCTTAATGAACATGACATAGACATTACCATCAATCAAGCAACAGTGTTTCTTTAATAGTGTTTATATATTATCAAAATAAGCATTTTAAACTGAAGACTTGAAGAGTTGGGTATATTGTTTTGTGTTGCTTTTTCTTCTTACAACAAAGAGCGCCATCTAGTATAGCATAATATACACCTTTTACAACATCTCCCTGTCCCTCTTGTTAGATAGAAGGTTTGTGTAACTTAAAACTTACTTTTCCAACAACGACTGATATATTACACTTGCTATACACATCAACATATCACAATAAAACATGGGTGTACTGTACATGTGGAAATTCAGACCCACAGCACAATATGTCCCTTCTTTCAAACAGATGAAATGGGCACAGACATATTTGTTTACTTTGTTTATTAATGGAGAAAGACCTCATACATGCATGTATGAATGTAGATTAATTAATTTACAAGAAGTTATGAAGAACCCCAATCCTCTGGCAAATATTCTCATAAAGAAATAAATAATCCATTTGTAACGGTTCATCCTTTGGTCAACCTTAGTCTGGACAGCGTATGCATAAAGGTTGATGTAGCAAGGTAGTATGTAGGTAGACAGATCTGGGGATGGGACAGGACATTACCAAAATATGAATCTTGGACTTAGACAGGACATGACATTACCAAAATATGAATCTTGGACTGAGACAGGACAGGACATTACCAAAATATGAATTTTGGACCGAGATGGGGCAAGACATTACCAAAATATGAATCTTGGACTGAAACAGGACAGGACATTACCAAAGTATGAATTTTGGACTGAGATGGGGCAGGACATTACCAAAATATGAATCTTGGACTGGAACAGGACAGGACATTACCAAAATATGAATTTTGGACTGAGACAGGACAGGACAGGATAGGACAGGATAGGACAGGACATTACCAAAATATGAATTTTGGACTGAGACAGGACAGGACAGGATAGGACAGGATAGGACAGGATATTACCAAAATATGAATTTTGGACTGAGATGGGGCAGGACATTACCAAAATATGAATTTTGGACTGATATGGGACAGGACATTACCAAAATATGAATTTTGGACTGAGATGGGGCAGGACATTACCAAAATATGAATCTTGGACTGAAACAGGACAGGACATTAACAAAATATGAATTTTGGACTGAGATGGGGCAGGACATTACCAAAATATGAATTTTGGACAGAGACGGGGCAGGACATTACCAAAATATGAATCATGGACTGAAACAGGACAGTTCATTACAAAAATATGAATTTTGGACTAAGATGGGGCAGGACATTTCCAAAATATGAATCTTGGACTGAAACAGGACAGGACATTACCAAAATATGAATTTTGGACTGAGATGGGGCAGGACATTACCAAAATATGAATCTTGGACTGAAACATGACACACAGGACATTACTTTAATATGAATTTTGGACTGAGATGGGACATGACATTACCAAAATATGAATCTTGGACTGAGATGGGGCAGGACATTACCAAAATATGAATCTTGGACTGAGACAGGACAGGACATTACCAAAATATGAATTTTGGACTGAGATGGGACAGGATATTACCAAAATATGAATCTTGGACTGAGACAGGACAGGACATTACCAAAATTTGAATTTTGGACTTAAACAGGACAGGACAGGAAATTACCAAAGTATAAATCTTGGACTGAGACAGGACAGGACATTACCAAAATATGAATTTTGGACTGAGATGGGGCAGGACATTACCAAAATATGAATCTTGGACTGAAACAGGACAGGACAGGACATTATCAAAATATGAAATTTGGACTGAAACAGGACAGGACAGGACATTACCATAATATGAATTTTGGACTGAGTTGGGGCAGGACATTACCAAAATATGAATCTTGGACTGAGACAGGACAGGACATTACCAAAATATGAATCTTGGACTGAGACAGGACAGGACAGGAAATTACCAAAGTATGAATTTTGGACTGAGATAGGACATGACATTTCCAAAATATGAATTTTAGACTGAAACAGGACAGGACAAGACATTACCAAAATATGAATCTTGGACTGAGACAGGACAGGACATTATCAAAATATGAATCTTGGACTGAGATAGGGCAGGACAGGACATTACCAAAATATGAATTTTGGACTGAGATAGGACATGACATTTCCAAAATATGAATTTTAGACTGAAACTGGACAGGACAGGACAATACCAAAATATTAATTTTGGACTGAGATGGGACAGGGCATTACCAAAATATGAGTTTTGGACTGAGACAGGACAGGACATTACCAAAATATGAATTTTGGACTGAGATGGGACAGGACATTACCAAAATATGAGTTTTGGACTGAGACAGGACAGGACAATACCTTAATATGAATTTTGGACTGAGATGGGACAGGATATTACCAAAATATGGAACAATTTACATATGAACAGTTACCTGATGTGATTCTCTTTTTGTGTTATCTTTGGTATTGATATGCATGGTATGAAATAATCCTCATAAATGTATATATAATTTTCTAATTACGCAACATGTGTTGTGTTCATGTATGAACATCTGCAATACTGAAATAAAACTATCTATCTATCTTTCTACATTCATGACACTACTACTTTGTACTGTGTCAGTTATACCTCGTGTATGCATACTCGTTGTGAGTCATTTTATTTTTATAAATGGACATATTTTGCAATATAAACAAATATTATGAGAGGTTATGATGTCAGAATTAAGCCAATGAAATCAACACCAAGTAGAATATGGCTTGCGATTTCTAGCATTTTAGCAGCAATTCAGTCTCATGGATGCGGGGGTACTAAAGTAGGATTTTATGTGGGGTACTACAGTATGATTTTATGTGGGGGTACTAAAGTAGGATTTTATGTGGGGGTACTAAAGTATGATTTTATGTATGGGTACTAAAGTAGGATTTTATGTAGGGGTACTAAAGTATGATTTTATGTATGATTTTATGTAGGGGTACTAAAGTATGATTTTATGTGGGGGTACTAAAGTAGGATTTTATGTATGGGTACTAAAGTATGATTTTATGTAGCGGTACTAAAGTATGATTTTATGTAGGGGTACTAAAGTATGATTTTATGTATGATTTTATGTAAGGGTACTAAAGTAGGATTTTATGTGGGGGTACTAAAGTAGGATTTTATGTAGGGGTACTAAAGTAGGATTTTAAACTCACTGACTTTACACATGATACATACATGCCCAACAAATAAAATTCATCAACCATTTAATAGCATGCAAGGATAATAATGACGGAAGAACAAACCAGTTGTGTTTGGTTTCTCTGTGGCAGTCTGGTCGTCCGTCTGTTTCTGTTCTCCGTCTTCCCCTTCATTTTCTTCATCTTCATTCTCCGCACCCAGTGGTGACAGAGTGATCGAGTTAAACTGACCTAGAGGCTCACCTAGGATACCAATTCTGAAGTGGCAAACATAGCAGAATCAATTTCAAAAAGCTTAAATAAATATCCTTAAATAACAGAGAGTTCTAAATAATTCAAATGAATTCCTACATTAACTTCCTTCATAGTTTATTATTTACAACTATTTCAATACATATCAGGACCATTTTTTATTATAATATTGATTAATTAAAATAAAACTCTTTCAGATAGTTACTATGGCAGTAATAAGTTTACAAACATATTATTTCACAAAATGTATGAATGGGACAGTATTGTAGTGGATATTGTGTTGGTCCCTCATGCCACAGGTTGCTGGCTCCATCCTCAGCTTGACTTGATGTGTCTAAAAAAACACACTCAGTACTGGTTCTACCCAAACAGTTGACAGAGAGTGGTTCATATGAGCTTTGAACTTCCCTTTCACCCTAAATAAACTAGTATAAACCAAAATGTATAACATCCCATTTAATCTTATGTCTACCAGGCATACACATACTTGAAGTTTTTCTTGTCAATAGTGAAACTTGTTTTGATCTGAGTCTGCTCATCATCGCTGTCCTCATGTCCAATTTTGGCCAGGGAACTAGACAACATAGAAATACAAAGTCTACAGCAAAACTAGAGACAGATTCTACTGCCAATATGATTAGGATCAACAACCAATACCAACAGTAACATATGTCTGTCTTCAAGCATCTTTTATATCAATCTAGTGGCTGGGATATGATATCACTGGAACTCAAAAAACTAGACATGTTGTAACATATGTCTGTCTTCAAACATCTTTTGTATCAATCAAGTAGGTGGGATATGATATCACCGGGACTCAAAAAACTAGACATGTAATAACATATGTCTCTCTTCAAGCATCTTTTGTATCAATCAAGTAGGTGGGATATGATATCACTGGGACTCAAAGAACTAGACATGTAGTAACATATGTCTGTCTTCAAGTATCTTTTGTATCAATCTAGTAGGTGGGATATGATATCACTGGGACTCAAAAAACTAGACATGTAGTAACATATGTCTCTCTTCAAGCATCTTTTGTATCAATCAAGTAGGTGGTATATGATATCACTGGGATTCAAAAAACTAGACATGTAGTAACATATGTCTGTCTTCAAGCATCTTTTGTATCAATCAAGTAGGTGGGATATGATATCACCGGGACTCAAAAAACTAGACATGTAGTAACATATGTCTCTCTTCAAGCATCTTTTGTATCAATCAAGTAGGTGGGATATGATATCACCGGGACTTAAAAAAACTAGACATGTAGTAACATATGTCTGTCTTCAAGCATCTTTTGTATCAATCTAGTAGGTGGGATATGATATCACTGGGACTCAAAAAACCAGATATGTAGTAACATAACATATGTCTGTATTCAAGCATCTTTTGTATCAATCTAGTAGGTGGGATATGATATCACTGGGATAAAAAAACTAGACATGTAGTAACATATTTCTGTCTTCAAGCAACTTTTGTATCAATCTAGTAGGTGGGACATGATATCACTGGGACTCAAAAAACTAGACATGTAGTAACATATGTCTGTATTCAAGCATCTTTTGTATCAATCTAGTAGGGGGATATGATATCACTGGGATAAAAAAAACTAGACATGTAGTAACATATGTCTGTCTTCAAGCAACTTTTGTATCAATCTAGTAGGAGGGACATGATATCACTGGGACTCAAAAAACTAGACATGTAGTAACATATGTCTATCTTCAAGCATCTTTTGTATCAATCTAGTAGGTGGGTTATAAAATCACTTGGACTCAAAAAACTAGACATATAGTAACATATGTCTGTCTTCAAGCAACTTTTGTATCAATCTAGTAGGTGAGACATGATATCACTGGGACTCAAAAAACTAGACATGTAGTAACATATGCCTGTCTTCAAGCACCTTTGTATCAATCTAGTAGGTGGGATATGATATCACTGGGACTCAAAAAACTAGACATGTAGTAACATATGTCTGTCTTCAAGCATCTTTTGTATCAATCTAGTATGTGGGATATGATATCACTGGGACTCAAAAAACTAGACATGTAGTAACATATGTCTCTTCAAGCATCTTTTGTATCAATCTAGTATGTGGGATATGATATCACTGGGACTAAAAAAACTAGACATGTAGTAACATATGTCTCTCTTCAAGCATCTTTTGTATCAATCTAGTAGGTGGGACATCATATCACTGGGACTCAAAAAACTAGACATGTAGTAACATATGTCTCTCTTCAAGCATCTTTTGTATCAATCTAGTAGGTGGGATATGATATCACTGGGACTCAAAAAACTAGACATGTAGTAACATATGTCTGTCTTCAAACATCTTTTGTATCAATCTAGTATGTGGGATATGATATCACTGGGACTCAAAAAAACAGACATGTAGTAACATATGTTTGTCTTCAAGCATCTTTTGTATCAATCTAGTATGTGGGATATGATATCACTGGGACTCAAAAAACTAGACATGTAGTAACATATGTCTGTCTTCAAGCATCTTTTGTATCAATCTAGTAGGTGGGATATGATATCACTGGGACTCAAAAAACCAGACATGTAGTAACATATGTTTGTCTTCAAGCATCTTTTGTATCAATCTAGTAGGTGGGACATGATATCACTGGGACTAAAAAAACTAGACATGTAGTAACATATGCCTGTCTTCAAGCATCTTTTGTATCAATCTAGTAGGTGGGATATGATATCACTGGGACTCAAAAAACTAGACATGTAGTAACATATGTCTGTCTTCAAACATCTTTTGTATCAATCTAGTAGGTGGGATATGATATCACTGGGACTAAAAAAACTAGACATGTAGTAACATATGTCTGTCTTCAAGAATCTTTTGTATCAATCTAGTAGGTGGGATATGATATCACTGGGACTCAAAAAACTAGACATGTAGTAACATATGTCTGTCTTCAAACATCTTTTGTATCAATCTAGTATGTGGGATATGATATCACTGGGACTAAAAAAACTAGACATGTAGTAACATATGCCTGTCTTCAAGCATCTTTTGCATCAATCTAGTAGGTAGGATATGATATCACCGGGACTCAAAAAACTAGACATGTAGTAACATATGTCTGTCTTCAAACATCTTTTGTATCAATCTAGTATGTGGGATATGATATCACTGGGACTCAAAAAAACAGACATGTAGTAACATATGTTTGTCTTCAAGCATCTTTTGTATCAATCTAGTAGGTGGGACATGATATCACTGGGACTCAAAAAACTAGACATGTAGTAACATATGTCTGTCTTCAAGCATCTTTTGTATCAATCTAGTATGTGGGACATGATATCACCGGGACTCAAAAAAACTAGACATGTAGTAACATATGTCTGTCTTCAAGCATCTTTTGTATCAATCTAGTAGGTGGGATATGATATCACTGGGACTCAAAAAACTAGACATGTAGTAACATATGTCTGTCTTCAAACATCTTTTGTATCAATCTAGTATGTGGGATATGATATCACTGGGATTCAAAAAAACTAGACATGTAGTAACATATGTCTGTCTTCAAGCATCTTTTGTATCAATCTAGTAGGTGGGACATGATATCACTGGGACTAAAAAAACTAGACATGTAGTAACATATGTCTGTCTTCAAGCATCTTTTGTATCAATCTAGTAGGTGGGACATGATATCACTGGGACTAAAAAAACTAGACATGTAGTAACATATGTCTGTCTTCAAGCATCTTTTGTATCAATCTAGTAGTTGGGACATGATATCACTGGGTCTCAAAATACTAGACATGTAGTAACATATGTCTCTCTTCAAACATCTTTTTTATCAATCTAGTAGGTGGGATATGATATCACTTGGACTCAAAAAACTAGACATGTAGTAACATATGTCTGTCTTCAAACAACTTTTGTATCAATCTAGTTGGTGGGATATGATATCACTGGGACTAAAAAAACTAGACATGTAGTAACATATGCCTGTCTTCAAGCATCTTTTGTATCAATCTAGTAGGTGGGATATGATATCACTGGGACTCAAAAAACTAGACATGTAGTAACATATGTCTGTCTTCAAGCATCTTTTGTATCAATCTAGTAGGTGGGATATGATATCACTGGGACTCAAAAAACTAGACATGTAGTAACATATGTCTGTCTTCAAGCATATTTTGTATCAATCTAGTAGGTGGGATATGATATCACTGGGACTCAAAAAACTAGACATGTAGTAACATATGTCTGTCTTCAAACATCTTTTGTATCAATCTAGTATGTGGGATATGATATCACTGGGACTCAAAAAAACAGACATGTAGTAACATATGTTTGTCTTCAAGCATCTTTTGTATCAATCTAGTAGGTGGGATATGATATCACTGGGACTCAAAAAACTAGACATGTAGTAACATATGTCTGTCTTCAAGCATCTTTTGTATCAATCTAGTAGGTGGGATATGATATCACTGGGACTCAAAAAACTAGACATGTAGTAACATATGCCTGTCTTCAAGCATCTTTTTTATCAATCTAAGTAGGTGGGACATGATATCACTGGGACTCAAAAAACTAGACATGTAGTAACATATGTCTGTCTTCAAGGATCTTTTGTATCAATCTAGTAGGTAGGATATGATATCACTGGGACTCAAAAAACTAGACATGTAGTAACATATGTCTGTCTTCAAGCATCTTTTGTATCAATCTAGTAGGTGGGATATGATATCACTGGGACTCAAAAAACTAGACATGTAGTAACATATGTCTGTCTTCAAGCATCTTTTGTATCAATCTAGTAGGTGGGATATGATATCACTGGGACTAAAAAAACTAGACATGTAGTAACATATGTCTGTCTTCAAGCATCTTTTGTATCAATCTAGTAGGTGGGATATGATATCACTGGGACTCAAAAGAAATAGGCATGTAGTAACATATGCCTGTCTTCAAGAAAGTCTAGTGTGGGACCCTGCAGGGCTCATTTCACTAACATTGGTGAGTCTTAGATTTTTGTACAAACTTTGAAACTAAGTTCCGATCAGTTTTCTGAAGAGTTTTCTTTTCTTGAAGGCTTGTGAGTGTTTAAATCATGATTTTAGTCAAACAACAAATGCATTTAATAATAATTCCGAAGGACAATTTGCCGAAAGACAGGGTGCATTATGCAACCACTGGCATTAAAATTTCTGTTTTGCTTTTCTCCTTGAGTCACTGCACATATATTTCACAATTTTATATAAACTAAATAAAAAATGTTTATTTTGTTAATGTTTTATTTCTTATCTACACAATATTTCTTAAATTGAAGATAAGATATCTTTTGTGAATTCTCAAAACTAACACTTTGTAATCATACACATATTTCAAATAAAATTCCTGCATAGCAGCCGCCGTACAAGTCAGTCAAGTTTGATTGCCAGAACAAAAAAACATTTGAAGCACTCCACCTATGTTTTGCTGCAGACATTGAAAAGTAAGTCTTGAATATATGACAAAAATGAAGTTACGCTGTGGGGGAATTTAGTTAATTATATTAAATTTTCTCACAGGCTCACCAAAAAAAAGCAAGATTTGCAGCCAACTAACTTTCATAAACAATTCATGGTCATTGCTACAAAACAAATCACAGTCACTTGTCTTAAATCTTAATTTTTCACCCTCATGCCTCCAACTTCCCTGTTTATAATGCATTGTTTGGTGTTTCACACAGCTGTCAACTAATGATATCATGATAAGGTCTATTTGAGACAGTTTTAAATGGATGCCAACCTGAAGTTTCATATCTCAGATACATATCATGTAGGGAATATCATATCTCAGATACATATCATGTAGGGAGTATCATATCTCAGATACATATCATGTAGGGAATATCATATCTCAGATACATATCATGTAGGGAGTATCATATCTCAGATACATATCATGTAGGGAGTATCATATCTCAGATACATATCATGTAGGGAGTATGATATACATATCATGTAGGAAGTATCATATCTCAGATACATATCATGTAGGGAGTATCATATCTCAGATACATATCATGTAGGGAGTATGATATACATATCATGTAGGAAGTATCATATCTCAGATACATATCATGTAGGGAGTATCATATCTCAGATACATATCCTGTAGGAAGTATCATATCTCAGATACATATCATGTAGAAAGTATCATATCTCAGATACATATCATGTAGAGAGTATCATATCTCAGATACATATCATGTAGGAAGTATCATATCTCAGATACATATCATGTAGGGAGTATCATATCTCAGATACATATCCTGTAGGAAGTATCATATCT
The DNA here is from genome assembly GCA_029582155.1 of Panopea generosa. NCBI lineage: Eukaryota > Metazoa > Mollusca > Bivalvia > Adapedonta > Hiatellidae > Panopea > Panopea generosa. Next base: position 59,907,127 of record CM055897.1, read on the forward strand.
CAGATACATATCCTGTAGGGAGTATCATATCTCAGATACATATCATGTAGGGAGTATCATATCTCAGATACATATCCTAGTAGGGAGTATCATATCTCAGATACATATCATGTAGGGAGTATCATATCTCAGATACATATCATGTAGGAAGTATCATATCTCAGATACATATCATGTAGGAAGTATCATATCTCAGATACATATCATGTAGGGAGCTCAGATACAGAGAAATTATACTTCTGAAAGTAAAATGACTGTGATTCTCCCAAAATGAAAATGAACAGCTTAAACAACAGCCTTTGTCTTATGATTTTAACAGAAAATTGGCAGTAAGAATATGAATATTTGAATGCCATATAGTTGTTAAATCAAGCATATGCTATTGAAAGTGCTCAAATGTGGGTTAGCTTAACATGTGTCTTTTCAAAATGGAATCCTCTTTATAATTCACCAACATAATTTATTCCTGGTCAAGTTGCTCGAAGCTCTGTTAGCGTAATGCTCTGTTAAGAGAAATAGTGTATGTAGAATATATTTAAAATGCAAAGTTTTCATATCAAGTACAATGGGTTACAGAAGTAAAATGACATTTTGTTACTATTGCCAGTAAATTGTTATCTTCTATGGATTAATTCCCAAGCTACCATTATTCGAAAACTCATCTTAAGATGCTTTGAACAGCTCGACCCAGAAGCTTAAGCTGACAGAGGAGACACCTAGCTCCAGCTCAAACCCACACACCCTTTAATGGGTAAAGTAATTACAGCATGTGATCACCATAGATGAGGGAACTACACATGTTGCAACAGCAATTAAAATAAACATTTAGTTTCAGATATATTGTCAAACCTGTCTTAAACAGGCAGTCAAGGAAAGGAGCAAAAGTGGCCTTTTTAAGACAGGTTGTTGCTTGATACAGGTTAATTTGCTCTGAAAGCATAGCAAAAAGAACAAAATACGCATTTCAGACAAGTGGCCACATCTTTACTGAGTTAATAAAGTTTGCTAGCCCCCTGATATTTAAATTAGAATTGACAGAATCCAGAGCATGCTTACAGAACAACTTGAAAATACAGATGGATAAATCTGATAACACAAGGAATACCATTATAAATGTTCCACTTCAAAATTGTAAATAATGTTATCTTCTTACTTTGGCGACAGTGGGCGTGTTCTTTTAAACAACCAATGGGCTTCCTCCTTTGGTGATGGTAGTATAGCGACAATCGCTGGTGATCTTTGTCTAGAAAAAAAAGTTGCAAAAATATATAAAATTCCAGTAACACTGAGTCTTCTGAAATATAAGATATTGAAAACAGATATGTCTTTCTCAGCATATTGCAAAGATATGCAGTAACAAGTTTTCTCTAGTACAGCAGGTCAATAAATACCTTAGAAAACTGAACCTTAGAAAACTGAATATATGTGACAACTTACTTCATGTTGTTTCATGTTCTAATATTGTATCAAGCTAGTAATATACCTACATTTTAGTACTGTGGTGAAAGTTCATGTAGCCTGATCCAAATCAAAGCTATACCAAGTTTATATAGCCTGGTCCAAATCATAGCTATACCAAGTTTATATAGCCTGGTCCAAATCATAGCTATACCAAGTTTATATAGCCTGTTCCAAGTCATAGCTATACTAAATTTATATAGCCTGGTCCAAATTATAGCTATACCAAATTTATATAGCCTGGTCCAAATCATAGCTATACTGAGTTTATAAAGCCTGGTCCAAATCATAGCTATACCAAGTTAATATAGCCTGTTCCAAGTCATAGCTATACTAAATTTATATAGCCTGGTCCAAATTATAGCTATACTGAGTTTATATAGCCTGGGCCATCTCATAGCTACACAAAGTTTATATAGCCTGGTCCAAGTCATAGCTTTACCAAGTTTATATAGCCTGGTCCAAACATAACTATATCAAGTTTATATAGCCTGATCCAAAACATAGTTATACAAAGTTAATATAGCTTGATCCAAATCATAGCTAAACCAAGTTTATATAGCCTGGTCCAAAACAAAGCTATACCAATTTTATATAGCCAATATCAAAACCATAGCTTTACCAAGATTATATAGCCAAATCTTAGCTACACCAAGTTAATATAGCTTGGTCCAAATCATAACTATGCCAAGTTCATATAATTAATATTCAAATTATAGCTATATCAAGTTAATTTAGCCAATATCCAAATCATAGCTATACCAAGTTTATATAGCCTAATCCAAAACATAGCTATACCAAGTTTTTATAGGCATTATTCAAATCATAGCTAAACCAAGTTTATATAGCCTAATCCAAAACATAGCTATACCAAGTTAATATAGTCAATATCCAAGTCATAGCTATGCCAAGTCTATATAGTCAATATCCAAATCATAGCTATACCAGGTTTACAGAGTCAATATCCAAATCATAGCTATACCAAGTTTATATAGCCAATATCCAAATCATAGCTATACCATGTTTATATAGTCAATATCCAAATCAAAGCTAGACCAAGTTTATATAATCAGTTTCCAAATCATAGCTTTACAAAGTTTATTCAATGTATAACCATGTGCAAATTATAGCTATACCAAGTTGACAGAGCTAATATCTAAATCATAGCTATAGCAAGTTTATATAGCTTGGTCCAAATCATAGCTATACCATGTTTATATAGTCAATATCCAAATCATAGCTATACAAAGTTTATAGAGTCAATATCCAAATCATAGCTATGTCATGTTTATATAGCCAATATCCAAATCATAGCTATACAAAGTTTATGAAGTCAATATCCAAATCATAGCTATACCAAGTTTATACAAGGTATAACCATGTGAAAAGCATAGCTTTACCAAGTTTACACAGCTTATATCTAAATCATAGCTATAGCAAGTTTATATAGCTTGGTCCAAATCATAGCTATACCATTATTATATGGTCAATATCCAAATCATAGCTATACCAAGTTTATACAGTCAATATCCAAATCATAGCTATGTCATGTTTATATAGCCAATATCCAAATCATAGCTATACCAAGTTTATAAAGCTTATATCCAAATCATAGCTATACCAAGTTTATATAGTCAATATCCAAATCATAGCTATACCATGTTTATATAATCAATATCCAAATCATAGTTATACCAAGTTTATATAGTCAATTTCCCAATCATAGCTATACCAAGTTTATACAATGTATAACCATGTGCAAATTATAGCTATACCAAGTTTATAGAGTCAATATCAAAATCATAGCTATGTCATGTTTATATAGCCAATATCCAAATAATAACTATACCATGTTTATAAAGTCAATATCCAAAGCATAGCTATACCAAATTTATATAGCCAATATCTAAATCATAGCTTTACCAAGTTCATAGTCATAATCTAAATCATAGATATAGCAAGTTTATATAGCCAATATCCAAATCATAGCTTTATTAAGATTATATAATCAATATCCAAATCATAGCTTTACCAAGATTATATAGTCAAAATCCAAATCATAGCTATACCAAGATTATATAGTCAATATCCAAATCATAGCTATACAAAGTTTATAGAGTCAATATCCAAATCATAGCTATGTCATGTTTATATAGCCAATATCCAAATCATAGCTATACAAAGTTTATGAAGTCAATATCCAAATCATAGCTATACCAAGTTTATACAAGGTATAACCATGTGAAAAGCATAGCTTTACCAAGTTTACACAGCTTATATCTAAATCATAGCTATAGCAAGTTTATATAGCTTGGTCCAAATCATAGCTATACCATTATTATATGGTCAATATCCAAATCATAGCTATACCAAGTTTATACAGTCAATATCCAAATCATAGCTATGTCATGTTTATATAGCCAATATCCAAATCATAGCTATACCAAGTTTATAAAGCTTATATCCAAATCATAGCTATACCAAGTTTATATAGTCAATATCCAAATCATAGCTATACCATGTTTATATAATCAATATCCAAATCATAGTTATACCAAGTTTATATAGTCAATTTCCCAATCATAGCTATACCAAGTTTATACAATGTATAACCATGTGCAAATTATAGCTATACCAAGTTTATAGAGTCAATATCAAAATCATAGCTATGTCATGTTTATATAGCCAATATCCAAATAATAACTATACCATGTTTATAAAGTCAATATCCAAAGCATAGCTATACCAAATTTATATAGCCAATATCTAAATCATAGCTTTACCAAGTTCATAGTCATAATCTAAATCATAGATATAGCAAGTTTATATAGCCAATATCCAAATCATAGCTTTATTAAGATTATATAATCAATATCCAAATCATAGCTTTACCAAGATTATATAGTCAAAATCCAAATCATAGCTATACCAAGATTATATAGTCAATATCCAAATCATAGCTATACAAAGTTTATAGAGTCAATATCCAAATCATAGCTATGTCATGTTTATATAGCCAATATCCAAATCATAGCTATACAAAGTTTATGAAGTCAATATCCAAATCATAGCTATACCAAGTTTATACAAGGTATAACCATGTGAAAAGCATAGCTTTACCAAGTTTACACAGCTTATATCTAAATCATAGCTATAGCAAGTTTATATAGCTTGGTCCAAATCATAGCTATACCATTATTATATGGTCAATATCCAAATCATAGCTATACCAAGTTTATACAGTCAATATCCAAATCATAGCTATGTCATGTTTATATAGCCAATATCCAAATCATAGCTATACCAAGTTTATAAAGCTTATATCCAAATCATAGCTATACCAAGTTTATATAGTCAATATCCAAATCATAGCTATACCATGTTTATATAATCAATATCCAAATCATAGTTATACCAAGTTTATATAGTCAATTTCCAAATCATAGCTATACCAAGTTTATACAATGTATAACCATGTGCAAATTATAGCTATACCAAGTTTATAGAGTCAATATCAAAATCATAGCTATGTCATGTTTATATAGCCAATATCCAAATAATAACTATACCATGTTTATAAAGTCAATATCCAAAGCATAGCTATACCAAATTTATATAGCCAATATCTAAATCATAGCTTTACCAAGTTCATAGTCATAATCTAAATCATAGATATAGCAAGTTTATATAGCCAATATCCAAATCATAGCTTTACTAAGATTATATAATCAAAATCCAAATCATAGCTTTACCAAGATTATATAGTCAAAATCCAAATCATAGCTATACCAAGTTTATATAGTCAATATCCAAATAGCTGATACTGAGATTGCATACCCATAAGTTTGCAACAAAGTTATACTTAGATTGCATACTCAGTTTACATAGTCCAGTCACTAAATTAGTTCCTCAATAAAATTGATAAACTTAGTTTTAAGATTAACTGTTATAAACTAACACCAATGCCCCAATAATTGATTGGAAACAATTTTTTTTACCAAAAATTTAGTTGACCAACATTAACAAATATCAAACATAGTTTGTATTTTATAACTATACAGGTCCAAATAAAATAACATTTAAAGAACATAGAACCCTTATTGACTGGAAACCATTTTTTTTACTTCAGATGCACAGCAAACGGACCAATGAAAAGGTGAACAGGGCCAATACTTAATGCCCCTTCACCATTCTGGAATGGCGGGGGCACAATAAAGGGTTTTATTCAAATGTCTGAAATCATAAAATTCCCAGTTGAAGAACTTCTGCAGCATTGTTCAATTGTTTTCTTTCATGTTTTTTTTTTATAATATTTTGTGGTTACGCAATTTAGATTTTACGATACAAAATGAAGAAATCCACTTCTACTTACTGAATTATTGACTTTATAGCTGGCCTTTTCCTGTAAGACAAGAACCAAAATAAATAAACCATCATTACTGCAGATTCATGATTAAAACGTGATATAAACACAACAGGATTCAGGCATTTCCACCAAAACTCAAGTACCATTGCAGATAAACATCACAATAAGGCGCAACAAGTTTCGTAAATATTCGTAATATTTCTGGTTCACTAGAAGACAAATAAAACCTTTGTTTTTTACTTTAGTTATATGTATTTCCGGCAAACATTCTTAATAGATTAATCACATACCATGACATTGTTTACTTAAATATGACAGTCTCTGTTGCTAAGATATTTGTGGGGGTCAAAATAAATCTTGAATTATGAATAAATTATATTCGCTTTTTTTAATTTAGATATATTGATATCTTTGAAAAAGATTAGCTCACTTAACAATTCCATCAAATCATCAAAAGTAAGATTTTAAATAATTTTCTTTTTATCATCACTCTTTCAGGTATATCAGTTAATAAGATACACAGATAATATAAATGTGAAAATAATTCAGGGGAGTTAATTACGGATGAAGTCGTCTGTACTCGGCAGGAGTTAACTTCTTCTCTACTTTGACTTCTTTCTTGCCACCATCATTCAGTTCTTTTTTCTCAATCTCCTTTTCTGGTAAAGAAACAAAGCAATAACACACAGTAGGTTAATGAAACTTACATGAATTTAGTCAACGAGAAGCAGTTTTATCTAGTCAATGCATAACCTTACTAAAAATAAATAAAAACGAATTAGAAATATTGGCATGATAAATAGAATACCATGCAAGTTGTCTAATAATATCAACTCTATAAATAAACTAGTAACTAGTCAATTACTCACATAAAGTTTTTCTACAGAGATGGGCTCGAACCCACAACCTCGGTGGTGAGAGGTCAGGGATCTCGAGACAGCGCCCTAAACCACTCCGCCAGTGAGAGGACTCTAACTGAATACCATGGAACCATTAGGCCATGAATTTGGACTTTGCAGGTTTGAATCTTATCATAATAATCAATGTGGCAATTTTCTGCTTCAGCAGTGGAATTATCTGCTAGCATCTAATCTAAACAGTATATATATCACCCTCCATTCCACATGCCCTTGGACCATAAATCAAAGTGGTTGAGTTTTCAACCATTTAAAATAAAAGATTCATCGAGATTCTATTAATCTGCAGGTGTTGATTAAGATTAATTTATTTCAGCTTGATTGTGAAGTGCACTCAGAGCTTTTATGAACCAATCTTAAGTCTTTTTCCTGGGTGAAACCTGAATACTGGGTTTTATTTTGGAGAGGTCATGGATCAAGTTTGGTTTCAAACTAGCGACCTCTGGCATGGACCGCCAAGATCCTATCCATTTCCCCACCACCCCATTTATCTTAATATCTTGATGACCAACAACATATTTTACATTTGGTTAAGAGTTCAAAGAGTTATTTTACATTAATGCACATGTCAATGTTAAACATGAAGATTTAACATAAGGTAAGTTTTTTTGTAAGTACCGGTACATTTGTATATTCTTCCCTAACACACCTATTCTTGTACACTGAGCCAACAGTATGCATCAATGTTATCAAGATATTAATAATTATACAACTATCTGAAGTACAACTTGGCAACCTCTATCATACATGTTAATGTTATCTTTTCTGCAAATTAAAACCTCTATTTCATTCTACGCATATGCATCCTGGAATTATTTTTCATTTTATAAGCTACAGTTTCAAAATTACCACTAAAATAATATTGAAGCTCTGCCATTGGTCAATAACAAACATATAACAGCAGTTAATTTTATAATAACTAAAGAAGACAGGCTTCATTTTTTATGACAATTGTATAACACATTGTTACTTTATTTATAATTTAAGAAATCTACAAAGTCTCAAACTAGGCAGATGAAATATAAACCCTGATGGTCTGCAGTGGTTTGATGAGGTAGTGTATTACATCAAGGACTGGAGGGTCATATGTTCACACCAAAGACTGGAGGGTCATAGGTCAATCCTGCCATTGTCTCAAGCACTGATAGATCAGAGGCCGTGGATTGGATATGTGTTTAGCCCTCAAGCAAGATATTTTATCACTGAATTATGCTTAGCATTGGTTCTACTAATGAAGACTTCAAGTGTGTTTTGTATCAGATGTAAAAAAAATAAACTAATTCTCAGGATCTTGTGTTCATGAGTAGTGTAAGAACTTGTAAATATCCATGAAGACATCCAGTCTGATTTGTATTTCATGTTTGACTTGCTTACAATCAACATTAAGTTGTAACTGCTATAAAACACATGTGACCAAGTTACACATCACCTCACTGACAACATCCTTCCACTTTAATAGTATACTTAATTGGATATCAAATGTATATCAAGATCTAGACGTGTGCTTTACATTAGAAAATACAATATCGGAAATCCTGAGTACGGCATCCATTGTAACAGGAGGTGTAACCACAAGAATGCATTAATCAAATGATCACTTGTTCACATTAACCACAATGCAGCTTAATTTATATTCATAATTGTCAATGAAAACGGCATAAAAATAGAAAACCACAAATATTCACTGATTGTAAAGACAACAAAATCAATTCATAAATTCAATTAATAAAATCAGGACTTGTACTTAGTGTCCCTAAATTAAGCAACAAGGTATTTATCATGTAGTATGGGTGTGTCGTTAATTCCCATAAGATATAACAAGAGGTCCAGAATGGCCTGTATCACTCTACTTGTTCATTGTTTGTTGGTATGTTACTTATTTCAGCAATATTTCAGCTGTACTACGGCAGTTGGCACATCTAATCATCATTCCTGGGAACTGCTTGGTGGTTGACCAGTACTAGACACACCTAATCTGTGCAAGTGACTACTTCCTCACATATTTAGGAGTGGGGAGAACATGACTGTAGAACAAAGTTCATGAGTTTTTCATGGTCAATAATATTTTGACTAAGTTTGATCACAAGCCAATGAATACTAATGGTACTAGAGTGTTTCCAATGCAAATATCAGTAGTTTTCAATTATTAGAGTTATTTTTCATCAAATAAAGCCAGTTCAAAAATACATCCTAGCTTTAATGCTTATTAACATCCTCACACAGTTAAGTCAAGATGGGATCAGAATTAAAGGTGCTGCAGTGTCATAAGTCGTTTATCAGCATTTTTCAATGATTCAAGGGCCATAACTCTGTTATTTTTGGTCCAATCTGGCTTGTTCTAAAAGTTGCAAGCTTTCATGGAAAATTTAAATATCCTGAGCAAGTTTGATCAGAATTGGATGAAAACTAAAGGTGCTACAATGTTTACGTAAAAAGGTAACAAATGGAAGAAAGGTGGCTGATGGACAAATTACAATGAGATAAACACTTCTGGTCTATGGCCAGTCAAGCTAACAAGACTACCATAGTGGTCTCTAGACAAAATTAGTCTTTTACCAGATGTTTATCAGTACAAAATAATGGCACTTTAGGAGATATGTATTAAATGTTGTGTTATATGAAACAGGGTTGACAAAAAATACCTTCTGGTGCATTTTTTACTCTGATGGCAGGGTTGAAGGTGTCTGACCTGAGCATCCTGTAACAAACATAATTACATAACATTGGTAAACTTAAAAGTTGCAATAGCACAATTTGTCACATAGTATTGAATTGAACTGAATTTCAAGCCATTGTTTGATATGTATTTAATTATCATATAGCTACTGTGTAAGACTACTGAATATTTAATAGACAATGCACAAAAGGTCAATCATTACAGTATTTGTGATGATTCAAGGGCCATAACTCAGACATTAATTGTAAGATGTGGCCAGTTAATAATGTGTCTAAGATATCATGGTTATACAGCTTCTGTGCGAGTTTGGAGAAGATTCAATGAAAAATGCAGGTGCTAGAGTGTAGTTAACACATGGACAGATGACATTCATTAATCTTGTTATACTTTTGGCATGTCTGAGAAAAAGAGTGACATTTTGATAATTACTGGTGACATAACATATGGAAAAGTGAAGTGAAGATATAGTTATGATTAGTGACATAATGTTTACAATGATGTCAGAGATGATATCTGGAGGCCTACCCCTCATGACCACTATTACATATCAATACAAACCATTAATAAAACTAGAATAAATGTTCTCTTTTTAATAATGAATTAATCATAACCAAAACTCATTTTTTAGTGGTAAAGTGTCAGTCTCGCATGCAGAAGGTTATGGGTTCTATCCCCAGTTTGGTCATATCAAAGGCTTGAAAAAGGTACTAGAAGCTTCCTCGCTTGATGCTCAGCATTAAGAGAATAGTTCTAGGTCTGGTTGGCCCTGGGTGTCAGTAAAATGTAACTGGGTGGGGTATCATACCATGCATCTATAGCATTGTACTACATTGTGGCATACTCTCTCTGTTGTGATATAACTGAATTTTTTTTTAAAAGTGGTCTTGAATGCCATACAACTACCCTTTTAATGAAGTAATATCACTATGAAAACGCTCTGTTACACTATGTTGCATTAGGCAGCACCTGGCTTCCGTTTCACCAACATATCTAAATATATACTTAAATATCTAAAAAACTTAAATCTATTAAGCATCCAGGGGATCATGATTTTAGACTGGCTCAAGAAAAATGCAGTCCAGGTTTCATTGACATTCATTTAAAAAATTATATAACCAGTCTAAGTTAAGTTAAGTTAAGTTTCTAAGTATTTAAGTAAAACTTAAGAAAATCTTGGTGCAATAGAAGCTGATTGTCATTTTAAGCTTTTAACGTTAAAAATGTCATACCTCCCAACTTCTTTCTTCACATTTTCAAAGTCCTTCCGTCTAAATGTGATCCACACCACAAAGGTACAGAAGGAGTACAATGTCTGAAAAAGATTTGTAAATACTATTAGAGAGAATGGTGTCGGTGAGAATAACCAACATGGATGAATGGTACGGTATGGATAATTGAAATAAATGCATGGTATCATTGATGAATACATGACTTTAGAGAGATTAAACGAAACAAATGTATGCATCAGTATCAGAAAGAATAACTCAATTGTCAAGTACCCATTGTATCAGAAGAATAACTCAATCGTCAAGTACCCATAGTATCAGAAAGAATAACTCAATTGTCAAGTACCCATTGTATCAGAAAAAATAACTCAATTGTCAAGTACCCATAGTATCAGAAAGAATAACTCAATCGTCAAGTACTCATGGTATCAGAAAGAATAACTCAATTGTCAAGTACCCATTGTATCAGAAAGAATTACTCAATTGTCAAGTACCAATTGTATCAGAAAGAATAACTTAACTGTCAAGTACCCATTGTATCAGAAAGAATAACTAAATTTTCAAGTACCCATTGTATCAGAAAGAATAACTTAATTGTCAAGTACCCATTGTATCAGAAAGAATAACTCAATTGTCAAGTACCCATTGTATCAGAAAGAATAACACAATTGTCAAGTACTCGTGGTATCAGAAAGAATAACTCAGTTGTCAAGTACCCATTGTATCAGAAAGAATAACTCAATTGTCAAGTTCCCATTGTATCAGAAAGAATAACTTAATTGTCAAGTAGCCATGGTATCAAAGAGAATAACTCAAATTGTCAAGTACCCATGGTCAGAAAAAATAACTCAGTTGTCAAGTATCCATGGTATCGGTGAAAACAATTGTCAAGTTTTCATGGTATCAGACAAAACAATTGTCAAGTTTCCATGGTGTCAGTGAAAACAATTGTCAATAATCCATAGTATCAGACAAAACAATTGTCAAGTACCCATAGTATCAGTGAAAACAATTGTCAAGTATTCATGGTATCAGACAAAACAATTGTCAAGTATCCATGGTTTTAGTGAAAACAATTGTCAAGTATCCATGGTATCAGACAAAACAAGTGTCAAGTATCCATGGTATCAGTGAAAACAATTGTCAATTATCCATGGTATCAGACAAAACAGTTGTCAAGTATCAATGGTATCATTTGAAACAATTGTCAAGTATCCATGGTATCGGATAAAACAATTGTCAAGTACCCATAGTATCAGTGAAAACAATTGTCAAGTATTCATGGTATCAGACAAAACAATTGTCAAGAATCCATGGTATCAGTGAAAACAATTGTCAATTATCCATGGTATCAGACAAAACAGTTGTCAAGTATCCATGGTCAGAAAAAATAACTCAGTTGTCAAGTATCCATGGTATCATTGGAAACAATTGTCAAGTATTCATGGTATCAGACAAAACAATTGTCAAGTATCCATGGTATCAGACAAAACAATTGTCAAGTACCCACAGTATCAGTGAAAACAATTGTCAAGTATTCATGGTATCAGACAAAACAATTGTCAAGTATCCATGGTATCAGTGAAAACAATTGTCAAGTATCCATGGTATCAGACAAAACAATTGTCAAGTATCCATGGTATCAGTAAAAACAATTGTCAATTATCCGTGGTATCAGACAAAACAGTTGTCAAGTATCCATGGTATCATTGGAAACAATTGTCAAGTATCCATGGTATCAGACAAAATATTGTCAAGTACCCATAGTATCAGTGAAAACAATTGTCAAGTACTCATGTTATCAGACAAAACAATTGTCAAGTATCCATGGTATCAGTGAAAACAACTGTCAAGTATCAATGGTATCTGTGAAAACAATTGTCAAATTTGCATGGTATCAGTAAAAACAATTGTCAAATTTGCATGGTATTCATGAAAACAATTGTCAAATTTCATGGTATTCATGAAAATAATTGTCAAATTTGCATGGTATCAGTAAAAACAATTGTCAAATTTGCATGGTATACATGAAAACAATTGTCAAATTTGCATGGTTTCAATGAAAATAATTGTCAAATTTGCATGGTATCAGTAAAAACAATTGTCAAATTTGCATGGTATTCATGAAAACAATTGTCAAATTTGCATGGTATTCATGAAAATAATTGTCAAGTTTGCATGGTATTCGTGAAAACAATGGTTAAATGTGCATGGTATTCATGAAAACAATGGTCAAATTTGCATGGTATTTGTGAAAACAATTGTCAAATTTGCATGGTATTTGTGATAACAATTGTCAAATTTGCATGGTATCAGTGAAAATAATTGTCAAATTTGCATGGTATTCGTGAAAACAATTGTCAAATTTGCATGGTATCAGTGAAAATAATTGTGAAATTTGCATGGTATCAGTGAAAATAATTGTGAAATTTGAATGGTTTTCGTGAAAACAATTGTCAAATTTGCATGGTATTTGTGATAACATTTGTCAAATTTGCATGGTATCAGTGAAAACAATTGAGATGTGTGAAAGATATGAGTGAGAACAATTGATATGACACTGAATAAAATGCGAGACAATCTAAAAACCTAACAGTTACAGACTAGTAATGTGACATGGGTGCCCCTACATCAGATACAAAATTACACCAAAAATTAAATCGAAAAGGGGCCATAACACCTGTTTAAAACTGACAAATATTGACCAAACTCTAACTGTATTCTATAATCATACAGCTACACACCAAACACTACTTACAAACATGGATCCTTTGAAATGAATATGATTATATTACCAAACACTTAGTTGAAAAAGGGTCATAGAAAATGGACCAATGCTGACCAATATCAAACTCAATACAGCTCAATATCAGTCATACAGCTAAACACGTTAGGAAACCATTTGTTATATATATATATATATGGCATATCCAGTTTTACTGGTGGAGGAAGACCTCAGACTGATTCAGACTGAGTAGAACCACCATCCTTCCGCAAGTAACTTGAATTTTTCTTACATAAAGTTTTTGGAGCCAGTGGGACTCAAACCTATGACCTTAGTGGTGAGAGGTGAGAGATCTTGAGAAGGCGCCTTAGACCACTTGGACACGGAGTTACACACTAAATACAATGGATTATTTAGAAGTAGACTTTTAGAAGTAGTTGATCATAAACCAAATTGATGAGGTAACACTTAATGCCTGAATGGAGGAGACATACAATCCTATATACAATGTGCTACATTAATCAAGTTAATCCTGTAGTTGTCATACCTCAAACATAGCCCTATCCTTGTCTGTGGCTGATACGCGGGACCTGCAAAACATCAAACGATTGGAAATCACCTTTATTACACTTGCATGCACATACATTAATTACCAGATTAGCTTAATTGTTAGAAATGAGCCATGTTGACTTTCCAGATACTCAAACAAGTACCCAACAAACAATGCCCTCATGCACCATTCAAATCTAATTAATTAAATATTCATTACTGTGTACAACATAACTAATAAACATGCTAATCATCAATTAAAGTACCATTAATAAACAAATTTAATTCTAGGGGTTGTGCCATGTAGGTGACCTCTAGCTGTACTGATGCAGTACAAATGCTAATGGAGGCCCTAAATTGCTCACCTTTTACATGAGAGGTAAGGAAACACTATAAACGGGCCACTTTAAAAATTGACTGTGGGCACTGCCATATTGAAATGTCACAATCACATGTTAAAAACACTTGCATAAGGAGGTCGCCGTTACTTTTCAAAATAGCGCTGTATGGGATTGGAGCGGTAGTAAAATCAGGCCAGATTCCTGCTGACCAGCCATTTTCTGGCTGCGATTATAAAGCAAATGCAATGTGTAAGAATGATTGTGGCATTTTAATGCACTTATTTATAGTGCTTTATAGGATTGGGTGGTACTAAAATCAGGCCAGGTTCAGGCTGACTGGCCATTTTCTAGCTGCAATTAAAAGGCAAATGCGTTGTGTGTTATAATGATTGTGGCATTTCAATGCACTAATTTGAAATCATTACGAATTGCCATTTGTATGTTTAATCACAAAATATTGAAAAATAAAATAAAAATCATATAGGTCTTGAAACTTAAAGTTTTCACAATTTTTTCGCTATTTTTTTGACAAATTCTCGCAGAGATAATGTAAATCATTCGCAAATAACCATGTTTAAAAAGATTATGATATGCTGAACTGATAACAATGAAAATATTAACAAATTCAAGAAGCTACAATTGTTTCCTTTGCTCAAAACAACAAAAGGACATAAAATTTCTTTGAAAACAAGAGGTTGCTACTAACGTGGTCATATCCCCCCTGCCACCTTGTTACTCCCTAGAGGCATTTCCAGAGAAGTGGATTTAAATTATTCAAATTGAAAAAGTCGTTGAGCACAGAAATCACATGTGAATGTCGCAAACTGAAAATAAGTAGCTGACTGTAATATGACACATTGTCTTGTCCCAGTGAGCATTGG
This sequence comes from Panopea generosa, assembly GCA_029582155.1. Classification (NCBI taxonomy): domain Eukaryota; kingdom Metazoa; phylum Mollusca; class Bivalvia; order Adapedonta; family Hiatellidae; genus Panopea; species Panopea generosa. The sequence goes on from CM055897.1 coordinate 59,922,267, forward strand.
TGTGATGTTCTAAAATGAACCAAAAATATGTAAGTTATAACCCAAAAATAAAACAAAAACTATCTTTGACGAACAGACCTAACTCATTCGCATGACACACCGTCTTGGGCTGGTTAGCATTTGTGCCAATTTATTTAAAAATCCAATCACAACTAAAGAAGATACGATACGGACAGCAGTGGACAGACAAACAGAGCTGTGACCTTGACCTTTGAAGAACAGACCCAAGTCATTCGCATGACACATTATCTTGTCTTAGTAAACATTTGTGCCGAATTATTTAAAAATCCAATAACAACTAAAGAAGATAAGGTCCTGGACAGCAGCGGACGGACAGACAGAGCTGTGACCTTAACCTTTGATGAATAGACCCAAGTCAGTCGCATGACACATTTGTGCTAAGTTATTTAAAATTCAGAGCACAACTAAAGAAGATATGGTCCGGACAAGAGGAAACACAGTGTATACATTGGATTTCCAAACACTTAACCTTGAGCTATGACCTTGACCTTTGAAGAACAGAGCCAAATCATTCGCATGACACATTATCTTGTCCTAGTGAACATTTGTGCTAAGTTATTTAAAATTCCAATCACAACTTAAGAAGATAAGGTCCGGACAAGATGAAACACAGTGTATACATCAGATTTCCAAACACTTGACCTATGACCTTGGCCTTTGACAAACAGGCCAAAGTCATTCACATGACACATCTTCTTGTCCTAGTGAACATTTGTGCCAAGTTATTTAAAATTCCAATCACAACTTAAGAAGATAAGGTCAGGACAAGAGAAACACAGTGTATACATTGGATTTCCAAATACTTGACCTTAAGCTATGACCTATACCTTTGACAAACAGACCCAAGTCATTCGCATGACACATTATCATGTCACATTTTGGTTTTGTGCAATAACTAAAGAATGCCCAAATCTAATCTTTTGAAATTCTAATACCATATTTATATGATCAAACACAGGTTAAGTTCGATTTTTAGGGTTGTAACTTTTGGCGTCGTAGAGTTGTGTTGTGTCCCTTTAATTTGTGAAAAATTGTCACACTTTGGTTATCATGCAATAAATTAAGAATGCCTGAATCAAATATTTTGAAATTCTAATACAATGCTTATAATGACAAAACACAGGCGAGGTTGGATTTTTGAGGTTGTGACTTTTGGTGTTGTAGAGTTGTGCCCCATTAAATTGTGAAAAATCATAGTCACACTTTTTGGGGTTTCTTTGCAATAACTTAAGAAAGCCTGAATCGAATCTTTTGAAATTTAAAACAATGTTTGTAATGACAAAACACAGGCTAAGTTCGATTTAAGGGGTTTTGACTTTTGAATGGAGAGTTTTTTGTGCCCCTTTAATTTTTGAAAAATTATAATAAATTAACAAGAGGGCCAAGATGGCCCTATATCGCTCACCTGACTGACCTTCAGTCACCCAACATAAGTAGATTATATAATACATGTATGCTCAAAATTCAAGAAAGACAAGATGGGCAAGTCGTTAGAATTTTGATTTGTTTTGAAGATGTAACAGATGCGTAGAAGAGTTCAAACTTGGTAGAGGTTCACCCATGGTAAATGCCAGTGAAATTACATCAAAATCAGGTCAGTAAATTCTGACAAGAAGGCTTTTGAAGTTTTTACTATAGATGTTAAGTCTTCGAATTAAAATAAAAATCCAGTTCCAGCACAAAACTAACCTTTTATGTTTGAGAATGGTTTCAAACTAAAGCGTTAGTCTAAACTATTGTGCAAGAAACAATCCGCAGTTCCAGCACAATAAATATTCCTATGAGTTTCAAACACAAGCTTTCCCAATGTATATCTCTTGAAAGAATTTTTGTCGCAGTACACTCTCCTCCAAAAACAATCAAGCTCCTCCTCCAAGATTTCAAGTACACTTTAACACTGAAAATCTCAAGCAGACTTCTTGCTGTTATGAAATGGTATTGCTTTATTATGAAGCAGTAAACCATCCCTGTCTTAACCATAAAAACTCTGACTTTTATATTCAGAAAAACACTTATTTTAAAATGGTTCATGATATTTGAATAATATGAATAATATTTCAATCATTGATTATTATTGTATCATTCATCTTTTTATGATGTATTATCTTTTAAAACTTATATCTGGTATAATATTGTATAATAATAGCAAAAAAAAAGTTTATTTAAAGAGTTTATTACCTCTTCTTTGCTATATACAGACATTAATGCTATAAAACTTGGGAAGTAATTTGACATAAAACTAACCCCACCTCCTGGCTGCCATGTTTTTTGACGAATCAAGATGGCTTGAACAAACTTGGTAGATAGACATCCAAGGAACATTTCTGTGAAATTATTTTAAAATCGAGCCAGTAATTTCTGACAAGAAGATTTTTTAAGTTTTTACTATAGCTTATATAGTAAACTAACCCTACCCCCTGGCATAATGTTTTTTGACGAATCAAGATAGCTTGAACAATTGGTAGGGGTCACCCAAGAATCATTTCTGTGAAATTATATCAAAATTGGCCCAGTGGTTTCAGAGGAGAAGTTGTTAAAAGCTAAAAGTTAACGACGGACGACAGACAATGGACACCAGGCTGTGAATCACAAAAGCTTAAAAATGCCAGAGTCAACTATTTTGAAATATTAATACAATGTTCGTAATGACAAAACACAGACTAAGGTTGATTTAAGGGGTTGCAACTTTTGTCATCAAATTGTGCCACTTTATTTTGTGTAAAATCATTTTTTTTTTTTTATTTATGTGCAAAAGCTTATGAATGCCAAGACAAATCTTTTCGAATTTTAATACGATGTTTAACAAAACTTTTATTTGTGAAATTTTTTTGGGGGGTTTCCTTTCAATAACAAAAGTTTGCCTACATACAAAATCATTTGAAATGTTAGGACAATGTTTATGATGTTGGAATACAGGTCAAGTTCTTTTTTTTTTTTTAATGTAGAAGCATTTCCGAAAAACTCTGGTCACGCGACCTGTGCATACAATTAGATGCAATCCGTGCATACAATATATATTTGTATTTGAAAGCAGGAGGTTTGAATTCAAATAATTTGCTTGTTTTTAATTAATATATCAACAAATTAATTTAAAAAATATACTGTCACAATAGTAAATTTCATAGAACTTTACTGTACATAAGTTTGAAAATATATAAGGTAAACTTCAAGACATTTTTCTATATATGTTCTGATTGAATATGCAAATGGAAATGCATAATGATTCAGATTTGTGCATCTAAACACCATACTTACTACCACATTTGCATTTTCCCTGCAGCCTGAATTTGACCAGGTCAGCTGGAACCTGATAGAGTTTCGGTATCATCCATGTATTTAGTACCCTTTTATCTTTCCTATACTCACTCAAATATTACATCTTACACCATTAAACAAGCATTTTTTGTACAAATTCTAACTTACACCTTCATTCGCTCTAACTGCTACCTCCTTTATAGATCCTAACCATTGGATGCTTTACAAAAGTTTAACTTCAAGGGTCAAAATTCAAACATTTATTAGGACTGTTCATATAGTTATATGAAATATCAATCATGGTATGTAACTAATGTACATTTTTAGTGATAATCCAGAATAATTTTTGCTTTGGTAATAAGTAATTTTTGATAATAAATGTGCCATAGCTCCTCTCTCTCTCTCAATCAGAAACATGACACTACCTCTCTATTTCTATAATCAATCAATTGATGAACCTATCAATCAATCAATCAATCAATCAGTAACATGGCACTATCATTTGACTTTTACTAAATCTTACAATTAACACTGGTTCTACATTCTTACCATCCCATACAGTGTTTATCGCAACTGCACCATTAACCCCTGATTAGAAAGAACAGTATGTGCCAAGTTTGATATCAATCCCATTAATGTGAGGTCTAAGCACTTTGGCACTATTAATAACAATAAACAACATTGAAGTAATGGTCAAGACATTGCCACTACTCATGAACTCTCCTAATTGTTTCAGTGAATGGCTGGATTGCACAGTCATCTTACTTTTGTGTTTCTATTAGTTTAGCTAAACAAATACTACTTGATAAAATAAATTGATGCCTGTATTAGCTGTCTATTATTTTATTATGAAATTAAGATGAACACATGTTCAGGATTTGTACACACTTACTATTCACTAATAAATTTTAATTTCATAACATAATTAATAAAGCTGCAGGTGCTTGTTACTGGTTTGCTGGTGGGAGAGCATCCAATTAGTAAACTGGGTCAACAGACTGATCCAATCTTGGATGAATCTCTTTTAAAAAAAAACTTGGTCATAATCTAAAATAGTTCATAGCAATTACAAATTGTTTGATATCTACCAATACTGGTAAAGGCACACATAATGCAGGAATATGCTCACATGCTGTTTACTGGATGGTCAGTCTTTTGTAATGGGATGGCCTGAAGCTCCCATGACCATCTTAGAATACTACTGACCTTTAGGAAAGAAAGAGAAGCAGACAAGGAACATGATAAGAAGGATTGAAGGAGGAAGAAGAAGTTAAATGTGAAGGATGAAGAGAAGAAGAAGAAGAAGAAGAAGAAGAAGAAGAAGAACAAGAACAACAACAACAACAACAACAACAACAACAAGAAAAAGAAAGAAAGAACAAAAACAAGAAGTAAGGAAGTTCAGGAATTGAAGAAGGAAAAGAAGACATCCAAAAAAAAATACAGTGTAGCTTACATTCCACATGACATATGATGTTGTTCATCCAGCCCAAGTCCCAGAACCAACACGCAGTAAGCTTGACCCAGATATTTCTCTGCAGCCTGCAACTTGACCAATGACTCTGCATAGGCTTGCTTCTCAGACAAACTTGGCTCTCTGAAAGTGACAAAACAATTCTATGAGAATAAATATTATTTTATTTTTTTAAATAAATTCAAGGAATACATAATTATTACAAAACCAATCTTAAAAAATTCCACTGCAGTATTTGAGTGATCTACTTTCAATAACCCATATAGAACACACAGAATTGACCAGTAACCAACTTTTCGGTATCACTGCCACCACTAAATTTGAATCCCTGCTCAAAAAAGGTCAGCAAGTACAAAACTGGTATAAAACAATTTTAGAGTGAACTCCTTCACTTAATTAAACTCACAAAATGGGGCAATGAAATATTCATTTTTTTTGGTTTTTAATGTGGAACTTCTCGAGATTCATAAACAATTTCTTAATTGATGGAACAACCTGCACATAATTTAACTAAACAAGTAGATAACATCGTGCATATAGATAAAGAAGTCGACATTTAATGTTTTGGCAAAATGCACAATTCCAACTGTGCATACAGTTCCTCATAATGATACACTTATCAAAATTTCAGTAACTAAAATGTTCTATGGTGTTTATAAAAAATATAAGCAATGGAAAAATAAATAGTTTATCAGATTTTTTTTCATTAATTTTCTTTTTTAATTACATACCCCGGTACGCATATTTAATACATACATTTTTCAAATTCTGAAAAGTATTCTTTCAATAGTATGTAAGTTTGTACATGAAGCTGATAGTTATCAGAAATGGTACTCTTTTAATAGTATTAGATTTTTAAGCACATACTCTTTATGAATTTAAAAATTGGAATTAACATAAACAATATGTCATAAAAACCGTTAGGGCTATTTTTTAACAATTAGAGGGGACATAATGATCCAACCAGATCAATGTTGACTAATTCAAAATACTAGGGACACACATGCATTAAATATATCCATGCTTGTTTAATACATGAAATATGTGGTGAGGTAATAACTTCTATAAAATGTAGGTTATGGAATGATACATATTCTTACTGCAGTAGTTGGGTTGTATATACAAGAAGACTGCAGAATCAAGATGGAAAGGCAAAACAGAACTAGAGGAGAGAGTAATAATTATAATTAAGAAAAGTTTGACAAAGAACACTGATAATGAAGGAAATGAAAGCAATGCTATTTTTGTTTTCTTAATTGGTTAATTCCATCTTCCAATCTTGAATTTTAATATGCAAAAAAGATTTAAAAAAATTATCTTTCCTTTTTATAAATTAAAACAAGAGAATGCATTATGCATAGTACTTTTGTAACCTTCCCTTAAACAGACTCAAGTCACTGAAAACATTTTCCTTACATACCAGATGAGAAAATCTATCTATCTCACCCTAAAACCGAGATAAAGTTCTTGCACCGTGACACTGAAATCATCTATATGCAAAACATAATAACATAACGTATTTAATTTGACGTTTTAAAAGTGATCATGGGTAAAATATAATGATTGTTTCAGTTAAAATAATTATTTAATGTGTTTGGTATGCAAAAAAAGTATCATTCATGTTTCTTTCAGTTTAAATAGAAAATTCCTTCCCTTGGAATAACTGTTGTCACAGAAACTCGGCAGAGCCTCGTACCCACTCCTTGGATGAAATTTTCTATCTGAACCTCAATGGCTCAAACCCATGTTAGATTCTCATAATGCACCTTCAATGTTTTACTTTCTTATTGTAAATTTGTATCACTCGGACCATGATTCATATTGATTGATATGAGATTACATTGACTGAGTAGTGAACAGTGTATTGTATTTATGAAACGCATAAGTAAATGTAAAGAGGAAACAAGAGCAAGGTGAGATGGAAGATTGAAATAAATGAAATTGTTTACATTTACATACATGCTCAATGCATATACAGTAATAGTTAAATAAATAAACAGTAATAGCTAAATACATATACAGTAATAGTTAAATGCATATACAGTTATAGTTAAATACATATACAGTAATAGTTAAATACATATACAGTAATAGTTAAATACATATACAGTAATAGTTAAATACATATACAGTAATAGTTAAATACATATACAGTAATAGTTAAATACATATACAGTAATAGTTAAATGCATATATATAATAGTTAATCTGAAAGAGTTTTCATTCATAAATTTCATAATCTTTATAGAATAAAACTGTTCCATTATGGTGCAATATCTATATTCAAACAAGCAGAAAAAATAAAATAGGTTGTTGGTTGGGTACATATTTGGATTATTGTTTTGTCAACCTTGCCAAACTCATGTCCTCCTCACCAGATGTCTTGCACCTATAAAATCAAAATGCTTCCATGAAACACAAAAATCATTCATAACGCCTTTGGAATTACAAGTGTTCAATTATCAATAACGTCTGTGTAATTATCTGTCTTCATTATCCATAAAATCTCTGAAATTGCTAGTCTTCAGTTATCAATGACATCTTTGAAATTACTAGTCTTCCATTATCAATAACACTCTGAAATAACTAGTCTTTCATTATCAATAACACTCTGAAATTATTAGTCTTCAATACCAATACTGTTTTATAAATACCTAGTCTTAAATTATCAATAATGTCTCAGAAATGCCAAGTCTTAAATTATCAATAATGTCTCTGAAATACCTAGTCTTTAATTATCAATGACGCTAGTCTTCAATTATCAATCATGTCTCAGAAATAAATAGTCTTCAATTATCAATACTGTCTCTTAAATACCTAGTCTTCAATTATCAATGATGTCTCTGAAATTACTAGTCTTTCATTATGGTGAACATCTCTGAAATAACTAGTTTTCAATTAACAATAATGTCTCTGAAATTAATAGTTTATAAAATTATCTAATATCTCAGAAATTACTTGTCTTCAATTACCAATAATATCGCTGAAATTACTAGTCTTCAATAATCAATAACACCTTTGATATTACTAGTCTTCCATTATCATGAATGTCTCTGAAATTACCGGTCAAGCTCCTTATAAATTAATCTTATTTCAGAGTTTGTTTCTTTATTTCTGTTGTACATCAAATTTTGGTCGGATGGGAAGTGGAATTACAGGTAAATTGTGAGGCAGTTACAAAAAGGCACCAAGAGGACACCACAGTGACTCCAAATTACTTTCCAATATGGCATTAGACAAATTGTGTAATACATGATGCTTAGCTTAATTAATAATACGCTCATTACAATTAAAAAATATGTTACTTTATACAAATTTATTTTAGCTTGATTGCTTATAATGAATCTCGCTGGATTCCAGATCCTACCCTGTCAGATTATACTGACACCAAGTGACAAGACCTAGAACTATCCTCTAAATGCCGAGTGCCAAGCAAGGAAACTTCTAGTACCATTTTTTGTATCTTTGGTATTACCCGGCCAGGGATCGAGCCACAACCTTCTGAATGTGAGACAAATGCTCAACAACTTGACCATACGGTGGAATAGTAAAATATATAAACACAAATACAGTAAAATATGGTCATTATATCTAACCTCACAATACTGTAAGTTAATACCAACTATGGTACACAGTGTAAGTGAATTTGCAGAATAGAGTTACATGTTATACTGCACATGGCACAATAATCACATAGACATTGTTAAGTGTTACTATTTACATCAAAAGCTTTTAAAACCAGGAAAGCGGAGACAACACACACCTAGCCATGCAGCAGACGGAATCTGTAACACAGTATGTTTCATATCAGCCTGAACACACTATGGAAGGCATGTGTTTCCATTAGACATGCAGGTATTCTTAAATACCTAAATATTCCTGATAATAAGACAGGAAAATAGTTTTTTTTTATACCAAAACAGCACAACAATAAACAATTTGCATGCATGCCGGCAATACGCATAAAACAACAAATATGCAAACATTTGGTCCATGTCATTAATGCAATATAATGGTGTACAAATAAATGATCAGTTTCTCGCATCATTAACAAGCAAATGTAACACTTATAGTTAATGGTTGGTGGGGTTGTAAGCTGATGAATATCTCGTGAATTACCTAGATTTGCCACTTACAAAATAGAACAAAAATACAATATAAACTGAAAAATATGTTAATTAAACATTTTGAATAACAATTAGTGTATTTAAATAAACATAAAATTTACATAATATATACATAATATGCACGTAATTTATAACAGAAATGTGGTACAAGCATATATCAAAGCAACATAGTAATATATATATATATATATCAGATTCAGAGCCATCACAATAATGTTCCATACCGTACTTTGCCAGATTGGGACCTGAAATGGGGTGAAACATCATCATACAGCAACTCTGATCAGTAATTAGTCACAATTGGTCATCTGTTTCATACATTACTCCCTGTAACACCTTCAGTAAGCAAATGTTGATCAGTTGACATTTATACACACAAATAATTATCAGTTACAATTCTTTATTTCCCACTCCTTTTATCAGTGACTGCTTGTCAGTGCTTGAACTGAGCTGGACTTAAACCTCAGACTTCAGCAATGAGAGGTAAGTGATCTTGAGACAGCTCCCTGGACCCCTGGGCAATGGAGCTGGTCTTAGGTTTGTAACTTGATAATAATTTCTGTATCATTCTGAAGTTTTCTTTCATAATCAACACTGATCATCTTATATAAAAAATCACATGATAAATGTTTAAATGATCAATAAACCATATAAATCTCATCAAACTCGAATTCAATTTACAATTTATATCATCTTTATATCAGCTCTTCTCCTGTTCACATAGGAAGCAGCTTAAAATAACCAGAATAAATTTGGATATAATAATTTAACCAACATTTTTCTAAGAAAAAAAAATCCCTGTGTCTAATCAAACTCATATCAAACCAGATAACAATGTAGATGTGTGATATAAGTAGTGTATTGTGAGAACTGCACACCTGTGATAATCATTACATGATTAATATCACATTATTCAAGCAAAGCTGGATAAAAAATTACTCTGTTTTTATCATTTTATCAAGGCTGAGAAGATATAGTAAGGAAGGGGTTTTCACAAACTTTCTGACAAACTACACAGATTTATAAAAGTCCTTGCTGTCTTAACTACCCATATTTATAAAAGTCCTTGCTGTCTCAACTACACAGATATATAAGTAATTGCTGTCTAAACTACAAAGATTTATAAAAGTCCTTGCTGTTTTAACTACACATATTTATAAAAATCCTTGCTGTCTCAACTACACTGATATATAAGTCATTGCTGTCTAAACTACACAGGTTTATAAAAGTCCTAGCTGTCTAAACTAAACAGATACATATTTATAAAAGTCCTTGCTGTTTAAACTATACAGATACAGATTTATAAGTCCTTGCTGCCTAAACTATACAGATTTATAAAAGTCATTGCTGTCTTGAACTTTACAGATTTATAAAAGTCTTTGCTGTCTTAACTATACAGATTTATAAAAGTAATTACTGGCTAAACTATACAGATTTATAAAAGTCCTTGCTGTCTAAACTACTGGTATACAGATTTATAAGTCATTGCTGTATCTAATACATAGATTTATAAGTCATTGCTGTCTAAACTATACAGATTTATAAAAGTCATTGCTGTATAAACTACACAGAGTTATAAAAATATTAGCTGTCTAAACTTGACAGATTTAAAAAAGTCCTTGCTGCCTAAACTACATAGATTTATAAAAGTCTTTGCTGTCTAAACTTCACAGATTTATAAAAGTCCTTTTTGTCTAAACTACACAGATTTATAAAAATCATTGCTGTCTAAACTACACAGATATATAAGTCCTTGCTTTCTAAACTATACAGATTGATAAAAGTCCTTGCTGTCTAAACTATACAAATTGATAAAAGTCCTTGCTGTCTAAACTATACAGATTCATAAAAGTCATTGCTGTCTAAACTATACAGATTTATAAAGGTCATTGCTGTCTAAACTTTATATATTGATAAAAGTCCTTGCTGTCTAAACTACACAGATTTATAAAAATCATTGCTGTCTAAACTACACTGATTTATAAAAGTCCTTGCTTTCTAAACAATACAGATAAATATAAAGTCTTCTAGGGTAGAACCAGTACTAAGCTTATGTGGATAAAGTTTCTTTCTCAAGGACAGCACAACCCTCTGATCCTGGGGGCTGACGCTTTACCACTGGACCATATACATCAGTTTTCATCGGTATGATACTAAAAATTCAAAGACAATATTTATTTGTCCTTATTTAGATGTTTACTCATATTGTCAAACTAGCATGATGCCACTAGTTTTATAACCTAGAAATGTGCACACCAACACGAATTCCCGCGCTCTACCAGTAACCTTACTATTAGCCGATGCTGTTTGGCTAACATGTTGCTACTTTGACAGTAGTACCACTAATGTGATGATGATAAGGGCAACTAGACTTCATACTGATACTCCCTACCAAGTTTGGCCAAAATTGGTCAACAAGTTTCGGAGGAGGAGTGCTGACAAGATTTACCTATTAAAATAATTAAAGTGCCATAGACTGGTATGTGGCTTCAAAATGCACACAATGACTTCATACAGATACTCCCTGACAAGTTTGCCCAAAATCAGATAAGAAATTTAGGAGGAGTAGTTCTGACATGAGAGTGTAATTAAAGTATGGACAAGGGCAATTCTGTAAGCTCAATATAATTATTTCTTTAACATGAAATTTCAGATGGTTATACTTAGTTTTATATTCAATATTTTGTATTATTCCTACATTAAATGACTCAATGGAAGAGAGTGATACATGTCTTATTCACTTGACCACGGACAATTTCGGAAATATTTTTTGCCAATTTGGAGATTCAAACCCAGGGCCCCTGCGGTGTCAGCGCCTAGCACATTAATGACGACGTCTCTACCCACTGTGCCAAAGAACGTTGCTCAAATAGCGTATATATTGGCGTCGCCATAAATGTACACAGGACATAGGCGGGTATTATTATATATACATTAAATATTTTGTGTTATTCCTACTTTAAATGACTCAATAGAGAGGAGTGACACATGTCTTATTCACCCTGGCCACGGACAGTTTCGGAAATATTTTTTGCCACTTTGGAGACTCGAACCCACGCCCCTGCTATTTGCGCAACGTTTTTTGGCATTGTTGCTGTGGCGCAGACGGTATAGACATCGTCATTAATGTGCTGGGCGCTGACGCCGCAGGGGCCGTGGGTTCGAATCTCCAAAGTGGCAAATAATATTTCCGAAATTGTCCGTGGTCAGGTAAATAAGACATGTGTCACTCCTCTCCATTGAATCATTTAAAGTAGGAATAATACAAAATATTGAATGTAAATATAATAATACCCTCCTATGTCCTGTGTAAATTAATGGCGATGCAGTGGCGCAGTCAGAAGAGATGTCGTCATTAATGTGCTAGGCACTGACACCGCAGGGGCCGTGGGTTCGAATCTCCAAAATGGCTTAATTTTATAGTTTATACATTTACAGACGTAAAGATTTATTTGATCTGAACATGAGTAATGTCCCTTAAAATCTCTTTTAATACTCTTCCAGTTATCAGACAAGAATACTGGTCCTCCTGCTTAAACCTGTTCAAAAATATTCCAGGTACCATGCCTATGTATTGTCAAAACCTGAAAACTGAAACCCCGCCAACCCCCCTGCTGCTGACAATTACAAAAAAAAATCAATTTCATGACAAAGTGCAACAGTCATAAAATCTACAACTAAGCAAAAAAAAGTAATTAATATTACATAAGCTCAATCATAAATATTTTAATTTGAAACTAGATTAAGTTTCATTGAACTTTTTAAACACCCCTTGCATGTGATATAATAAATAACATGTACTAAAATGGCACAAAGCGTGTCTGTACTTTTTTACCAATATATATGTAGTGACGTTAAATCTGTGATACAACATTGATCAAATCTTCCATATATTTCACTTTACATTTCCCAGTTTTACATTCAGAGCAGATACCATGCCTATATTAGGTGATGTTGCAGAGTTGAGCAGCATTGGTTCAGTAGAATGCCTCACCCAAGCTGCTGAGCATCATTGTGAATTTTATCATATAGCACATTAGAGCACTTCTAACACAGAGGCTAACCCACAGTGACTTTATGCTATGGAGTGGTGCAAAAACTCGGAGGAAAACTGCCCACATTAGGTAACATTTCTAGCAGATAACTCATCTTTTATGAACATTCATGAAACAAAGGCGAACTGCAGTCTCTATATAGAGACGAACCATCGGTTATACATGTATAAATTGACCATGCAAAACTTTTTTTGTAAAAAGTGCAATGGCTTTTGGTGCTCAGTGGATACAATTATGGTATGGAGCAGTGCAATTTACACCATGACATAGTATAAAGTCAAATTGGTTCACCACTGTGTATAAAAAACCTGTAAGGATTTTGTTTTGTTGATAATTCTACCCTCTACCAAATGTGGAGAAGACCTGAGCTTAAATTTTTACACATTTTTAGTCTTCATACTCAGACTCACTACTTTAAAATTGCCGACTTTTAAAATACTATTTAACAGCAAAATTTAGTTACAAAAAATATTGCTTAGATATTTTCTAATAATGTAACATTGAAATTGACTGTGTTTTTTTTTGCAAGAAAATGTAAATTTCTTAGTAAAATTGTTTTTTAATGCAAACTACAAAATATCAGATTTTGAGTTTGACTCCGATTTATAGACTAAAAATTTGATGTGTTCAAGTCCTGGACAAAGATACTTTTCTTGCAAATATCATTTAGCCTGGCAGGAGATGTCCTATCTACTTTAGATTCACTTACTATCAACAGGAAACACATGAAAGATTAATATAATTATGTCTAGGCTGTAATCATTCTGCACAGGAACTTCAGATTTCAGATCAGGCTGGTAATATCCCAGGGGATACTACTGAACTCGGTCTGATAAGATATAGACAATAAAGGAAAACCTATGGAACATTTATTTGTTAGGTGTGTTGTTCAACCATCAGATAAAAGAATAATTTTAGTGGTTGTTAACTTCTCTATCGGGTATTAAACTACTTTCTGCAGGCAGAAACACAGTTTGTTGGTGTTTAAAGGTACTTTAGTCAACATTATATTGATAGATACCAGGATTGCCCTAACAATCAGTTTGCAACCTTGGAAAGGTACCGATACTTATCACGGACAACTGAATCTGGGTCAACTGAACAGAACATAAGATCTTTTATTAAGTAATTTGTACAACATAATTTGAAATAGGTCATTATGACCATTGATTAAACATTTCAGAATATTGTTATATTACAAATATATGGATTAAGTGATATACTGGTTACAGCAATTCAATATAGAGATACCTTTTCCCATTATGAAACAATGCATCTTAGATATATATAAACAAAACTGGTACTCAGAAATAAACAACTCAGCCAGAGTACAGCGTTATAGCTTATCTAAACAAGAATAATACTCAGATGCAATAATTGAAAACAAATATAAATTCGCACTTTCAAGGTTGTATATGTTTACATAACTTAGCAATAAAAACAGGAACCAAGAGAAAACAGAGTTTGTACAAAATGCCAAAAGAACCAAATCAAAAATGAATATCATTTCATTCTGGTGTGTCACGCATATAAACACTTAAGGAAAACATACTTTAAGAACAACTACTTTAGTTGGCCAATGATTAACAAATTCAATCATTGATATCCACAAACTCAAAATCTTTATTAACAAACATAGCAAAATTCATTTACAATGTAGAAAAGATAATAATTAATTGTTCATAAAATACATACAGAGTCCTCCGTGGCCAAGTGGTAAGAGGTGCCATCTCAAAATCACTTACCTCTCATTGCTATGGTCATAGGTTCGAGTCATGCTCACTCCAAAAAATTTATGTGAGAAAGTTTCCAGTTACATGTGGAAGGACGGTGGTTCTACTCAGTCTGATTCAGTCTGAGGTCTTCCTCCACCAGTAAAACTGGATATGCCATATATAACCTGAAATGTGTTGAAAACGGCATAAAACCCCATTCAAAAAACAAAAAAAAACAATGTACATACATCATGAAATTAATGTGTATAACAACAAACACTTAAAATATCTACATGTAATAATGATTGACATTCTATATATGGACAACTATAAATGTGTTAAATTGACTCTTATCATATATGCACATATAATTATATGTAATTCACATAGATAAAATATATATTGCTTCTGTGTTAAACAATATACTTCAGGTTATTCACCCATCTTTAAAATTCAATGTGTGTAGGCTATAAACATTGTATTTCTGTTTTATACTGAATATAATATTTGTATTCATACATTACAAAATATACATTAAGTGACAGATATAATTATATATAAGTTAAATTTGTACAAATGTAGGTCATGTGGCTGTAATCATGACATTTGTACAGATATACAGATCATGTTATATTGACATCATGAAGTTTGTACAAATACTGATCGAGTAATACTGTCTGCAACCAAGAAATTTGTACAGATATAGGTCATGTGGCTCGGTAACCACAACATTTGTACAGATATAGGCCATGTGACTGTAATCATGACAATAGGTACAGATATAGGTCATGTGACTCTGTAATAATGACATTTGTACAGATATAGGTCATGTGACTCGGTAATCATGACATTTGTAGATATAGGTCATGTGTCTCTGTAATCATGACATATGTACAGATATAGGTCATGTGACTGTAAACATGACATTTGTACAGATAAAGGTCATGTGACACTGTAATCATGACATTTGTACATATATAGCTCATGTGACTGTAATCATGACATTTGTACAGATATAGGTCATGTGACACTGTCATCATGACATTTGTACAGATATAGGTCATTTGACACTGTAGTCATGAACTTTGTACAACTATATGCCAAGAGATTCTGTTATCATGGAATAAACAGAAAAATGTAGATTAAATAGCTCTGCAATTTTGAAATTTGTACAAATGTAAGTCACGTGATTCTGTAATCATGAAATTAATTCTGTGATCAAAACATTTTTATATAATGTAGATCGAGTGGCTCTGTAATCATGACATAGAACATTTGATTCTGTAAACATGATGTAGATCATGTGACTCTATAATCATCATGTAGATCATGTGACTCTCTTATCATGACAACATGATGTAAATCATGTGACTCTGTAATCTTGATGTAGATCATGTAACTCTGTAAACATGATGAAGATCATGTGACTCTCTAATCATGACATAGATCATGTGATTCTTTAAACATGATGTAGATCATGTGACTCTCTGATCATGACATAGATCATGTGATTCTGTAAACATGATGTAGATCATGTAACTCTGTAAACATGATGTAGATCATGTGACTCTGTAATCATGATGTAGATCATGTGACTCTGTAATCATGATGTAATCATGATGTAGATCATGTGATTTTGTAAACATGATGTAGATCATGTGGCTCTGTAATCATGACGTAGATCATGTGACTCTCTAATCATGACATAGATCATGTGATTCTATAAACATGGTGTAGATCATGTGACCTGTAATCATGACATAGATCATGTGACTCTCTAATCATTACAATAGATCATGTGATTCTGTAAACATGATGTAGATCATGTTACTTTGTAATCATGATGTAGATCATGTGACTCTCTAGTCATGACAAAGATCATGTGATTCTGTAAACATGATGTAGAATCTACGACTTCGATCCAGTGCCTGTATTTCACATATGGCGAGGGAGATGGGAAAGGCATATATATTCCCAAACAGAGAGTCATAACAAACTGACTGAGAACTGATTTTTTTTAAATTTAATTAAGACTCGGAAACCAATTTTGTAAAAAAAAGGATAATGTCTAATGGCAGCACTGATGTCTCATCACTAATTTTGGCAACATATTAATTTATATTTATATCTAATTTTCTTTACAATACAATAGATCATCTTTTTTAGTACATTAGTAATTAGAACACTAGTGAATCATGTGGCAGCTGGGTTTGCTGCTGAACATTGTAATCACTCCAGGATATCGACGTTCAGAAAGTTACAAAACAAAAAACTTAAATTTTTATAGATCAAAAACAACATCCACTGCTGAAATCTGATGTGCTGGGACTCGACTTGGCACAGGGGCGAAACACTACACTATATATGAGCTGGTTTTGGTAATTGTATGTGGTGGCTGGCTACAGCACAACGCATACCAAAAATAAAAACTTGAATGAACCGTTACATTGGTTACCACGGTGATTATTTCATGCAACTTCCAGTCCATATGACACTTCCGGTTTGATTCCTTAAACGATCAAGCATTTTTAATGAAATGAAAATTATTCAGTAAAGCGAAAACATAATGTCAGTCATTAAAATGTACACATTGTGATAAAGTATGTTATAAATAATACACAAATAAACTTGCAATAGTTCTCTATTAATGAATAAACAGAGAAAATACATGGTGCAGCTGACATGGTGGGTTGGGTATGCATACAATGTTAGGCAATTTTAGTGATTTTTTTAAAAATAAGTGTGATTCTTACAGCAGTAAAAAACCTGGACCGATTTGCATTTTGGAATTTTAGAAGCCCTAATATAGATCATGTGACTGTAATCTTGATGTAGATCATGTGACTCTGTAATCATGACGTAGATCATATGACTCTTTAATCATGATGTAGATCATGTGACTTAGATCATGTGACTCTGTAAACATGATGTAGATCATGTGACTGTAATTATGATGTAGATCATGCGACTCTGTAATCATGGCATCTACCTTATTTTGTTATTAACACAGAATATACTGTTATGATTCTATAATCTTGAAATATGTTTAAATTCTAACGTAAGTCATGTGATTCTATAAGTTTTGAAATCTTGAAACATTTTCTGTAAATAAATTTTTCAACCCTGAAAATTTTAAGAGAAAATAAAATTACTTTAACATTTTATTCTAGTAGAAACTAAACATATTTTTGTTTGATAACAGAGAAATGACTTTGAAACAACACATGCAAGAAAAATAAAAAAATCATTAGTATTTAAGTAGACTTTAATATCAATGTTTTGGATTGCTGAATTGCTCAACTTCTAGATGACCCCTAGTACCTTTAGTAAACTAGTAAATACCTTACAACTGTGAACTTACAAAAGATAATTAGAGTAAGACAAAATAAAGATCAGTTTGAATGAAGGCTGGGACATTTACATGATTTCTGGCTCAAAGTTTACTACCTGAGGTTATAATGTCTCAACCCTACTGTTTTATATAACTTTTATAACTTCTCATAGATAATGCTGAAGCACTGCATATCTACTTTTTCTTTAGGCTCTCTTTGGATTGCTTTGTTTACATTCAAGAACACAAATCTTACAAATGGAATAAATGAATATGTGTGTTGTGGTGTGTACCAGCAAAAACAGCAAATTAACATACAGCCTGGATATAAAATATATCATAAAAGGTATAATGCCCCCTCCCTAGAGTGTTTTATTTTTTTTCATTTTTTTTCTTTTCTCCAATCAACTATAATATTTAACTGCTCATTATCAGGACTAGACCTGCAATAAGAATAATTATTTAATGTTTATATACATCAATAAAGCATTACTTTCTTTTCAAAATAAAAAGTTTACAAAGTCAGATAAAAGAATGTTTTATGACAAATGGATTGTATTTTTAAGCATTTATCTATCATCAATAAATGAACTCCAACGTTCAATTTAACATGTATTGTTGCTCTATAGTTTATACATTACAACAAGTGCAAAGCATTTTGATAAGGTAACAAGGTTGACTCTCATCAATGTTTGTTAGACTGGATGAGTACCTATTAAGGATCTGTAGGTAAAATTTTGCACGTTTTAAGTTGTGGAGTATTTGCTACGGAATTTGCAAAGCTTAAGCTAATATACTTATTGTTTCAAAATATCTCTAATACAAATGATTAACCTGCCAGATGTTTAATGATATTCCACTATATAACTAACTACTTTATAATTCAATTGTGAAAACTGATTTCAATTACATATTTTACGTATATTGTTCTGCACATCTGCAAATACATATATGTACATTAACGTTATCTTAATGTTTGGTAGCCATTGAGTTGTTGACCCCGGTTTCACTAATTTAACATATTTTGATAGCGATATTTTTAAATGCTAAAACATCACACTAACTGATTATGTTGCAAGTTATATTTTATCATAAAGTACAGAGGAGTTATGACTGTATGTAGTAATTTAACTGTGAAGTATTTCAAATAATAATTAAAAGAGAAACTGAAAATAAAATGCTTGGGAGGATTTCTGTTTGAACATTTCTATTAATTACGATAATAAGGCCCTTGTGATTTAAACTACACAACAACTATCTGGATTTAGTGGACACTGTTTATTACTCATTCAATATTCCCACAGACAGTGAGACACTCAATGGCTATTAGAAATTTCTTAATGTATATATAATTGTCATGAACTATTTTGTATCAATATGTCCTGTTTTTGTACAACTAATTTGAAATAAAAGTTACACAAAAAAAATAAAAGGTATAATACAGAATGAACCTAGAACTTTCATACTGCAGAACTGCAGATTTTCAGCAGTTTCCACAAGATGCTCAGTATTCACCATTTACAACATGCAAGAGCATACTGTCGGAGTGGTACTATTCTTGCCAACTCTGGAACCACACAGGGTTCCATTAATAAACAGAATAATGAAAATTATAAACTAGACATGACAACTAGTTTTTGAGGGTTCTTACTGACCTCTGCAGAAATTAACAACCAATAGTGATTCTAGTATCACCCAGAATCGCAAAAGTTTTTATAGATAAAACACCTAATTAGAATGTAGGGCAGAAAACACCCAATTATAATGTAGGGAAGAAAATATCCAATTAGAATGTAGGGCAGAAAACATCCAATTAGAATGTAAGGCAGAAAACATCCAATTAGAATGTAGGGCAAAAATATCCAATTATAATGTAGGGCAGAAAACATCCAATTAGAATGTAGGGCAGAAAACATCTAATAAGAATGAAGAGCAGAAAACATCCAATTAGAATGTAGGGCAGAAAACACCCAATTAGAATGTAAGCAAGAATACATGCAATTAGAATGTAGGTGAGAAAACACCCAATTAGAATGTAAGCAAGAATACATGCAATTAGAAGGTAAGCGAGAAAACATCCAATTAGAATGTAGGCGAGTACACACCCAATTAGAATCTAGGCGAGAAATTACATAATTTGAATGTAAATGAGAAAACACCTAATTAGAATGTAGGTGAGAAATTACCCAATAGAATGAAGGTGAGAAAACACCCAATTAGAATGTAGGTGAAAAATAACCCATACAATTAGAATGAAGGTGAGATACTTTATCATACTGAAAACATGTGTGCCCATTCAGGTGTTGAGCCCTCTCCCCCAAAACCCTCAAATTACATAGATCCCCCTGTAAACTGAAACCCTGGATCCGCCCCTGTTTGCCAATATGTTTGGGCGTTTAGCATGTGCATGAGTGCAATATGATGCTGATTTAATAATGTATTGGTATTGGTTTGCCATGAGTAATATCACTATTTACATTCCGACAATGAAAATTAATTTACGACTCCACATGGAATACGCAGTAGTGCCAGGTAAATCCTAATGCACAATAACAGAACAATAAGTAGGACCCCTACATTAACATTGTCATGTGCATGAGACATATCAATAAACAAGCATAAAAATAAGTACACTTGTGATTAGTATCATGTGCAGACATTTGTATCTATGAAATGTCCCCCATGTGGCCCAGCGATCAGTAATTAACTGCAGCAATGTTAAGTAATACATTTTTTATTACAGATTGAAGGTGCGATGAACTTTTGATGATGAAACTTTAGCCTCACCTGTCTACAGATGAATGGCTAACCTGTCAGATTAGAAGGAGATAATCCAGCATTAACGTAAATCTGGCACAATTCCTGGTAATAACCCTAGTAAATTGAGCAAGAACAGGGCTTCGATTCATAGAACGTGCATGACATTCACCAGGCGGGTTCACATTCTAACAACTTCTGTCATGTTCAAAAGTCACTTGTCCAGAACATTTTCAAACAGCTTTCCACAATACAAGTAAATGCTCATTTAATGTTTGATAATGTCATATTTGGCAGTTCCAGAGCCAATGAGGTAATGCCAAAATTCTGGGATCCAAGATGAAAGAAATGTTGGATCTTAGAACAGTCCCAGAGAAAAAGGAAACAAATATATCTGGAATTTTAGAGCAGCTCCAGTGACAAGGCAAATCAACAAATCCGAGTTTCTAGAATAGACCCAGAAACAAGCTGAAAAAAAAGAAATCTTGAATCCCAAGAGACAAAGCAGAGGAAAAAAATCTTGAATTCCCAAGAGACAAGGCGAAGGAAAGAAAATTTTAAACCCCAAATACAAGGTGAAGGAAAGAAATCTTGAATCCCTAGAGACAAGGCAAAGGAAAGAAATCTGGAACAACTGTCATTTTTGTTTATGGCTATATTTCACCAGGAAACATTTTTTTCAAATACAAAAACTGCTTACGGTTACATAAAGAGTCAATGTGATCAAGTTTCCATAAATTAGACATGATTGTAAAATACAAAAAGATTAGAAATATTCCAATGTTTAAATGGAATTATAAAACCATGCATGCATGGCACGATACATTATACACTGAACCAAAAAAGAAACTTTCACTAAGTTTGAATGAGAATATTTTGTTAACATTTAATTGAATTTTGCTGAAATCTTCTGTTTGTTGTATATTATTTTATGCACGAAATGGCATGCATTAAATTCGGAAACATGAGTGATTTGTTAAAAACTAGAGCAATCCTATTCCTAGAGTACCCACTGCTAGTGTCAAGTGGCAAAAACTGAAATATGGGATCCCCAGAGACAAGGGAAAGGATAGAAAAATATGGTATAATAGGTGCCTTGTTCTGGAATATAAAAATTTGTTTATATATATATACATATATAGATATAGAATACTAGGTTCTTAGTTCCTACTAGAAGCCAGTGGCACACACTAAACGCATGGATACTGGATATATAAAACACAATACATGTATCAACATTATTGCCTCTCCCAATAACTTGTTTTTTGTCCAGTTTTGCAATTTGGCTCTTTTTAAATTTATTTTGAAATAAAATGAAGCCATGTGGAGGATTATTGGCTATTTTCGTTATCTGAAAATCATACAACACCAAAATGCAGTGGTGCTGACCTTTGAATGTTCCTTAATTTATGATAATAACAAAACCTGTTATCAGACTGCCTCCGTTTTATGTCAGGGCTTACCCAAGAACCTGTCCACTGACTGAATGGGTTTGATAATTTTCATATTCTCCCCCCAAAAGAGAGACATTTTGTGCTTGATTTTATGGAAAAATCCCAGCAACAATATAATGAAAGTATTGGATATCTTAAACCAAGTGTGCATATATGACAACGCTGGAGAAACATTTTGTAGTATGACAACGTTTGGGCTGGTTGTTATATATATATCAAATAGAATAATCACAATTTGGCTTTCGAGTCACTCAAGAAAGTTCATTTTATATATTTTCAAACATATCTGCATAATGAATTGTTCTTAAACAGAAAAGAATCTTTTCTTTGAAGTTTATGATAAAAATAAAAATAAAATTTGAAAATCAAAATATTTTATGCTCAATGAAAAACTATATTTCAAAGTTATTTAACACTTCTGTAGGAAGTACAAACTTCAGTAAATTATTTCATTACTTAAAATTATGTTTGCATGGTAGATAGATTCTTAGATTTCTATCTCCCTGGCAGTGGGATCTTGGCCAACATTGAGTGTATTTTCATCAATTTTCACTTTACTTATCTTAAATCCACTCCACTCCTCTGAAGAAATGGTAGATATCTCCAATATTGTTAGAGGAGGGTGTAACATGTTCCACTTCTTATTTCATATTAATTAATTGTCTCCCGTTACAGCAGAGAGAGTGCGACATTATTTTCGGGAAATGGGGAAACAAGAAAAATAAGTCAGACAGGCTTTTCAAGGTGGTAACTGTGAGCCATCATGGCTTTACATGTATTTTATATGTGAAGAAGTTTGCCAGATACTTTACATTTAGTTTATATGTGAGGAAGTTTGCCAGTTACTTTACATGTAGTTTATATGTGAGGAAGTTTGCCAGTTACTCTACATGTAGTTTATATGTGAGGAAGTTTACCAGTTACTTTAACTGGCAGGTAATGTTCATATGGGTTCAAATAAATAGATAAAATGAAATCTTCATCCATTAAATTAAAAATGACAAAAAATTTCTCTCAATTAGAAAATTCTTATTAGTATGTTACGAGGATCATATTAAGGGACAGCTATAGCTATATCATTATTTGTAAGACTGTTCCAGTAAACATCACTGTTGTGCATAAGTATTTACCAGGCATTCATGAATATTTCGTGCATATCAGTAAATTAATTTTCAGTGTCTGAAAGTGAATACTGATATTACTGTTGACAAACCAATACCAATACATTACTTAATCCTTACCATATGGCATTCATGAATAACTACTGATTGTAATCCATTCAAGTACACCAAAAATGCATTTCAAATGCGTTTTTTTGCATATCAAATGCGTTTGTTTTGCGTTTTAAATGGTTTTTATGGTTTGCATTTTTTATGATAAATGTTAGAGAAAGTACGAAAATGCAGTTCAAAACGACACTAAACACATTTTAGCCTGCGTTTGTGTTCGAATCATTTACCGTGTATCGTTTACCATTTATCTTTTACACAGTGTGTTCACCAATCGCATCATCTCTGGTTGTTCAATTGTAACACCGCAGTAGAATAAATATTAAGAACTATATATTTTAACAAAATTGCCAGATTTTATATGATAGTATATTAATTAAATAAATTAAAATAATATTGATTAAAATCTTCCTTAAATATTGCTAACTATGCCACCCTATTTTAGATATGGTCAACTATATAGGTGATGATTTGTTGCGTGACAGCAGATTAATATGTTACATAAAACTCAATCAATGAAATCTAATACACACGGTAAGCGCGTCATGTCAGTTTCATCAGATAAACATGTTACGGTCACGTAATCATTAGATGGCCAAACAATGCCAGACTGGTTTACAAGAAACAGAGTATAGTGCCTCAGCAAGTATTTAACTTTAATATATACATAAATAATGCATTATTTACAGATATTTTTCCAATTATAATTCCAGTTATGAATTTCAATAGATTGTCATGTAAAACAGTTATAACAATTCATTAAACAAAAGAATTTATATAATCCGCAAAGATAAATATATTTACAAATACACATGCCTTAATTTTTGTAGTGAATGCACATGCTTTATGTCTATAACTCTGACACAATTTATTTTTGACCTCGTGCCAATGTGCAATGTACTCTGACATGTTGCTTGCGTCATTTTACGTCGCGTTCTATTTCACTAAGGTAAATGCATGGGAGGAGGCGGTGGGTGTTTTCATAAAAAAAGATGCCTTTAAGGGTAAAAGTTTTATGTCTTGTGGCAGGACTTCTGAAATCGCTAGTACTTCTCTCTTTAGACCTTTTTTCTTCTTGAAGTTTTATAAATTGTCTGTTCAGATATTTCCTACAAATCATATAAAAAACATAAAATAACATTATTTTGATCCATAACCCAATTTTTTGTCATCAGATGTGCGAAATGGGGTCAAATAGCTAAACCATTACAGATAGTAGGGAAATTATTCGGAAGAGTCAATCGTAGTATTAATAGCACACTTTTTGTATGTGATAAGTGAGCCATATTGGACCGAAATATGTTTGATCAATAATTTCTTTGATCCACAAGCCGTGTTACCGGAAATACCCCCCCCCCCCCCCCACACACACACACACAAAATACATTGATGCATACTCACCATTAACAAAATATATAAAGTATTTGAAATTAAAATAAAATTTGCATACTTGTTTATCATCGCTGACTTAACTTTATTCCATTATTTTTATATATTTCCTAAGAAATCTGACAAGTGTTTAAATTTTTGAAAATAAATGACATTAACATGTCTGTCACTTTTAAGGACTTTTATGTACATTACACCGACAGATTTCCTTTGATATCATTCCATCAAAAATTTCCAAGATACCCACTTAGTGAATAAAATGTTTGTTTCACTGGTGACGTCATCGAACATTGGCACAAGTTGATAGTGAAATAAACAGCGTGTTCATTCTGTACATAAATTTAGGTATGTGTAGTTATAAATAACTCTCTATCAGTTTAATAGTAATCTTTTTTTAACAAATGGTTATATTGAAAATAAACATTTTAGAAGACAACCATTACAAACAAACACTAACCTTTCGTGTGTTTTTTTTATATATATGAAATATTTTTATATAAAATTCTGGAAAAGCCCTAAGTAGAAAAGTTTCGATGTAACAAACAGATTTTCTAAAATAGCCATGAAAACTTTTCCTAATTGTCAATCATATAACAGAATAGCAACATAAATCGGTGTTCAGATAATTAGATCAGTTAATTGGGGGAGTTGTGTAAGCAGGCCATGTGTCACTTGATTGTTTAATCACACTTTTACAAGCAAAGAAACGATGCCTGAGGCAATGTTTTTCAAGGATAATTCGGGATTAAAACTTATAACAAAGAAATTAAATTAAAGTTACAGGTGACTTTAAATGACAAAGAGAGCAATCATTTCATTTAATTATTTATTTCATTGTCAATATTAGAGGATATCCAAATCTTTCATCTTTGTTGCGTTTAAAGTTTGCATTATCATTTTGTATCATTCTTGGTCTATTTGTCCTGTTGCGTCCGCGTATCGTTTCATGTATTGTTTCATTTATCATTTTGTTTATCGTTTCATTTATTGCTTCGTTAGCATTTTTAGTCCGTTTGCATAACATTTAAAACGTGTTTGATATTCAGTTTCGTTTGCGTTCGTTTGGTGTACTAGAACGGATTACGGTCTGTATGTGGGTGAGGCGTTTAGTAGCAGATCTTGAGGCTGTGGGTTTGATTCTTACAGCTGCCCCATTCATTTTATATTTCATGTTATTTCTGGTGAGAAAATTGGCCACATTCAGTACGATTTTTGAAGGTTTACTTCATAAAAGAAATATAAGAGTATTTAAAATTATTTATGTACATGTAACTGTTGTAGAAAATGTCAACCAACAAATCTTTGAAATATCTCAGATCTAAAGATAGATTACATATTGAATATTACTTATTTAAAAATAAAATAAATAACGAGAAAATAACATTACATTACATTAAAAATATAGCAAAAAATTGTAAGGAACTGAATTAGAACCTATGTTATCTGACATAGGAGTCTTACCACTATGCCACC
This sequence comes from Panopea generosa, assembly GCA_029582155.1. Classification (NCBI taxonomy): domain Eukaryota; kingdom Metazoa; phylum Mollusca; class Bivalvia; order Adapedonta; family Hiatellidae; genus Panopea; species Panopea generosa. Next base: position 59,948,547 of record CM055897.1, read on the forward strand.
ATGTCATAATGTACACTTATAAATGTAATGGTTGGAAAGTATGTACACTCATAGATAAAGTTGTTTATCTTTTCTTATCCTAAGTATAATGTACAGGTTTGGAAGTATATACACTTTAAGAAGTATGTACAGACTGAGAAGAATGTACAGGTTAGATGGTATGTACACTGTTAGAGGTATGTACAGGTTGGAAAGTATGTACAGGCTGGGAAGTGTGTATACTCTTAGAAGTATATACAGGCTGGGAAGTATGTACACATTGGGAAGTATATACACTTTTAGAAGTATGTACAGGCTGGGAAGTATGTACAGGTTAGGAAGTATGTGCACTGTTAGAGGTATGTACAGGTTGGGAAGTATGTACAGGCTGGGAAGTGTGTATACTCTTAGAAGTATGCACAGCTTGAGAAGTATGTACAGACTTGGAAGTATGTACAGGCTGGGAAGTATGTACAGGTTAGGAAGTATGTATACTCTTAGAGGTATGTACAGCTTGAGAAGTATGTACAGGCTGGGAAGTATGTATACTCATAGAGGTATGTACCGGCTGGGAAGTATGTACAGGCTGGGAAGTGTGTATACTCTTAGAAGCATGCACAGCTTGAGAAGTATGTACAGACTTGGAAGTATGTACAGGTTAGGAAGTATATACACTTTTAGAAGTATGTACAGGCTGGGAAGTATGTATACTCTTAGGAGCATGCACAGCTTGAGAAGTATGTACAGACTTGGAAGTATGTACAGGCTGGGAAGTATGTACAGACTAGGAAGTTTGTATACTCTTAGAGGTATGTACAGCTTGATAAGTATGTACAGGCTGGAAAATATGTACAGGCTGGGAAGTATGTATACTCTTAGAAGTATGTACAGGCTGAGAAGTATGTACAGGCTGGGAAGTGTGTACAGGATGGGAAGTATGTATACTCTTAGAAGTATGTACAGGCTGAGAAGTATGTACAGGCTGGGAAGTATGTATACTCTTAGAAGTATGTACAGGCTGAGAAGTATGTACAGGCTGGGAAGTATGTACAGGATGGGAAGTATGTACAGGCTGGGAAGTGTGTACAGGCTGGGAAGTATGTATACTCTCAGAAGTATGTACAGGCTGAAAAGTATGTACAGGCTGGGAAATATGTACAGGCTGGGAAGTATGTACACTCTCAGAAGTATGTACAGGCTGGGAAGTATGTACAGGCTGGGAAGTATGTACAGGCTAGGAAGTATGTACACTCTCAGAAGTATGTACAGGCTAGGAAATATGTACACTCTCAGAAATATGTACAGGCTAGGAAGTATGTACACTCTCAGAAGTATGTTCATGCTGAGAAGTATGTTCAGGCTGGGAAGTATGTACACTGTTAGAAATATGTATGGGTTGGAGAGTATGTACAGGCTGGGAAATATGTACACTGTTAGAAGTATGTACAGGCTGGGAAGTATGTACACTCTCAGTAGTATGTACAGGCTTGGAAGTATGTACAGGCTGGGAAATATGTACACATTGGGAAGTATATACACTTTTAGAAGTATGTACAGGCTGGGAAGTATGTACAGGTTAGGAAGTATGTGCACTGTTAGAGATATTTACAGGCTGGGAAGTATGTACAGGCTGCGAAGTGTGTATACTCTTAGAAGTATGCACAGCTTGAGAAGTATGTACAGACTTGGAAGTATGTACAGGCTGGGAAGTATGTACAGGCTAGGAAGTATGTATACTCTTAGAGGTATGTACAGCTTGAGAAGTATGTACAGGCTGGGAAGTATGTATACTCATAGAGGTATGTACAGGCTGGGAAGTATGTACAGGCGGGGAAGTGTGTATACTCTTAGAAGTATGTACAGGCTGGGAAGTATGTACAGGCTGGGAAGTGTGTATACTCTTAGAAGCATGCACAGCTTGAGAAGTATGTACAGACTTGGAAGTATGTACAGGTTAGGAAGTATATACACTTTTAGAAGTATGTACAGGCTGGGAAGTATGTATACTCTTAGGAGCATGCACAGCTTGAGAAGTATGTACAGACTTGGAAGTATGTACAGGCTGGGAAGTATGTACAGACTAGGAAGTATGTATACTCTTAGAGGTATGTACAGCTTGATAAGTATGTACAGGCTGGGAAATATGTACAGGATGGGAAGTATGTATACTCTTAGAAGTATGTACAGACTGAGAAGTATGTACAGGCTGGGAAGTGTGTACAGGATGGGAAGTATGTATACTCTTAGAAGTATGTACAGGCTGAGAAGTATGTACAGGCTGGGAAGTATGTTTACTCTTAGAAGTATGTACAGGCTGAGAAGTATGTACAGGCTGGGAAGTATGTACAGGATGGGAAGTATGTACAGGCTGGGAAGTGTGTACAGGCTGGGAAGTATGTATACTCTCAGAAGTATGTACAGGCTGAAAAGTATGTACAGGCTGGGAAATATATACAGGCTGGGAAGTATGTACACTCTCAGAAGTATGTACAGGCTGGGAAGTATGTACAGGCTGGGAAGTATGTACAGGCTAGGAAGTATGTACACTCTCAGAAGTATGTACAGGCTAGGAAATATGTACACTCTCAGAAATATGTACAGGCTAGGAAGTATGTACACTCTCAGAAGTATGTTCATGCTGAGAAGTATGTTCAGGCTGGGAAGTATGTACACTGTTAGAAATATGTATGGGTTGGAGAGTATGTACAGGCTGGGAAATATGTACACTGTTAGAAGTATGTACAGGCTGGGAAGTATGTACACTCTCAGAAGTATGTACAGGCTTGGAAGTATGTACAGGCTGGGAAATATGTACAGTCTGAGAAGTAGGTACAGTCTGAGAAGTATGTACAGGCTGGAAAATATGTACAGTCTGGGAAATATGTACAGGCTGGAAAATATGTACAGTCTGAGAAGTATGTACACTCTTAAAAGTACGGTTTTGAGAAGGACCATTGATGAAACAACTATAGGCCAGATTTGGTGACACTGGGTACAAAGCTTTGCACAAAAATTTAACATTGAATTGTTGACATCAACAGTGCTGCCACCTATGTATCAGTAACACCTTTGTAATCTGGGAAAAGACAACCACACTATAATACATTCTTATGTTAAATCATAAAATCCAGAAATGGAAATTGCACCCCCTGTATCCCTTCACTTACATAAGTTGGCCCGAATTTTGACTCAGTCATAACGGCATCAAAACAAAATCAGGTTAAGATAAGGTTAAACTAATGTGGTTATGTTATGGAGTTTGTGAAGATAACTAATTTATTTTACATTTATAACATGTGGAAAACAATATGATACAAATCACCATGAAGATTGTAAGAAAATTACATATTAAAGTACACCCGAGTAACCTGATCCCTTCTAATTTATTATTGTTGGGAGTGGCAGTGTACAGTTTTTTTTAATTTTCTATTTTTAAAACTAAATACATTCATTCTTTCATTTATAAAAGCTAAAAATGTGTCCATTAGACCACAGGTATCCTCACTATATGTAAGTAACTTTCATCGAATATTATGTCAAAAAGGGGCCGTAGCTCCTGTAAAATTTGACATAAGTTAAAAAATACCACACCTGACAAGTATTTTATAAGTATACCGTATATTTCCTTATAAACGCCCCCACTCTAATAAACGCCCCCCCCCCCCCCCCCTATTTTTCTGGAAAATCAAAAAATAAAACGTTTGTGCGATTTGAATGCGTGTTCTCCCATCTTTCCCTGATCGATTATTTTGTTACACAGACAACAATTAGCGGAGTGTTTATTACCTTTGAACTCTTTAACCCATTGTTTATATCTTGGGTGACCACTTAACCACTTTTGGTTGAACAAATACTTCCCCATATTTGATGTTTAATACTAGTAAAAATACCGTCTGCCAATTAAAACATTACAAAACGTCGGAAAATGCGGTTAGTCTGTGTACGCTGAAAGCTCATTGCTCCACATTGATAAGAGCAAGCTCCAAGTGATTTAAAGTGAAGAGTACACTGGCCATAAATTCGGATATTCTAGTACGCAGACTAGTAATTTCATACAGATTTTCAGCTTTTTTTTCATCTTATGTCGATTATTTCATTCACTCTCAAATATTTCTGAACCGATTTTTCGGTGATTAAAACCGGATTTAAGGTTTTTTCCATGGCTTTATTGGTTTTTTTTTTTTTGCTTTTTTTTTATCTTTTATAAACGCCCCCACCTTGTAAAATGTAACGCCCCCGGGGGGGGGGGGGGGGGGGGGTTAATTAGGGAATATACGGTATACAGTTACGAACTTCAGAGGTTATTCATCAGTAACTTATGGGAAACTTATTTGATAGACAGATCCATGCAGGGAAGTTCTAACAAATGAGTAGTTAAGTGGCTTCTTTGCACCCAGCTGATTACTTGTGTGCCCACTCAACATATTTTGAAAAAGCCAAATAATTTGTTTTCAACTGTTTTTCAACCATTCAAAATAATTACTAACCCTAAACTCTAGATACTTAAATACCCATTTATGTGTGAGGACAGACATACAGATGGACAGCAGTAACACTTAAAGCCCCTTCTCTGAATGCAGGGGTCATCATAAAAAAGAAAACAATTATTTACAAAAGGAATAAATTGGGATTTTCTGTAGCCGGCAGGTCTGAGGCACTGTCTCAAGATTTTATGTCTCACTGCTCAGAAAACTGTTCTCCTTGAGAAACAAGATAAAAAGTTAATGAACAAATTTCCATAACCCAAGTTTTATCCAGTTAAATCTGTAGGAGGGGACAAGATAGCCCATTATCAGACAAAAATGGGGAATAAATCCAAACCACAAAAAGGACCATACTTTTGATAAAAAATAATTCAATCTTATAGCACCTGCACTGTATCTACCCATATCATAGCTAAGAGGCGTACAAAGTCTATAATAACTGTGGGATGAGGTGAGACAACAAGATTTTCCATTACAAACACTAGAGAAAATATAATGATCAGGTTTTGACAAAACTTTAAAATTGGCTAAAAACAATTGTTTCCAATATACCATGCCTATATAATAATCAGTGACCCCTATTGACAAATGAATACCTATTTAAACTTATCAAAATAATATATTGAAAAGGATTTCCTAACTTGGGCTACATGCCTATGTTAGACTAACATTAGATTTTTCACTTAAAATTGAAACATATACGTATTTTATTAAATGAGTTACATATCAGTTTGATATCAATTTGATCTCTTTAACAGCTTCATATAAAGTAAAATCATTTCATGTTTACTGATCAATTTAAATATTGATTTTGTCACATTTGGATTTGCTACTACCAAACCATTTGTATTTTATTTATTAATGATAATGAGTTGCTAAATTTTATCCATTTAAAAAATAAATTTATTTTTTAAGACATTTACAGCATTTTTCCTGATATAATCCCTGCAATAGTGAACAAAAATCTAAGTGCAACAAGGATGTCTGTCACCTGCACCCCTCATACTGAACATGTATACAAAATCCTGAGACAATCTTAGAGTTGATGTGATGGACAGATAGCAGATGGATGGATGGACAGAATGGACAAGAATAAATATGTCTCTTATCGATATTGAAACACAAGAACTTAATAACTAAACTCATGCCATATCCTCAAACATTCTTCTGTAAGCCTGTTACTTTCACTTTAAAACAATGTGTGTTTTTCTTAAGTTTAAAGTGAGCAAAACAATTTCTCAGGAATTTCGAATGCCAGAAGTACTATGGGGATAATTACATGATTCATTTGACGCTTTAAGTGAGCATGTGCCCAATTTATTCAAACTCTTCAAGAATCTCTGTATAACAATTTATCTGAAATTCAAACCATGCACTCCAGTGCCACTATCAATGCATTGCTCTAAATTACATGTGTTTTCACTTGAAAAAGATAAAAATATCAAACCTGTCCCTGAGACAAACAAAACACCACATAAAAGCATCAAATTCAAATTATACTGAGAGTTATTTAAAATCTGAAATAAACAAACTTGAGCTTTCTGCACTATAAAGATCAGCTACAATTCTCTGTAAACAAACTTGGCCTCAACAAAGTTAAACAATTACAGACAGATCGCAAACAAATCCCTGTGGTATCAAAGTGTGAAACTATAACTTGAAGGTTGGCCTAATTCCAGAATAATTAGATAGACATTTTGTAATTGCAAGGTGCTTTGTTTTGATTAACATCAGTGGAACATCTTCACAACCTACTGACCAAACCAGACCACCCATGGCAAATTTTCTCACTTAATTTTTGTTGAGTTTGGAAATATACCCATATGACGAGTTTGGAATCAAACCCATGTGACACATTTGGGTTCAAACCCATGTGACAACTTTGGGTTCAAAACCATGTGACAAGTTTAGAATCAAACCCATGTGATGAGTTTGGGTTCAAACCCATGTGATGAGTTTTGGTTCAAAACCCATGTGACAAGTTTTGAATCAAACCAATGTATTGAGTTTGGAATCAAACCCATATGATGAGTTTTGAATCAAACACATGTGACAAGTTCGGGTTTAAACCCATGTGATTAGTTCTGAATCAAACCCATGTGATGAGAGTTTGAGTTGTTCCAGACCACTTGACTATAAAGTATATCCGGTTACTCACAGACCACATCACTTATAGTCTTATAATAAGTGTCCAATCCACAATCAGATAATAGAGGCCATGTGCTATACCTTATCAAATACATTGTAGTTGTTAAAATTGTTAAAACCACTGCATGTGCATAAATACACTTCTGATACCAGTGGTATGTTAACATTAAATATGCAAGTGTGGCAGCAAATATTTGTGGTGTTCCACTCATAGTAAGTTTTAATCAGAAGAAAAAATCTTAAAAACAATTTCAAAAAAAAGCCTATATATGACTCTTCAAAATGGAAGAGTTAAAAAATCGATACAATTGTTGGTGATTTGTGTAAAAATTACCATTATCTTCAGGCATCTTGAAGATGCACCACTTCCATCGAATTTAACCAATGCTTTCGTCCAATCTGAAAATGTCTCAGTCATATAAAATTGTATAACTTAAGTTAATGGTTAAATTTGCAACTTACACAAACTTGTCATTCAAACAGAATTTTCAATGTCAGGGTCACTCAATTCATCAAACACATTCATGTTTCAATGGCTAGTTTTATTCTTTCCTTCAAATAACCATAAAATCATCCATAATTGATGTTTTGCAGAAATTTACTGACAATGGACATTTCCACATTCAGAAAGTGGGCTACTCCCCCGTAATAAATGCAAAATGGTGTTGTTTATTACACAGATAAAGGGCTGGGTGTTAACCTGGTTGGCATCAGCTCAGTCCAAATTTGGCCTGCACAAGGGCTAAAGGATTAAGTTTCTTACATATTCTGAAATTTTCAATAAATACATTTATAGCATCAACACATCCAATGCTATAAATAACTAAATATATACATGTATATTGAACATTTCAGAATATGAATGTGACCTGGTTTTAGTAATACCCCAAAATGAATCTTTGAAATTGGGTCAAAATCGATGTTACATAATAATTATGTTTTAACTTTCTGCTTCAATAGGTGGTTTTAGGTGTCATTAAATGCTTCCGAATTTTAACTTGTTTAATAATAACCGAAGAAGCAACATTATATTTTTAGTTGTCAGGGGCCATTGTGGATTTTAGACCAACCCCAACCTGACTGTCTTTAAGGAAAAATTATACATGAAGTACAACATTTTTTATGAAAAATGAACAAGCAGTTTTGAAGGAATCAACTCACAAAGTAAACAGACAGATGGACGCCGGACTCCATGGCATAACCTCTGCCGATTAGTAGAGCTAAAAATTGACGGTCCTTTGCTGTTAACATTTTAGGTAGAAATTACCTTTTCTCTGACCTTGATTTGATTTACCTCAATTCTGATCCAAAGCTTTCTTTTCATATAAGGGAATTTTTCAAAAAATATTAAAAGCAACTTAAGTTATTGCATGTAAGCCATTTTTTTCTTTTTTCAGTATCAGTGACATTGATCCAATTTAACTCAAAATCAATCCCAAGATTCCACTGTAGGAGCCTATAAGTTGTTGAGAAAAAAACACGTTTTTCAAAAGTGACCTTGACCTTGATCTGATTTACCTTAAAAATCATCGATTGATTGATTGGATATTTAGCATCATTTTTATGCCATCGAGGGCTAACAGACGATCAGTTAACCTAACCACTGTTTCCTGGGATTAACCAGTATTCGAGAACACCCCGTCTCCGCAAGTAACTGATAACTTTCCCATTTAAATCAGTGGTGAGAGATGGATGATTATGAGACACAATGTTGTATATCAATCATCACGGACACTGTTGCCAGGCGGGGGATTCAAACTCATGACCCCTGGATTGATAGTCAGACGTGTAGCCGACTTAGCTAATCGGGCCCGGCCCTTAAAAATCAATCTCATTTTTAGCTTCCTTTTCATTTGTTGTTATCATGGTTACCTATATAAAAAATTTCATAAACATTTTTTTGATGGAAACTAAAGTTATGTGCAGAAACCCTTTTTCTAATTTTTGTTCATAGGTCTAAGAGCATGACCTCTGTTATTGGTTGGTACATGTATGAAAAACTCATGTGCACTTTAATGGCTATTAAATTGCATTTAACTAGAAAAATTATCAGACAGATGTTAGATGGAAGGATGGCAAGATGGCAAGATGGATGGATTGAAAAGCTGAAAATCAATCTGACATTTTGATATCAATTATAATTTAGTCTGAAACTTTTGATAAAAATCCAATGACAACAGACAGAGATGAATATTTCAACAGATGAATCTATCATAAAATCTCATGTAGAGATTAAAACATGCTTGTATAGGAGTCTATATTTCCTAAAATAAAAGCGTATATGATAAAAATCCATAGTTATAGTCTTAGTTAACAGATATTAAGGATGTCTGACATTTAATAAGAATATATTTTTTTTAAATATTTAGTGATAGATTTTGACTCGGTTTTCAAAATGATTCTCATCTTGAAGTTATCAAATTTTATTTCGATGAAGAAATGATTGTCCAAATTTTTTGACATATCAAGCTGAAAGCCGAAATTATCAAATGTTCGCAGACAATGATTTCAGACTGAATTAAACAGAAAAAAGCTTAGACCAATAAATTATCTCTGAATTAAACGTAATTCATAATAATACTAATCTTGAAAATTGCCAGCTAAAAGTGTTTAAAAGATATGTTTTATATACATGTTAAAACTTGTGCAGAGTTGTACATTAAAACAGGTTGGATACAAAAGAAACCTCCTGCTATCATGCAAATAAATTGGACACAAAATTTTAGTGACACATGACAAGTTTCAAATCACTTACATTACTCATCTGCAATATGTCTTGTTTATACCAACTACTAAATTTAATAACTTCAAGCAAAGAAAAGCTGTTCTAAATATACAGCCTGATCGTCTGTTAGCCCTCAATTGCATAGAAATTACACTAAATATTCAATAAATCAGTCAATCATCTAAATGCTGTATTTAGAGTTTTTTTCTCAGCAATAGACAAAATGGTCAAACAAACTCCCTGTGAAAGTTAAACTGTTCAAGGACTTACTGAAGGAAAAAATACATTTTAGAAATACTATTCTAAACATTACGGCACCAAACAACCATATTACCTCACAAAAAAATGTGGTATATTAGCATACCCTGTGTAGTATTTTGTAAAAGAACTGTTACTTTCTCCTGTATTGTAATATTCACATTACATGTGGTGTAAACTGCTGGTTTATTTCATGACACCACTATCATGCAAGCCAATCTATACTGTTACATGTGGTGTATTGCAGGACACCACTATCCTGCAAGCCAATCTATACCATTACATGTGATGTATTGCAGGACACCACTATCCTGCAAGCCAATCTATACCATTACATGTGGTGTAACTGCTGGTTTATTTCATGACACCACTATCCTTCAAGCAAATCTATACCATTACAAGTGGTGTAAACTGCTCATTTATTTCATTACACCACTATCCTGCAAGCCAATCTATACCATTACAGTGGTGTAAACTGCTGGTTTATTTCATGACAGCACTTTCATGCAAGCAAATCTATACAATTACATGTGGTGTAAACTGCTGGTTTATTTCATGACACCACTATCATGCAAGCCTATCTATACCATTACATGTGGTGTATTGCAGGACACCACTATCCTGCAAGCCAATCTATACCATTACATGTGGTGTGAACTGCTGGTTTATTGCAGGACAACACAATATTCTGCAAGCCAATCTATACCATTACATGTGGTGTAAACTGCTGGTTTATTGCATGATATCACTATTCTGCAAGTCAATCTATACCATTACAAGTGATGTCAACTGCTGGTTTATCTTATGACACCACTATTCTGCAAGCAAATCTATTCCATTACATGTGGTGTAAACTGCTGGTTTATTTCATGACACCACTAATCTGCAAGCCAATCTATACCATTACAAGTGGTGTAAACTGCTGGTTTATTTATGACACCACTATCATGCAAGCAAATCTATACCGTTACATGTGGTGTAAACTGCTGGTTTATTTCATGACACCACTATCATGCAAGCCAATCTATACCATTACATGTGGTCTAAACTGCTGGTTTATTTCATGACACCACTATCCTGCAAGCCAATCTATACCATTACATGTGGTGTAAACTGCTGGTTTATTGAATGACACAACTATCCTGCAAGCCAATCTATACCATTACATGTGGTGTAAACTGCTGGTTTATTGCATAACACCACTATCCTGCAAGCCAATCTATACCATTACAAGTGGTGTATACTGCTGGTTTATTTCATGACACCACTTTTCTGCAAGCCAACCTATACCATTACATGTGGTGTAAACTGCTTGTTTATTGCACAATACCACTATCATGCAAGCAAATCTATACCATTACATGTGGTGTAAACTGCTGGTTTATTGCACGACACCACTATCATGCAAGCCAATCTATACAATTAGATGTGGTGTTAACTGCTGGTTTATTGCACAACACCACTTTCATGCAAGCAAATCTATACCACTACATGTGGTGTAAACTGCTGGTTTATTGCACGACACCACTATCGTGCAAGCAAATCTATACCATTACATGTGGTGTTAACTGCTGGTTTATTGCATGACACCACTATCCTGCAAGCTCATCTATACCATTAGATGTGGTGTAAACTGCTGGTTTATTGCACAACACCACTTTCATGCAAGCAAATCTATACGCTTACATATGGTGTTAACTGCTGGTTTATTGCATGACACCACTATCCTGCAAGTCAATCTATACCATTACATGTGGTGTTTACTGCTGGTTTATTGCACGACACCACTTTCATGCAAGCAAATCTTTTCCAAAACACATGGTGTTAACTGCTGGTTTATTGCACGACACCACTATCCTGCAAGCCCATCTATACCATTACATGTGGTATAAACTGCTGGTTTATTGCACAACACCACTATCCTGCAAGCCCATCTATACCATTACATGTGGTGTAAACTGCTGGTTTATTGTATGACACCACTATACTGCAAGCCAATCTATACCATTACATGTGGTATAAACTGCTGGTTTATTGCACAACACCACTATCATGCAAGCAAATATATACCATTACATGTGGTGTAAACTGCTGGTTTATTGCACGACACCACTTTCATGCAAGCCAATCTATACCATTACATGTGGTATAAACTGCTGGTTTATTGCACGACACCACTATCATGCAAGCAAATATATACCACTACATGTGGTGTAAATTGCTGGTTTATTGCATGACACCACTATCATGCAAGCCCACCTATACCATTACATGTGGTGTAAACTGCTGGTTTATTGCACAACACCACTATCATGCAAGCAAATCTATACCATTACATGTGGTGTAAATTGCTGGTTTATTGCATGACACCACTATCATGCAAGCCCACCTATACCATTACATGTGGTGTAAACTGCTGGTTTATTGCACAATACCACTATTATGCAAGCAAATTTATACCATAACATGTGGTGTAAACTGCTGGTTTATTGCACGACACCACTTTCATGCAAGCAAATCTATACCATTACATGTGGTATAAACTGCTGGTTTATTTCATGACACCACTTTCCTGCAAGCCAACCTATACCATTACATGTGGTGTTAACTGCTGGTTTTTTGCATGACACCACTATCATGCAAGCAAATCTATACCATTACATGTGGTGTAAACTGCTGGTATATTGCACGACACCACTACCATGCAAGCAAATCTATACCATTACATGTGGTGTAAACTGCTGGTTTATTGCATGACACCACTATCATGCAAGCAAATCTATACTATTACATGTGGTGTAAACTGCTGGTTTATTGCATGACACCACTATCATGCAAGCCAATCTATTCCATATTTCTGAGGTAAGAACCCCATCTGCCAATCCAATATTATAAAACTTTCCATAAAAAGGGATATACATGTCAGTAAATGACATAGATGATCAATTTTCAAAATGTAGACAATCCCCACTTCATCTCATAAAGCATAATTGATAATATCTGGATATAACACTTTTGTACAACTAGAGTTAGAGTGACTGCCTTGTATGTGGAAGGTCATGGGTTTGATCCTTGGACGGTCATACCAAAGACTTGAAAAATGATACAAATAGTTTCCTCACTTGGCACCAGCATTTAAAGGATAGTTCTAGACATGTCTGTGGTACGATACTCCGCTGTGGCTGCTCGTTCAGAATACTGTCTCAAGTAGACACTGTCGCAATATGATTGAAAAATTGTTGCAAGTCATGCTAAACACCATACAACAACAATACTTTTGTCTGATCAATAGTAAATACCATACTATAACACTTTTGTCTAACTTATTATTTTTGTCTGACCTATGGCAATTGTCACAATGTAACATTTTTGTCGGATCATGATAAAATACATTTTTGTTATAATTTATCTAACTTCTGCAGCAGACATATCAGTTATTTGCAGAAGGCAAATTAATCTCACTTTTTCTTCAAGATAACTGGAATGGCAAGCATCAGATCTGGGTTAGAGATTATTTCTCAATGGACCACTTGTTTGCAATATTGGAAGAAATAAACATACAGAGCATGTGCTACTTGTTACTCCTCACAGGAGTTGAACCAGGAAATTAAGCTGAAATCTGTGTAAGCATGGGTCAAAGCTTGAAGTGTTACAAAATATGGCATCTACTCTTCCTCTTCCTTTATCATACACACTTTACAAAAAATCTAAATGGGATATATCAATCTGACACCATTAAATTTTACGGTTATTTCCTTTCTACATTGTACATGCATATGGTATGGAGTTCCTGGTTTAATGGCAGAGCATCTGACCCAGGATCAGAGGGTCATGAGTTCAACACCCTGCTATTGCTATTGCCATTGCGTGGTGTCTTCAAGAGTAAGACACTTTTCTGCAAATGCTTAGTATTGGTTCAACCAAAGAAGATTTCAATTGTGACCTGCGCAAGTTGCAAAACTTGTTTCATAATTGATGTAGAAACTAATGTTTTAAACTTTATTTATATATATCTGCCATCCAAGATATTGCCTTCCTATAGTCATCTTGCTTTTCAATATATTGCCTTCCTATAATTATCATGCTTTCCAAGAGATTGCCTTCCCATAAATATCTTGCTTTCCAAGATATTGCCTTCCCATAATTAGCTTGCGTTTCATGAGATTGCTTTCCCATAATAAGCTTGCTTTTCAAAAGAATAATTATCTTGCTTTCCAAGAGATTGCTTTCCCATAATTATCTTGCTTTCCAAGAGATTGCCTTCCCATAATTATCTTGCTTTCCAAGAGATTGCCTTCCCATAATTAGCTTGCTTTTCAAGAGCTTGCCTTCCCATAATTGTATTGCTTGTCAAGAGATTGCCTTCCTATATATTGGCTCCCAATATATTTCCTTTCCATAGCTACCCTCAACTACTTTGCCTCACCATATTCCACCTTTCCCTGTCTTCCCTATATGTGATTTTCTATATATAAAACTGATGTGACCTTTTTGAGTGTACATGCCTCAGGAGTCTATATAACCAGTATCACTGCCTCCACCCAGTTGTTTAGTAGCACAGAATATAGCTTCAGCAACTAGCAGTGAAATTCTACTGAAATCCGTTGACACCAATACAACTGAATGAGAGGGAACTTACTAATAACCAGTTTATAGCCAATATGTTTGTCATGACAATTTACATGTACATGTCCAATTTATCTCGATAGCTGTACATAACTAATGTTATTTGTATTTTATATGTAACCTGCTATAAATAAAACTTTGTATGTTGAATCATGTGACCATGTTAAAATTTAATTCCAAATCTGATATGAATTGCATCAAAACAACAAAATAATGGTTAAGATGCAATGAATTGCTATATCAAACTGACCTTGAATTATGACCACATAAACTGACAACTACGTTCAAAATTACTTTTGCATAATTATGACCTTGAGTGAAAATTCCCTTGAAAACATGGAGAGTTATGAATGGTATACACAAATATAAATTGCGCATCAACAGAATGCTGCCAATTAGATGTCTTACTTAAATCACTTTATCACAAAGTGAGACTAGTTCACATTGCAGGGACAAAGGTAGACAAATAATATGAAATAGAGATGCCATTCCATATCATGATATATGTCTCTTAGATAACATTAATGATAGAGATATGTGCATAGAACATTGTAACAAAGTATTTGTGCGAAGTTGTTAGTGTCGCTTTCAGCAATTTTTCAGTCATACTGCGACAGTTTTTACTTAAACAGTATTCTGAGCGCTGTCTCACTGGAGTATAATGCCGCAGACACATGGTATGACAACCCACCCAGTCACATTATACTGACACCAGGTGGACAGAAACAAAAATTATCCACTAAATGCTCCAAATACCATTTTTCAAGTCTTTGGTATTACCAAACAGAACTCACGACCTTCCGCATGCAAGGCAGATGCTCTTCCACAAGACGATCCTGTGGTATTTAAAGAAACAGAGCTAAACACAAAAACTTATTTGTAGTTAATGAACTAATGAAGTCCAGATCACCTAGAAGATTTTAATGTTCAAGGTTTTGAGGAGCACTATATTTACATAATACAAATCAACAAAAAATTTTGATTCTCGAACAGACAGTTTCGTATAAACAAAAGTGTTGCTTGATCCTGATGCTGACAAGAAACACAATCTCTCTAAAGATGAGACAAAAGATGGATATTCTATTGATTGTTACATTATGACCTTGAAATTTAAACTTTCAAAGTTTGTGTTCACCTTATGCTACAATGTGCTTAAATGGCTCCAAAATATATTAATTAAGATGAGTCAATCAATTCATGTGTTTGGCATTATGTCATAAAAAACATGCCCCCCCCCACCCCCCCACATCCATGCAATTGGGAGATAGTGGGGGTAACAAAAGTCTTACCACCCCACAACAGTAGATCTAGATCTTATGTACTACAAGTCAGTGGTAAAGTTTCACATGTCTACACTTCCATCCATCTGCTTTAAAAACAAACTGTTAAGCTTGATTCAAGAAACCAGGTAAAATAGCAAATGGAGATTTTGTGTTTGTGAGTAATGACAGAATTTATGTACAGTAAAGCTGCATCAATGGCTTTATTGTAGCAAGGCTGTTAACAAATAGAATTGATGTAATGGGATTTTCATCAAGATGCACATAAAAAAATGATGTTGTTACATTCGATTAATTCTCAAGTGAACATATTTGCTCAAATTAGATGTAATGGCATAATTAATGGACTTGCTAATCACGTTGATGTGTGTGTAGCCTAAATCTGCCACAATACGACTGGTTGGCATTGTTGTGGTTGTTACTGGCTTAATCTGACTGAAAGTGTTACTCCTTAATGAAAGTGGAAAACGGATAAACACAATTAAGGTATAGTACTAATTATTTGTTTAGTGGAATAAATTGAGAGGAAGTAATCAATTACTGATTAATACATAATAGCATTGTGACGTCCAAGAACAACTGGATTATGAACAAGAAGAAACAGGAGAAATAGATGGGAAAGGTATATAAGACATACATCCCTGTGAGGCACGTAGAACTGAACAAGTGAACTGAAAACAGGAGATAGAAACTGAGAGTAAACAATTTATAAATCTATTAGATGACATTTGGCAGTTATTTAGTGTTCAGTGAGTGCATTATTACAAATTGATCAATATTTGTGTTTGTCAACACAAACTGCAGCTTCATCATACATGGAATGTCATTATAAGGAATTACGCTACACAAGTGTCAGCTTATGTGTAAATCAAATTCTGAAATAAAAATTAAAAAGTAAGTTCTAAAACCTAAACTACTAGTAGTTTTTTGAAGAAAGAGCAAAATAAAAACATTTAAAATCTGTTGAAAGGAAATAAAACACAAATTGAAATAAAAAAAATAATTTAAATTTCGAAAATGAGCAGAGTTTGGTTTTGCAAAAAAAATGTTCTCTCATTCTTCATCCTTGGATAAAATGGTGTTATATTTTCCATAAGGCCAGGGCCGTGATAAACGATAGACTAAACAAATTTGACGAGGTTCCAAAAGCTCTCAGATAATCAGGATCTAATCAGGTTCGATACAAGTCTGCAAGTCTAGATTACAGTACCTGCATCAGCGCACCAACTTATTCATTCATGTATTTTTTTTTTCATTCATAGGTGGTGAATATTTCTGGTGGCGGCACATTTTATTTACGTGAATGTGAACAGTGATATCGTAAACATTTTTATTTTTCACGTGGGTTGTAACATTGCGACATAAATTCTGAAGTTGAACTTAAGGGAGCAGTTCGTAATATTTTGTGATCCTGGAATTTATAAACAGAACTACTACATGATCATACACATTAAAGAAATATGAAAAGAGTGAAAGGTTATTATACTGAGAGTTAAACAACATATTATGTTATTAATAAAAGTGAAATTTACAGAGTGAACAGTTTGAGGGTAAAACTTGATAGTGAATGTAAACAAAACATTGTTTTATCTACTCTTAAAAAAGCACATACTTTAAAAAAAAAAGAAAATTCTAAATTAGTCAAATTAAAAAATCACACCGAAACACATTTGTTTTGGAAATAAACTTTTAATTACTTCTCTGGAACTATTTTTCGAAACAGGAACTTTAATCTGAGTAATTGAAAATTAATCCAGTGATCGGACCACATCCCGGACAGGTGGCCACAATAACTGATGTATCTGTCTGCAACAATTTCAAAATCAACAGGGTACTGAAATATCACAGCAAATCATACAGAAACTTTGGCAAAGCACTTATCGCTAATTTCAATTACCACATTTTTTTTTTCAAGACAGAAATCTCAGTACCTATCAAGTTTAACAAGTTAATCTCAATTGATGGAGATGGGGCTATTATATGCCATGTTCTGGAAACTTCTTGTTCTGCTTCCTACAGGTGAGTAAAAATCATACTGGAACTTATTTTGTAATAAAATATTGTTGTTTTTTTTAATTTAAATATTTATAAATGATTGTCTAATTGATTTCAGAGGAATATTTTTTAATTTTGTAAAGTATTAAATAAGTTTACAAGTTATAACCTGTCATTGTTACAAATAATTAACAGGAGTCTAATTAACATACATGTATATTGCTTTGTTGTTTTGCCAGAACATGATCAAAATATGTCATTGTTATGGAACAATACCAATAAAAAAAAAAAAATTATTTCTGTTTTATTAATATAATAATTTGCTCTCAATGGGTTTTGATAAATTCAGTTCTATTCACAGTAAAAACAATGACAGTTACATGTACATATTATGTTGATTTTAATTTTTTATTTTCATAATAACTTTTCACACCACCATAAACATCTACTGGTTGATAAATATTAGAAGTAAAAGATTAATTGATTGACTGAATGTTAAATGTCATTTTTATGCCATCGAGGCCTAACAGACGATCAGTTAACCTAATCACTGTTTCCTGGAATCATTGAAGGTTACTCAGTACTTGAGCTCAACCAATCTCCGCAAGTAACTGATAACTTTCCCACTTGAATCTGCAGTGAGGGAATAATAATGAGACTCAATGTCATATATCAATAATCACAGATACCTTGGCCAGACAGGGATTTGAACTCACAACCCCTGGATTGATAGTCATATGCGCTATTAACTTAGCTGATCGGGCTTGACAATAAGTAACAGACTTGCAGCACTATATCCATTAGTATTTTAGGTTTATTATGTGAAGAGTATTTATTGAAACTTGGAGTTACAAAATCAGCTTTTCCCAATAACTTGTAATGTAAATCTGAGTATTACAAACTGTGTTTCATCTTCAGTTGTATGGTTGTCACAGTATTTGCATAAACGTTTATCGACAGGAGGTTTAGACCATAGGTATCCTCCACTTTTAATAGTCAAGGGAAGATTGCAACTACTAAGTTTGGATGATCTCCACTCGTATGCAACTTAACATACATTTTGGTTTTAAATTCATATTTTATGTAGTTTGGGTTTTTAGTTTATTTCTATTATTGTCATTAATGCAATTACTCATCAAAGAATCATACCATTTTGTTTATCCAATTTTTGCAATTTAAATTTCGCTAGCCTTAAACATGCAGTTTTGCTTGGTTTTTCTATCACTGAACATTCATTCATTTTAACCAACACTGTTAAACAGTTTTGTTACACAATTTTTTATTACAAAATTAAAATGAATATCTTAAACGATTCTGTTCCAGGGCATGTTTCATAGTCGACACCAAAATCTCACAACTTCAAACTTTTGCTTTATTTTTGTTGAAACCCAAACCATATCTTCATATCGACTCTTTATTCTGCATATTTATGAAACACACAACACTTGATTGATTGTATTAGTTTGAATATTTAGCATCATTTTTATGCTAACAGACAATCAGTCAACCTGTTTCCTGGATTCCTGGACTGTCAGCCAGTACTTCAGAACACCCGTCTCCATAAGTAACTCATTATTTTCCACTTGAATCAGTGGTGAGCAATGAAGGATAATGAGATGCAGTGTTGTTTATCAAACATCACAGAGGCTGTGGCTGGTTGGGGATTTGAATTCATGACCCTGAGTTAGGTAGTCAGACTACTGACTGAGCTGACCGGGCCTGACTTGATCAGTTGTAAGAAATGCATCTTACTCAACAAGGTTAACCATAATTTTGACACTCCATATATATTACACCAATGTTACTAGTGCAGGAAGAATGCATATATATGTACTCCCATAGCAATCTATTAAAAAAAACAACAATCTATTTAAAAACATATATGAAATAATCTATAAAAACTATATATTGTTAACCTCTTTTATATACAATCTTAAAAAAAATCTTAAAATTTCTTAAAATTCAAATAAATAAGTATGGTATGTAATAAAAATCAAAATCAATTAAAGGAGCTATAATATAATTTAATTTTACCTGGGTGAAATGGATAAGACCTTTTTTTTAATATAAGCTAGAAGTAGGAGCAAATTAAATCAAATTGGCTTTAACTAACCAAGAAGTATACTGCACTGCAAGTGTAACTAACTGCAGATGTAATGAACACCTATTACTCCAGAACAGGACTGGTGATCCAGGTGTTGTTGTTTTTTTTAAAACATCCCGCAATCTAACCGGTTACCCACAATGCTATATTTGAGTAAGTACCCTCAAGCAAGTCTGAAACTTAAATTATACTTGATAAGTTTGAAACATTGTTATAAGGTACTTTAACTGTCATCCATTAAAACAAGTGGCATAAGTTAAATGCCTAAGACACCTTGGTCCAAGGTTATAAAACGTTTCAGCTCAAAATTGATTGGACTTATCATAACAAAAGAAATGAAAATACTTTCTACCTCAAATACTGGAACTTTCTACCTCAAATATGTAACCTATCTCAAATACTGTAACTTTCCACCTCAAATCTATAACTTTTTACCCCAAGTCTCTAACTTCCTACCTCAAATATGTAACTTTTTACCTCAAATCTGTAACTTTTTACCTCAAATCTCTCACTTTCTACATCAAATCTCTAACTTTCTACCTTAAATCTCTAACTTTTTTCCTTGAATCTCCAACATTTTTACCTCAAATCTCTTACTTTCTACCTCAAATCTGTACCTTTTTTTTTACCTCAAATCTGTACCTTTTTTTTTTACCTTAAATCTTTAACTATTTACATCAAATCTGTAACTTTCTACCTCAAATATACAAATTTCAACCTCAAATCGACTTTCAAATTTTAGGTTCAGTCAAGTGTTTATGCTTTAATTTGTGTTTATACAATGTATATGAATCTTGAAAATTGTATTGGGCGTACAAATTTTAAGCCGAGCTTGAAAAAGGGTGAAGATAATGTTGTGTCCTCATTCAGCTAAGCACTTTTATCATACTGACCAATACTGTTTCTACTCCAGAGAAAGACATTAAGTAAATCATGGTATAATGATATATTACAAAGTATGAAAAGTTCCTTCACAGTCAATGTAAATAGATGAGTGGAAACTTACAAGGTAGCACTTATCATACATATACAAAATATTTTACTGGTCAATCATCAATATGGTTCAAATCAATGTGTCAATGTGACATATAATTAGCTCAAATTTTACATACTAATGTTGCATATAATTAGCTCTAATTTTACATATCAATGTTGCATATAATTGGCATAAATCTTGCATATAATTGGCACAAAACATACTTGCTGATGATGCATATAATTGGCACAAAACATACTTGCCGATGTTGCCTATAATTTGGCACAAAACATACATGTTGATGTTGCATATAATTGGCACAAAATGTACTTGCAATTTGCATTTAATCAGCACAAATCTTACATTCCAATGTTGCATATAATTGGTACAAATCATACATATCAATGTTGCATATAATTGGCCCAAATCGTACTTGCCATTGTTGCATATAATTGGCTCAAACTCTGCAAGTCAATGTTGCATATAATTTGGAAAATCATGTTACATAATTTATTATTGGGACAAATCTTACAAGCAAATGTTGAAATTCATTGGTACAAATCTTACAAGCCAATGTTGCATAAATTTCATTGGCACAAACCTTACATGCCAATGTTACATTCATTGGCACACTTTACATGCCAATTCTACTGACTTACTGTTGAAAATATTTCAGCATCCAGTTTTAAGCATATGTAAAACATGAAGAAATAGTGTTGTAAAGCAATTACATAGGAGATTTTACACAAGCAGTGATCTGTTATTAAATTAAATTTATTCAACATATTTGTAAAACTGATATGAAGTGATAAGAGACTGATGATTTGCCAACAAATCTAATTAGTTCACAAATGTAAAATAAAATTTTAAGTATTAGTCTTAATCATTTTTCTTACTAAACTCTCTTTCAAAACCATGATGTATACTTTTGTCACCATTAAAATACATATATGTTGTTTCTATAAATAAAAGTTGACACATATAAAGGTCTGTGGTCCAACCTCAGGATGGAGGTTGTTTTACCTTTGTTTATACTGACCGACATTTACTGACCACATGTTCATGAGGACCTTAACCAACCAAACATAGCTGCTCTTGTCAAGATGTAACAACTGAAAATGAAAACCATCTCTAGGGACAGATCATCAAGTCTTGCAAGTGTAACTTTGATAGACAGTTTGTTTACATGCTAGTTATTTCGTCTTCCATCTATGAAATATCTGCAACACTAATTTTTTAATCAAGTTATAGAGTCAGTAGAGGAATATATTTTTATGGACACTTTTTCTCTAATGGGCGTTAATACAATTTTAAACAAATTAATAAAAAATTATGGCATCCAGTTTTATTGGTGGAGGAAGACCTCAGAATAAATTGGAGTAGTACATGTACTAACATCTGTCTTTAAATAATTAGCAATCTTTCTCACCAGAGCCCCAGATAATGTTTTTGATAAGACAGGTTATTTAAGATAAGGTTATTTACTCCCTAAATTGAAATGTTGGGGGACAAGTTGGATTGGCATAAGATCTAACATTCCCCAGGTGTGATGCATTTTTCAAAAGGGGGCCTTTTATTTGATACCATATATATATATATATATATATACACAGAGAAATTTCCTTAAATCGGACTCTCTATAAACCGGAATACTCTATAAACCAATGCTCTATAAACTGTGCAAAAGTCCAGAAAATGTTCCTAATTTTTTCTATTGTAAAATTAACCTCTATAAACGGGAACCTCTTTATTGTGGAACCCTGATGGATTTCAGCTATCACAAACAGTAATGTAAATTGGGGTTTGATTAGCAAGTTGAAATGAAAGTTTATTGTTGCAAACAAATGGAATAAATTAATTAATGGGTACATGTATGTTTGAAGATTTTCTGACAGAAAGGAGGCTCAGTGTGCTTGATGTAAATAAATCCGTGGACACATGCATTCAATTTCTATAACATACTTCAGAGATCAATATAAGCTGATAGGAATGATTCCTTTTCAGATAATATTGATATAACCTTCTGTAGTGGATTTAAAATAGTTATACTTGGAAACTTTGGTTAATACAAACATCAAGTCTGGATCTCCATCTTAACATGCACATCGTACATGTATATTGAACTTATTCAAAATTTGGGTTTTCTTACATTGAAACTTATTACATGCAGCAATGTAAAGACCATTTCATTCTCACATTATTGTCCTGGCTATTGTACTGATCAGGAAACTAGACTAAGTAAAAACAAGCTAAAACCTCTATAAACCAAAAATCTCTCTAAACCAAACATTTTGTTCTGTCCCGAAGTTGTGCAGTTTACGTTGCACTGTGCATATATATAGGAGAGATAATAAATTAATTAATTAATTAATTAATACAACCAAACAATACTGAATTCTTCAAAATTATTTAAAAAACCTGAGCACTTTTGGAATATATATTATTCTTTCTTCAGGGGATGAAAATGAAAATATAAATGATGATAATGTTAAAATGTCAAACGATTACAATGGTAAAAAAGATGGAAGTATGAAAAAATCACAATAAAAAATTAAAAGAATTGTGAAAACATTCACAAATTATGATGTGCCTTTAGGCGCACATATATAAAGGTGCACATATACTTCACAAAAATATAGAGCAAATTGTGAAATTTATTTGAAAAATACCGTGTTTTCAGTGAAATACGCCGGTAAAACTCAAACTGTGCTGAGTAAAATGTGAAGCGCAAAGTTGTTATTAAAGAAAACCTCATTCTGACGTGACACAGGGTTCGACATTAACTTTTTTTCTCCACTAGACCACTGGGCTAGTAACTCTGTAAAACTACTAAACCTGACCAAACTTCAACTAGCCCAGACCAATATTATAACTATGACTCCGGACATAGTACTGAAAGTTGGTCACAATCAGAGTTTTCTCATAAGTTTTCTTTGTTTCAGATGTGCCTTTTGTATTTTTGTCGTTATCATCCCGATATTTTCCCCCAGTGAAGCCAAAATTGAATAGAGACATGTCGAAAGGTGTTGTTCGTCGTTAATATCAATAAATCATAAATTAGTCTTCTAATGTCGTAAAATATAGAATGGAAATAACTGAAGCCGATTGTACCCAGAAGAGTAACGTTGCTTAATATATTGTGTCATTAGAACAGGTTAGAGTTATGCTGCTTAGTTTGGGCCACTTAGTAATTCTACGTTTTGTGTTTTCGGGTTCGCGTAATGGTAAGCTACCACCATTGCGTTTTCCATAGACTTACATTATAACATTTGACCTAATTTTCACTATTTCTATCATCCGCGGACCAAAAAGTCCTATATCATAATAAAGTACTGTCCTAGACTCAAACTAAAATGTCCCCAAAATGGGTCAAAAGTACCACTTTTTAGCACTTTTTGCCCCCTGAAGTTGGGTACCCCGACTTTTAGCATGAAAAAAGTAAATTTCACCTATTTTACTTTCCATGCAGTTTCCTTGATAAAATGAATTTAGTCAGTCACAGAAACATAATTCTAATTTTTTTTTGACACAAACATAATAAACTTATATTTTATTGTGATCATTTGCCAGTTAACATTTTCATCAAACCAGAATTAAGCTTACTATAAAAATATATGCCCTGAACATCCCTATACTTTTTTCAGCCATTCACAGCGCTCGTCTCAATGGTGGTAGCTGACCTAATGCTACAAATTATCAATAATCAATGATATTACATGCTTGTCGGCAGGTGCATTTTAATTGATTCAGTGATAAACATTATCAGCTCCAGTTTTGGTGCTTTTTAACTGATTTCTTAATTTTAATTTAACACGACCAGTTGGGCTACCTACGCTCCAGTAGAACACGACCGGACCAAGTATATACTAGACTTTGTCGGTCGGAAGTAGGTTAATGTCGAACCCTGCATGACGTAACACAACATCGTGTACTCTTAACGCTATGATGTCGTAAGTATTTGCACGGCAACATTTATTTAAAACGTCAAAAATACTGTGTATATATTTTTTTTTAGTTTGAAGTGTGTTACAATCTTGTGTTTGATAATTGTTTCAAAAATAAAAGCATATTACAATTACATGTAGCTTTCTTTTTACCAATTTTTGAGTAAATTGTACCCAAATTGGTGGGAAGAGGGGCATTAATATTAGGGGCGGATACAGTACTTACATAATATAATGTAAATTAGATAATTTACAGTTTAATTTGCTTTCTACAAGACATAAAGTCATATTCTCGAAACAAGCATATTCGGAGTCATCAGTTTCAGTACAGAAACATTGTGAAAATATGTGGAAGAAGTTAACTTATCCCCTGTTCTTATAAGAAAGAGTTAAGTTTACCTTTACTTTAAAAACTAGGTATGGGTCCTCCATGGCCAAGTGGTCTCAAGATCACTTACCTCTCACTGCTTAGGTTGAAGGTTCGAGTCCCGCTCACTCTGAAAACTTTATTTGAGAAAGTCTGCCAGTTACTTGCGGAAGGACGGTGGTTCTACCCAGATTCATTCTGAGGTCTACCTCCACCAATAAAACTTGATATGACATATACAACCTGAAATGTGTTGAAAATGGTGTTAAACCCCATTAAAAAAAAATTATGACAGGTAAAATACCTCCCCAATATCATCTTATCCCAGCATCTCTCTCACAGAAAGTCTTTTCATCAAGCTGTGATCCTAGGCCCACGACATCAGCAGTATGAGGTATGGAGCCTCAGACTGCTGTTGTCATGGAGGATCCTATAATTTATACAGAAAATATCAAATATCGGTAATAATAAATTCAGAAAAAAATGGCCCTTTGGTTATCGTTCATTTAACAGACTGTCCACAACATTTTTTTATGAGACACAATCTTCCTCAGAAAAAGGTAAGGCAGTTTGCCAGAAGGAAAAAAAGGACACCAATGCTAAATGATAAGTTATCCCAGAGATATTGGCAGGACAAAAAAGAAAGGATATCAAAATTTGGCACATTTTTGTGAGGTTTAATTTCTATCAAGAATGGCTCCATAGAATTGAAACATTTATCAGGGCCTCTAAACAAACTTTAATTTTTCACTCTATTTACGAATGTTTCTTGGAAGATGCTAACCGAGTTTTCACTACACAGCCAATCTTATTGGAAAAAATAAAACATATCCTGGAATTAGTAGATAAGGAGTTTTTACATAAATCTTTCCAAAAATAAGTATGAATCTGTCAAAATGATTACGAGCTACATTCTAGGATGGTTTTAAAACTTGTTCCACTCTTCCTTCAGTTTAACAACCCTAATTTATAGTTATTGCTGTTCTGCTTGAATTTAATGAAACATCAAAAGTGATGAATAAAGCACTCACTTCAACACAAGGCATAAAACAAATTTGCATATTTTTTTAAGGGAAACAAGAAAGCAGGAGGTTATATTTGACATACCTCCTCATTTGTTTCCCATTCCTACAGAAGTATTCAATTATTACTTCATCTTCACTACCATAATCACCATAATCAGTATCATATTTACAATCAATAGCAAAATCACCATCGTCATCCACAACCTCATCACCTGGTTATCACCATCCTCATCAACAACCTCATCACCATCATCATAATCATCACCATAATCATTGTCATAATTACCATTATCATCAACAACCTCATCACCATTATCACCATCCTCATAATCATCACCATCATCATTCATCAACAACCCCATGATCATCATCAACAACCTAATCACCATCAACAACAACCTCATCACCATCAACATCAACAACCTCATCACCATCATCAACAACCTCATCACCATCATCATCAACAACCCCATCACCATTATCATTCATCAACAACAACAACCCCATCACCATTATTATCATCAACAACAACCTCATCACCATCATCATCAACAACAACTTCATCACCATCATCATTCATAATCAACAACCCCATCACCATCATCATCAACAACCTCATCACCATAATCATCAACAACCCCATCACCATTATCATTCATCAACAACAACCTCATCACCATCATCATCAACAACCTCATCACCATCATCATTCACCATCAACAACCCCATCACCATCATCAACAACCCCATCACCATCATCATCAACAACCTCATCACCATCATCATCAACAACCCCATCACCATTATCATTCATCAACAACAACCCCATCACCATTATCATTCATCAACAACAACCCCATCACCATCATCATCAACAACCTCATCACCATCATCATTCATCATCAACAACCCCATCACCATCATCATCAACAACCCCATCACCATCATCATCAACAACCCCATCACCATCATCATCAACAACCCCATCACCATCATCATCAACAACCCAATCACCATTATCATTCATCAACAACAACCTCATCCCCAGTATCATTCATCAACAACAACCTCATCACCATCATCATCAACAACCTCATCACCATCATCATCAACAACCCCATCACCATCATCATCAACAACCCCATCACCATCATCATCAACAACCCCATCACCATCATCATAAACAACCCAATCACCATTATCATTAATCAACAACAACCTCATCCCCAGTATCATTCATCAACAACAACCTCATCACCATCATCATCAACAACCTCATCACCATCATCAATCATCAGCAACAACCCAATCACCATCATCATCAACAACCCCATCACCATCATCATCAACAACCTCATCACCATCATCATCAACAACCTCATCACCATCATCATTCATCATCAACAACCCCATCATCATTCATCATCAACAACCCCATCACCATCATCATTCATCATCAACAACCCCATCACCATCATCAACAACAACCTCATCACCATCATCATCAACAACCCCATCGCCATTATCATTCATCAACAACAACCTCATCACCATTATCATTCATCAACAACAACAACCTCATCACCATTATCATTCATCAACAACAACCTCATCACCATTATCATTCATCACCACCATCATCAACAACCCCATCACCATCATCATCAACAACCCCATCACCATTATCATTCATCAACAACAACCTCATCACCATTATCATTCATCAACAACAACCCCATCACCATTATCATTCATCAACAACAACCTCATCACCATTATCATTCATCACCACCATCATCAACAACCCAATCACCATCATCATCAACAACCCCGTCACCATTATCATTCATCAACAACAACCTCATCACCATTATCATTCATCAACAACAACCTCATCACCATTAGCATTCATCAACAACAACCCCATCACCATTATCATTCATCAACAACAACCTCATCACCATTATCATTCATCAACAACAACCTCATCACCATTATCATTCACCAACAACAACCTCAGCACCATTATCATTCATCAACAACAACCCCATCACCATTATCATTCACCAATAACAACCCCATCACCATTATCATTCATCAACAACAACCTCATCACCATTATCATTCATCAACAACAATCTCATCACCATTGTCATTCATCAACAAAAACCCCATCACCATTATCATTCATCAACAACAACCTCATCACCATTATCATTCATCAATAACAACCCCATCACCATTATCATTCATCAACAACAACCCCATCACCATTATCATTCATCAACAACAACCTCATCACCATCATCATCAACAACCCCATCACCATTATCATTCATCAACAACAACTCCATCACCATTATCATTCATCAACAACAACCTCATCACCATTTCCATCATCATTCATCAACAACAACTTCATCACCATTATCATTCATCACCACCATCATCAACAACCCAATCACCATCATCATCAACAACCCCATCACCATTATCATTCATCAACAACAACCTCATCACCATTATCATTCATCAACAACAACCTCATCACCATTAGCATTCATCAACAACAACCCCATCACCATTATCATTCATCAACAACAACCTCATCACCATTATCATTCATCAACAACAACCTCATCACCATTATCATTCACCAACAACAACCTCAGCACCATTATCATTCATCAACAACAACCCCATCACCATTATCATTCACCAATAACAACCCCATCACCATTATCATTCATCAACAACAACCTCATCACCATTATCATTCATCAACAACAATCTCATCACCATTGTCATTCATCAACAACAACCCCATCACCATTATCATTCATCAACAACAACCTCATCACCATTATCATTCATCAACAACAACCCCATCACCATTATCATTCATCAACAACAACCCCATCACCATTATCATTCATCAACAACAACCTCATCACCATCATCATCAACAACCCCATCACCATTATCATTCATCAACAACCACTCCGTCACCATTATCATTCATCAACAACAACCTCATCACCATTTCCATCATCATTCATCAACAACAACTTCATCACCATTATCATTCATCACCACCATCATCAATAACATAATCATATTCACCTTCGTTAACATCATCAACACAATTATCTGACAACATCATCATTATCATTACACTGTTATCATTATCACCATCAATATTTCATCATCACAGTCATCATCATTATCACCATCAATATATCATCATCACAGTCATCATCATTATCACGATCATCACAGTCATCATCATCATCACCGTCAATATTTCATCATCACAGTCATCATCATCACTGTCAATATTTTATCATCACAGTCAACATCATCACCAAAATAATCCACATCATTCTCAAGAGGTCTTCCATATTGACCTAGATAAGACCTGAACAGTGATTTAGTAAGACCTTGATGGAAATAGACTGACTCAGTTAAACCCAGAAGGACCTAGACTAAGTTAGACCTAAACAGACCTAGGTGGGCCCATTCTCACCAGTGCACTTCTCTTGCCAAGGGGCATTAATGTAGCAGCTATATTTGGTGTGTTTATAACATGTCTTACAAAACACATCTAGATGGAATTACTAGTATTGATAACCCTGGTAGTAATTCGGACAAATAACTGAAAACAAAATACCAGATGAAATGTCACAAAGATTGAAATCTATGACATGCACATACAACAGTGTTTCACAGATTCACTTGTGGAAACAGATAGAATGTAGTTCCAGTATATATGTTTAGTTTAAACTTATATAATTCATTTCAATTGAAAAACAAGTTATTACAACTTATACAAACCACACTCAAAGTCTGACTTGGTAGAATCAGTACTAAGCATATGCGGAAAAAGTGGTTTGCTCAAGGACACCACACATAGCCGTGGGGGAGGATCGAACTCACAACTCTCCCTATCCTGTGTTCAATGCTCTTCCACAGAACAATTCACTAGGAATGGCTGACCCAGTATCTCAGTATTAAAGTTATCTATGGGTCTCTGGAGGTTAAATAATGTGTGTAACTTAGTTATTATTATATTATCTCTAAACAACTTGAGGTATAACATATGTGTAACTGTGTAATTATAATATTATCTCTAAGCCTTTGGAAGAATAGGATATGTGTAACTTAGTAATTATAATGTTATCTCTAAGCCTTTTGAGGTAAAGAGTGTGTGTAACTTAGTAATTATTATATTATCTCTGAACAACTGGAGGTATAGCATATGTGTAACTGTGTAATTATAATATTATCTCTAAACCTTTTGAGGTAAAGAGTGTGTGTAACTTAGTAATTATGATATTATCTCCAAGCCTCTACAGGTAAAGAATGTGTGAAACTTAGTAATTATAATAATATTATCTCTCAGCCTCTATAGGTATAGAATGTGTGTAACTTAGTAATAATAATATTATCTCTGAGCCTCTGTAAGTATAGAATGTGTGTAACTTAGTAATAATAATATTGTCTCTGAGCCTCTGGAGGTATAGAATGTGTGTAACTTAGTAATAATAATATTATCGCTGAGCCTCTGGAGGTATAGAATGTGTGTAACTTAATAATTATGATATTATCTCTCAGCCTCTATGGGTATAGAGTGTGTGTAACTTAGTAATTATGATATTATCTCTCAGCCTCTGGAGGTATAGAATATGTGAACTTAGTAATTATAATATTATCTCTCAGCCTCTATGGGTATAGAATATGTGTAACTTAGTAATTATAATATTATCTCTCAGCCTCTATGGGTATAGAATATGTGTAACTTAGTAATTATGATATTATCTCTGACCCTCTGGAGGTATGGGTATAGAATGTGTGTAACTTAGTAATTATGATATTATCTCTGACCTTCTGGAGGTATGGGTATAGAATGTGTGTAACTTAATAATTATGATATTATCTCTCAGCCTCTATGGGTATAGAGTGTGTGTAACTTAGTAATTATGATATTATCTCTCAGCCTCTGGAGGTATAGAATATGTGTAACTTAGTAATTATAATATTATCTCTCAGCCTCTATGGGTATAGAATATGTGTAACTTAGTAATTATAATATTATCTCTCAGCCTCTATGGGTATAGAATATGTGTAACTTAGTAATTATGATATTATCTCTGACCCTCTGGAGGTATGGGTATAGAATGTGTGTAACTTAGTAATTATGATATTATCTCTGACCTTCTGGAGGTATGGGTATAGAATGTGTGTAACTTAGTAATTATGATATTATCTCTGACCCTCTGGAGGTATGGGTATAGAATGTGTGTAACTTAGTAATTATGATATTATCTCTGAGCCTCTGGAAGTATAGAATGAGTGAATCATTGTGTCAAAGAAAAAACACAATAGTATATACCTGAAAAAGAGTTAATTGTTACAGTTTCTCTAAGCCTCCAGGGCATACAAAGTGTTACTTCTTTATGTAAAAGAAAAAAAACAATATAAAAAAACACATAGCTGTGCTGATGCTGTTTTCTTTAATTAGCAATAAAATGCCTGTATTTATTTATTACTGCAGTCATTATGGCAACTTTATTATTTTTACCCTACCACACATGGGTACTATGCATATTTTCATTACGTGCATACATGCATGTTTGTCATTCTTCAGATGGCTCACATGGCACACCAGACACACATGAGCTTATTTAACTCTTTGCCAATGTGCCAAAAATGCGTAATATTACATTTTATCTATTTTGTAAAGCATTATAAAACAATATGATTAGGTGTTACAAAGAATATTCTGAAGTACCAAAAACAACCAAAGCATGTTTGCCCTGCACAAACAGATACTACCAGACTTTATTCCACAAAAAAAACAACCTAGATAAATACTTTCACCTACTTATTTGCCTTGATCATTTGTATGATCAGGCTTTATCTATGTTTCTATAATGTAATATAGAAACATTCCATTAGCATTTAGATAAGATAAAACTATTGGAGCATTCCATTATCATTTAAATAGGATAAAACTATTGGCCCATTTCATGATTATTAAGATAAGATAAAACTATTGGAGCATACCATTATAATTAAGATAGGATAAAACTATTGGAGCATTCCATTATCATTTTGATAGGATAAAACTATTGGAGCATTCAATTAGCATTTATTACAAGGGATAAAATTATTGCAACATTCCATTATCACTCAGATGGAATAAAACTATTGGAGCATTCCATAATCATTGAGATGGGATAAAATTGGTGGAGAATTCCATTATCATTTAAATAGGATAAACCTATTGGAACATTCCATTATCATTTTATTAGATGGGATAAAATACAAATTACTGCAAGGGATCCAGAAGAGGTAGAGCAGAGAAGAAAGTATACCTATCTGACATTTTACCTTTAAGTATGACCTTGACCTCAATAGTATGTGATTGGCAGTCGTATGTGAGTGGCAGTCAGTTCATGAAATATATTAAATTCCTCAAAGGTTTAAAAGATATGGAGCAGACAAAAAATTATGCTTATTGAACTTTAGAATATGACAATCATACAGTACTGGAAGTCATGTCCTGCACTCTGTCTCACTGAGGTAAGCATTTGTGCCAGTTACCAAGTTATTATATCAAGTTGGAGTAGACACGTAATTGTGTCTATTTACCATAATCTATGTTTGAGCTTGACATTTTCTTCTTTTGTATAGAGCTAGAAGCTGCTCTTGTTTCAAGGAAAATTTCAATACACATTTGTGCCAAGTTATATCAAATTCCTGCAGATATTGAGCAGACACAAAATTATGCCTATTTGGTTTTGACCTTTAGGTCAAATGTACATGGCTAGAAACTAGGTTTTTCGCATTTTCTCAATGAAGTGAACATTTGTGCCAAGTTATTTCAAATCATTCAAGAACGTTCAAGGGGTTTAGTAGATATGCAGCAGACACAAAATTATGCCTATTTTACCTTTTAATTTTATGTATGACCTTGACCTCTACCATACATAGCTGGAAGCTTTGTTTTGCACATTGATTAAACGAGTTTTGGGCCAAGTTATATAAGAATGGATGGATGGATGGATGGATGGATGGATGGATGGATGGATGGATGGATGGATGGATGGATGGATGGATGGATGGATGGATGGATGGATGGATGGATCAATTACTAGGTTATCATCCAAACTCCCTCCCTAATTTCATGCTGCCTCAATCCTTTTTTTTTCAGAAAAAAAAAATAAATAGAAAAAAATAAATAAAAAATCAAAAAAAAATCCTCTCAACTCACCATCCCCACCCTTTTTAAGAAAGATTTGGATGAGAATATAGCAATTATTTATAAAGGTCTAAAAATTCAAAGCACAAGATATTTGCAAGAAAACAATTTCATTTGATCATAGTCTTCATACGCAGCAGAGGAAACCTGTCATTTTTATTATCATTGCGCATATAACTGTTTATTCAAAACATCCATTTTTTTTCAATACTTATAAACCAAATAACAAGAAAATATTTTGAGTGAAGTGTTAGCACTTACAGATAAACTTCTCCAGAAATATTTTGACTGCATTGATACTGCGGAGATGCCTGCAGATTCTGTGCAGGACTGCTCTTGCTGGTTGCATCAATTTCAATCATTCAATTATAAATGCACAAATAACAGGGAAAACACCTGACTGCAAAAAAAACTTTTAAAAGTAAACAAATTATAGATTCAGGTTAACTGGTATCAGCTATTATATAACATTTTTGTGTAAGTTTAAAGTGTGAGATGATGACGGTTGCTATACTTAATGTATTATAGTATGTACTAGCTTGTAGCATTGGAATTTAACATAATCACAGTAGACCCAGGATTTTAGGGTTGCAGATTCAATCCCTCAACATGGCCATGTATTATGTCCTTTAACAAGATATTTTTATCTGCAGAATACTAATAGTACAGACTCTACCGGCAATTTAAAATAGATACATTTTAGGTTTAAAACAATATAACGCCCTGGACCCCCAACTTAAACTTCTCTGACAACAGATGATGATATTCATAAACGGTGTGGCTAGGGGTAGGGGTCCCTGTAGGTACAATCCTGGTAGATCACATGACTTACTGAAAAATACTCTGATTATTAATTTGAGAAAACAAATTTGACCATGTCAAAACTAACAGTTCAAGTTGTTTGTATGTATATCTAAGATTGGTGAACATTCAATGTGACTCCATTCCAGAGTGTCTATTCCTTGACTCTGAACTAAAATAATAAAGCAATTACCAAACAATTACCACAAACATCCAATGAATAAACCTTCCATGGAACTGCCAAACAATTACCAATAACATCCAATGAATAAACCTCCATGGAACTGCTAAACAATTACCAATGATATCCAATGAATAAACCCTCAATGGAACTGCTAGACAATTACCACTAACATCCAATGAATAAACCCTCCATGGAACTGCTAGACAATAACCACTAACATCTAATGAATAAACCCTCCATGAAACTGCTAAACAATTACCACTAACATCCAATGAATAAACCCTCCATGAAACTGCTAGACAATTACCACTAACATCCAATGAATAAATCCTCCATGGAACTGCTAGACAATAACCACTAACACCTAATGAATAAACCCTCCATGACACTGCTAGACAATTACCACTAACATTCAATTAATAAACCCTCCATGGAACTGCTAAACAATTACCACTAACATCCAATGAATGAATCTGCCAACGATAAACCCTCAATTAAACTGCCAAACAATTACCACTAACATCCAATAATAAACCCTACATGGAACTGCTAAACAATTACCACTAACATCCAATGAATAAACCCTCCATGAAATTGCTAAATAATTACTACTTACATCCAATGAATAAACCCTCCATGGAAATGCCAAACAATTACCACTAATGTCCAATGAATAAACCCTCCATGGAACTGCTAAACAATTACCACTAGCATCCAATAAATAAACCCTCCATGAAACTGCCAAACAATTACCACTAACATCCAATGAACAAGTCCTCCATTGATAAACCCTCCATTATACTGCCAAACAATAACAACTAACATCCAATGAATAAATGGAACTGCTAAACAATTACCACTAATATCCAATGAATAAACCCTCCATGGAAATGCCAAACAATTACCACTAACATCCAATGAATAAACCCTTCATCTACACTCTACATGATTTACACATTGATCTTGTGGAGGGTAGATAGTATTTACTTCTGAAACAAAATTATAGCTTTCCATCATTTTTTGGTATTTTCTGACTACCAAGTCAAGATGATAATATGAATACAGCTTGAAGAAATTACACATTCAGAACACATGCAAAATTCTTAAGATATACCGTCAAACCTGTGTAACCGGCCACCTCTATTAAGCAGCCACTTGTCTTAAGCAGTCACATTTGCTATTTCCAACATCTATGCTTTCAATGTAAATTAACCTGCATTAAGCAACAACCTGTCTAAAGGTCAGTTTTGTTCCTTCCCTTGACTAGCTGCTTAAGACAGGGTTGACTGTATATATATATATATATATATATATATATATATATATATACAATGCTCGGTGAAGATATATAATTATAGTCAAGGAAAGTTTCAATCAAGCACTCATAAAGAGTTGTAAATCTAAAAGGGTTAGACACCTGGTGACCTCTTTAAGAAAATTATTATTATAATTGTGACCATATAATTTGTATACATACAGATATAAAAGCAACTGGTTTTCATTATTGCACTGGTGTTTTGGTTTTCATTATTGCACTGATTTTTTGGTTTTCATTATTGCACTGGTTTTTCGGTTTTCATTATTGCAATGGTGTTTTGGTTTTCATTATTGTAATATTTGTTTGGTTTTCATTATTACTGGTTTTTTGGTTTTAATTATTGCACTGGTGTTTACGTTTTCATTATTGCATTGTTTTTTTTTGTTTTCATAGTTGGTTTTCATTATTGCACTGTTTTTTTTGGTTTTCATTATTGCTCTGGTGTTTTTGCTTTCATTATTGCACTGATTTTTTGGTTTTCATTATTACACTGGTATTTTGGTTTTCATTATTGCACTTTTTTTTTCATTATTGTACTGGTTATTGATTTTCATTATTGCACTGGTTTTTTGGTTTTCATTATTGCACTGAATCTTTGGTTTTCATTATTGCTCTTTTTTTATTGTTTTTCATTATTGCTCTGGTGTTTTTGTTTTCATTATTGTACTGATTTTTTTGTTTTCATTATTACATGTGTATTTTGTTTTTCATTATTGCACTTTTTTTTGTTTTCATTATTGCACTAGTTTTTGGTTTTCATTATTGCATTGGTTTTTTTGTTTTCATTATTGCACTGATTTTTTTATTTTCATTATTACACTGGTATTTTGTTTTCCATTATTGCTCTTTTTTTTTGTTTTCATTATTGCACTGGTGTTTTGGTTATCATTATTAAACTGATTTTTGGGGTTTCGTTATTGCACTGTTTTTGTTTTTCATTATTAAACTGATATTTTTGTTTTCATTATTGCACTGTTTTTATTTTTCATTACTGCACTGGTTTTTAGTAAACTTTTAGGAAGAAAATGAGTCAATATGTAACTTTAATATTTATTGTCATATTTAAGATATATATAATTTTTACCATGCCAACAATATAGGCTTTGCTATATGCTGGATCCAGCTACCTCAATAAATAACAAGTCAATCCAAAGATTTGGAGATTGAATCCCCCACCCAGCCACAGTCTTTATGCCTTGACTATTACATCTCACTTTTTATCTGACATCAAACATGGACAGTGTGTCATGGTAACCTAGTCATTGGGTGCACATTGTTTTTAAATGGTTCAACTTACTTAAAAAACTTTCTAGTGAATTTGTTATGCCCAAGAGTGGTTTGTCATTGACAATCAACTCAACTCTTGCAAGTTACATGTATTAAGACATTTACAGAATACCTGAAGCATCATATAATCAGTTCTAAAATAGTTACATTGTTGTAACCAGTTGTGATCTGTAACACATCTGTAATAAAGTCTTGACCTCTCTTTTCTGGCTAAACATTGTATGTAGCAAATACTTAGCTCATGTTTCTGTTACACAGACAATTTGCAAAAAATGACAGCATTTATAAAGAATGTAGACCTAGACCTGGGTGGGAGTAACTGTCTGATCAGGGTCTTAATTGTTCAAGACGGTGATACCATAATATATAAACAATGTAGACCAAGACCAGGGTGGGATTTTATAGGGTCTACATTGTTGGATTCTCATTCATTAAATGTACCCGGTATATTAATATAAATGATGGAATAATGATGGAATAATAATGTGAAAATGATTTTATAATGAGGGATAATGATGGAATAATGATGGAATAATGGTGAAATAATGAAGGAATAATGATGAGAAAATTATGGAATAATGATGGGATAATGATTGTATAATGATGAACTAATGCTGGGATAATAATGGAATAATGATGGAATAATGGTGGAATAATGATGGGATAATGATGGAATAATGATGGGATAATGATTGAATGATGATGGGATAATGATGGAATAATGATGGGATAATGATGGGATAATGATGAAATTATGCTGGAATAGCTAGAATAATGGTGGAATAATGATGGAATAATGATGGGATAATGCTGGAATAATGCTAGAATAATGATGGGATAGTGCTGGAATAATGCTAGAATAATGATGGGATAAAGATGGGGTAATGATTGAATAATGATGGGATAATGCTGAACTAATGCTGGAATAATGAAGGGATGATGGGATAATGCTGGAATAATGATGAGGTAATGCTGGAATAATGCTGGGATAATGCTGGGATAATGGTGGAATAATGCTGGGATAATATGGGATAATATTGGATAATGCTGGGATAATGATGGGATAATGGTGGAATAATGATGGAATGCTTCATAAAATGGATGGGTTAAGTGTTTCAGTAAGTTAGTGGCTAACACTGTATATATCTCAATGAGTGATACTGACATGAACTCTACGCCCCTGTTGGACACAGTATATCGAACCTCTGTATGATAGATCAGCTTCACTATTGGCACTAAACCACAGGTCTCCAGATTACCCAACCTTCCAGTAATTATCCCATTAATTGGCAGACTTTGGAACTGGGCCATCCATCATAACCTTAATATCTTCTTCTATATCTCTTTATCAGGCTTGGAAACTATCACAGGGTCAATTAAATGTCTATGAGGGATGTGTAAAGTTGCAGTTGGCTGTCGATGGATTGCCTGCTTTCGATTACAATTTTGGTGATTCCTTAACATTTTTAGTTCACTTCTGCAAGTCTCAGGGTGAGCTATTCTGATTGCCCTCTGCCTGTTTTCTGTCTGTCCATCCACGTCTGTTAACTTTTATATTGTGTGCACTGTAACGCATTCATTTTTCATTGAATCTTCACCAAACTTACAAAATAGTTCCTGTTAGCATAACATCTTAAACTAGCCAAATAACAAATAATTAAAAGAATAGGAGCGGTAGTGTAATGGATAGAGTATTGGCCACTCAAGCCAGAAATTGCAGGTTTGATCCTCAACTCGAAATGATGCCTCTGAAAAACCAACACCCAGTACTGGTTCTATTCAGTAAACAGAATCAATAGTGATTCAAATAAGCTTTAAGCTTTCCCAGTGATCAAGCTAAATTAATTTGCATTAATTAAACATTATAAATGATAACCAGCAATACTCTAAATGCAGAGTGTGTTGTCCAGTGGTAGAGCTTCAAACCCAGGAGCGGAGGGTCATGTGTTTGATCCTCCCCCACATCTATGAGTGGTGTCCTTGAGCAAGATACTTTTTCTGCATAAGCTTAGTACTGGATCTATCCAGGAGGACTTCAAGCGTGATTTGTATAAGCTGCAATAACTTGTTTCACAATCTATGTAAAATAAATAAGTTTAAACTAAATGCAACATCATCTATCAGCCCTCGCTGGCATAAAAAATGGTGCTAAATATTCAACCAAAACTAAATGTAACACAACTCTAAGATATTGTATAACATTAAAGTGATAGTAAGCTGTTGCATATTAGTGGTATAAGGTAAACTGCCTTCATTCTTCAGCCTCATCAATCCTCAAATTCTAGGTTATCTATATTATTACTTACAGTAAATTTACACTTTTTCCCATTAAGTGCTTTAAAAATATAAAATGTAACAGAATATCACCCCAGAGTTAAATATTTATTTACCTAAAAACTATGTTGTGTGTTTTACCCATTAGTTTGTTTTATATATATATCTACTCAAAACCACAGCTCACTATCGTAAATAGTATGTTACTCATAATTCAACAATGTTCTGATTTGCAGATAGCAAATCATCAATTTTACACCTCTCCTAGAGCGCTAAACCCACCTGTATACCAGATATAAAATGTTCAAATTGTTTATTTCTTCTTTTTTTTCAAAGTATCTATCTTCTCTGAAGTGGATTCAGAGAAAATGTCTTATCATATTGATTAGGGAAAGGGTGGATGCAAAAGACAATTTTAGAGATAGATCTACATTTTTCAAATGTAGAACATTTTAAAGTACTTTTATATTTCACATGTCTTTATTTCTTTTTTTTCAGTAGAGTGGGAGAGGATTATGTCTCCACATCTTGCTTTTATTATCATAAACTATACATGTAACTCATTCACCAATAAGATCACAAAAGGGTAAAACAATATTTTTTTTCAAATCCCATCCCTGCATCTGCTACAGATGCTGTCTGCATCTTATCAATGGAAGAAAAACATAACAGAGTTTGTAGAGCAGAAATACAAACACCACTATCTGTCTGGTTTCCAATTCCCCCTACAAGCAGATGCAAACTGCAAATGATTGGTAATTAAGTGGGTGGGGTACATTTTTTGTCTCTTATCAATGAAGGAAGAGTTTGTGGTAGATAGTAGCGAGCATGTACAAGAGGAGATCAAATTGGACTAAAAGGTCATCAATATTTCAAAATATAAGATAACAAATTTATAAGAACATAGTCATAGTGAAGGGAGTGTGTTTCATGATAGCAGGCAAATAACTTTTCCTCCCAAAAATAATAGTGCATAATCTTTTGGGTTGGATACTATCCATTTCTGATAGGAGCCAAACATTTCAGGAAGGATTTTCAGAAAGGATACGGCATCATGTTAAACAGAATACCGCTTTACCAACTAACTTACTAACTTGCTTGATTGACTAACTTGATGGGGTTGGAGTATAAACAAACTATGACTGAAAACTAGCTCCAGTTTTGATGGGGTTGGAGTATAAACAAAACATGGCTGAACTAGCTCTGGTTTTGATGGGGTTGGAGTATAAACAAAACATGATTGAACTAGCTCCAGTTTTGATGGGGTTGGAGTATAAACAAACTATGACTGAAAACTAACTCCAGTTTTGATTGGGTTGGAGTAAAAACAATACATGACTGAACTCACTCCAGTTTTGATGGGGTATGAGTATAAATAAAACACTACTGAAAACTAGCTCCAGTTTTGATGGGGTTGGAGTAAAAACAAAACATGACTGAACTAACTCCAGTTTTGATTGGGTTGGAGTAAAAACAATACATGACTGAACTCACTCCAGTTTTGATGGGGTAGGAGTATAAATAAAACACGACTGAAAACTAGCTCCCGTTTTGATGGGGTTGGAGAAAACACAAAACATGATTAAAAACTAGCTCTGGTTTTGATTGGGTTAGAGTATAAACAAAACATGACTGAAAACTAGCTCCACTTTTGATGGGGTTGGAGTATAAACAAAACATGATTGAACTAGCTCCAGTTTTGATGGGGTTAGAGTATAAACAAACTATGACTGAAAACTAGCTCCAGTTTTGAAGGGGCTGAAGTATAAATAAAACACTACTGAAAACTAGCTCCAGTTTTGATGGGGTTGGAGTAAAAACAATACATGACTGAACTCAATCCAATTTTGATGGGGTTGGAGTAAAAACAATACATGACTGAACTCACTCCAGTTTTGATGGGGTATGAGTATAAATAAAACACGACTGAAAACTAGCTCCGGTTTTGATGGGGTTGGAGAAAACACAAAACATGACTGAAAACTAGCTCTGGTTTTGATTGGGTTAGAGTATAAACAAAACATGACTGAAAACTAGCTCTGGTTTTGATGGGGTTAGAGTATAAACAAAACATGATTGAGCTAGCTCTGGTTTTGATGGGGTTGGAGTATAAACAAAACATGACTGAACTAGCTCTGGTTTTGATGAGGTTGGATTATAAACAAAACATCACTGAACTAGCTCTGGTTTTGATGGGATTGGAGTATAAACAAAACATGACTGAACTAACTCCAGTTTTGATTGGGTTGGAGTATAAATGAAACACAATTGAAAACTAGCTCCGGTTTTGATGGGGTTCGAGTAAAAACAAAATAGACTGAAAACTAGCTCCAGTTTTGATGGGGTTGGAGTATAAACAAAACATGACTGGACTAGCTCCAGTTTTTATTAGGTTTGAATATAAACAAAACATGATTGAACTAGATCAGGTTTTGATTGGGTTGGAGTTTAAACAAAACATGACTTGACTAACTCAGGTTTTGATGGGGTTGGAGTATATAAACAAAACATGACTTGACTAGCTCCAGTTTTGATGGGTTGGAGTATAAACAAAACATGACTGGACTAGCTCCAGTTTTTATGGGGTTGGTGTATAAACAAAACATGACTGGACTTACTCCGGTTTTGATAGGGTTGGAGTATATAAACAAAACATGACTTGACTAGCTCCAGTTTTGATTAGGTTTGAGTATAAACAAAAAATGACTGGACTAACTCTGGTTTTGATGGGGTTGGAGTATATTAACAAAACATGACTGGACTAGCTCCGGTTTTGATGGGTTGGAGTATTAACAAAACATGACTGGACCAGCTCCGGTTTTGATGGGGTTGGAGTATAAACAAAACATGACTGGACTAACTTCGGTTTTGATGGGGTTGGAGTATATAAACAAAACATGACTGGACTAACTTAGGTTTTGATGGGGTTGGAGTATATAAACAAAACATGATTGGACTAGCTCCAGTTTTGATGGGTTGGAGTATTAACAAAACAATACTGGACCAGCTCCAACTTTGATGGGGTCGGAGTATAAACAAAACATGACTGAACTAGCTCCAGTTTTGATTAGGTTTGAGTATAAACAAAACATGACTGAACTAGCTCTGGTTTTGATGGGGTTGGAGTATAAACAAAACATGACTGAAAACTAGCTCCACTTTTGATTAGGTTTGAGTATAAACAAAACATGACTGAACTAGCTCTGGTTTTGATGGGGTTTGAGTATAAACAAAACATGACTGAACTTTATCCAGTTTTAATGGGCTTGGAGTATAAACAAAACATGACCTAACTCCAGTTTTAATGGGCTTGGAGTATAAACAAAACATGACTGAACTAACTCCAGTTTTAATGGTCTTGGAGTATAAACAAAACATGACCGAACTTTATCCAGTTTTGATGGAGCTGGAGTATAAACAAAAAATATATCTATAGTTAGTTAGTGAAAAGAAACAAAACTTGAAATCAGACCAGAGTTTACATTGTTTGAATCCCAATCATGAAGTTGAATCTTTCCTGACTAATAACGGATCATTTAAAAAACCAGACCAGAGTAGCCTATTATGGTAATTCAACAAGTTTAGGATTATTCACTGTTAATACATGTTCACTATCAAGATAATCATTGGAAACCTCAAAGAGTACCATGCCCTATAAATGTTCCAACCTGAATCATAGTTAATACTTAGAAACAAAATTATGAATGAAGTGATGAAAGATTATGATATTTTTGTTGGTTTCTACTACTAGTATTTTACCGATAAGAGATGAGAAACTTGGATTGTCTGTATATAAGCACTTTATGCCCCCTGCACTTATGAACACTTGAACTAACAGGTTAATGTAATTTATTTTGAGAGTTATCGTGACCAGCAGCCTCTGGAACCACAGGTTCAGGAGTTGTGTGTTTAT
Organism: Panopea generosa; assembly: GCA_029582155.1. Classification (NCBI taxonomy): domain Eukaryota; kingdom Metazoa; phylum Mollusca; class Bivalvia; order Adapedonta; family Hiatellidae; genus Panopea; species Panopea generosa. The sequence continues at coordinate 59,991,499 of CM055897.1, forward strand.
TTGACTAGGTAATGATACTATTCTCCTCAGTATTAATTTAATGAAGCCTTCTGGCAAATCATAAAATAAAGTTGAAATACCCCAAAAACAATGAATCTTTGTAAATAGTTGAATGTTAACAAAACGGAGTAATATCTATCAGATATATATATTCTGAAATTATTTTAAGCGAAAATTAATGATAATTGATGTGTGTACCTTTAATACCTAGATTATCCTTAGCAAACAATTTATGGATGGAAGGATATACATTTTATCCATTTAAACTAACCAATAAAACATGCAATACATAATAGAGAACATATTATCATAGATCAATCAGCTATAATTGGCTAAGTAGTAAAAACATAATGACATAGATCAGCTATAATTGAATGACCAGAGAATATATATATTGACTGAGTAGAGAACAGAATGATCTACTATAATCATATACTATACTGTGACTAATACTAACAGCTGTATATCCAACATAAATATAAGACCTTACCATGCTCTACAAGCAGATGTTCTTTTTCTGGTTTACACTGAGAGACAAGCGGCACATTAGTCTTTGATATATATTAGAGACTGGAGTAAAGTTTACAGATATCTTTTCCATGATGAAAAACACTTGGATGTTTATCAAATAGGAGGTCTTCCAAAACTTTGAAAATGTCATCTTATAGTCACCATTTGAATGGTAAAAAAACCCAACCTAGAACCTAACTATACCATACTAAATTTCCCTACAACACTTGAACCAAACTATAACATACCAAACATCCTTACAACAGATAATGTACCTTACCAAACTTCACTACAAACCTAAATCCTAACTGTACCATACTAAACTTCACTACAAACAAAAAAAAACAAACTGTACCATACTAAGCTTCACTATAAACATAGAACCAAACTGTAAGGGGAGGGCTTTAACTAATGTTTCTAGAACTTGTGGCCCAACCCATTTGCTTATTATGTGAAGTATGCAATAAAATATGTTTAAACAACCAATCTGCACCTTACAAAACTTCACTACTACATATACCATACCATACCAAACAAATATAGAACCATACTGTATTATACCGAACTTAACTAAAAACCTAGAACCAAACTGTACCATACCAAACTTCACTAAAAACCTATAACCAAACTGTACCATACCAAACTTTACAACAAACATAGAACCAAACTGTACCATACCAAACTTCACTACAAACATAGAACCAGTCTGTACCACTACAAACTTAAAACCAAACTCTATTATACTAAACTTCACTACAAGCCTAGAACCAAACTGTACCATACCAAACTTCACTACAAACATAGAACCAAACTGTATTATACTAAACTTCACTACAAACCTAGACCCAAACTGTACGGTACCAAACTTCATTACAAGAGTTACTGTACTATATCAAACTTCACTACAAACCTAGAACCAAACTACAATACCAAACTTCATTACAAGAGTGACTGTACCATACCAAACTTCACTACAAACCTAGAACACAACTGTACCATACTAAACTTCAATACAAGCCTGTCATCTTGTTGTTTCACTACTAGACATTTACTTTAAGCCAGTAACATTTTAGTAGCCTTTATTTGCACTCAAAAATTATACAACTAGGTTTATTCAGTTTTTTCCAACACACAAAACAATCTATAAATAGATGTGAAATTCTTCAAAATCCAACCAAACAACACAAATGATCTATCACACTGGTGGTGGAAACCGCATGACTTTTGATGATGTAAAAGTGAATATATCAGGATTTTTCAAAATTTTGAAATTGGCTAAAAACATTATTTGTCATATAAAACATGCCTATATATACTCACTGACCCCATATTGCCAAAATGATATATATTTAAACATGCCAAAATAATTATTGAAAAGGGCTTTCCTAACCTGGGCTATGCGCCTAGGTTAGATTAAAACAGATTTTCTATTTATAATGGCAACATATTTTGTAACATATATATGAGTCATATGATTTCATATTTATTTCAATTTTATCCATTAAACAGGTTCACATTTAGTTAAAATTGTTTCATTCTAGAAATAGTCAGAGTGATGATGCATAGGTCCTCAAACAGTGTTTAAGTGCTGTCTATTTTTAGAATAGGGGATTTCATTTAAAGCTTAACACTCCGATTTTTACATATCAATTTTCTCACATTTTGATAAATTTGACATACTAAACTGTTCGTTTTATATTTATTAATGATAGTGAGATGCTCTTTATCCATTTTGATAATTATTTTATTTTTTAAGACATTTATAGGGTTTTATCCTGATATTCCATTTAGTCCAGAGACACAGATTCATTTGTTTGCCATCTCATTATCACTTATCAAATTCTAAATCTGCAAAAACATGGAATCTTGACAATTGTACACGATCACAGATTTAAATTGGTCAAGAAATGGGATAAGAACTGTTTATGAAAAATGAGAATGTTTACTGCCAAAAAACATTGCCTGTCATACTAAATGTGGTGATTCCTTTTGTTATAATATTATTAACAATTAATGTAAACATACGACTGAGTTCTTTTATAACTTGTTATTAAATTCCCGTGATTCTCTAATGTTCACATGATGGACACCAGTTGGTGATTTAACATCCTAATATTATGATGACAACTATAGAAGAAATGACTAAAATGAAGCTCACATATTTGGGTAAGGAATTTCCAGCTCAGTACAAACACTGTAACAAGTCAAATGTCATGACAGTCAATCTTCAACTACTAAACAATTAGCTTATATTCAATCATTTTAAACTCAGAGCTTACTAGAGATGTAATGATTCATTGATGCATCAATCACGATTCACCTTTCCAACGATGTGTATATCGGTGAGAAACGAAACTTCCAAAACATTGCAATGCCATGCATTCTTTGGACCTACGATGCATCGATACTATTGTCAGATACTGTGCATCACAATTCCATTTTTGATGTTACAAAAACAAGCTAATAAAAACTAACAAATAAAAAAGAACGAGCAAGATAATTTTCAGATATAAAACTGGCTAAACACTTGAGGAATATTACAAGCATATAAGTATGCAATTATGCAGCTGTAATAAGTACATTGATTATAATTATAATATCTTTATATTATGCGCGTTTAAAACTTATTTGGCCATATTACAAACATACAACGTAGAATTAAGACGACAGTGATAAGTGGTGAACACCCGACCGCATCAGAAACAACACAAGCACTTCCACTGGGATTCAAACCTTCAACCTCCTACTAATCCGAGGCAGACACCTTAACTACTAGGCCACAGAAGACGGTCATGTGGATGATTTGTTTTATTATCCTAACTCATTTATCTATCTATCAATTATCAAGCAAAACTATTGTATTTCCTTTCATTTCTATATACCATTATGACAGGCTTTTTGGTTAGGTCACATGAGCGACCCAACCCTATATAAGGGCCAGTAAAGAAATTGACTCTGGGCGCTGCCATATTGAAACGTCATGATCACGTGTTAAAAAAACATGGTATTCGCCACATGGAGGTCGCCATTGTTTTTCTAAACGGTGCAGCATGGGAATGTACAAACTGCTATTGATATTAAAACCTAGTCATGTTCTGGCCACTTTCCGGCTAAAAGGAAAATTCAAATGCAGTGTGTGTGTAATAATTGAATATGACGTTTCAATGCACTAATTGAGATCACTATGAATTGTTCTTTGCATACCTGTATTTAATCAGGAAAAAAAAAGATAATGCCTTAAATCAAAGAATTTTCTATAAATGAGGTCATCAAAACTTATCTTTTTTGACAATTAATCGCCGTTTCTGATAGATCCCTAACGAGTTAATGTAAATAATTTTCAAATAACGATGTATTTACTCAATTATTATAATATGCTGAACCCATAACAATGGAAATAATAACAAAATTAAACAGCTACAGTTGTTTATTTTATTTGATACAACAGAAATATAAAGAAAGTTTACCGGTGTGACATATTTTCAGCACGTCGTCAGAATCAGATATCACCGAATGCACAAGTTTTAGAAAACAGTAATTTTTAACAGTTTACTGTTGTTTTTAAAAATAATATATCCACAAATTTATTTAAGATATGGATACGATTTTTTTTTAAAATATATTATTATCACAGTAGTAAATTGTATAGAACATAGTAGTAAGTATGTTAGACAATATATAAGGTAAGTTTCTTTTTAAATATGCAAATGGCAATACATAATGATTGAGATCAGTACATTTAAACATCAAAGTTACTATCAGGCACACCTGCAGCCAGGAATTCACTGTGTCAGCCGGAACCTTGTCGGGATTTGGCGTGTATTTAGTACCCTGTACAAGGAACCAAACTTACACATTCATTCACTTTAATTGCCACATCATTTATAAGACCTAACCATTGGATGCTTTTTAAAAGCAGCCAACTTGTTCCCTTTATAATTCTGCTTTATGCAGATGATACTACTATGTTTTCCAGATATAAAGCTTGCATTACCGGCTCCATTAATACAGTTTTTAATAGCAACAGATAACATAACAAACCTGAGACAATACGCTTCTGTTAAACAATCCTGAATGTAACTTGTAAATGTTCTAGGAAACAATCATGATCAGATACTGAAGGGCTGACATTTAGCACCTGGTATTAAATTTGCCATATCCTTATATTTCCCCTGGCCATCACATTACAATTTACTTTGTAAATGTTCCATATAGTGCAGAGCAATAACATTTGTGTAAGTTGGTTACCTCCCACTTCAAACAATCAATCTTTTCTATCAAAATCTCGATGTTTTTTTTCTATTAAATGCAGATTAAAGAAGTTTTCTTTCAGATTTGGATATAAACTTTATCTGGGTTTTTTTTTTTATGCGCTTCATTTTTTTTTATATTAAAAGCATCTTTCAGTTTCACACATCAACTTAGAAGTGAAGAGTGTAAAGTAAATGTTAAGTTGTATTAATCGCCATTATTGAAATATTGTAAATGTAGATTCTTTAATGGGCATCTTACCTTTGCGCAATCCATGGGACTGAGTCAGCGCACTAAACCAGGATGTCCGAGATTGAAAGTTGAAATAAGAAAAACAATTCAAGAACTTTCCCCATCTACAAATATATGTCTTAAATCATAATTTAATACTACACTAGGCTATCTGCTGATGTCTATACAGTACATCTCCATCCGAAATTCAAATTTTTGGCAGTTGGAGTTTAACTTTTTTTTTCCAATAGCACAATAAAACAAACACTTTTTGGAAATTATTTTTTTGCCAATTCATGTATTAACAATATTCCAGTAGTACAGGTTATAATTATATGGGATAACCAGTTTTATTGGTGGAGGATGAACTCGGAATGAATTTGAGTAGAATCAACGTCCTTCAGCAAGTAACTGTCAAATGTTTGGACCAAGCTCCCGCACTCTAACCCACTACCTGAACAGTGAGAGGTAAGAGGTCATTAGAAAATGGAGGACACTCTAAAAATAAGGTTAAAATAAATTGATGATATTTTGAATTTATGCATTTGTTTATGTCTTTTGACACTCAATTAATTCTATAAATAATTGGATTCTGCACTTGATCAATATATTAACAGTTTGTGTCAGTTTGTGTTAAATATAGCCAAACAAATCGTATCAATGTATTGTGACTAAACATGGGTGATTGATCGGGGACAAACCAGAGATTAACAATTAATATTTATATCATTGATAACAAGTCACCTGAAGTGTGATTATAATTGTTGTAATTCCAATAATTACTCATGTTCAAGGGGTGAAAGGTTGGAGTAAGAATGCTGCAAGTCAGGTTGGTAAACCATGATTGGGCATATTTATGTATAATAAATGACAAATTTCAATGATTGCATTTAAGTTTCATCACACTAATGAATCTACATTTATTGCAACTCAGGGTAATTATATTGAATATTTAAAAAAAAAAAATATTTTGTATTGTTTAACCCTTTACTTCATATAGACGCCTTTGGACACCTCTAATATAGATGTCTTTGGACACTTCTAATATAGACGCCTTTGGACACCTCTAATATAGACGCCTTTGGACACCTCTAATATAGAAGACTTTTGAATTATTGGGTGAATTATGTTTATATTAACGGACAGAGTGGAAAACAGTGCAGGAAGTGTTCAGATCGCTCGTTACGAGCTCTCTGAACTCTTCCTGCACTGTTTTCAAAGGCTTTCTGTGAACTAGTATCTATGGAGTAAAGGGTTAAAACATATTTTGAAAAGAATAAGTTTATTTATAAAATTTCTCTGTTTTTTTATTTTTCAGATTTTATTTTGTTTACTAGTTACTATAGTTTCATCTATTTTGGTACCTTATTTCTTTTCATTTTTTTATTAAAAAACATGCGACTGAATTTGACCACTGTTATCATGTTTATTATATTAAAAGGTTAAAAAAAATGAAAAATTTACACAATGGAAATTTTAAGCATAAAAATGTCCACCCAATCATGATGATGTAAAACTGACAGTTATCCAACTGAGAATTGAGATGAAATAAAAAATCCTTACAAATAATGAGAAATCCTATTAGATAAATGCCAACTCAATTAAATACAGGATGCCATAGACAAAGTAAATTTAAAATATAAATAAATCCTATAACAGTGAAAATCAGATACAATTGAACAATTAAATCTGAAATTGAAGGGGGGAAACAAGAGAACTGATTAAGGCTGTAATAATGTTACATCTGTATTACAATAATGATGTCTCAGACAACAGACAGGACATCCTGTAGTAAATGACTCTCTAATGTAAACCTAATACTTACAGCCACATGCAGACATAATGATTGTAACAGGACCAGAAAATATGCATCCAGTCCCAGACTCAAACACTGATGGCAGGGCAAGATAAACAGATAGCATGAAAAAAAACAACAGATCTAGTAATCCTATGTTACACCTTTCTATTTCCAATTAAAAAGATGAAAATTACTGAAGATAAATTTGCTGTCAAAACACTCACTCACCTGATGTAGTCAGACTATGGACATTATGTTTCTCTAATTATGTTTCTCTGATTAACGTACACACTGTGTATATAATAATTTTATATACCCCCATCAAATTGAAAAAAAACAACAGAAAATCATGTGAATGTTTCTCTACAAAAGTCGTAATCTGTTGTTTTGTACCAATGGAGGAGAAAACTTGCAGCCAGTTCAGAACTAGACCCCATGACCCTTCACTTGCAGGGCGAATACTATACCATCTGAGTTAGCCATGATTATCTTTCTCCATACCTGTACATGCTGTGATAATATTTTGAACTCAGCAGAAAAAAACTGGGTGATAGTATAGTGGATAGAGTGTTGGCCGCTCATGCCAGAGATTGCGAGTTCAATCCTTAACTTGATACTGCTTCTACCCTGGAAGCAAGCAGACTTGATGGCAGTGCATAAAATTATAAGCTTTGAGCTTTCTCTGCAATCGAATATAAACTAAACAAACAGAAAAATGTGTTTACCAGATTAACCAGTCTCTGGCAAACAGTAGAGAATCAGAATGCAGTCAATCAGGATGACATTCAATTTGCAATATCATGTTTATTGATGTTTAAGATATCTATTGAATAAAACTGTGCCCACTTAACTTAATGATGATAATTTCTAGCAGCATGTAAGTGGATGCCTGTGTATTAATACAGTCACAGTCATAATCAGTATGTTATATAACTTATAATGTAAATCTCTTCTCCTTCTGTGCTCATCAAAGAGATGTTTCAGTGCGCAGAATTCCAGAGTTTCAAAGTGGCTTCAATGGCCCTCTTTGAGTATATTGAGGGAATTTAATGCGGTCACTTCAAATTTAATAGTGGTACAACAATGGTCAATATCATTTTAAGCTTTTTATCCATAGAGGTCAAGACAACCCACCACCACCACCACTAAATAGATTGAATAGTTCTTGCCCCAGCAAAACATTTTTGAGCTGTTCCGGAAATGTTCATGAACTGTTCTGGAAGTAATGTCCAAAGATATGTTTCTCACAGTAAAACAGAACTCAATGCAAACAGTGAACATGATTGTACTGTCAATGGCAACAAAAGCAACACCTATGTCTCTTTTTTACTTCAAAAAAGCAAGACAAAAATGATGCCATGTTGCTCTGGGGCATATGAGCTTTAAAGCTAACTTACTGTCACTTTAATAGGTGCCCCGTATTGCCTCTAGTACGGGTGGGGTGGGGAGGGGAGAAGGTGGAGTAATGTGTAACATCTTTATCATCTTTTTGGAAATCTCAGGTGGGGATCCATTAATTCAAGGATGGTGGTGGGTCCAAATTTATTCGTTTATAACATTATATCTGAAATAGCTATGTTTCTTTAGTATTTTTTTACCAAAAGAAGGTCCGGACCCAATGATATTATCTAGATTTGCTAGTGCAATACCTCCTAGTTAATATTTCGCAATTAGACTTCCGCTTCCAAGACCTCCTCTTTCAACCCATCAACTATGTTTCAAGACCTCCTCTTTCAACCCATCAACTATGTTTCAAGACCTCCTCTTTCAACCCATCAACTATGTTTCAAGACCTCCTCTTTCAACCCATCAACTATGTTCCAAGACCTCCTCTTTCAACCCATCAACTATGTTCCAAGACCTCCTCTTTCAACCCATCAACTATGTTTCAAGACCTCCTCTTTCAACCCATCAACTATGTTTCAAGACCTCCTCTTTCAACCCATCAACTATGTTTAAGTCATGACTGAGCTGTATTTAAGTGTGTTAGCTGAGTTTGTCATTTATCATTTCTGCACAAAATTTATTCCCCTCCCACTTCCCTTCCCCAAAAATGCAGATCCAAGCAGCATGCATTTTTAATCGTAGAGAAAAACCTCAGGATGAATCCGAGTAGAGCCACAATCTTTTGCAAGTAACTGGCAAACTTTCTCGCATTAAGCCCTTGTTTGGACTGAGCAGGGCTCAAACCCACTACCTCAGCAGTGAGAGATCAAGTACATGTAATGTTGAGACAGCGCCTGGAACCATTTGGCAACAGAGAACTCCTATCACATGTACCTGGTCTACATACTTGTACCATGATTATACTTGCAACAGTGATTTAAGAAGGACTCCGACTTCCAATCAAATTCATATATGGACTTTCATGTATGGACTCTTAATACTGACTGGTGATCAAATTGATATATATCTACCCAAACCACAGTAACCAAGCTTTTATTGATTTCTGCCAAATTAAGATTATCATGCAACTTGACTATTTAATGGATATTCTCATAATGCACATCAGAGTGGTCTCCTGGCACTGAAGAATAATATGCTTGTGTTTCTCTGTATTCGTCTGTTTCTGTAGCTTAATAATAGTATATATTTTCATTGATAATCAGTTCGAGCTGTAGTGGTATTAGAAGTGGCTCTTCATTTAATATTTCATCAGAGCAAACAAGTGTATAATGTAAAAAGATCATTGATATGATACACATATGTAACAGAGCATGAAATATGTATAAGCAACTGGGGACCATTTCGCTAACCTCCATAAGGCGAATTTTGTATGTACAAACATATCGGAAGATTAAAATTTTCATTTGTGCAGTATTTTTGCAAATTTTAGAAAGAATTATTTTTATGAGGCTTACCAAAGATCGTAAAATAAGTAAGTGATACAATAAATGAATTTCCCCTTTTATTTTCCTAACTTCAAATTTTCCACTAGAAGTTTGTAAACTACAAAATTTACTGTTAGTGAAAAGGGCCCCTGGTCTAGGACTCTGTGCCAGGTGAGACCTTCCACTGACAGCATTAATGCTTTACTGACTGAGGTAGCAAGTTTGCCAATATACTTTCTTCTTCTGGAAGGTTATACAACCATTTTCCGGAAACATTTCAATTCTAATCCTCCCTTGTATGAGCATTACCAGACTTGTTTGGCAATGTACCTACACTTTATATAAGTACTGATAGAGATCCATGAAATATGTTCTGTTATAATTTTTTGATATCTTGAAACAGCAGTTAGTTTATTACAGAAGCCCTTCTGTCCTAAACATATCTTACTTTACAGTCAACTCAATATGTATGTGTGATTTTGTTAATGAGAGTAATTCAAAGTGAAAGAATCAGCCATGGTTATTTGGTAGAGCAGTGTTCTATACATAAACATCTCAATCTACAATATCACTTCTTTGATACTGAAATTCTGACCTTCACCATTAGTTTATTTGCCTGAAACTTCTGTTACAATTCCAACTAAAACAACAAAAACTCCAAGTTAAATAGATTTTCCCAACATTTCTCTCCTTCACTTGCACATTTAGAGCATGCATGTCATTCAATTCTAGCCAAAACTGGTGATTTATTTAGGGCATACTAGTAATCAGGTGCAGACATCTTGCAGAAATCAAACATGAAATAGGATAAGATTTTATTTCATGATAAATTCTAATGAATGAATTCCAAAATACAAGCAAGAGTTGTCTGAGAACAACACAGCATCACTAATGTCCTTGTCATAGAACAGGGTTTAGTAGGGTTTGGTTAAATAAAAAAGATACGTTGTGGTAAGATGCTCTCAGTGAAGGGGGTTGTAGGTGTTTTAGGAAGGAGTTACTGAACATTTAATGGTAAACCTTTAAGTTGTATCGGAATGGACACTAAATACATCATTCAGGAAAGATGAACTGCAATGTATTTACTTTCTTTCCTTTCTTCCCTTTTAAAGACTTATGACAGTATTCCATTAGATTTAGCGGTAAAAGTTCTCCAATTGTCATTTATCGTTGGCCATCTCTGACATCGCTAAGCAATCATAAACGTATAAAATGAAATAATCAAAATCAAAATCTTGTTATTATATAATAAATGAAGTTATCACCGTTGCTGTGAAAAAATATACAATGGTGGGGAAAAGATATGGCTGGTCAGATTACTGGAAACACAATGTGTTTTTTTACTACTAAGTTTTAAAAAGTCTCATTCAGAATCAAAGTGTTTCACATTAATGAAGCAAGTTTTCAGTGGTAATAAAAGAATGAAATGTTATTATTTGTTTTCAATTTTACATACTTTGCAACATAGCTCGTTTTTAACTCTATAGGGAGAGTATGCGATGATTATTTTTCTGTATTTCATTTGCAGTGTTACAAAAAGCATAAAAAAGATTAACCAAAAATCAAATAGTGTCATATTATTAGTAAAAAAAATATGCGACAGCCTTGATAAATAGAAATAAAAGTTGATTAAATGGTTGAAAAGGCAGTTTAGAAAAAAATCTATTGTGTAATAGTGCATTTATATTAACTGCAACAATTACTCTGTTTTGTTATTGTTGCAATGTCTTTGACTTTGTGGATATACAAAATAATATGTTTTATTGAAAGACGCAGCTTTTTTAAAGCTGTGTAAATCCTGCGTATTTTGTTTTTTACCTCTGTTTTGTTTATCGAATATAAATATACAGGTTTTAAAAAGCTTTAACTTAAAACACAGCTTTAATAATATTTCTATGAATTTTTTAAATAAAATACGCAGCTATTATGAACCTATGAAATTAATTGCGCAGCTCTAGAAGGAATTATGGATGTAAACCGACTAAATACGCAGGTTTTATGAAGGTTTAAAGAAAAAGACGCAGCTTTTTCAGAAAAAACGCAGCTATGTAGGAAATAACGCAGCTTTTTAAAAAAAAACGCAGCTTCAATTTAGGAAGCTTCGTAAAACCTAGCTAAAACGCAGCTTCAATTTAGCAAAATGGAGAAAGCAACGTAAAAGCCAGCTTTTAGCTACGTAATTTTCAAAGCTGCGTAAACAATTGGCAAGGGTACCACAGTCTTGATAGATCTTGTGTTGGAATAAAAACACAATTTTTACACATAGTTGCCAGTTTACATATATGCAACGACATATGCAATGTAGCAGAATTTTTTTTTGATAGGTTTTAATGCCATTTTCAACACATTTCAGGTTAAACATGGCATATCCAGTTTTTATTTGTAGAGGAAGTTCTCAGAATGAATTTGAGTAAAACCTGTAACCGTCCTTCCACACAAGTAACTGACAAACTTTCTCACATAAAGTCTTTGGAGCGACATTAGTAGTGTCAGCGGTAAGTGACTTTGAGACAGTGCCTTGGACCACTCAGCCATAGATGATCCAAAACATCACATTGTCTGCAAGCTATAGAGTTTACTGCTCAGAAAGATGAGCCAGTTACAAAACATAACATTGTCTGCAAGCTATGGAGTTTACTGCTCAGAAAGATGAGCCAGTTACAAAACATCACATTGTCTGCAAGCTATGGAGTTTACTGCTCAGAAAGATGAGCCAGTTACAAAACATAACATTGTCTGCAAGCTATGGAGTTTACTGCTCAGAAAGATGAGCCAGTTACAAAACATAACATTGTCTGCAAGCTATGGAGTTTACTGCTCAGAAAGATGAGCCAGTTACAAAACATCACATTGTCTGCAAGCTATGGAGTTTACTGCTCAGAAAGATGAGCCAGTTACAAAACATAACATTGTCTGCAAGCTATGGAGTTTACTGCTCAGAAAGATGAGCCAGTTACAAAAGAACTTACAGAAACTATTGTACCAAACTGATGAAATTTTAGAAGATCCACCATCTTCCATTCCTTTGGAAGCATTTTAAATATTAACTATTGCCATGCAATATGTGGTTAAGATTACATAACGTTTTCCCCTAAATAAATACCCAAATTTATTTTACATCAATTATGAATGAAGTTCTTACAATTTAGACAAATAACAATTAGAGTCTTCTAGTGTAGAACCAGTATTAAGCATGTGCAGATACAGTGTCTTACTCAAGGATACGACACATGGCCATGATGAGAGAGCAAACCCATGACTCTTCAATCTTGACTCAGATGCTCTACCACTAAACAACTCCCTCCGCAACTGCAGTTGAACGGTATAAGTAATCAAGCTAAGAACTAAACATGCTGCTTGTTTATCTACTCCTGCAGGTGGCAGGGTTTGGCAGAATTACCTCTTTATTCCGCACTTAACAGCATATAATTTATTAGTGACATTAGATAGGAATCTTTTTTTTTAATTTAAATTTGAAAATAGCAGTTATGTGCAGATGATGTTATGCTGGCTTACCAATAAGTCAACTGCTCTTTAAACGAATAAAAAAACACAACACTATTTGGCAAGCAAGCAGAATTACACTACAATCCATTTATGTTGTAACATACACTGTAATTAAGAGTAACACTATTTGGAAACTGAATACAGTGGCTTGGAACTGCATTAGGCAGATGATGGATCACTTTGTACTGAGAGGTTATGTTGATTTAGGTTAGTGCACAATAGTGGCCCTAATCATTGTATAATAATGGAATGGTGTGATATTGAGCCTCACAAAATAGTTTTTGTGTAAAAACATGCTCAATAAATGCGACATTTAGTAAGCTCTCATGTCAGAGTCTGTAATGTATAACATGTATATCACATTAGTATAAGTCTGTACCACATGAGTGTAAGTCTGTACCACATGAGTGTAAGTCTGTATCACATGATTGTAAGTCTGAACCAAATAAGTGTAAGTCTGTACCAAATAAGTGTAAGTATGTATCACATGAGTGTAAGTCTGTATCACTAAGTGTAAGTCTGTATCGCATGAGTGTAAGTCTGTATCACATGAGTGTATGTCTGTATCACATGAGAGTAAGTCTGTTTCACATGAGTGTAAGTCTGTACAACATGAATATAAGTCTGTATCACATGAGTGCAAGTATGTATCACATGAGTGTAAGTCTGTATCACTAAGTGTAAGTCTGTATCGCATGAGTGTAAGTCTGTATCACATGAGTGTATGTCTGTATCACATGAGTGTAAGTCTGTTTCACATGAGTGCAAGTCTGTTTCACATGAGTGCAAGTATGTATCACATGAGTGTATGTCTGTATCACATGAGTGTAAGTCTGTTTCACATGAGTGTAAGTCTGTACAACATGAATATAAGTCTGTATCACATGAGTGCAAGTATGTATCGCATGAGTGTAAGTCTGTATCACATGATTGTAAGTCTGTACCACATAAGTGTTAGTCTGTACCAAATAAGTGTAAGTATGTATCACATGAGTGTAAGTCTGTATCACTTAGTGTAAGTCTGTATCGCATGAGTGTAAGTCTGTATCACATGGTGTATGTCTGTATCACATGAGTGTAAGTCTGTTTCACATGAGTGTAAGTCTGTACAACATGAATATAAGTCTGCATCACATGAGTGCAAGTATGTACCACATTAGTGTAAGTCTGTATCACATGATTGTAAGTATGTACCACATGAGTGTAAGTTTGAACCACATTAGTGTAAGTCTGTATCACATGAGTGTAAGTCTGTACCACATGAATATAAGTCTGTATCACATGATTGTAAGTCTGTACCACATGTGTATAAGTCTGTATCACATGAGTGTAAGTCTGTATCACATGAGTATAAGTCTGTATCACATGAGTGTTAGTCTGTTTCACATGAGTGTAAGTCTGTACCACATGAGTGTATGTCTGTATCACATGAGTGTAAGCCAGTATCACATGAGTGTAAGTCTGTACAACATGAATATAAGTCTGTATCACATGAGTGCAAGTATGTATCACATGAGTGTAAGTCTGTATCACATGATTGTAAGTCTGTACCACATAAGTGTTAGTCTGTACCAAATAAGTGTAAGTATGTATCACATGAGTGTAAGTCTGTATCACTTAGTGTAAGTCTGTATCGCATGAGTGTAAGTCTGTATCACATGGTGTATGTCTGTATCACATGAGTGTAAGTCTGTTTCACATGAGTGTAAGTCTGTACAACATGAATATAAGTCTGTATCACATGAATGCAAGTATGTACCACATTAGTGTAAGTCTGTATCACATGATTGTAAGTATGTACCACATGGGTGTAAGTTTGAACCACATTAGTGTAAGTCTGTATCACATGAGTGTAAGTCTGTACCACATGAATATAAGTCTGTATCACATGATTGTTAGTCTGTACCATATGAGTGTAAGTATGTACCACATGTGTATAAGTCTGTATCACATGAGTGTAAGTCTGTATCACATGAGTATAAGGATGTATCACATGAGTGTTAGTCTGTTTCACATGAGTGTAAGTCTGTACCACATGAGTGTATGTCTGTATCACATGAGTGTAAGCCAGTATCACATGAGTGTAAGTCTGTATCACATGAGTGTATGTCTGTATCGCATGAGTGTAAGCCAGTATTACATGAGTGTAAGTCTGTATCACATGAGTGTAAGCCAGTATTACATGAGTGTAAGTATGTATCACATGAGTGTAAGTCTGGATCACATGAGTGTAAGTCTGTACCACATGAGTGTAAGCCAGTATTACATGAGTGTAAGTCTGGACCACATTCGTGTTAGTCTGCACCACATGAGTCTTAGCCAGTATAACATAAGTGTAAGTCTGTACCACATGCTTACAAGTCTGAACCACATGATTGTTAGTCTGTACCACATGAGTGTACATCTGTACCACATGCTTGTAAGTCTGTATCACATGAGTGTAAGTCACCACATGAGTGTAAGTCTGTATCAAATGTGTGTAAATCTGTATCACATGAGTGTTAGTCTGTTCCACATGTATGTTAGTCTGAACCACATGAATGTTAGTCTGTTTCACATGAGTGAAAGTGAGTATTACATGAGTTAAAGTCTGTATCACATGAGTTTAGGTCTGCACCACATGATTGTAAGTCTGTACCATATGAGTGTAAAACTGTGTCACATGAGTGTAAGTCTGTTCCACATGAGTGTAAGTCTGTATCACATGACTGTAAATATGTACCACACGAGTGTTAGTGTGTACTACATGAGTGTTAATCTGTACCACATGGGTTTAAGTATGAGTGTTTGACTGTTTCGTATGAGTGTAAGTATGTACCACATGATTGTAAGTCTATACGTCATGAGTGTAAGTGTGTACCACATCAATTTAAGTATGAGTGTAAGTTTATACCATATGAGTGTAAGTCTGTATCAAATGAGTGTATGTGTGTACCACATGAGCTTAAGTATGAGTGTAAGTATGTACCACATGATTGTACATCTGGATCACATGAGTGTAAGTCTGTGCCACATGAGTGTACATCTGTATCATATGAGTGTAAGTCTGTACCACATGAGTGTAAATATGAATCACATGAGTGTATGTCTGTACCACATGAGTGTACATCTGTATCACATGAGTGTAAGTATGTACCACATGAGTGTAAGTCTGTACAACATGAGTGTTATTCTGTACCACATGAGTGTATATCTGTATCACATGAGTGTAAGTCTGTACAACATGAGTGTAAGTCTGTATCACATGGGTGTAAGTATGTACCACATACTTGTAAGTTTGTATTACATGAGTGATAGTCTGTATCACATGAGTACAGGTCTGTATTACGTAAGTCTTAATCTGTATCACATATGTGCAGGTCTGTATCACATAAGTATTAATCTGTATCACATATGTGCAGGTATTATCATAGAAGTCTTAATCTATATCACATATGTGCAGGTCTGTATCACAGAAGTCTTAATCTTTATCACATCTGTGCAGGTATTATCACAGAAGTCTTAAGCTATATCACATATGTGCAGGTCTGTATCACATAAGTTTTAATCTATTTCACATATGTGCAGGTCTCTGCCACACAAGTTTTAAATCTATATCACATCTGTGTAGGTCTGTGTCACACAAGTCTTAATCTATATCACATCTGTGCAGGTATTATCACAGAAGTTTTAATCTATATCACATATGTGCAGGTATTATCACAGAAGTCTTTATCTATATCACATAATTAATATGTGCAGGTATGTACCACATAAGTCTTAATCTTTATCATATGCCATACATAACCTGAAATGTGTTGAAAATGACGTTAAACCCCATTCCAAAAAAAAAAGAAAAAAAAATTATCACAAAAGTCTTAATATATATCACAAAATTATGTGTAGGTAGTGAGGTGTCAAAATCTACATGATTTCCCCCTATTTCAAAGTTCTTTGCAGTCTAGCAACAGAAATTACTGCATGATTGAGTATAAGGCACACAGATAGGTGTTGTTGTTTTTCAAAATCAAAAAGCAAATGAAAGATATCAAGCCGCTGCCACCACCGCTGCCACCACCGAAGATTAATTCTAGACATGATAAATGATTGGATTAAAATTTCAACATACAACAGAGTTCAGGTGTGCCTTTCTTGGTGTGAGTTCTCCCAGCCACACAAATCTCATCTGTCCAGCAGGTGACAAGAACTGTCTCTCCAACCATCATCACTTTGATACTTAAATTAATGAGGTACTTAAAACTGGGATGGACTCCACTAAAACATTTCTTTTAAATATCTAGGTCCTGTTTCACAAACAGTTTGTAAGCCTAAGATTTTTACATGAAATAAATATGACACAGATGTTTCATTAACAGAAACTTATTACATTTTCTTTTAAAAATAATATTATTTACAAGACTTTTAAAAGGTCATAAAAATTATGATGATGTAAGGGACACAGTACAGATTTTTTTACTTTTTTTTCTTCTTAATTTCAATTTCTTAAGGATTTACAGGTGTTTTAATTTAATTAGTCACTTTAAAAATAACATTTCAGAAATGAACTTGCTATAAATTTTCACATAGGTTCATTTATTCCCAATGATTACCAGACTTAGCATGCCTCATTAAAGCAGCATAACCAGTATCTGAAGATATTTCTTTTATAAAGAAACAAATTTCAACTTGTTTATTAATGACAAACATTTTCATGAATTCTCACCATCAGTGCATTTGTAATTTTAATATGCAAATTAGCTACTCTGCAGACAGAATTATCTTCAAAATGTAAAACTTTTCCTTTCAATTATATATACTCGGCCAATCCCATCATCCTTCAGTATTGGAATGGTCGCTAGATATATGCAAAGATATAAATGCATAAATATATGGACAAATATTTTTCCATTTTATTGGAACTGTAGGAAAAAATAGTGTGGCTAGGGAAATTAACAAATAAAAATCTTGTCATGGGATTCGAACATGAATGGGCCGAGTTGACCACTTTGCCATGCAGAAAGAAAACAAGATCGGTCGTATAACTCAAAGTTTAAACATAACCAAATGCTCGAGTTTAATCAATGATGCCCTGAAATTTCCAAATGCTTACGAATATAAATGACATTGATCTACTAAATCAGTTACATTATTACACAGATTAATTTTGACAATAAACATTATTTTGCACCTGATATTGCCCAGATAGTCGCAACTTATGCTTAATTTTACAATTATACTAGTTTTTTATTGAGTTAAAAGAGTCAAATTTACTAGTTATGCAGCTTGAATACAACTGTCAAACTAGGAATGTGTCCATCAGATATGAATATGCGTTGGTAAATCTTACCAAAACTTGAATTAAAAAGGGAACATAACTCCAGGAAGTATAACACACGCTGGCATATATTCAAATGGACCTGTATCATAATTAAACAATCACACATCAAAGATCAATTAAATACATAATCTGTTTCAAAAGTTATTAATAAGAAACTAATTATTTCACTGAAAGTAGGGGCTATTACTCCTATAAAATTGTATTTACATTGGCAGATCCCAATTTTTCCTGAAGTACTCACATCTGAGAAGGCAAAAAACTCACAAATATAAGTTCAAGGGCAATAACTTAACAAGGCCAGAAGTAAAAAGATTATGTACAACTACATCATAATGATCAAGTATGAAAAGTTTCATTGAAATCCAATAACTACAAAGTAGATTGTGCCACATATTTCAGTATGATAAGCAACAGAAAAATATTAACCCAAGGGCAATAACTCTGCATGACCAACCAACCTACCTGTTAGTTAATCCTCAAACTTCTTTTTGCAGGGGTATAAAAGTTTATCATAATCAAAACTCAAACTCAGTATACCAGCTTTGAAAACTATCCCCATTCTTATTAGAATTACAACCTTTTGTTAATAAAACTTCCAGTGAATCGATTTCAGGCAATATTAAATAAGACTACTGTATTTTAATCACCTAACTCAAAATTGTGTTTTTAATACTAATACTTACATTTCTGTAAGTTTTCTGATTATTTATGAACAGACTTTAACATTATTTTTCCCATTTTCATATTAAAAAGCATATTACATGCATTAAACCGCAACGTCAATGTCATCATTGTTGTCAACACATGGAATGTGGACACACATTTTTATGGCAACTTATGGCTTGAAACTCTTGACAATGTTATGCTGCACCAGTAAGATAAGATCGTGCAACCAATGAAATGCCCATTGGTCCTTTTTAGCTCCGCCCAGCTGCAAATGTTTTTCATTTGAAAATACAGTAAAATGCAGTTAAGCTATATGGCTCATTTTGACCAATTGCAATAGAAATGCAAATATTGAGAGCTAACAACTTCTTACAAACAATGAAATGTAATATCAACAAGTATTGCCCGTAGTGAGACCCCTCAAGTCTGCAACCAGATGTGTATTGTGGGTGTCAAGTAGTTGTCCTGTAAAGGTTACACATAATTACCATTCCAATTTATACACTTGAGGTAAGTGGGTGTGTCTTGTGGGTGTGTGTGTGTGGGGGGGTGGGGTGGGGGGGGTGTAGTGACTGTGTGAAGGAACTTCTTCATATGTCGCTCCAGTATGTTGGAGTCTACCATTTGACATGTTAACGAATCATGGATTCCTTACTTATTTAATAAGTCAAACACAGATGACAGATTATCTATCTTTCCTCTCTTTCAGATCCGCTCTGCATTTGAACATATGTAAAATAATAATTATTTTATTTTATTTTTGTCTTTTTCACTTCAGTGATAATTGGTGTTTACAGTCAACCAATGTTCGATTATGAGGGACAATCGCCAGTTTTAGATGATACACTGGTTACCGTCACAGTCAAAACTGGACATCGGGCTGTCTTACCATGCCATGTTACAAATGCAGGAAGCATCACGGCAAGCAAGAATTTTACAATTCTAAATCTGTCAATGCTGTTTTATTTTGTTTTTCTTATTAGCGTTTAACACCATTTATAACTCATCACTGGTTATAATATTGCATCTAAATTTTATTGATAGTAGAAAGACCTTAAAATGATTGATTGATTAATTATTTAGCAGCATTTTTATGCTATCAAGATCTAACAGACAATCAGTTAACCTAACCACTGTTTCCTGGGATTAACCAGTACTCTAGCACACCCCATCACCGAAAGTAACTGATAACTTTCCTTCTTAAATCAGCAGTGAGAGATGAATGATAATGAGACAAAATGTCGTATATCAATCATCACAGAGACTGTTGCCGAACGAAAAACTCACGATCCCTGGATTGATAGTCAGACACGTAACCAACTGAGCTAATCGGGCCTGGCTATCTCAAAATGAATTTTGGAAGAAACACAGTCCTTTCACAAGTAACTGGCTAATTTTTACACATAAACCCTTGACGCTGGAGGTAAGAGGCGATTTATTAAGGGGCAAATTCCTCCCATGTGCCATATCAACCATCAGCAAATGTGTTGTAATCAATAAGCAAGAGTGCAAAGCAGTCAGTCAAGATACATTCATCTTAACTACAAACCCTCTATAATTATAGTGATGAATTTGATTGATTTAAGAAAGTGTCGGAATGTCGAAGGGAAGGTCATCAAGCAGTGCATGTGATGTATCAGTCGGTGTCATTGTTCATATTTTAGTTTTAAACGATAATTAGATGTGTTTCATTCATTTCAGATTTTTTTTTTTTGGGGGGGACATTGACAGCCATTTTTCCGAACATACTGCCTTAAAATGATAATGGAATGGATGGAAGAATCTAGTAAAGTAAATAATTAGTTATGGATAATAATAACAAACCAAAACAAAGGTGGTGCTATCCGAAAAAGAGGCAGTACATGTGAATTTTACTTTTTTTTAGCCCTGTTGAGCCAGAGTGTTTAATTAATGCTGGTAAGAATAGGATCACTGTAGCTCATGCAAACTGAGTATTGGCATAGAATTTGCTGAAATGAAACTCTGCAGTTCTTCAGGTAAACAGTGTTCTTTTTGATTCATTCTGCTCATTCATTTGTTGCTGTGTTGTTTTTAATATATGTTTTGTACATAGAGAGTGAGTCTGGAAGCATCCATCCTGTTGGTATCATATATCCATTATTACATTTTCGTTTCACAGATAACCTGGATGACAATGGACTATGAACAGTTATCAACCAATGAGCAGATGATCGGCGGGGACCAACGTATGAGTATTCAAAGCAAGTATGATGGGGAATACAATTTGGTCATCGATGATGTACAGACAGAAGATGCAGGCACATATCAGTGCCTGGTTCAGTTTTTCCCACCTCAGATGAAGGATGTTATCCTAACCGTTACAGGTAATCTTTTCCAACAGTTTGTAATCCTTTCCAACATATTATTGGTCCAATCTTATTGGTGATGAAAAACCTCCCAATCAATTTCAAAAGAACCACCATCCTTCTTCTTAAGTAACTTGCAAACTTTCTCATGTAGTGTGTTTGGACCAAGCTGGGTTTGAACCTATAACCTCAGCGGTGAAAGGAAAGTGATTATGAGCGAATGCCTTAGACAACTTGGACATTGGGGAATCTTTATAAAGGAAGCACATGACATTCTTTATTAAATGAAATTACGTTTTCATTGAATACAGTCATGTACATATACTTATAACTTTATACATTGTTATATTATTGAAAGACCGCAGCGTGGTCTAGTAGTAGAGTGTCCGCCTCGCATGCGGAAGGTCGTGGGTTCAAACCCTGGCCGGGTCATACCAAAAACTTTAAAAATGGTACTAGAAGCATTCACGCTTGACGCTCAGCATTTAGAGGTGTTCTATGTCTGGTCGGCCCGGTGTCAGTAAAATGTGACTGGGTGGGGTATCATACCATGTGTCTGCGGCATGATACTCCAGTGTGACAGCGCTTAGAATACTGTCTCAAGTAGACACCGTCGCGATATGACTGAAAAATTTTTGAAAGCGACACTAAACACCATACCACAACAACAACAACAACAACATATAATTGAATTGTCTCTCTCCGTAATTATTGTGTAAAATGTAGTTATTTTGATTTTACATGGTTTGTGAAACAATTTTGAGATGCATTAAACATGAATTAATTCTGGGCAAAACCAGTACTAAGTGTTTTGTTCATGGTCACCACACATGGCCATGACATGAGATGCATAACACTCAAAGTCTTCCTTGGTAAAACCAGTACTAAGTGTCTTGTTCATGGTCACCACACATGGCCATGACATGAGATGCATAACACTCAAAGTCTTCCTTGGTAAAACCAGTACTAAGTGTCTTGTTCATGCTCACCACACATGGCCATGGCATGAGATATATAACACTCAAAGTCTTCCTTGGTAAAACCAGTACTAAGTGTCTTGTTCATGGTCACCACACATGGCCATGACATGAGATGCATAACACTCAAAGTCTTCCTTGGTAAAACCAGTACTAAATGTCTTGTTCATGGTCACCACACATGGCCATGACATGAGATGCATAACACTCAAAGTCTTCCTTGGTAAAACCAGTAGTAAGTGTCTTGTTCATGGTCACCACACATGGCCATGGCATGAGATGCATAACACTCAAAGTCTTCCTTGGTAAAACCAGTACTAAGTGTCTTGTTCATGGTCACCACACATGGCCATGGCATGAGCTGCATAACACTCAAAGTCTTCCTGGGCAAAACCAGTACTAAGTGTCTTGTTCATTGTCACCACACATGGCCATGGCATGAGATGCATAACACTCAAAGTCTTCCTTGGTAAAACCAGTACTAAGTGTCTTGTTCATGGTCACCACACATGGCCATGACATGAGATGCATAACACTCAAAGTCTTCCTTGGTAAAACCAGTACTAAGTGTCTTGTTCATGGTCACCACACATGGCCATGGCATGAGATGCATAACACTCAAAGTCTTCCTGGGCAAAACCAGTACTAAGTGTGTTGTTCAAGGTCACCACACATGGCCATGACATGAGATGCATAAAACTCAAAGTCTTCCTGGGTAAAACCAGTACTAAGTGTCTTGTTCAAGGTTTCCACACATGGCCATGGCATGATATGCATAACACTCAAAGTCTTCCTCAGCAAAACCAGTAATTATTGTGTAAAATGTAGATATTTGATTTTACATCGATTGTGAAACAATTTTGAGATGCATCATACATGAAGTAATTCTGGGGAAAACCAATACTAAGTGTTTTGTTTATGGTCACCACACATGGCCATGGCATGAGATGCATAACACTCAAAGTCTTCCTGGGCAAAACCAGTACTAAGTGACTTGTTCAAGGTCACCACACATGGCCATGGCATGAGATGCATAACACTCAAAGTCTTCCTGGGTAAAACCAGTATTAAGTGTTTTGTTCATGGTCACTACACATGGCCATGACATGAGATGCATAACACTCAAAGTCTTCCTTGGTAAAACCAGTACTAAGTGTCTTGTTCATGGTCACCACACATGGCCATGACATGAGATGCATAACACTCAAAGTCTTCCTTGGTAAAACCAGTACTAAGTGTCTTGTTCATGGTCACCACACATGGCCATGGCATGGGATATATAACACTCAAAGTCTTCCTTGGTAAAACCAGTACTAAGTGTCTTGTTCATGGTCACCACACATGGCCATGACATGAGATGCATAACACTCAAAGTCTTCCTTGGTAAAATCAGTACTAAATGTCTTGTTCATGGTCACCACACATGGCCATGACATGAGATGCATAACACTCAAAGTCTTCCTTGGTAAAACCAGTATTAAGTGTCTTGTTCATGGTCACCACACATGGCCATGGCATGAGATGCATAACACTCAAAGTCTTCCTTGGTAAAACTAGTACTAAGTGTCTTGTTCATGGTCACCACACATGGCCATGGCATAAGATGCATAACACTCAAAGTCTTCCTGGGCAAAACCAGTACTAAGTGTCTTGTTCATGGTCACCACACATGGCCATGGCATGAGATGCATAACACTCAAAGTCTTCCTTGGTAAAACCAGTACTAAGTGTCTTGTTCATGGTCACCACACATGGCCATGACATGAGACGCATAACACTTAAAGTCTTCCTTGGAAAAACCAGTACTAAGTGTCTTGTTCATGGTCACCACACATGGCCATGGCATGAGATGCATAACACTCAAAGTCTTCCTGGGCAAAACCAGTACTAAGTGTCTTGTTCAAGGTCACCACACATGGCCATGACATGAGATGCATAACACTCAAAGTCTTCCTGGGTAAAACCAGTACTAAGTGTCTTGTTCAAGGTTTCCACACATGGCCATGGCATGAGATGCATAACACTCAAAGTCTTCCTCAGCAAAACCAGTAATTATTGTGTAAAATGTAGATATTTGATTTTACATCGATTGTGAAACAATTTTGAGATGCATCATACATGAAGTAATTCTGGGGAAAACCAATACTAAGTGTTTTGTTCGTGGTCACCACACATGGCCATGGCATGAGATACATAACACTCAAAGTCTTCCTGGGCAAAACCAGTACTAAGTGACTTGTTCAAGGTCACCACACATGGCCATGGCATAAGATGCATAACACTCAAAGTCTTCCTGGGTAAAACCAGTATTAAGTGTCTTGTTCAAGGTCATCACACATGGCCATGGCATGAGATGCATAACACTCAAAGTCTTCCTGGGTAAAACCAGTATTAAGTGTCTTGTTCAAAGTCACCATACATGGCCATGGCATGAGATGCATAACACTCAAAGTTTTCCTGGGTAAAACCAGTAATAAGTGTCTTGTTCAAGGTCATCACACATGGCCATATCATGAGATGCATAACACTCAGTCTTCCTGAGTTAAACCAGTACTGAGTGAGTTCAACATTCCCACACAGTCATGTCTTTTGTTTGGCTCCATTAAATAATTTCTGCTCACTCCTCTCTTTTTGCTAATTAGAACACAATTTGGGATATTTCAGTGACAAGAACAACAATGTGGAATCATTGGAATACTTTCCATAAGTTGAAATTTCTGATTAAAGCATTGAAATTTAAATTAAGGGGCAAAATAAGTATTAAGTTAATCTCAATATTCAGTGTTGATTAGTTTTAAATGGTAATTTGATAAGAATGTTCATTTTTACTCTCAACATTTTAAAAATAAGCATTGCATACCAATTTAAGGGGTAAACTACTCATTGGAAGAAAAGCTTATCTGGAGCACTGTACATGTGTATCTGTATCCTGAAAGTATGTAATAATTTCGGGTTTTATAAAACGAAGGATGGCCACCAACCAAAGTGATTGGTTGTAAAAACAGAATGATGACCAATCACTGGGTTTATCTATAAAAATGGTTTACAGGGAGTATACCAGCAAATAAATGCTATAAGTGTCTTAAAACATAAAATTGTTTTTAAAATGGATAAAAAGCATCTCATTATCATTAGTTAATATAAACGGAATAGTGTTGTATGTCAAATCCACCAAAAGTGACAAATTTGATATGTAAATTGCAGTGGTCACCTTGAAACAAAATCCCCATTCTAGAATTAGATAGCACTTAAATACTGTTTGATAACCTTCGCATCAGCATTCTGACTCTTTCTAAGACGTGACTATTTTTACTATGTGTAAACCTGTATAACAGATCAAATTAAATTCAAAATGAAATCATAGGACTCATTAAATACGTCACAAAATATGTTGCTATTTTAAGCAAGAAATGTATTTCAGTCTTACCTAGGTGCGTAGCCCCAGTTAGGAAAACCCTTTTCAATATATTATTTTGTCTAATTATATTCCTAGATTTAAAAAAATAAAACATTTCTTGTAGACTCTGTAGTTTGTCTGTTATGTTTACGAACCATTGTGAAACATAACATTTACTTAGAATTTTGATAGTAACAAGGTAAGGCAATAGTGTTCAACAGTTTCCTGAATGTTGCATTTGCTTTAAAATTTTATCATAAAGTAGTAATGAAAGTAATGAGACTGTAGATGAATGCACAAAGGCTATAATCAATTATACCAGACACAGAGTATGAAGCCAAATGGGCTAAATCTTCCAAAGCCACATAGTTGATATTACAGTTAATGAAAGTAATGACGCAGAGTGTTAATAACTAGGAGTTATGAGCGTGTTAATCTTGATTTATCTCTAAATACTTGGAATAATTGAAAGTCCTGGCATCATGGCAGTGTGTTACATAATTATGTAGTATTAGCATATACTGTCAACATCCAGGCATCAAAACTTGTTCAAATATTCACAAGCATTAATAAAAATAAATTCAGACATTTTAGTGTATGCCACCTAACTAACTGTTAAAGAAAACAGCTGTTGTGTGATAACCAATCCTGCATATCTCCTTGCCAGGTTAGAGATCATTGTAACCTAACTAACTGTTAAAGAAAACAACTGTTGTGTGATAACCAATCCTGCATATCTCCTTGCCAGGTTAGAGATCATTGTAACCTAACTAACTGTTAAAGAAAACAACTGTTGTGTGATAACAACACCAACAAATCTCCTTACCAGAGTAGAGATCATTGTAACCTAACTAACTGTTAAAGAAGACAACTGTTGTGTGACAACCACGCCAACAAACCTCCTTGCCAGAGTAGAGATCATTGTAACCTAACTTACTGTTAAATAAAACAGCTGCTGTGTGATAACCACACTAACAAATCTTCTTGCCAGAGTAGGGATCATTGTAACCTAACTGTTAGGAAAACAGCTGCTGTGTGATAACCACACCAACAAACCTCCTTACCAGAGAAGAGATCATTATAACCTAACTGTTAAAGAAAACAGCTGCTGTGTGATAACCACACCAACAAACCTCCTTACCAGAGAAGAGATCATTGTAACCTAACTGTTAAAGAAAACAGCTGCTGTGTGATAACCACACCAACAAACCTCCTTACCAGAGAAGAGATCATTGTAACCTAACTGTTAAAGAAAACAGCTGCTGTGTGATAACCACACCAACAAATCTCCTTGCCAGAGTAGGGATCATTGTAACCTAACTGTTAAAGAAAACAGCTGCGGTGTGATAACCACACCAACAAATCTTCTTGTCAGAGTAGGGATCATTGTAACCTAACTGTTAAAGAAAACAGCTGCTGTGTGATAACCACACCAACAAACCTCCTTACCAGAGAAGAGATCATTGTAACCTAACTGTTAAAGAAAACAGCTGCTGTGTGATAACCACACCAACAAACCTCCTTGCCAGAGTAGGGATCATTGTAACCTAACTGTTAAAGAAAACAGCTGCGGTGTGATAACCACACCAACAAATCTTCTTGCCAGAGTAGAGATCATTGTAACCTAACTAACTGTTAAAGAAAACAGCTGCTGTGTGATAACCACACCAACAAATCTCCTTGCCAGAGTAATGATCATTGTAACCTAACTAACTGTTAAATAAAACAGCTGCTGTGTGATAACCACACCAACAAATCTCCTTGCCAGAGTAATGATCATTGTAACCTAACTAACTGTTAAATAAAACGGCTGCTGTGTGATAACCACACCAACAAATATTCTTGCCAGAGTAATGATCATTGTAACCTAACTAACTTTTAAATAAAACAGCTGCTGTGTGATAACCACACCAACAAATCTTCTTGCCAGAGTAGGGATCATTGTAACCTAACTGTTAAAGAAAACAGCTGCTGTGTGATAACCACACCAACAAACCTCCTTACCAGAGAAGAGATCATTGTAACCTAACTGTTAAAGAAAACAGCTGCTGTGTGATAACCACACCAACAAACCTCCTTGCCAGAGTAGGGATCATTGTAACCTAACTGTTAAAGAAAACAGCTGCGGTGTGATAACCACACCAACAAATCTTCTTGCCAGAGTAGAGATCATTGTAACCTAACTAACTATTAAAGAAAACAGCTGCTGTGTGATAACCACACCAACAAATCTCCTTGCCAGAGTAATGATCATTGTAACCTAACTAACTGTTAAATAAAACAGCTGCTGTGTGATAACCACACCAACAAATCTCCTTGCCAGAGTAATGATCATTGTAACCTAACTAACTGTTAAATAAAACAGCTGCTGTGTGATAACCACACCAAAAAATATTCTTGCCAGAGTAATGATCATTGTAACCTAACTAACTGTTAAATAAAACAGCTGCTGTGTGATAACCACACCAACAAATATTCTTGCCAGAGTAATGATCATTGTAACCAAACTAACTGTTAAAGAAAACAGCTGCCGTGTGATAACCACACCAACAAACCTCTTTAACAGAGTAGAGATCAGTGTAACCAAACTAACTGTTAAAGAAAACAGCTGCTGTGTGATAACCACACCAACAAATATTCTTGCCAGAGTAGGGATCATTGTAACCTAACTAACTGTTAAAGAAAACAGCTGTTGTGTGATAACCACACCAACAAATCTCCTTGCCAGAGAAGAGATCATTGCAACCTAACTAACTGTTAAAGAAAACAGCTGCTGTGTGATAACCACACCAACAAATCTCCTTGCCAGAGAAGAGATCATTGTAACCTAACTAACTGTTAATGAAAACAGCTGTTGTGTGATAACCACACCAACAAATCTCCTTACCAGAGAAGAGATCAGTGTAACCAAACTAACTTTTAAAGAAAACAGCTGCTGTGTGACAACCACACCAACAAATCTTCTTACCAGAGAAGAGATCATTGTAACCTAACTAACTGTTAAAGAAAACAGCTGCTGTGTTATAACCACACCAACAAATCTCCTTACCAGAGAAGAGATCATTGTAACCTAACTAACTGTTAAAGAAAACAGCTGCTGTGTTATAACCACACCAACAAATCTCCTTACCAGAGAAGAGATCATTGTAACCTAACTAACTGTTAATGAAAACAGCTGTTGTGTGATAACCACACCAACAAATATTCTTACCAGAGAAGAGATCATTGTAACCTAACTAACTGTTAAAGAAAACAGCTGCTGTGTGATAACCACACCAACAAATCTTCTTGCCAGAGTAGGGATCATTGTAACCTAACTGTTAAAGAAAACAGCTGCTGTGTGATAACCACACCAACAAACCTCCTTACCAGAGAAGAGATCATTGTAACCTAACTGTTAAAGAAAACAGCTGCTGTGTGATAACCACACCAACAAACCTCCTTGCCAGAGTAGGGATCATTGTAACCTAACTGTTAAAGAAAACAGCTGCGGTGTGATAACCACACCAACAAATCTTCTTGCCAGAGTAGAGATCATTGTAACCTAACTAACTATTAAAGAAAAAACAGCTGCTGTGTGATAACCACACCAACAAATCTCCTTGCCAGAGTAATGATCATTGTAACCTAACTAACTGTTAAATAAAACAGCTGCTGTGTGGTAACCACACCAACAAATCTCCTTGCCAGAGTAATGATCATTGTAACCTAACTAACTGTTAAATAAAACAGCTGCTGTGTGATAACCACACCAACAAATATTCTTGCCAGAGTAATGATCATTGTAACCTAACTAACTGTTAAATAAAACAGCTGCTGTGTGATAACCACACCAACAAATATTCTTGCCAGAGAAGAGATCAGTGTAACCAAACTAACTGTTAAAGAAAACAGCTGCTGTGTGATAAACACACCAACAAACCTCTTTAACAGAGTAGAGATCAGTGTAACCAAACTAACTGTTAAAGAAAACAGCTGTTGTGTGATAACCACACCAACAAATCTCCTTGCCAGAGAAGAGATCATTGTAACCTAACTAACTGTTAAAGAAAACAGCTGCTGTGTGATAACCACACCAACAAATCTCCTTGCCAGAGAAGAGATCATTGTAACCTAACTAACTGTTAATGAAAACAGCTGTTGTGTGATAACCACACCAACAAATCTCCTTACCAGAGAAGAGATCAGTGTAACCAAACTAACTTTTAAAGAAAACAGCTGCTGTGTGACAACCACACCAACAAATCTTCTTACCAGAGAAGAGATCATTGTAACCTAACTAACTGTTAAAGAAAACAGCTGCTGTGTTATAACCACACCAACAAATCTCCTTACCAGAGAAGAGATCATTGTAACCTAACTAACTGTTAAAGAAAACAGCTGCTGTGTTATAACCACACCAACAAATCTCCTTACCAGAGAAGAGATCATTGTAACCTAACTAACTGTTAATGAAAACAGCTGCTGTGTTATAACCACACCAACAAATCTCCTTACCAGAGAAGAGATCATTGTAACCTAACTAACTGTTAATGAAAACAGCTGTTGTGTGATAACCACACCAACAAATATTCTTACCAGAGAAGAGATCATTGTAACCTAACTAACTGTTAAAGAAAACAGCTGCTGTGTGATAACCACACCAACAAATCTTCTTGCCAGGGTAGGGATCATTGGTGCATTAATACAGTCAGGGATGCTGAGGTGCATGATGTGTAACACCACTCATGAAAAGACTTCAGCCTGGTTTTTTTTCTAAAAATATGCATTGGGGGCTTCCAAGGCTTCCTTTAAGCAGATATTTTTTGATAACAGTTTCTTTTTAAACAGCATTTACTTTTACCAATGAAGGGTGAACTAGAATCAATATATTACCGATAGCCAATACTTACATTAAAGAAAATACAATTTCATAGCATAATATAGTACATTATCATAAATTTTCATTAATTATTTTCTATTTTCAGAAAAGGCAAAAATAGACAAGTCAGCACTGAGGGAAATGTATAAGATTATGGAAGGGAGCCTTTTAAACATAGTATGTCAAGTACAGGGCTTTCCCAGACCTGATGTCCACTGGTATGTCTACAGGACAGATCCTTTGACAAAGGAAGAAAAAAAAGGTAAAGTTAAAACAAAGTAGATTTGTATTTATTTTTTCACAGGGCTTGTTTTGAACAAAATAGGATGGCCAGTTTGGTTGATGAGAGGAAACTCCAGATTTACCAAAATAAAACTTTCAACATTACTTGTAACAGTTTGAGCAGTGAAAGGTAAAGGATTTGTTCTAGACCACTCAACTACTAAAGTTTTATATTATGCCCATCATGTATCTCAAAATGTGTACATTCTATTTTTCTATTTTCAGGGGTTTCATTTCACAAGGTGAATGAATAATCTGAATAGCAAAGTCATGCTTTTTAGATGAATTATGTTTCTAGATACATGTAATAATAAAAGAAAATATTGAAAGATTGAAACTAGAAATACCAACATGTCCACAGTAAAATCTTTGTTATATCCGTAATTTTCAGAAATTTCCTGACATCATCGATTAAACCCGACTAAGCAATTTAAACTTAGATTTATACTACTGACCTTATTATATTCCTGCATTACACATTTGTTATATTTATGGATTATGACTTGGGCAATCAGGGTTCAAAGCCCGTGATAAGAATTTTTTTTTAAAATTTCTGTCAGCGGACCTAGGCTTGTACTAAAATTAAAGGATTGTTTCTGTAAAGCAATTCTTAATAAATTGACATTATAGTTTTGTAAATTGTTCCCACATTTGTTTTACAGAATTATTTTCTGGAAATGAAACATTGAATATCAAGAAACTAAATAGAAATCATCAGGGCATATACAGCTGTGAAGCAGAGAACAGTCTAGGCAAAGACTACTATGAAGTATATATTGACCCCATGTGTAAGTACAAACATATTTCAATAAACAATCACCTTCACCCGACCTCCTGTCAGACTTTTTAATATTTCTTTTATTTCTGAATATAAAATTATACAAGAGGTCTATTTGGACCTGAGTCACTCACCTGATTTCACCTGTTATTTCTTTTTAAATTTTGATAATTATCTTTATTTACATATAGTACAGTATTCATACTTATTTGGCTAATTATTACTTTATGTTATAAAGTCCAGGATCCAAACCATAATTTGACAACCATAATTATTATTTTGCAGACAAGCCTAAAGTAGTTATACAAACACCGGAAGTGAGAGTCAAATATGGTTCCCATGCATCTTTAAGCTGTGAAGTGGAGAGCAATCCTTTGTCGGAGGTGAAATGGATGCGAAATGGATTAACACTAGTAAACAACTGGAAATATGAGTTAAAAATGGGTTGGGAAATTAGTGAAACTAAGAAAATGTCAGAATTAACTATACGAAATGTGGAAGCCTCAGACAATGGTGAATATAAGTGCTCATCTTACAATAATGTTGGCAAGGATGAACAAACAGTTAACATGATTGGTAAGTGCTCTACTGGTATATACACATTACACAATTATTTTTTTGAATGGAATTTAATGACATTTTCAACAAGTTTCACTTTATAAATGCGTATCCAGCTTTTATTGGTGGAGGAAGACCTCAGAATGAATTCTGAGTTGAATCACCGTCATTTTGCAAGTAACTGAAAAGCTTTCTCACATAAAGTTTTTGGAACGAGCGTGACTCTAGCCCATGACTATACAGTGTAAGGTAAGTGATCCTTGAGATGGCGATTTTGACCACTCGGCCATGTAACCTTTACATATTTACACAATTGATGCACACATAGCAAAATCTTTAAAATACGTTTAACTGCATCATACCACATACCACATCATACCACACAGCAGTGGCCTTGGGGTAGAGCATCCACCTTGCATGCTAATGGTCATGGTTATGATACCCAGCCGGGTCACATCAAAGTATTGATAAAATGGTACTAGAAGCTTCCTCACTTGGTGCTTAGCATTTGGAGGATACTAGTAGTTCTAAAACTGGTTGGTTTAATGTCAGTATAATGTGGCTGGGTGGGGTATCATACCATCTGTCTGCGGCTTGATACTCCAGTGTGGCAGCACTTGGAATACTGTCTCAAACAGACACCATCACGATATAACTAAAAAAACTGTTGAAAGCAATGCTAAATGTGATACAACAACAACAAACCACACTGTAGATTAATAGATGTATTTAAGTTTTCCTTCTTTTTAAAGTTTTACCTTAAAAAGTTAATTTTTGTAGAAAATAAAAAAGATGACCTAGATTATGGTATATCCATGTATATATCCATTGTGTTTAACAAAATATCAATTACGATATAACGACTGTTGCCAAATTCTATAAAATTGGTCTATGGAGGTCAAACAGTAACTACAAACATGAACTGTTTTAGCTAACAAAATCAGCTATATGTATGTTTGTGTGTGTATGTTTGCCAACATGGACAGTTTCTGTAGACAGTTGATTGTGAGGAGTAAGTACTAGTTTTTCTTACATTTTCTAGTTTTTAACTTTGATAAGCACTATAATTATAAGAAATTATTATTGAATTTAGCTCTCTTTTTGAGAAGTTAATGCACCGATCTATTATAGAGTTCTCAGTGTTAACTTTCTAACCTTTGCTTTGGATTCTTATTTGCCTTTTGTTGCTGGTTGTATTTGAAACCTTATCTACTTTCCATACAAAATTAATAATTTATACAATGTTTTAATATTAACAATTTCTTGAACAAAAATGACAAAAAAATCAACATTTTATTCAGTTGTATTGCCAACGCCGACAGCAAGAACAACAACTACAGAGGATCTGCCAACAACTTCGAAAACAACAACAGACAGCACAGTCACCCCAGGTAAACAACGCTGTTGTCTCTTTAACAGTTGGCTGGTGGTCTACACCAATATTGATGGGAACCATGCATCCCAAGATCAGTCCATATTGATGAAAACCATGCATCCCAAGATCAGCCAATATTGATGGGAACCATGCATCCCAAGATCAGTGAATATTGGTGGGAACCATGCATCCCAAGATCAGTCAATATTGTTGGGAACCATGCATCCCAAGATCAGCCAATATTGATGGGAACCATGCATCCCAAGATAAGCCAATATTGATGGGAACCATGCATCCCAAGATAAGCCAATATGGGAACCATGCATCCCAAGGGAACCATGCATCCCAAGATAAGCCAATATTGATGGGAACCATGCATACCAAGATCAGTCAATATTGATGGGAACCATGCATCCCAAGATCAGCCAATATTGAAGGGAATCATGCATCCCAAGATAAGCCAATATTGATGGGAACCATGCATCCCAAGATAAGCCAATATTGGTGGGAACCATGCATCCCAAGCTACACCAATATTGATGGGAACCATGCATCCCAAGATCAGCCAATATTGATGGGAACCATGCATCCCAAGATCAGCACTTAACTAACCTTCATCAATATCATTGACACCTTTTATGCTTAAACTGTTAAAAATAAATAAAGGTTCATTACAGTACAGAAATTCACAACCTGTGTTTTAACACTATCAACTGATTTGTAAAACAAGATAGATTTCTGTATTACATAAAAATGATCATTTTGTTAATTTCTAGATTTTAATTATCAACCAAGTCTTTAATATACAGACTGGTGGAGCCAAATATCGAAATAATTATTGTAAGATTAAGTTAAGGGAGCCCCAATCATGACAGTAAACAAAATATCAATAAACGGTTTTCCATAACAAGAGGCCCATGGGCCTTAATGGTCACCTGATTATCAAAAAAAACATTCACATAAGTCTATTCAGTCGTAAGAAATGATTTTTTTTGGTCAATTTCTCTTATATAGATTTAGTAAAGTAGGCCCCACCCCAAGGACCAAACCATGAGACCCAGGGACTTGCATTTTAAAATTTATTAAGGGCCCATATACGTCCACAATCATGCTCACCATTTGTTTCACAGTGCTTCCTATACTGAGAACAAGATTTTCAAAGTTTACCTTGAATTTTACTGTTTTGGCTCCACCCCCAAAGCCCCAGGGGTGTGGGGACCATGCAATTCACAATTTTGATTCACCAAAACTGCATACAATATTTCAATACGAAATGTCAATTGTTTACGGGCGCATGACGGACAACGCACAACGATGGACTAAAGGCGATCACAAAAGATGCCTTGAGCCAAAGTTTCAGGTGACCTAAAAATACTTGTGAAGACTAAATTACCATAGTGCACTGTGCTTATTAAAAATCCACATACATCCTTATTTTTGTTCAATCCAGGGCGCATTGAAGCGGGCACTACAGAAGTAGAGAAACCCAAAACAGGACCCAGTTCCAACAGCGGAGATACGTTATTCACCAACACACTCAGCCTGCTCCTACCAGTGTTTATAGTGTTACTTATAACTACATTATAGGGAATTGTGTAACCGAAAATAAACCTTTATTTTTGTAGAATAACTATGTAATTTTTGTACAAAGAGATATTGGAATGTAAAATTTAATACTAAGTTCAACTCACATTTTTTAATAAAACCTTGTTCTTTCTGGCATACACATGCACCTATTGTACTTGAATCATTATAAAATGTATTATCATGAAAAACAGCTAATCAGATATTTTCAAATCATAAACTAATCTTTTTTTTTTCAAAGTTAAACGTCTTGAAAGACAGAATTTCCTGAACATTAGAAATAAAATATATACAGGAGAGAAATAAGTTTATCAATACAACAATACAATACAAAATAGGTTAACTGACCATCTGTTATCCTGGGATGGCATAAAACTGAAGCAAAATATTAAAAAAAAAAAAATCCAACCTCTATTTTAGAGCAGTCACATTCTATCCACTGTACAACCAACCTACAACCTCTAGTGTGAGTGGCCAACACTCAATCCATTGTGGCCAATACTCTATTCACTGTGGCCAACACTCTATCCACTGTGGCCAACACTCAATCCACTGCACTACCAATCTACAACCTCTAGTGTGAGTGGCCAACACTCAATCCACTGCACTACCAATCTACAACCTCGTTGTGGCCAACACTCTATCTACTGCACTACCAATCTACAACCTCTAATGTGACTGGCCGACACTCAATCCACTGCACTACCAACCTACAACCTCTATTGTGAGTGGCCAACACTTAATCCACTGCACTACCAACCTACAACATCTATGTGGCCAACACTCAATCCACTGCACTACCAACCTACAACATCTAAGTGGCCAACACTCAATCCACTGCACTACCAACCTACAACCTCTATTGTGAGTGGCCAACACTCAATCCACTGCACTACCAACCTACAACCTCTATTGTGAGTGGCCAACACTCAATCCACTGCATTACCAACCTACAACCTCTATTATGAGTGGCCAACACTCAATCCACTGCACTACCAACCTACACCCTCTATTGTGAGTGGCCAACACTTAATCCACTGCACTACCAACATACAACCTCTATTGTGAGTGGCCAACACTCAATCCACTGCACTACCAACCTACAACCTCTACTGTGAGTGGTCAACATTCAATCCACTGCACTACCAATCTACAACCTTTAGTGTGAGTGGCTAACACTCAATCTACTGCACTACCAATCTACAACCTCTATTGTGAGTGGCCAACACTCAATCCACTGCACTACCAACCTACAACCTCTATTGTGAGTGGTCAACACTTAATCCACTGCACTACCAACATACAACCTTTAGTGTTAGTGGCCAACACTCAATCCACTACACTACCAACCTACAACCTCTATTGTGAGTGGCCAACACTCAAGCATCTGCACTAACAACCTACACTCTCTATTGTGAGTGGCCAACACTCAATCCACTGCACTACCAATCTACAACCTCTATTGTGAGTTGTCAACACTTAATCCACTGCACTACCAATCTACAACCTCTATTGCGAGTTGTCAACACTTAATCCACTGCACTACCAATCTACAACCTCTATTGTGAGTTGTCAACACTCAATCCACTGCACTACCAACCTACAACCTCTATGTGGCCAACACTCTATCCACCGCACTACCAACCTACAACCTCTATATGGCCAACACTCTATCCACTGCACTACAAACCTACAAATTCTATGTGGCCAACACTCAATTCACTGCACTACCGAACTACAACCTCTAGTGTGAGTGGCCAACACTCAATCCACTGCACTACCAATCTACAACCTCCTATTGTGAGTGGCCGTTAACTAGTGTCTGTTTTTATTTACTACATACATGTACTAGTAAAACGTCTCAGCAAACACTGTTCATCAAAACATTTTTTCATAACTTCAGTAGCTGAATTTGAATGGAATTACATTTTATAATACCACATGTATGCATATGTTTTAATAACATTTGTACCTTCAGTGTGTAAATAAATATATGGCTGACTGTCCGACAATGCTAGTATTATAAGATATATATTTGCTCAAGCCTTGAAAACAAGAATATATGTATGATAAAGCACCAGTTTATTATAGTTGTCATGTGATCCTATTCTGACTTAGGACCAGTTGCTTCAATTAGTGTCATGTTCACATTCAATAGATCAATATTCATATATATTATGTGGATCGTTGGTCAGCACTCAACTTACAGTTAATGGGAGCAAATGTTACTTTGCTTTTCAACATTTCATCTCTGGAATTTTTTTTAAAACTAACCCTACATGCAGAAACTGAGAAAAAGTAAGAATCATGAAATCCAGGATTGTTCATCAGCTGCCATTCATGCAGTCCTTCAATCCAGTGCCAGTTGTACCGAATCCTAGTACAAAACACATGATATGATAAATAACTCAGCTTCTATTGTAAATAGATATCAAAGAAGATTCAAGGTTGTTATGGACAGATAAAATATACCAAAGTAGAATGATGATTACAAGCCAAACACAGAAATCCACAGTGGAATTCAAGGTTGTTATGGACAGATAAAATATACCAAAGTAGAATGATGATTACAAGCCAAACACAGAAATCCACAGTGAAATTCAAAGTTGTTACGAAAAGATAAAATAAATCAAAGTGGAATGATGATTACAAGCCAAACACAGAAATCCACAGTGCAATTCACAATCCTATGAATCTGCAACAATTTCAGCTTGAATGCAGCGGTTATCCTGTCATAGTACAAACGGATGACGACAGCGAAATGTGTTCAAATTAAGAAGATCACAAATTAGATCCCACAGATATGTGTTACATTCAACCATACATGTATAAATGAGTGTCAATACTTGTAACAGACAACACTTTTGAATATTTTTCGATTTATTAAGTAGCATCTTGTATTCCTGCATTCATTATCTCGTAACTCTCCATTCGTGATCTCTCCTTCTTTCACTTTTAATGTCAGGACAATGAAAAAGGTGTCTCAGAATGAAGTGACCATGACCTGTTATTCAATGACTTAACAGTTATTCTAGAGACGTAAAGCCTGGATCATGGATTTCATTTATACGGATTTATTTTTGCTAGGTTACAATATTTAGTTTCTGAGCCTGTTTCCCGGGTAGAACCAGTACTGGGATGTTGCTATCGAAAGACCATAGCATTGAGAACAAGATCAAGCTAATGACTTCTAGCATCAGCAGCATTCACTCTATCCACAACTCCTTGCACTACCACTCATAGAATAAAATAGCATAATCAGCACCCGGAACAAATGCATCAGTGAATTTCAAGGTTCTACATATTACTATTCTGAACAGTATTACAATTTTGATTTATGCGCTTTTGATACATGGTCTTATATCTCTATGAAGTAGTGTGTATATAATTAACAGTTTTGTTATAACTATCAGCTGTACATTTCATTATTTATTTATGCAGATTTCACTAATAAATGCTTTTCATGTTATAGGGACACATGGCCATTTTCATAAATGTTCACCGAATTTTCACCGTAATTTCCTTTCTATTATGTAAATGGTCCCATATCATATTCACACATTCATGGTCATAAAGGACACAACATGGAACAAATATTTTATTTTTATCAGTGTTTATTGGTATAAATTATTTGTTGTTTTTTAAATGAAATGTTCATGTTTTTAAAACAAGCATAACATTACTACTTTCCTAAAAATATTAATTGTTTTCAAAATGTTAAGTTTCGGATAAAAACACTTGGTGTTTAATACCTTCATACAGTTATATATATGTTCATATGTGTAAAATATATATGATGCCTGAAAATTGCCATGTGTCCCTTTAATTCAATAAAAAAATATAACCTGCTGTATGTTGCATTGGTAAATTTTCAGTTGACTGGTTTCATTGCTTCGATTTCATTTTCCATACAATTGCATTTTATTTGTTTTCAATAAAAATATAAAACCCACCGTTCAGATTTAGATATATACAGTTGGTCAAGGGCATTCGGAAATATAACAGTATACCACCGGGTAAATATAACAGTATACCACCGGGTAAATACTCCCTCTACCCTAAACAGTATACCACCGGGTAAATACTCCCTCTACCCTAAACAGTATACCACCGGGTAAATACTCCCTCTACCCTAAACAGTATACCACTGGGTAAATACTCTCTGTACCCTAAACAATATACCACTGGGTAAATACTCCTTCTTCCCTAAACAGTATACCACCGCGTAAATACTCCCTCACCCCTAAACAGTATACCACCGGGTAAATACTCCCTCACCCCTAAACAAAACTGGAAAATATAACAGTATACCACTGGGTAAATACCCCCTCACCCCTAAACAGTATACCACCAGGTAAATACTCCCTCACCCCTAAACAGAGCTGGAAAATATAACAGTATACCACCAGGTAAATACTCCCTCACCCCTAAACAGAGCTGGAAAATATAACAGTATACCACTGGGTAAATACTCCCTCACCCCTAAACAGAGCTGGAAAATACAACAGTATACCACCAGGTAAATACTCCCTCACCCCTAAACAGAGCTGGAAAATATAACAGTATACCACTGGGTAAATACTCTCTCACCCCTAAACAGTATACCACCGGGTAAATACTCCCTCACCCCTAAACAGAGCTGGAAAATACAACAGTATACCACCGGGTAAATACTCCCTCACCCCTAAACAGAGCTGGAAAATATAACAGTATGCCACCGGGTAAATACTCCCTCAACCCCTAAACAGAGCTGGAAAATATAACAGTATACCACCGGGTAAATACTCCCTCACCCCTAAACAGAGCTGGAAAATATAACTGTATACCACCGGGTAAATACTCCCTCACCCCTAAACAGAGCTGGAAAATACAACAGTATACCACTGGGTAAATACTCCCTCACCCCTAAACAGAGCTGGAAAATATAACAGTATACCACCGGGTAAATACTCCCTCGCCCCTAAACAGAGCTGGAAAATATAACAGTATGCCACTGGGTAAATACTCCCTCAACCCCTAAACAGAGCTGGAAAATAAAACAGTATACCACCGGGTAAATACTCCCTCACCCCTTAACAGAGCTGGAAAATATAACAGTATGCCACCGGGTAAATACTCCCTCACCCCTTAACAGAGCTGGAAAATATAACAATATACCACTGGGTAAATACTCCCTCACCGTTAAACAGAGCTGGAAAATATAACAGTATGCCACTGGGTAAATACTCCCTCAACCCCTAAACAGAGCTGGAAAATAAAACAGTATACCACCGGGTAAATACTCCCTCACCACTAAACAGAGCTGGAAAATATAACTGTATACCACCGGGTAAATACTCCCTCACCCCTAAACAGAGCTGGAAAATATAACAGTATGCCACCGGGTAAATACTCCCTCAACCCCTAAACAGAGCTGGAAAATAAAACAGTATACCACCGGGTAAATACTCCCTCACCCCTTAACAGAGCTGGAAAATATAACAGTATGCCACTGGGTAAATACTCCCTCAACCCCTAAACAGAGCTGGAAAATAAAACAGTATACCACCGGGTAAATACTCCCTCACCCCTTAACAGAGCTGGAAAATATAACAGTATGCCACCGGGTAAATACTCCCTCACCCCTTAACAGAGCTGGAAAATATAACAATATACCACTGGGTAAATACTCCCTCACCGTTAAACAGAGCTGGAAAATATAACAGTATGCCACTGGGTAAATACTCCCTCAACCCCTAAACAGAGCTGGAAAATAAAACAGTATACCACCGGGTAAATACTCCCTCACCACTAAACAGAGCTGGAAAATATAACTGTATACCACCGGGTAAATACTCCCTCACCCCTTAACAGAGCTGGAATATATAACTGTATACCACCGGGTAAATACTCCCTCACCCCTAAACAGAGCTGGAAAATATAACTGTATACCACCGGGTAAATACTCCCTCACCCCTAAACAGAGCTGGAAAATATAACTGTATACCACCGGGTAAATACTCCCTCACCCCTAAACAGAGCTGGAAAATATAACAGTATGCCACCGGGTAAATACTCCCTCAACCCCTAAACAGAGCTGGAAAATATAACTGTATACCACCGGGTAAATACTCCCTCAACCCCTAAACAGAGCTGGAAAATATAACAGTATGCCACCGGGTAAATACTCCCTCAACCCCTAAACAGAGCTGGAAAATATAATTGTATACCACCGGGTAAATACTCCCTCACCCCTAAACAGAGCTGGAAAATATAACAGTATACCACCGGGTAAATACTCCCTCACCCCTAAACAGTATACCACCGGGTAAATACTCCCTCACCCCTAAACAGTATACCACCGGGTAAATACTCCCTCACCCCTAAACAGTATACCACCGGGTAAATACTCCCTCACCCCTAAACAGTATACCACCGGGTAAATACTCCCTCACCCCTAAACAATATACCACCGGGTAAATACTCCCTCACCCCTAAACAGTATACCACCGGGTAAATACTCCCTCACCCCTAAACAGTATACCACCGGGTAAATACTCCCTCACCCCTAAACAGTATACCACCGGGTAAATACTCCCTCACCCCTAAACAGAGCTGGAAAGTAACACTCGCCCGCTCAACATTTGGTCAGGACGAGTAACCCTTAAGAACTTGACATTAATATTTATTCGATTTTAAGCGTTGGAAAGGGAGGATGAGTAGATTTTATAAGAAAATTCAAGCCCTGCCCCACCCACTTTTTAATGGAAAATAAAAATATTTAATCCTCTGGAAGTTGGTCTTTAATAAAAAAATGCTCCAAGAGATTACAAGTCTGGTTTCAATATTTCATTTTTCAATAAATGCCTAATATATTTTACCATCCGAAGGTAGCAATATTCATGAAGATAATGTGTACAAATGTGACATCCAGCACACATAGGGCCTTTCAATAACTCCATTTTGCAATTGTAAGAAATAATTTCATCAGATTACTTGGGTTATTGTTTGGACCATATTTTTAGTGTGTATATATTTATAGGCCATATAAATTAAATAAATTAATGGTATGCGAAAAGTCTTTAAAATGGATTGTAACCATATATCACTTTTTGAAACTGGTTCAGTACATAATATTTTACAGCCAAAATAATATTGATAGGGCAAATTCCATGCAAATTAGTGCTGCCAAGAGATTAAAATTAGATATAGTCTTCAAAACTTTTGATTAAATTAAAAGAATGAGATAATATTTGAAGGTGTTTTAAGATAGGCAATCTCAACATTCTAAACCTATTTAATATTAATATCTGATTTAAAAATAAATGCATTATACATAAATACAAGCTCAAACAGCTTTGGATAAAACAGAAGCCTCAATTATTTTTTACAGAAAACAATTACAAATACACATATAATAAATGTACACATATAACTATATAAGTATAAATTACAGCAAAAAGACATGGGGATCTTTTCATATTACTTTAATAAAAAAATTATTTAGGCCAGGGGCCAACATTCTTTGATAGTTTCAAAAGTACGCAGTTTATTGTCGTGAATGAATTCATTTATGTGTAATAACTTACAACTTTACAAA
Organism: Panopea generosa; assembly: GCA_029582155.1. Lineage (NCBI taxonomy): Eukaryota > Metazoa > Mollusca > Bivalvia > Adapedonta > Hiatellidae > Panopea > Panopea generosa. Next base: position 60,034,328 of record CM055897.1, read on the forward strand.
AAATAAAAGAAATGGTTGAACTATCTATTTATTTCTTCAAAGATTTAAATTCAAATATTTTAATGGCTAAAACCAAATGTTTTAAGTACTAACCATGACAGCACTCATTTGCAAATCAAAGAAAATGTATATGGTTTTGTTAAAGTAAAATTAAATGTTCCTTGAAACCTCAGTTTTCCTTGTTTTGAGAAGAAAAAACTTACATTTTAAGCAAACTCTTTCACTAAATGACAGCAACTCATGGCAAAATTATATTATAAAAAACAAACATTTTGAGTATTGTACATAACTGAATAGACCATGATTTTGTCACATTCAATATTATGTCACGTCTCCATAAATTATGATCCTAGGAAGCAGATATAATTACTACTGAATGTATTGTATAAATAAACACTAACATGCAAAACACCTATCCTCTGTATCTGAATGAACAGATGATGGAAAAATCAATGAAGTCTCTATCCCTCATTCTATTCTATAGTTATTTTATTTGAAATATTCTAAGCAAACTATTGGGTTAATTCTTATTTAAGTCATACTTCGCCAAAATGAAATTAGCATGGAACAATATGATAAAGTCTATAATGGAAAGTAAAATAACTGTCACGGAAGCAGATTCACACAAGCTTCAAAAGCTTTTTTCTGTATCCTTTCCACATAATGTTTTAAATGTATGACTTTATTGCTTCATTGTTAAATGTATACTAAGCATAATGTACTTATGTGAATAAAATATTGTTTAAACTTAACATTGGCAGACTGAAATGACTCAGATGGATATACAAAGTGAATTACCCTCAGTTATCTTCTCCTTTCAATATCTTTAATTCACTCCTTCACTTACTGACACAATATACATGGTAAAACATAACTGTGGGTTTTGATGACAACTTCATTTGCAGCCATTGTGTCAATGTAACACAGTTTAAGGTGCAAATATTGTGAAACAGAAACAGTCACCACTTACCGCCCCAATACTGCCATGTACATGAGCTCCCACAATCAGAAGTAGCCTGCCTGCGGGCCCATAATTACATTCTACAGTTGTAAATGTAGTGTACATATTTATATTTGAATGGTTGCTTATCATTGTTATATTTGTTATGTTTTTATTGAAGTTGTTTTCCATTTCATTAACATGTATATTACCCATAAAGTCAGATAGAATTCAGAAAATGTTCTCTTGTTTTGTTTTACAAATATCCATTTTATTTCCACCCACAAAACTTCTTTACTTGTTTTATTGAAAATGCTGTATTGTAGTTAATAAAGTCAATAAAACAACCAATAAAACAATGCCACACTTCAAGGAGAAAAACAGGGATTGATGGACAACTGGACAGAGAATCCCAACCAGTATGACACAACTTTATTGTTTCACACATTCTGCAAAAGGAACGTTATTAAAACATATTTCAAATAAAACACATTTCAACACCCAGAACTGTTTATTAGATAAATTTTCACCACTTTATACACATGTTAGTAAAAGTATCGCCATAAGAGTATATTCAACTTGAGATACAACTTCATGCACATGTTAGTATAAGTATCGCCATAAGAGTATATTCAACTTGAGATACAACTTTATGTACATGTTAGTATAAGTATCACATAAGAGTATATTCAACTTGAGATACAACTTTATGCTAATGTTAGTATAAGTATCGCCATAAGAGTATATTCAACTTGAGATACAACTTTATGCACATGTTAGTATAAGTATCGCCATAAGAGTATATTCAACTTGAGATACAACTTTAAGTCAAGCTATTTCACTTGATATCTTCTTTTTTTTCTGTGTTCTACATGCTGTAAAAAGGTTCATAATAAAAACTTGCAAACAAAACAATGAGTGAGGCAATCCTTATAAAGATATTTGTTTGCTGTGCTCCAACCCAGTATTTTTCATGTGGGTAGGAAGGTAGCTAATTTTTGCCAATTTGTCAAATTTTAATTTTGCATTGTCATTTTAAAGAAAAATGGACAGAAATCATGAAAAAAATTTAAACGGTTTGAAAGTCAATAAAAAGGTTTAAGTAGCTGCAATTTTGAGCGAGAAGTTAGGAGCATGGCAAACAATTTATTTTTTAAGGACAGCCTAATGGGCAGGGGTGTATTTACTGTTTTTTCTATGAACAAAATAGGTTCTTGGCAAGAATATTTAAAAAAAAACCAAATAAAACATAATGATTATAAGGTCAATCAAGGGAATGTGACCACATAAAACTGTTAAAAGTATACTGAATACAAGTAGTGTTGTAGTCCGTGAAACTGAACAAGCTCTCCTGATTGGGTACGTTAAATAGCAGCACATTTGAGCACGCAGATTGGTCAGTAGCTTCAGGGAAAGTTTGAATGACATAACAATTTAGTAAGCATTTAATTGCTGTGAATTGCATGACAGGCATACAATTCCCGGCTTTTTTCATTGGAGGTTAATAGACCTGATTCGTGAGATACAAGGTTCTATATTTAGACTAATAGTGTTGCCACCCCTTCCCATCTCCATAAACAATTGAAATTCTCAGGCAACTATCTAATTAACAGCAGTACAAAACTATTCTAAATTTTTTCATTTATAAATCCACACCCACACAGACCATCAAAACATCATACATCTTATACAGCACACCCGTACTTACATATATGTGGAGATATTCTGCTTGTGTTCCTGATGGAGTTTCTCAAAGAAGCAACTAAAGTATGTCAGAAGATGCAGCAGAAAGTTGTCAAACTGTGGTGTACTGCCAAAATATAAAATAGTGATATTTGTCAAATTCAGGAGCACTGTCAAATAACAGAATTTTGTTCTGTTGCCAAGCACAAAATATTGATAATTGTCAAAATCAGTTGTACAGAAGAGGGCCACATCTGATTGGCCCCAAATCCCTCATTTGTGAGTAGGAGACAATGTAAAAGAAGACAATTCTTGATTATGATCTAATGCACACAGCATCAAATAAAGCAATATTTCACGCTTAACACTTTGACATTGATTACCAAATATGGTCACTTCGAGAGTTTGTCCAAGATAGTATGGTTGTATAACTACCGTGTAAATTTCGTGAGGATAAAATGAAAAATGCGGGTGCTAGAGTGCAAATAGTGCATTATTTAGTTTAGTTTATACTTATTTATTTTAGATAGATTGTGATGAAAGCTCAGAGCTTATTATAACTGCTCTCGAGTCAGCTTCCTGGGTAGAACCAGTACTGAGTGTTGTTTTAGGAGAGGCATCTGGTCAAGCTGGGGATTGAACCCTTAACCTCTGGCGTTAGCAGCCAACACTCTACTCATTACATTACTGCCTCACTTGAATGTGTGTTATTTCCCTATACATGAGCCACAACTCCAGCTTTCAAGAACTTTTCTGAACTATTACAGTTATATAACTACTGATTAAGTTTAGTGAAGTTCAAATTACAAATGCAAGGGCATCTCTTTTAAGGACCATAACTCTGACATCAATTATCAGATTTGACCAGTTTAAGATATTGTGGTTATACAACTACTATATAAGACAGTGGAGGCATGGTCCAATGATACAGCATCGGACCCAGGATTGCAGGGTCATAGGTTCAATCCTCCACCACAGCTATGTTTGGTGTCCTTGAGAAGACACTTAATCTGCATATATGCTTAGTACTGGTTCTACCAAGGAAAACCTCGAGCATGAATTAGTTAATTTGTATAAACTTGTTTCTCAATGAAGGTAAAATAAATAAGTTTGGTGAAGATCCAATGAAAATGCTGGTGCTAAATTGCACACAACAAATTGTTTACAGATGACAGACAGGCAATCATAATATTTCTCCCGAGTTGGTCAGCTAAAAATTGGGCAGTACAAATTATATAAAAAACCTGGGTGTGAGAAAGTTACAGCCCCTACAAGATCAGACACACACGTAACACATCCCTTTCTATACACAAACAATCATTTTGACTATGTGGAGCTTACTGCAAGTGGGCTCAATAAAAACTAAATGGGACTTGGCTAAAAATGTGGCATAAATGATAGTATATTTACCTGTACATGCCTTCGAATGTCTCGGACACCATTTCCACCTCAGACAGCATATCAAGGGCAACATCTGTAATTTCAATAAAATCTATTAACATAAAATGTCATCATTTCCATTAGAAAAGGAAGCATTTGATTTGGCTGGTACCTCTGGTGCTAGAGTGCCGATAGCGGCCAGCGGCAAATAACACTGAACTTTGCTCAGGTGAACTTACAAAATGGAAGCCAGGCACAAAAAGAAAACTAGATACATGTAAATTGAGCAGAAATTTTATTTCACCAGTGCCAAAACTTCATCAAATTTAAAGAAAGGGTTATGCTAGATGTGTGACAGAGTGGAAACAAGAACTTACTTTTGTGTGAAATGGGAACAAAACTAATCCAACTAAAACGACAAAACTATTTCTGCAGGTGCAATAATAATGGATGAACTATAATGATAATTTGAAAAAAATACCCCAAGGTAGATATTTAACAGACTATTAATAACATGTGGAATTCACTAATGCATAATCACTTGATGGTAATGTTATGGGGCATAATTAATGGGGGTGTATATATGGCATGTCCAGTTTTATTAGTGAAGGAAGACCTCAGAATGAATCTAAATAGAACCACCGTCCTTCCGCAAGTAACTGGCAAACTTTCTCACATAATGTTTTTGGAGCAGGACTCAAACCTATGACCTTAGTGGTGAGAGGTGAGTGATTTTTTGAAAAATGAAGTCCCCAAATGCTCATAGATACATGTACATGCATATGTTGAAATCCTATAAAAGTCACTTTTTTAACACCAGTGATGTCTTATTGCAGTATATGCTATGCCAACTGTTGCTCTACTCATCTGCAGGAAGAAATCACAACCATTATGAACCATTTGAAAATATTTCAAAACCAAATTACACTGCATTTTTTAAGCGTAAGGATCATGTTCCCATGGGGAAAAAAGGGACGTAACTGTGTAGTGAGATGTAAATTGATTCCACAAAGTGTTTCGCTAATATTATATGCACAGCTTCACAACCTCAGTTTCTAAAGAGCTTTCATTTTTCTCACTCAAAATGAAAACCGTAGAAGAAGTTCTTTAGAAACATAAAATACTTTTTAACAAACAAAACAGAAAAAGAAAAAAAAAGTGCATAAAACCTCCAAAGTAAATGTGAAAACCACACGCAAAATGATGCCACAATCATACATCACGTTATAATGATCTTCTTGGTGAAATCCGAAATTATACAGAAGTTTGTATCAAATGCTTTTATATAGCATATGGGGCATAACTCCTCCAATAACAATCAATTGTTAATCAGTTGAACTGTACACATGAACATAAAAATATTTGCAACTAATAAATTGGACAAAACTAGAATCCTTCTGCTTCAGCAAGTTACTGGCAAACCCTCACACTTAAAATCTTTGGACTGAACCAAGTCTTGTACAAACAATTTTGTTATAGGATGTTACAAACCACTATTCTCAAGAAATAACTCTGCCACAGAGGATAGATTTTGTTAATTAAACCTACTGGTAAATGTTGTAATAATGGCAGGGAAACTCCAATACAAAAAGAAAAAGAGGACCTTAACACTTGGGGCTAATTTATCATTGATTTTATCAACTGAGTTGGCAATATAAATCATGCAAGCTAAGCATTAATGTCAGGGTTTTTTCACAATAACTAGGAAAACAGTACACTTACTTTTTTCAGGTCAATACTATAAAGAGTGAAAACAAGATTTCCAAGATAATAAATTGTTATCATTTAGATGATAGATCAGAAATATCCCAGCATTCCATGTATGTGAATCAAAGTATATAGACAACACCCAGCAATGAATTGGCAATGATATAACAATAGATAAATACAAAAAATATATCAAAGGTTCATTAACCTCCTGCTGCATCACCAGGTAAGTTATATGATGAACACAAAATACAATAAGTTTTTACTGTATGACACTACTGACATCTGCTACCAGGTTAAGTCATGTGATGAACACAATACAATAAGTGTTTACTGTATGACACTACTGTCATCTGCTACCAGGTTAAGTCATGTGATGAACACAATACAATGAATGTTTACTGTATGACACTACTGTCATCTGCTACAAGGTTAAGTCATGTGATGAACATAATACAATAAGTGTTTACTGTATAACATGAAACTACTGTCATCTGCTACAAGGTTAAGTCATGTGATGAACACAATACAATGAATGTTTATTGTATAACACTACTGTCGTCTGCTACCAGGTTAAGTCATGTGATGAACATAATACAATAAGTCTTTACTGTATAACATGAAACTACTGTCATCTGCTACCAGGTTAAGTCATGTGATGAACACAATACAATGTATGTTTATTGTATAACACTACTGTCGTCTGCTACCAGGTTAAGTCATGTGATGAACACAATACAATGACTGTTTTCTTTATAACATTACTGTCGTCTGCTACCAGGTTGAGTCATGTGATGAACGCAATACAATAAGTGTTTACTGTAGGACACAACTGTTGTTTGCTACCAGGTTAAGACGTGATGAACACAATACAATGAGTGTTTTCTGTATAACATTACTGCTGTGCATCTGTACCAGGTTAAGTCATGTGATGAACACAATACAATGAATGTTTATGTATAACACTACTGTCGTCTGCTACCAGGTTAAGTCATGTGATGAACATAATACAATAAGTGTTTACTGTATAACATGAAATACTGTCATCTGCTACCAGGTTAAGTCATGTGATGAACACAATACACTGAATGTTATTGTATAACACTACTGTCGTCTGCTACCAGTTAAGTCATGTGATGAACATAATACAATAAAATCTTTACTGTATAACATGAAACTACTGTCATCTGCTACCAGGTTAAGTCATGTGATGAACACAATACAATGTATGTTTATTGTATAACACTACTGTCGTCTGCTACCAGGTTAAGTCATGTGATGAACACAATACAATGACTGTTTTCTTTATAACATTACTGTCATCTGCTACCAGGTTGAGTCATGTGATGAACGCAATACAATAAGTGTTTACTGTAGGACACAACTGTTGTTTGCTACCAGGTTAAGACGTGATGAACACAATACAATGAGTGTTTTCTGTATAACATTACTGTCGTCTGCTACCAGGTTGAGTCATGTGATGAACACAATACAATAAGTGCTTACTGTAGGACACTTCTGTCATCTGCTACAAGGTTAAGTCATGTGATGAACACAATACAATAAGTGTTTACTGTATAACATGAAACTACTGTCCTCTGCTATCACTGTATAACATGAAGCTGCTGTCGTCTGCTACCAGGTTAAGTCATCTGATGAACACAATACAATAAGTGTTTACTGTATAACATGAAACTACTGTCGTCTGCTACCAGGTTAAGTCATGTGATGAACACAATACAATAAGTATTTACTGTAGGATATAACTGTTGTTTGCTACCAGGTTAAGACGTGATGAACACAATACAATGAGTGTTTTCTGTATAACATTACTGTCGTCTGCTACCAGGTTGAGTCATGTGATGAACACAATACAATAAGTGTTTACTGTAGGACACTTCTGTCAACTGCTACAAGGTTAAGTCATGTGATGAACACAATACAATAAGTGTTTACTGTATAACATGAAACTACTGTCCTCTGCTATCACTGTATAACATGAAGCTGCTGTCCTCTGCTATCACTGTATAACATGAAGCTGCTGTCGTCTGCTACCAGGTTAAGTCATCTGATGAACACAATACAATATGTTTTTACTGTATAAAATGACACTACTGTCGTCTGCTACCAGGTTAAGTCATCTGATGAACACAATACAATGAGTGTTTACTGTATAAAATGACACTACTGTCATCTGCTACCAGGTTAAGTCATGTGATGAACACATTACAATATGTTTTTACTGTATAAAATGACACTTCTGTCATCTGCTACCAGGTTAAGTCATGTGATGAACACATTACAATATGTTTTTACTGTATAAAATGACACTTCTGTCATCTGCTACCAGGTTAAGTCATGTGATGAACACATTACAATATGTTTTTACTGTATAAAATGACACTTTGTGTCATCTGCTACCAGGTTAAGTCATGTGATGAACACATTACAATAAGTTTTACTGTATAAAATGACACTACTGGATGAACACAATACAATATGTTTTTAATGTATAAAATGACACTACTGTCATCTGCTACCAGGTTAAGTCATGTGATGAACACAATACAATGAGTGTTTACTGTATGGCACTGCTCTTGTCTGCTACTCACTCTTTATATCTTCCAATGTGACCGTATTGTGACTCTCTGTCTGCTTGATAGGAGGTCTTGCAGATTTTGGGTGATTTGGACGACCTCTGTTCTTTGAAGGATGATTTTTAGCCACACTAGATGCTACTCTGTGAAAGGAATAAGTTTAATCTCTGTACACTTTTAGTTTCATATTCTTATTTAAGATGTTTGTATGTTTAACACGTACCATCAAGGGCTAACAGATGATCAGTAACCTACCCACTGTTTCCTGCAATCCTGGAAACTTGACTAGTACTCAAGCATACCCACCTTTAACTTTCCCACTATAATTAGAGATGAGAGACAACTGACATGAGATGCAATGTTAGATTGCAATCATTATGGAGACAATGTCTGGGCAGGGAGTCGGACTAACGACCCCTGGATTGATAGTCTACTGACTGAGCTACCTGGGACCGGTTATATCTAAGATGTTCAGATGTTTTATTCATAAAAAGATATTCTTGTTCCAACTCAATGCTTCAATTTACAAAGTTGATTGATTTATATTTATTTATTTATTTCAACTTGATTGCAAAGTAAGTTTACAGCTTTAGCAAATCACTCTCAAGTCAGTTTTCCAGGTTTTCTGTACTGAGTGTTATTTCTGTGAGACAATCAGGCAAGCCAGGAATCTAACACATAACCTCTGGCATGAGCAGTCAACACTTTATCAGTTACACTACCCCACCACAATGCATTTAATTACATGTAATACCAGTCATTATATCATATCATTGATAACAGACATTAATATCAATATAATATTATAATCGGTCCAAAACTGTTCTTATTTTATTTTCAGTGAAGCATGTCACATTGCTTTTATTTTGTACTATCAGTTCCATCCTCACAGGTCAGCATTTTTTGTCTCATTATAATCAAAACACAAATTCAGAGTATATGTTAGTTTCATAATTATAATCATAAAATTATATAATCAAAGCTACAGATGAGGCACAGAAATGAGTACAGAGATCATAACATTACATCAATTTTTTATTTCACTTGTCAAAGTCAGTCAAGTATTTCTAAAATCTGCTTGTCCTGACCAAAAACAACTTGCCCTTACTTTAATCTAGAATTATGGTACTAGTCCTATGAATATAAAAATTAAGTATAACTAAATAAACTGTTTTATTTAAGTTAAAAAAAGAGATGCCATGTTTAATTTGTGAATTTTCACTTGTCCAGTCGGGCTAGCAGCCTTATATTTTACTTGTCCATAACCACGATTCAGCTGTCCCAGACAGTCAGGAGAGCATTAATGTAAAGCCCTGGAGATATGTGCTCACACAACAAAACTTTTCTTTTCCACCAAATGGTTTAATATCTATAATACCATTGCAATAAGCAGATCACAAACTATTCTTCTTTTTATTTTGCACTGATTTCTTGATTGTTAGGGAAATTTCAAAACTTCTTAAAATACTTTAATTGCTTTCAAATAAATACCTGTCATTTCGCTTATTTCCGTCATTACCCTTTCTCCTTCTTCTTTCTCTATCAGCATTTGGATTGTTTCTGCAGGACAAAAATGGTAAAATTGTAAAACTTAAAGTATCCAAGTTATGAAGAATATCATGCTCCTCTGTCATATTATCTATTATTCATGAAATTCTGATTATGAAACATTCAAAATGTATTTGAATGTGGTTTGTTTAAATAGAAATCAAGACATTGCTCAGAAGTAACAATTCCTTACAATGGTGATGACACATTTTATTTTTCAAATAAGATTTCAAGGTAATTTTAATTTGTATCAAGTTTGTTTGCCCTTGATCTGCAATCTAGCAGAAGTCGTTGCTGTATAGAATACACATACTTTAAAAGGAATTACAATTTAATATAGATGGTATCCTTGGGCAAGACAATTTATCTTTACATGTTTAGACTTCATTCTGGTTTTACCAAGGAATAGGTTAAGAAGTGAAAAACTTGAACACTTTTCCAAAATCAATTTAAAATACATCAGTTTAAACTTAGTGTACACAATATCAAATACAAGAATATACTTACGAACTCCATTCAAGGAAGCCTTTACCAGTGGTATCCTCTTTCCAAACAAATTTGCCTGTCGATGGTAGGAGAGACTGAAGTAAAAATAAACTTTTTAAGTTGATGTACTGATAATAGACAACAGCAGCATTGGTTTTAATGTTAGTTCAGGGCACTCCTTCACACATTCAGCAGTATTAGTTAAGGGCACTCACTCACATATTTACCAATATTAGTTAAGGGCACTCACTTACATATTCACCAATATTAGTTAAGGGCACTCCCTCACACTTTTAACAATATATATGTTAAGGGCACTCCCTCACACTTTCAACAATATATAAGTTAAGGGCACTCAATCACGCTTTCAACAGTATATTAGTTAAGGGCACTTCCTCACACTTTTAACAATATATATGTTAAGGGCACTCCTTCACACTTTCAACAATATATAAGTTAAGGGCACTCAATCACACTTTCAACAGTATATTAGTTAAGGGCACTTCCTCACACTTTCAACAAAATATTAGTTAAAGTCACTCACTCACACATTCAGCAGTATTAGTTTAGGGCACTCATTCACACATTCAGCAATATCAGTTAAGGGCACTCACTCACACATTCAGCAATATAAGTTAAGCACTCACTCACACATTCAGCACTATAGCTAAGGGCATTCGCTCACACATTCAGAAATATTGGTTAAGGGCACTTGCTCACACATTCAGCAATATTAGTAAAGGGCAGTCACTCACACATTCAGCAATATTAGTTAAGGACATTCACGCACACATTCAGCAATATAATTAAAGGCACTAACTCACACATTCAGCAATATTAGTTATGGGCACTCACTCACACATTCTGCAATATAGTTAAGCGCACTCCCTCACACATTCAGCAATATGAGTTAAGGGCACTAGTTCAAACATTCAGCAATATTAGTTTAGCACACTCCCTCACACATTCAGCAATATTAGTTAAGGGCACTCTCTCTCTCTCACAAATTCAGCAATATCATTTAAGGGCACTCATTCACACATTCAGCAATATTAGTTAAGGGCACTCACTCACACATTAAGCAATATAGTTAAGGGCACTCGCTCACACATTCAGCAATATTAGTTAAGGGCACTCACTCAAACATTCAGTAATATATTTAAAGGCACTAACTCACACATTCAGCAATATTAATTAAGGGCACTCCCTATCACATTCAGCAATATCAGTTATGGGCACTCACTCACACATTCAGTAATATAGTTAAGCACACTCACTCACACATTCAGTAATATAGTTAAGCACACTCCCTTACACATTTAGCAATATTAGTTAAAGGCACTCATTCACACATTCAGCAACATAAGTTAAAGGCACTCGCTCACAGATTCAGCAATATTAGTTAAGGGCACTCACTCATACATTCAGCAATATTAGTTAAGGGCACTCGCTCATGCATTCAGCAATATAGTTAAAGGCACTCGCTCACACATTCAGCAATATCAATTAAGGGCACTCCCTCACACATTCAGCAATATCAGTTAAGGGCACTCACTCACACATTCAGTAATATAATTAAGCACACTTCCTTACACATTCTGCAATAATAGTTAAGGGGACTTGTTCACACATTCAGCAACATTAGTTAAAGGCACTCGCTTGCACATTCAGCAATATTAGTTAAGGGAACTCACTCACACCCTTGGTAGTGATTTGTCCAAGCATGTTTTATAAATTCCAACCAGAAGTTGTAGAGAAAATAGCTTGGACAATGATTTGGAATCAAGACCATGGATTTGGTAATGGACAGATTCGAAGGGCCATAGCATGTGTGAAAAATCATTGAACTAAATATATAGACAATATGCACATATCCACTTGGGAACAATGCATCCTAGCAAGTTTCATAAAATTCAAACCAGAGGTTGTAGATATATCGAGCAGACAAGGATTTGGTAATGCCTAACAGAGACTTGGATGAAGTGGCAGTTATATTTTACAGAAAGCATAAAATGCAGTCTGCTCCCTGAAATTTGCTGTAATCTAAATCATGTGAAAGAAATGCTTCATTTATTTAAAATCACCATATAACAAGCACTTCATCCTATTGTTCCAACCAGCAGATACCTATACAGAAACACGAGTTATTTACTTATGACCATATTGTTCTAGCAGGAAAATATATTTTAATAATTGAAGTTAAAAAATGTATAATTTATGTATTGAGACTATAAAAACTGAAACAATTTAAACTGTGTTGTTCATTGGATAACCTGAAGTGTGAACATTTCTATAGAAAGTATTTAATTTATTTGTAATTTATATGTTTTTCTACACCGGTCATTAGCATGTGCTTTCAATTATGTATTCATTGTGAACTTCCATCAAGCAGATGTTTATCAAATTGGTGAAAACTAGTAATGATGATGCCATGATGACAGCAAATTAATTGCTGAGAGGTATCCCATTAAAATGGCAAAGCAGAATATATATGCAGATAAGGGAACACCACGATTCATCCTAAATTCAATTTTGAGTGTTTTAAATGTTTAAAAGGGCTGTACAAAAGATTGTCTACATTTTTCACTCAAGATACTTTATTTCATAAGCAATGTGCATGAAAACCAACATTCAACAGGATAGTAAATTACCTAACTCAAATAATATTATGCTTAAAGCAAACCAAAATAAATGGAAATTCTGATTTTTTTCAATTGACTTAATCCAATGGATTTTACATTTTATGCATCTTTTGCAATTCTTTGAGTAAATGAAACTTTCCCTTCTGTTATTGTTGTTGATTATTTTGATGGTAAATTACTAATCAAAATCATTATCTCCATTCGTTAAAAAAAAAAGATATACGAGGTAATTTAAATCCACTATAATTAGACGATTAAATTGCAATGAAAATAATTTCAAAAGTGTAAGATTTCAGTGAGTAAAGAGGTATATCATTAATGCCAAACTGATTATGTATATCCGAATAATATAACAGTCCGAATTTATAAGTACCTGTTCGTGATCGGGGGTTGCAACATTTGCTGACATTTTACGGCGGATTGAACTGTTCTTCAGCGTATTTATTTGGTTAACGTATTGGATAAGATACACCTTTTTACACCATACACAGATTTTTGCAATTAATTCAATTAAAATTTGTATTATTTAACATAAAAAGTTATTAATAATTTATCACTCCATGGAAACGTTTACACAGGGGACATCACTCTTTCATTCAGAGAAACAGAAGCGCGAAATGTAAATTAATCACTGAAAAGGAGCGAGATATCCTAGTACGACATACGAGATTGAATGTTAAGAAAGTTTACAGTCCGTTTGATATACATCGAAACTCATTTAGGGGTAGTTCCAATGTCATTAAACACGAAAACGACATACTTCTCGTAGCAGTACAGTATCCAATCAATGATTCCTTGGTTTATAAAGACACGGCATATGTCTCTTGTTCAATTTTTATAAGAGAATGTCCTATATCACACTTCTGGTAATACTACATCATTGTGCTATAAGATTTTATATTTGATTTGATATGTCTTAATGTGTAATCTTCTGAAAATAAAATTATTTTCAAAAGATCTTTAAAAAATCTTAATGAAAATGTTAAATGTTATTCCTATGTAAACATTAATGTCTCCTTAAGGCCAAAATAGATCCTAGCCCTTGAATTTGAACAATCTTAAAACATGTTTGTTTTCTACTTACAGAAAATGCTTCATATAAAAATAAAACGGAGGTTGCTCAAGATTTAATGGGCCCAAGTAGCTCGCCTGGTTACACCTGCCACTTGTTACAGTATTCCTATGTAAAAATCGAAGTTCCCTTACAAGGCCTCCAATGGACCCTAGCCCTTTATATGAGCAAACATGAAACTGCAACTCAAAGAGATCATTTTAACTAAATATGAACAAATTTGGCTTGTCAGATCTTAAAAGAAGGATTTTCACAATTTTATCCCTTTTTGTGACACCGTTATGGATATAAACATTTTTTTAAGGACTTTTTAATCAATGCTTCAGATATTAATATGGTTGGAATAATGAACAAAACAATTGAAAATATAATGTCCTGTATTCCCATATGGTATTCCTATGTAAATATCAAAGTCCCCTTACTGGACCCCAATACCGGAGAGGGCACTCCCTATATCTTGGTTAGTACACATGTGCCACATGTTTTGACCCCTCTTTTTGCACATATGATGTAGAGTTTCGACTCCTATTTCTTTTGCATAATGCGATGTAGAGCTTTGACCCTCCTTTCTGGACACATAATGTAAACTTTTGACCCCTTGTTCAATCCTTAATAAAAATGTTGAAATGTATAGTTGTGTCAATGTTTTCCTCTGCAATACATTTCCTTCTAATTACAAAAACAATATTTTGTTCATAAGACACATGTTTTTTTATTCTTACTGAAATACAAGGGCTTATGCCATTGTTTAAACCAAATTTTATTCAGGTTAAATATAGACTTTTGACCCCTATATAATTTGTTGGAATGTAGAGTTTTGACCACCAAATATTATATTGTGCCTATGTTTTGAAGTTCACAGGGCACATATGTACCCATTTTCAAGTCAAGTGCCTCCCCCCAGGGCCCAAATGGACCCTAGTCTCTTTATTTAAACAAAATCGACATAGGAATCATTTATACCAAATATAAACAAATTTGGCTGATTGGTTCTCAAGAAGATTCTTTAAATTTTACAATTTTTAAATGAAAATATCCTATGTTAAACTGACAAGTCCCTGTGGCCGGGCCAATTTTGAACCTAGTCCCTAGGAAAACTGATTAGGTGATACTATATGCAAAATATCAAAGCTCCAAGCCTTAAACTTTCAGAGATTTTTTAAAATCTTGAAGAAAAAAACCCTGATAAGGTCATGCCCTTTGACCTCCAGGGTCATTATTTGAACAGAATTGAGAGAACTTCATGTAAAAATGCTTCACACCAAATTTAATGAAAATCTGTCAAGCGGTTTCAGAGAAAAAGTTGTTTAACGATGGAAGGACAACAGACACAGGGAAATCACAAAAGCTCACCTGTGAGCCAAGTGAGTTAAAATACAGTCAAACCTGTCTTAAGCAGCCACTCAAGGGAAAGAGCAAAAAAAGGTTCTTCATACAGTTTGATTAAAATTAAACTTATACAAATGGTAAGTAGAAAATGTGGCTGTTTAAGACAAGTGGTTACTTAATAGAGGTGACCCCAAAAATAGGTTAGATTGTATAAAGATATGATGTGCTGTAAGATCTACATGGAAAGACAGATAGAGATAGTGTTTTTGCCATGTGGACATTTTGTATGCTGCAATATTGTTGTCTTACACCATCTTTGGGAATGATGCTTGTCTTTTTCAAATGTGTAAACCTTCAGGATTGAAGCCTATATGTATTAATGTTTTCATTTCTTTTAACTTACCTGCATTGGTTTCACTGGCACTACTTTACATTTATCATCTTGGTAATTCTGGTACTGTCACATGTAAGGCTCATCACTTGGTCCTGTTATGGTATCCTTTTTTAGTACAACTTTCAAATAAAAGGAAGCTATTGTACTAAACCTGGCCCCAGCTTTGGGATTTTAGACAATTTTTTAGGCATGTTCATATCTCAGTAAGCACCCATAGTTACATCAATGAAACATCATGTGTGTGCATTCACTACAACACAGGGAACTCAAGGAGACTAGTGGGATAACTCCATTTGATTTTTTGGCAGTATTTTGGCGCCTTTTATACAAAAAAATCTGTTCAGGGGTATCAGAGATGTAATTTTAAGCAAAAATTAATGGATGAACAACACACGCCAGGTGATTACAAATGCTGAGGCCTAGGTGTGCTAATAGTATCTGAAATAGATAAGAAAAAGAGAATGATCCCCGTTATTTGAACAAACATGAAAGTACTCATCATAGGGCCAACTGACACCAAAGGAACTAGTCTAAAATGTTTTTACTAAAAAATGCTCCAGACATTAAGATTATTGAAATAATACCCAAAATAGATGAGCATTATATCCCGGTTTTCTCATAAAATCAAAGTCCCTTTTTAGGGTCCAAATGGACCCTTGTCCCTTTATTTGAACAAACTTGAAACTGCTACTCATAGGAGTTATTTGTACCAAATATGTATAAATTTGGCTGACCGGGTCTCAAGATTTTTAAATCTAACTGAAAAGTACCCAGGGCAGAGCAAATTTTTACCCCAAGGTCATGGCTTGAACAAACCTGGGAGAAAATAACTTGATACTGCACACAAAATATCAAAGCTCCAGGCCTTTCAATGACTTTGAAATTTCAAAAAAAAGCACACACAAATAAAAAACCAGTTAAACCTCTGGGGTGAGACCAAAACTGACCTTAGGGTCACGATTTGAACAAAACTGAAAAGCTTCAACTAAGAACGCTTTACACAAAGTTTGGTGAAAGTGTGTTAAGAAGTCATTTGAAGAAAAAGAACGGACAACAGACACAGGGCAATCAGAACATTCTTGAGCTAAAAAGTGGTGCAATTCACTCCACTGTATTCATGTATAATATAAATGATTTATATGATGAAAAAGTTAGATTCAGAAGAAATCTGTTTAAAAAGTCTAAAAACAAGAACTTTCTCTCAGAGAAGAAACTCTGTATTCTGGTTTTGTCAGAACAACAAAAATATTCTTTTTTTTTACTTTTTAATGTTTATTAATTTTACACACCATTTTTCAATTCTTAATAAACAAATTATAAACATTATTTACAGAATAAGACATGAACTATTTATAATGAAGCAACAATGGAAGTATATACAAGTATTTCATAACAAAAAATATGTTTGGCCCAAATAGCTCAGTCTTGACTATCATCCAGGGCCTTGAGTTTGAATCCCCGCCTGTCCGCAGTCGCCATGACGATTGATATATGGCATTGTGACTCAATGTCATTTGTCTCTCACCATTGATTCAAGTGACAAGGTTATCAGTTCCTTGCAGAAATGGATAGGCTCGAGTACTGGTTAACCTTTCAGGATTCTAGGAAGAGTGGTTAACTGATCATCTGTTTATAGTACTTTATGGCATAAAATGATGCTAAATATTCAAACAATTCTTTTCATAACATTCTGATACATCAAATAAACATGCACAAATACAATCCGATACATGCATTTAGCAAAAATGAGGACTGGAGAAGGCCCTTGAAGTTTATAATCAAAGAAATTGCCCCCTCAATCACACTTTGGTACAACATAAATAAAGAACTTTAACATGGTAATTCATGCAATATATCTGAGCTCTGTACACATTTAATTTTCGCACAAGATACTAAAAATACAAGGTAAAATTATGTAAAAATGTAGGTGAGAAACTGGTCCAGACAACACTAAAGGAACCTTCTGGCATAACAGCAGTACAGATAGAATTTCTAATATTTGACCTTAATACTTAATCAACAGTCTACAAAACAGTGACAACACAAATAGCACTTCCTATTACCAGTCCACTATTTTACTTGCTGAAGCTAGAGGCAACACAAATAGCACTTCCTTTTACCAGTCCACTATTTTACTTGCTGAAGCTAGAGGCATCACAAAGTCAATTAACAAACTTTTTAATAATTCAAAGGCCATAACACAAACATTAATTATCTGATTTTGCCACATTGCGAGAAAAAGGACTGACAGGGATAGCACTTAATGCTCCATTTTTATTCTTTGAATGGAAGGGAGCATAAAATTGATAATATATACATATTTGAAAGTATATGTGCAACCAAGTCTAAATGCGCTTGTGCCTTCATGGATGGAATGATCTGATTGGTAAAGACAGTATTTTACGACATCACTTCTACAACCAATCAAAATAACAAGCAAAACTGTCAACAACAGTGAACACTTCCAAAGACAATGCATGTTTAATTGCTTCATTTAAATTTAACCAGTGGCTGCTGGTCTATTTCTAGCGAATACTTTCACCATGCCAGCTAGGACTGTGTGCAAATAGATAATTAATATTGTACATCTTAATTTAGTTTAATAGCCTGTGGCTGCCTATATCAAATATTAAGCTGAATGGAGCTCGTATTTAAGCATGTCCTTCCTTTACCAAGACAGAAAATAAGGTGAATATGCTGCTTCTACTTATAGTCTTCAATTGATCGCAAGAATTAACTGCAAGTGCAGTTTAACCTTCATTGCATACGGATGACACCTACATACCATCCCATTTGATTGGCCTAGGACAAACCGAATTGCAGTGACTCATCTCCTCTACTGCAACAACTGTTCCAAAACTAGGCAAAGTTCTATCATAATGCAGTCAAATTGATTTTATGTTAACAAATTGGAGAACAAATATTCAAAACCATTACTCAAAGCTTAGCTTCACTTAACACGTATGTTACAATCGTAAACTTGGCTTTGCTTTACATGTGTGTCATGTCCACAAACTTGAGTTTGCTTAACATGTATGTTAATCTGCAAACTTGTATCCACGTGCACATAAGGTTTCATTTTCCTTTAGCCATGACATCTATTTTGTTTTATTTTAGTTGTATTAGACACTTTGTATTACCAGCTCTGTTAACTGTGTGACATGCGTCATCAACATGCCACCTGTTACACCTTCTTGTAATGGCAGTAACAGGCATTGATTTCACTGAGGAATCTGTCCAATATAATTTAATAACAATTTTTTTCCATGTACACATGTTGTGTTAATTGAGATTTTGAACTGCAGCGCTTGTCTCATCATACTGTTGTTGCTTGTTCATGTCCTCTCCAACCGTCTCAAACTGGGCTACATTTGGGTCATAATCAATATTAGACAGACTGCCAGTCAATCCTTCAAAACTCTCAAATGATATCATTGGAGAATCACTATTCATTATGGTCTGCAACAAAGCTGGATCTAAAGATCCCAAAGAAGTCATCTCCAGGTTTTGCTGCATATTTGGATCATTGTTTGTTAACACGGACTGCTGGTTATTCGCTAATTGGTTTTGGTTTTGTGGCTGATTTTGTGCCTGTGCCAATGATGTGAAAAGCTGTTTTAACAGCTCTACTTGTGGGTTGACAGTCTGTTCTTGGGGTTGAGTTTGTTGTATTGGTTGTATTTGTTGATTTGATTGGATAGGTTGTGGAGCTTGCTGAACAGGCTGTTGCAACGACTGTTCTGGTTGGTTGGGGTGTTGGGTTGTGACTAATCCAGCTTGTGCAAGCAACTGAAGTAACTGCTGGTTTAATGTGACAGATGGGATTTGACTTGCAGTTTGCTGGGAACTGACCGGTGTGTATTGCATTTTCCCACCAGACATGCTGGCTTGTGAGGATATGGTTGTTGATGTTATATCCATTTGATGCTCGCTGTACTGTACAGGCATAGGGCTCATGGTCACCATATTATCTGGCAGATCAGCAACCACATTCTGTGATCCAGTGTTGTTGATGGAGTAGTGCGGAAGCACAGGACTTGGTGTTAATGCTGAAATAAATAAAATTTCATTGTAAAAACAATTTATGCATGCATACTGTAGAACAATAAAATGGTTGTTTACATGCACAAATATATAATTCTTATGGTACTTGTTGTTTGTCTGTTTGAATATATAGCCTCACTTTTATGCCATCGAGGGCTAACAGATGATCAGAATACCTTTGCACTTTACCTCAATTTAATACGTTAATATTGCTTAGTCCAGACAAAGCATGGTTTTAGATAGAACATCCCTTATGAATTGAAAAGGGTTTGCCACTTGGGTTTACAGCCATAGAGCTGCGTTATTATATAAATTGTAATCATTATACAGAAACAGATTCAGCATCTTTTTAATTCTTATTTGCTTACCCCCTTAACCACCACACTCATGTAACAATGATAAATACCCCCTCAACCACCACACTCATGTAGCAATGATAAGTACCCCCTCAACCGCCACACTCATGTAACAATGATAAATACCCCCTCAACCACAACACTCATGTAGCAATGATGAATACCTCCTCAACCACCACACTCATGTAGCAATGATAAATACCCCCTCAACCACCACACTCATGTAGCAATGATAAATACCCCTCAACCACCACACTCATTTAACAATGATAAATACCCCCTCAACCACCACACTCAGGTAGCAATGATAAATACCCCCTCAACCACCACACTCATGTAACAATGATAAATACCCCCTCAACCACCACACTCATGTAACAATAATAAATACCCCCTCAACCACCACACTCATGTAGCAATGTTAAATACCTCCTCAACCACCACACTCATGTAGCAATGATAAATACCCCCTCAACCACCACACTCATGTAGCAATGATAAATACCCCCTCAACCACCACACTCATGTAGCAATGATAAATACCCCTCAACCACCACACTCATTTAACAATGATAAATACCCCCTCAACCACCACACTCAGGTTGCAATGATAAATACCCACTCAACCACCACACTCATATAACAATGATAAATACCCCCTCAACCACCACACTCATGTAGCAATGATGAATACCCCCTCAACCACCACACTCATGTAGCAATGATAAATACCCCCTCAACCACCACACTCATGTAACAATGATAAATACCCCCTCAACCACCATACTCATGTAACAATGATAAATACCCCCTCAACCACCACACTCATGTAGCAATGATAAATACCCCCTCAACCACCGCACTCATGTAGCAATGATAAATACCCCCTCAACCACCACTCATGTAACAATGAAAAATACCCCCTCAACCACCACACTCATGTAACAATGATAAATACCCCCTCAACCACCATACTCATGTAACAATGATAAATACCCCCTCAACCACCATACTCATGTATGGTACTTGTTGTTTGTCTGTTTGAATATTTAGCCTCACTTTTATGCCATCGAGGGCTAACAGTTGATCAGTTAATCTAACCACCTTTCCAACACATACATCACTGGCATAGCTTTTGGACTTTAATTAATACCTTTGAACTTTACCTCAATTTAATACGTTAATATTGTTTAGTCCAGACAAAGCATGGTTTTAGATAGAACATCCCTTATGAATTGAAAAGGGTTTGCCACTTGGGCTTACAGCCATAGAGCTGCGTTATTATATAAATTGTAATCATTATACAGAAACAGATTCAGCATCTTTTTAATTCTTATTTGCTTACCCCCTTAACCACCACACTCATGTAACAATGATAAATACCCCCTCAACCACCACACTCATGTAGCAATGATAAATACCCCCTCAACCGCCACACTCATGTAACAATGATAAATACCCCCTCAACCACAACACTCATGTAGCAATGATGAATACCCCCTCAACCACCACACTCATGTAACAATGATAAATACCCCTCAACCACCACACTCATGTTACAATGATAAATTCCCCCTCAACCACCACACTCATGTAACAATGATGAATACCCCCTCAACCACCACACTCATGTTACAATGATAAATACCCCCTCAACCACCACACTCATGTAACAATGATGAATACCCCCTCAACCACCACACTCATGTAACAATGATAAATACCCTCTTCCTTGATAATCGGCTCATGCTTCACTCTTGCAGAATTTGTTCTCGTTGCCTTCAACTTCAGCCTCTGTTTAAGAGCCTCAGGAGTTATGTTGCTGCTTCCTGAATGATAAATGGAAAAATTTACAATAGTTCTCATCTCTACCTAAATTTACACTGTCGATAACTCTGGCTGCATTATTTATATATAAATAAGATCCTTACATGATATGCTTGTCAAAACAAAACAGTTGAAATATTTGCTTATAACACAGCTCTGACATACAAGTAGTCCTTTATAGTCAAGTGTTTATCTGACTGTACAATTAACTTGTTTTGTAAGAAATGAGCAAGAGAAAAAACTAGGAAAAATATTGTCGTAAGTCTATGAAATACTTAAGTATAAGACATAAGAACCTCCCCCCCACCCCTCCCCCAAGAGAAAGACATGAAATTCATACAGCGATCCATTGATATCATAGCATCATAATATTATATTCGCACAAACTTTGTCTATAAGTGTCTCCATTGTTTGAAATGCCTTTTAACTTTGCGAAGGTGTTGCTTTTGTTTTTGTTTATCTCTGATAGATTTGTTTCCCCCCTATAACCATGATGCCACAAGTGCCTCACCTGCATTATCCTGTAAGAAACTCAATGAGGCTGCCTTCCTTTTTCTCTTCTCAAGTATTCTATCTGGATCTGTTTTCAAAAGGAGAAAATACATATAGTGATGAATCAGGTAAAATTTCTCACAGTTAGACACAGAATTGCGATCTTGTGTTTGACACTCAAAACAAACACCATGGTATATGACACCAAAAGTCATATGTATTACCTACAACCAGGGGTATTCTTGCCTACAACTACAGCTATTCTTGCCTACAACTCGGCTATTCTTGCCTACAACTATGACTATTCTTGCCTCCACCAGGGCTATTCTTGCCAACAACTACAGCTATTCTTGCCTACAACTAGGGTTATTCTTGCCTACAACTACAGCTATTCTTGCCTACATCTAGGGTTATTCTTGCCTACAGCTACAGCTATTCTTGGCTACAACTAGGGTTATTCTTGCCTACAACTATGGTTATTCTTGCCTACAACCAGGGTTATTCTTACTTATGACCAGGGCTATTCCTACCTACAGCTAGGGCTATTCTTGCCTACAGCTAGTGTTATTATTGTCTACAGCCAGGGCTATTCTTACCTACAACCAGGGCTATTCATTCCTACAACCAGGGCTTTTCTTGCCAACAACTACGGCTATTTTTGCCTACAACTATGGCTATTTCTTGCCTACAACCAAGGTTATTCTTACCTACGACCAGCGCTATTCCTACCTACATCTAGGGCTATTCTTGCCTCCAGCTAGTGTTATTCTTGTCTACAACCATGGCTATTCTTACCTACAACTAGGGCTATTCTTACCTACAACTATGGCTATTCTTTTCTACAACCAGTGCTATTCTTGCCAACAACTAGGGCTATTCTTGCCTACAACCAGGGTTATTCTTGCCTACAACTACAGCTATTCTTGCCTACAACTAGTGTTATTCTTGTCTTCAACCAAGGCTATTCTTACCTACAACCAAGGTTATTCTTGCCTAAAACTACAGCTATTATGCCTACAACTAGTGTTATTCTTGTCTTCAACCAGGGCTATTATTACCGACAACCAGGGCTGTTCTTGCCTACAACCAGGGCTATTCTTACCTATGATCAGGGCTATTCTTGCCTACAACTAGGGTTATTCTTGCCTAAAACTATGACTGTTCTTGCCTTCAACTAGTTTTATTCTTGCCTACAACTATGACTATTCTTGCCTACAACCAGGGTTATTCTTGCCTACAACTATGGCTAGTCTTGCCTACAACTAGTGTTATTCTTGTCTTCAACCAGGGCTATTCTTACCTTCAACCAGGGCTATTATTACCTACAACCAGGGTTATTCTTGCCTACAACCAGGGCTATTATTACCAACAACCAGGGTTATTCTTGCCTACAACCAGGGCTATTCTTGCCTACAACCACGGCTATTCTAACCTATGATCAGGGCTATTCTTGCCTACATATAGGGTTATTCTTGCCTAAAACTATGACTGTTCTTGCTTACAACTAGTTTTATTCTTGCCTACAACTATGGCTATTCTTGCCTACAACCAGGGTTATTCTTACCTACATTTATGGCTATTCTTGCCTACAACCAGGGTTATTGTTGCCTACAACTACGGCTAGTTTTGCCTACAACTAGTGTTATTCTTGTCTTCAACCAGGGCTATTCTTACCTACACCCAGGGCTATTCTTGCCTACAACCAGGGCTATTATTACCTACAACCAGGGCTATTCTTGCCTACAACCAGGGCTGTTCTTACCTATGATCAGGGTTATTCTTGCTTACAACTACATCTATTCTTGCCTACAACTAGGGATATTCTTGCCTATGACTAGGAATATACTTGCCCACAACCAGGGTTACTCTTGCCTACAACTATGGTTATTCTTGCCTACAACTAGTTTTATTCTTGCCTATAACTATGGCTATTCTTGCCTATAACTAGTGTTATTCTTGTCTTCAACCAGGGCTATTATTACCTACAACCAGGGCTATTCTTGCCTACAACTATGGCTATTCTTGCCTACAACCAGGTTTATTATTGCCTACAACTGCATCTATTCTTGCCTACAACTAGAGCTATTCTTGCCTACAACTAGGGATATTCTTACCTATGACTAGGAATATTCTTGCCCACAACCAGGGTTACTCTTGCCTACAACTATGGTTATTCTTGCCTACGACTAGGGTTATTCTTGCCTACAACTACAGCTATGCTTGCCTACAACCAGGGTTATTCTTGTCTACAACTACAGCTATTCTTGCCTACAACTATGGTTATTCTTGCCTACAACAAGGGTTATTCTTGCCTACAGCTATGGTTATTCTTGCCTTCAACCAGGGTAATTCTTGCCTACAACTACAGCTATGCTTGCTTACAACCAGGGTTATTCTTGCCTACAACTATGGCTACTCTTGCCTACAACTATGGTTATTCTTGCCTACAACAAGGGTTATTCTTGCCTACAGCTATGGTTATTCTTGCTTACAACCAGGGTAATTCTTGCCTACAACTACGGTTATTCTTACCTACAACTACAGCTATTCTTGCCTGCAACTACAGCTATGCTTGCCTACAACCAGGGTTATTCTCGCCTACAACTATGGCTACTCTTGCCTACAACTATGGTTATTCTTGCCTACAACAAGGGTTATTCTTGCCTACAGCTATGGTTATTCTTGCTTACAACCAGGGTAATTCTTGCCTACAACTACGGTTATTCTTACCTACAACTACAGCTATTCTTGCCTACAACCAGTGTTATTCTTGCCTACAATTATGGCTATTCTTGCCTACAACCAGGGTTATTCTTACCTACAACCAGGGCTATTCCTACCTACAGCTAGGGCTATTCTTGCCTACAGCTAGTGTTATTCTTGTCTTCAACCATGGCTTTTCTTACCTAGAGCAATGGCTATTCTTACTTACGACCAGGGCTATTCTTTCCTACAACCAGGGCTATTCTTGCCAACAACTACGGCTATTCTTGCCTACAACTATGGCTATTTCTTGCCTACAACTAGGGTTATTCTTACCTACGACTAGGGCTATTCCTACCTACAGCTAGGGCTATTCTTACCTACAGCTAGTGTTATTCTTGTCTACAACCATGGCTATTCTTACCTACGACCAGGGCTATTCTTTCCTACGACCAGGGCTATTCTTGCCAACAACTACGGCTATTCTTGCCTACAACTATGGCTATTTCTTGCCTACAACCAGGGCTATTTTTGCTTACAACTTTGGCTATTTCTTGCCTACAACCAGGGTTATTCTTGCCTACAACTACAGCTATTCTTGCCTACAACTAGTGTTATTCTTGTCTTCAACCAAGACTATTCTTACCTACAACCAGGGCTATTCTTGCCTACAACTAGTGTTATTCTTGTCTTCAACCAGGGCTATCATAACTTACAACCAGGGCTATTCTTGCCTATAACTAGTGTTATTCTTGTCTTCAACCAGGGCTATTATAACCTATGACCAGGGATATTCTTGCCTACATGTACAACCAGGGCTATTCTTACCTATGATCAGGGCTATTCTTGCCTACAACTATAGCTATTCTTGCCTAAAACTATGACTATTCTTGCCTACAACTAGTTTTATTCTTGCTTAAAACTACAGCTATTCTTGCCTACAACCAGGGTTATTCTTGCCTACAACTATAGCTATTCTTGCCTACAACCAGGGTTATTCTTGCCTACAACTATGGCTAGTCTTGCCTACAACCAGGGTTATTCTTGCCTACAACTATGGTTATTCTTGACTACAACCAGGGTTATTCTTGCCTACAACTACAGCTAGTGTTGCCTACAACTAATGTTATTCTTGTCTTCAAACAGGGCTATTATTACCTACAACCAGGGTTATTCTTGCCTACAACTATGGCTAGTCTTGCCTACAACCAGGGTTATTCTTGCCTACAACTATGGTTATTCTTGACTACAACCAGGGTTATTCTTGCATACAACTACAGCTAGTCTTGCCTACAACTAGTGTTATTCTTGTCTTCAAACAGGGCTATTATTACCTACAACCAGGGCTATTCTTACCTACAATCAGGGTTATTCTTGCCTACAACTACAGCTGTTCTTGCCTACAACCAGGGCTATTCTTACCTACATTGGGTTATTCTTGCCTACAACTACAGCTTTTCTTGCCTTCAACCAGGGCTATTCTTGCCTACAAATACAGCTATTCTTACCTACAACTACGGTTATTCTTGCCTACAATTACAGCTAGTCTTGCCTACAACAAGTGTTATTCTTGTCTTCAACCAGGGCTATTCTTACCTACATCCAGGGCTATTATTGCCTACAACCAGGGCAACTATTACCTACAACCAGGGCTATTCTTGCCTATAACCAGGGCAATTCTTATGATCAGGGTAATTCTTGCCTACAACTATATCTATTCTTGCCTACAACTGCATCTATTCTTGCCTTCAACTACAGCTATTCTTGTCTACAACTAGGGATATTCTTGCCTACATGTACAACCAGGGCTATTCTTACCTATGATCAGGGCTATTCTTGCCTACAACTATGGCTATTTCTTGCCTACAACCAGGGTTATTCTTGCCTACAACTACAGCTATTCTTGCTTAAAACTACGGCTATTCTTGCCTACAATTACGACAATTCTTGCCTACAACTTGGATTATTCTTGCCTTCAACTACAGCTATTCTTGCCTACAACCAGGGTTATTCTTGCCTACAACTATGGCTATTCTCGCCTTCAACTACAGCTATTCTTGCCTACAACTAGGATTATTCTTGCCTTCAACTACAGCTATTCTTGCCTACAACCAGGGTTATTCTTGCCTACAACTATGGCTATTCTCGCCTTCAATTACAGCTATTCTTGCCTACAACTAGGATTATTCTTGCCTTTAACTACAGCTATTCTTGCCTACAACCAGGGTTATTCTTGCCTACAACTATGGTTATCTTGCCTACAACTACAGCTACTCTTGCCTACAACTATGACTATTCTTGCCTACAACCAAGGTTATTCTTGACTACAACTACAACTATTCTTGCTTAAAACTATGGCTATTCTTGCCTACAATTACGACAATTCTTGCCTACAACTAGGATTATTCTTGCTTTCAACTACAGCTATTCTTGCCTACAACCAGGGTTATTCTTGCTGACAACTACAGCTATTCTTGCCTAAAACTATGACTATGCTTGCCTACAACCAGGGTTATTCTTGCCTACAACTATGGCTACTCTTGCCTACAACTATGGTTATTCTTGCCTACAACAAGGGTTATTCTTGCCTACAGCTATGGTTATTGTTGCCTATGACTAGGGATATTCTTGCCTACAACCAGCTATTCTTGCCTACAGCTATGGTTATTCTTGCCTACAACCAGGGTTATTCTTGACTACAACTACGGCTATTCTTGCCTACAACTACTGCTATTCTTGCCTACAACTACGACTACCGGTATTCTTGCCTCCAACCAGGGTTATTCTTGCCTACAATTACAGCTCTTCTTGCCTGCAACTGGTTATTCTTGCCTACAACTAGGGAGATTCTTGCCTATGACTAGGAATATTCTTGCCTACAACCAGGGTTACTCTTGCCTATGACTAGGAATATTCTTGCCTACAACCAGGGTTACTCTTGCTTATGACTAGGAATATTCTTGCCTACAACTACAGCTATTCTTGCCTACAACTAGGGTTATTGTTGCCTACAACTACAGCTATTCTTGCTTACAACTATTGCTATTCTTGTTTACAACTATTGCTATTCTTGCCTATAACTATGACTATGCTTGCCTACAACTATGGCTATTCTTGCTTACAACTACCCCTTTCTTGCCTATAACTATGGCTATTTCTTGCCTACAACCAGGGTTATTCTTGCCTACAACTATGGCTAGTCTTGCTTACAACTATGGTTATTCTTGCCTACAACAAGGGTTATTCTTGCCTACAACTATGGCTACTCTTGCCTACAACTATGGTTATTCTTGCCTACAACAAGGGTTATTCTTGCCTACAGCTATGGTTATTCTTGCTTACAACCAGGGTAATTCTTGCCTACAACCAGGGTTATTCTTGTCAAGAGTTTCATTTTATATTTCTTGTACTAGTACAGCTACCGCTACTCTTGGTTTATTCAGCATATTATTCAAGGACCGATGATGTTGTATGACCTGTTATGTTTATACCTTGAAACTCACATTTCATTCATTCATTCAATGAGATGTAGATACAAGGACGAGTGATATGGTCAACATACATTCATTAGCAAGGAATTTCACACTTGTATCATCTAAAACAGCCCTCAAATCACAAGAAGTATAAAAAATAAATTGCTGTACTAAAATGATTTTTCAACAATGGAAACACATATAAGTTGAACACAAACCTTGATCTTCTGGTTGGTATGTGAAGGAGATCGGATCACTTCCCTCTAGGTCCGATGTCCGCTGAAGTTGCATATAAACTTCAACTGGTTGAGTGAGATATAACTCCTTGTACGGGGGAGTTTTGAATACTATGGCATACTGCAAAATGAAATTTGAATTGATAGAAATTGAATTTTGCTATTTAAATTGTAAGCTTTTTTAAAACTGGGGGAGGATCCAACAATGATAATAATAGAATTAATATTTTACTTGCTCTGAATATTTCTGACCTCTGACTCCTCAATCCTTGTTTGGACCATTTCGTTATAATTGATGACTGTTGAATTGACAGACTGTACAGAACAATAGAGACCCTGATTAATTACTCAAGTTATATTAGGCTGACATTTAAACAAATGATATCTTTGGCATTGTTATGGGAGCTAGGAGTGGGACTGTTGTAACTACAATGGTATGAAAGAGTGCATTAGTTTGGTTGATTTTACATGTAACAACCATAGCAGTTGCTTCCTTTTATTTATTTTACATGTAACCACAGCAGAAACTTTATTTGATTGATTTTACATTAACAACCATAGCAGTTGTTTCCTTTGGTTGATTTAACATGTAACAACTGTAGCAGAATCTTTTATTTGGTTGATTTTACATGTAACAACAATAACAATTGCTTCCTTTGGTTGATTTTACTTGTAACAACCATAGTAGAAGCTATTTTTGGTTGATTTTACATGTAACAACCATAGCAATTGCTTCCTTTGGTTAATTTTACCTGTAACAACCATGGCAGAAGTTTTATTTGGTTGATTTTACATGTAACAACCATAGCAAAAGGTTAGCTTTATTTGGTTGATTTAACATGTAACAACCATAACAGAAGATTTACTTGGTTGATTTTACATGTAACAACATCATCAATTGCTTCCTTGGGTTGATTTTACATGTAACAACCATAGCAAAAGCTTTATTTGGTTGATTTTACATGTAACAACCATAGCAAAAGGTTAGCTTTATTTGGTTGATTTTACATGTAACAACCATAACAGAAGTTTTACTTGGTTGATTTTGCATGTAACCACATCACCAATTGCTTCCTTGGGTTGATTTTACATGTAACAACCATAGCAAAAGCTTTAGTTGATTGATTTTACATGTAACAACCATAGCAAGAGCTTTATTTGGTTGATTTTACTTGTAACAACCATAGCAGAAGCTTTATTTTGGTTGATTTATTATGAACAACCATAGCAGAAACTTTATTCGGTTGATTTTACATGCAACAACCATAGCAAAAAATTCATTTGGTTGATTTTTCATGTAACAACAATAGCAGTTGTTTCCATTGGATGATTTTATATGGAAAGTTGTTTCCTTTGGTTAATTTTGTATGTAACAACCACAGCAAAAGGTTCATTTGGTTGATTTTACAGGTGACAACCATAGCAGTTGCTTCCTTTTGTTGATTTTATACGTAACAACCATAGCATAAACTGTATTTGTTTGTTTTATGTGTAACATCCATATCAGATGCTTTATTTGGTTGATTTTACATGTAAAATCCACGGCAGAAGCTTCATTTGAGAGAGAGAGAGAGAGAGAGAGAGAGAGAGAGAGAGAGAAGAGAGAGAGAGAGAGAGAGAAGAGAGAGAGAGAGAGAGAGATCCAACAAAATACATATTGCCATTTATTAACAAATGTCTTGTTAACGTTCTTCTGTTATTATTTACCTGCCTGTGTACATCATTCTGTCCAAAGTCTCCAAAACCTTCCCATAACAGATGGCCATCCCGTTCTTCATAAAACCTCACACGAACATCATCTGTACCAGGGATGTAAAACATGACAGTAACTTCTCAACATTTTATTATTGGATCTTGACAGTAACTTCTAAACATTATATTATTAATCAACTTTATAGTAATGGCTGCCATATTGAGTCAGTCAACAACTATACAGGCCACGGAATCAGACAGAAATATGCAAAGCAGACAAAAGCAATTACTAAACTTCCTTTAATACACAACCACAGCTGTGGTCCAGAGGTACAGCACCCTCCTCTTATATGGAAGGTGTTAGTTTGATCACTGACTGGGTCATAACAAAGACTTGAAAAATGGTACCAGAAGCTTCCTCGCCTGGAGCTCTGCATTTAGAGGATAGTTCTAGGTCTGGTTGGACCAGTGTCAGTATAATGTAACTGAGTGGATTGAAAGCGAGCCTAAACATCATACAACAACAAAATCCTTTAA
Organism: Panopea generosa; assembly: GCA_029582155.1. NCBI lineage: Eukaryota > Metazoa > Mollusca > Bivalvia > Adapedonta > Hiatellidae > Panopea > Panopea generosa. The sequence continues at coordinate 60,065,466 of CM055897.1, forward strand.
GTTATCACCTGGGTTAATCGCAATGTTGAAATAAATTTTACCCATGTTTACAAATCATAATCAGTCTTATTACCTTATGAACACATAACCATATGAAGGTACTAAAAAAGAATGTTGATAACACAGCACTCGTCATGAACTCTATGTGTTATATGGGCATCAGTGATGTAGTCAGCATAACATAAGTGTGTTTGTTGCAGTTTATGATCGAAAGTGACTTCAGGGTTTTTCATTATTGGAATTATTACTGATAGGCTGATTAACGGGGACAAAATTACTGACTCTGCACAGCTTGTTATAGCAGGATCCATTGCTGTGAGTGGTTTATCATATCCAGGTATATGAAAGCAGAGTTGAATGGGGATTTTATAAGGCAAAGTCGATATTGCTTTTAGGACGGTGAGAGCAACATCAACACATTTAAGGCGAAGTATTCGTCCATGTCGCCCCCTAGCTTGGTTCCTGGTCTTAAACTTCATCTTATAAAAATAACTTTGATCAAGAGCATATGAATCTAAATTTTACGCATGACAGTCATCTAATTGTTCTGAACATTTCTCGTAAATGTAAAGGAATTCCCACAAGTAGTTTAACAGCAACAGCTTATTCAAGATTGTGATGGATGAATGCATGCCAAGCATTTTGTCAGGGCATAAAATACTTGTTGGCATTTTCAAAATCACAGCCAAGCAAGCTAAACATTTTCACGCTTCCTTCATTTCATCCAATTTAGGCAAATTCGATTTGCAATATCAAAACATTAATTTTATTCACAGTGATATAAGACAGACAGTTTTAAATAAATACTGGTTACAAATGGTTTAAGAATTCGAATGTTAGTACAACATATATCTATAAAGTATGTTTTTGAGGATTATTTGTACAACATATATCTATAGAGGATTATTTTGAGGATTGTTTGTACAACATATATCTGTAGAGGATGTTTTTGAGGATTGTTTGTACAACATATATCTATAGAGGATGTTTTTGAGGATTGTTTGTACAACATATATTTATAGAGGATTATTTTGAGGACTATTTGTAGAACATATATCTATAGAGGATGTTTTTGAGGATTGTTTGTACAACATTTATGAAGATCGAAAGCTGGAGATGATACCTGGTTAGTTTTTATTTCCAGATGGACCATAAACATTTTTGTTGTAGCATCACAAGATTGATCACAGTAGGAGCATCAGTGATAACTACAATATTCTATGGTACTGTTGCTAAATGCTTTATGTAATTTTAAAAGACAGTAACAAAAATAAAAAAAAAGCTCACCTCTGTTTATTTTTTCACACAAAAGAAACATTTCATCACCACCCTTTGGCTTCCCAGATGTTCTGTCAACTCTGCAGATCACCAGGTCATTTAGAGCCTCTGCAATAATAACAAGAAATGAAATAATTATCCACCCAGAATGTACAGTATAATAATGTTTTTTGTTGTTTTTTTTTTTGTTTTTTTTTTTAAAATGGGGTTCAACGCCATTTTCAACACATTTCAGGTTATATATGACATATCCAGTTTCACTGGTGGGGAGCATGACCTCAGACTGAGTTAGTCTGAGAAGAACCACTGTCCTTCCGCAAGTAACTGGAAACTGTCTCACATAAATTATTTTGAGCGAGCGGGACTCAAACCTAGGACCTTAGCAGTGAGAGGTAAGTGGTGCCTTAGACCACTTGGCCACAGAGGACCCCTTTAGTAATGTAATCAAGCTAACAATACAACTAAGTGTACAGTACAATAATGTAATCAAGCTAACAATACAACTAGGTGTACAGTACAATAATGTAATCAAACTAACAATACATTGCAAGACAACTAGATATACAGTATAATAGTGTAATCAAACTATAAATAGATTGCAAGACAACTAGATATACAGTACAATGATGTAATCAAGCTAACAATACAACTAGGTGTACAGTACAATAATGTAATCAAGCTAACAATACAACTAGGTGTACAGTACAATAATGTAATCAAACTAACAATACATTGCAAGACAACTAGATATACAGTATAATAGTGTAATCAAACTAACAATACATTGCAAGAAAACTAGATATATAGTATTATAATGTAATCAAACTAACAATACATTGCAAGACAACTAGATATACAGTATAATAATGTAATCAAACTAACAATACATTGTAAAACAACTAGATATCAGTATAATAATGTAATCAAGCTAACAATACAACTAAGTGTACAGTACAATAATGTAATAAAGCTAACAATATAACTAGATATACAGTATAATAATGTAATCAAACTAACAATACATTGCAAAACAACTAGATATACAGAAATATAATGTAATCAAAATAACAATACATTGCAAAACAACTAGATATACAGAAATATAATGTAATCAAACTAACAATACATTGCAAAACAACTAGATATACAGAAATATAATGTAATCAAACTAACAATATATTGCAAAACAACTAGATAAACAGTATAATAATGTAATCAAACTATTAATAGATTACAAGACAACTAGATATACAGTATAATAATGTAATCAAGCTAACAATACAACTAGGTGTACAGTACAATAATGTAATCAAACTATTAATAGATTGCAAGACAACTAGATATACAGTAATATATTGTAATCAAACTAACAATACATTGCAAGACAACTAGATATACAGAAATATAATGCAATCAAACTAACAATACATTGCAAAACAACTAGATATACAGTAATATAATGCAATCAAACTAACAATACATTGCAAAACAACTAGATATACAGTTATATAATGTAATCAAACTAACAATACATTGCAAGACAACTAGATAAACAGTATAATAATGTAATCAAACTAACAATGCATTGCAAGACAACTAAATAAACAGTATAATAATGTTATCAAACTAACAATACAACTAGGTGTACAGTACAATAATGTAATCAAGCTAACAATACAACTTATGTACAGTACAATAATGTAATCAAGCTAACAATACAACTAGGTGTACAGTAATATAATGTAATCAAACTAACAATACATTGCAAGACAACTAGATAAATAGTATAATAATGCAATCAAACTAACAATACATTGCAAGACAACTAGATAAACAGTATAATAATGTAATCAAACTATTAATAGATTGCAAGACAACTAAATAAACAGTATAATAATGCAATCAAACTAACAATACATTGCAAGACAACTAGATAAACAGTATAATAATGTAATCAAACTATTAATAGATTGCAAGACAACTAAATAAACAGTATAATAATGTAATCAAACTAACAATATATTGCAAGGCAACTAGATATAGAGTATAATATTATAACCAAACTAACAATACATTGCAAAACAACTAGATATACAGTAATATAATGTCATCAAACTAACGATAGATTGCAAAACAACTAAATATACAGTATAATATTGTAATCAAACTAACAATAGACAGTGATTTTTTACAAATTTCAATGTACGAGTCCCAGGACTCGCTGGACTACAAATCTGTGAGTCTAAAAAATGAAAGTGTGAGTCCAATTTTTCGAGACATTTTAACTAAATCATTATAATTTCAAATGATGTAACATTGTGAAAATGAAGATACTTCACCATTGCACTGTGTGAACCATTTAGCTGGGCACCATTTGAACAACCACAAGCATAAATGAGTATTAAACAACAGTAAACATTGACTAGAAAAGTTAAAAACATTAAAAAAACACTTATGTAGCTTAGTCTGTCAAAAAGACAGACTGTGTTTGTTGGTTCAAATAGCATTACACACTGTATCTCCTTTATTGACAGTGGTGTAGCTGACACTAAAATGATGTGCACGTCCATAAGGTTCTAGAAGGGTTAGGTGGGGGGGGGCATGCCCCTCTCTCCATCAGAAAAAAAATGTTCAGGATGCATTTCCTGCGTACTGATGGCATTTTCAGGAGATATTATGATGCATTCTCAAAAAATGCAAGCCCGGGCGATGTTGCGTAAAGGCAGCTACGCCGCTGATTGAAATGTTTATCATAATTATAACACCGTTTCGATTCAGTGAAACTATTAACACAAGAAGTTTTCAAGGTCGCCAAGCAGCTTGCGTATTTACCACTTGCAACCCTATGATGACATTGATTATGCTAGATGCGCGTGCATCATTGTTTAGAAAGCGGTGCAGTAGTAACCCGATGCTCTTGAAATTCATCCAATGATGCACACGCACTATTGTTTACAAAGCAGTGTGCAAGAAACACAATATGTTGGGGAATTAAATGTCTGTATTTTAGATAATCGGCATGTATCGGCTGCGATTTTATCTGCGTCCAGCGGATGCACATATTTCAGAATTGTGCGTCTATGACGCACGGGTAAATGAAACACTGAATAAATTGCAAAACAACTAGATATACAGTATATTAATGTGATAAAACTAATGATATATTGCAAAGCAACTAGATATAGAATATAATAATGTAATCAAACTAAAAATAGATTGCAAAACAACTACGGGTACAGTACCATTACTCTAATCCATTTAACCTTGCAATTATAATAAGGTAGTAGTTATGCTATAATGCCATGTGGTGTACTTACTCTTGTCATGTATAGACTGAGATACAACTGGGGTTACAATACGGGTAATTTTACCCGTTTCATCTGGCAGAAATACTTGAAAACACAGACGTACAACATTCAGATCTATGTTTTGCCCCTTGTGCTTGAAACCAGCTGAAAAAGTAATGTTAAATCAGAATAAATATAGAAACATTTTCACTAAACACCCATATCTAGGTCAATAATCATAGATTTATATGCTTACATTAAATGTCCCAAAATTAGAAATTATCAACATACAAAAAACAATAATCACCTTTAAACATTTAAATTAACTTAAAACATGTTTTATTTCTAATTGTCACAATTATTTTTTCTAAAATGGGATTTAACAACAATTTCAACACATTACAGGTTATATATGGAATTTCAGTTTTGTTGGTGGGAGAAGGTCTTAGAATGAATCTGTAGAACCTTCATTCTTCTGGAAGTAACATGTAAGCTTTCAAAATCTTGTCAAGTGATTTACAAGATGTTGAGCAGACACAACATTTTGTACCTATTCCTAACCTTGAACCTTTAAGTGTGAATGTGACGTTCGAAGCTGGTTCTTACGTGCGACACTTCATCTGATTATGGTTAACATTTGTGCCAAGTTACTACAAAATCTCTGAATGCAATTATAAGTTATAGCTCGGAAAAGATTGGACGGACGCGCACACATGCATCAAACCGCTATTGTGACAACTATGTTGTGCTCACAGCAGGCTTGACATAATTAATTGTCAAATCTCTTACTCTGGAATGGATCCACATTGATGTCTTGCCTTGTCTTTAAATTATTATCAACATCCTTCTTTTTGGCACACTGTATTCCTAGATGGGGAAAACTAACTGTGTTAGTGTCTCGAATACGAAGCGTGCACACTCCTTTCTTACAATCCTTGCCAACAAGGTTATGGGGGTGGGGTCTGTAGGGCTCATCCTTTGTCACACATGACACAACAATGACAGCAGGACCACTATAGTTATGAATCTGAAGAAAAAACAGCATGTACTTATTGTTTTCAAGTTTATAAAGAACTTAATATATTTGTATGTTTTGATAATAAACCTTCAAATGTACAAGTTATATAATGTGAAAGTGCACTACTCAAGAGTTATTGTGACTAATTCTATGGACCTTGGTTCTGATCCCAGTTTTAAAATAAAAAGTTTTTTTTAATAAATAATTGACAATGATGGAGCACAAATGATGACGATAGTCAAAATAACATTAAGCAGTTTGATGAGAAACCGAGAAATGGCTGAGCTTATCATAAAACTTTAACCTGACGATGGAGACAACAGCAGTAAGGCTGATTCAATGGTCATGACAATAGCTCTTTGTTTCTATTCAAAAAGACTAACTTACAAAATTATTAACATTGTTGACCAAATGTTCTTTTAAACAGAGTTTAAGTCGGTGTTAACAACATTGTTTTATGAAAATCATAGCACGTTTTCTCCAGAGGACATTTCTGTTTTTATGCATTGAAATGGGCTGTTAATGGGCCTAATTTTTCATATTTCAATAACTATCTGGTTTAAGGTTTACATCAGAGACCTGAATTGAGGAGTTTCTTTCAGCAGATTTATCTTGATATTAAGAACAATAAATTGACACAAAGTCAGTTTCAAGTATGACACAACTCTTTTGATCAGTGCCATTACTAAACTCTATGTCACAGAATGTTGAATGACAAATCTGATCATGTATACTGCGTACAAATGATGTAGCAAGATTGCAGTGAGGGATTAATAACATGTAGATATTTTACCTCAATTTTGTTTAATTTAGATGAGATTTTAGTGGATCTTTCAAAAAAAGCATTGTTAATAAACTATTTAAATAGAAAATTTACTTTTTTTACTAAAGAAATGGAATATCATTTTTTAGATATTTACAATTATTTATGATAAAACCATTCCGGAAAACATTTCAAGTCACAAGAAGCAAGAACTGGATTTAAGTCATGAAAACCAGTAACACCTATCTCTCTTGTCATATAATAACTCAACCCAGGAAGATAGATACTGTGGTGAATGAATACATCAATCTGGGACATTGCAATCCCAATGCATGTTTGAGTTGAGTTATATTTACATACCTGAATTAATTGTATGTGTTAAGTTTTCATTTACAGATTAAAGCACAATTTTGAGTTTTCATCAGGTGATGAAAAATATTAGACTAGTAACCATAATACCTTAAAGAGTTTGAAAATGTGTCCATTTTCAATTGTTATCTAAACTTGAATCGTCGAAAATAATTACCATGATTATCCAATTATCCCGCTGATATGCCGGGCCCAATTAGCTCAGCCAGTTCTGCATCTGACTATCAATCCAGGGGTCGCGAGTTTGAATCCCCACGTGGCAACAGCCTCCGTGATGATTGATATATGACATGGTGTCTCATTATCATCCGTCTCTCACCACTGATTCAAGTGGGAAAGTTATCAGTTACTTGCAGAGATGGGGTGTGCTCAAATACTGGTTAATCCCAGGAAACAGTGGTTAGGCTAACTGATCATCTGTTAGCCCTCGATGGCATAAATATTCAATCAATCAATACCGCTGATATAACTTTATTTTAACCTTGACCCTCCACTAAACTCCCATCTTTCCCACACCTATTAATCCCCAGTTTTTTTTTATCAAGATCTTATTTTATAATTTTTCTCAAAGATATCAAATATAGCAGATGAAAAACCTTGTACATATTTACTAATAGATTAAATCATTTTAAAACAAAACAATTCCTAACCAATCATTTTTAGATGCTCACACAAGCTTACATCAAGTATAAACAGAATACGCTATTGTGAAACAACGTCATTCCATTATATTTATTATTAGACTCGTCCATTACAGGTGACACATTAATATTGAATCTATTGTATTGTACAATGTATGTAACAGATGAATGTGCTGTCATCCCTAATATGGTAGGTTCAATCTAAAAATAGATTGACATAGTTTCAAAATAGCATATTGGGTTTATATTATTTGCAGTTTGCATATATTTTACATAATTGTTTACATTATGTAATCAAACTAAATCTGTTACGATTGTATGTTTATTTTGCAGGTTGTTTATATTTGACATAATTGTTTACATAATGTAAACAAACTAAATCTGTTACGATCATATGTTTATTTTGACAGGTAGTGTAGTTTACATGATACATTCTTAGAGTTCCTACATTCCTAAAGATCAAGCATTTTTTACCAACTTGTAAGCCATTTTTTTGATACCTTGTCTTGGATATATGTGTTACAATCAATGTGCTATATACACTGGAAACAATTTCAAACACATTCCAGTGCTGATCAATATCATATGCGACAAAATATTTAGTTTAAAGATGAAAAATCAATCAATTAATCTGGCAAGTTGTGCATTTCAGTCTATCCATCCATCCATCCATCCATCCATCCATACATACATACAGGTTTTAAGTTTCCTTATAACTTACGTGTTTCCGCATTACCTCTCATAGTTTACCAGGCACTTCATATTAACATTGTATACATAAATCTGTAACCTGAGACTAATTTCTACCGTCTCATATCACTGCAGTGTGGTCTAGTGGTAGAGCGTCTGCCTAGTATGCGGATGGTCGTGGGTTCGATCCCCAGCCGAGTCATACCAAAGACATGAAAAATGGTACTAGACCGAAGCTTCCTCCCTTGGCATTTAGTATTTAGAGTAAAGGATAGTTCTAGGTCTTGTTAGCCCAGTGTTAGTTTAATGTACCAATACCACGTGTCTGCGGCATGATACATTAGTGTGGCAGTGCTCTGAATTGTCTCAAGTAAATACTTACATGCATATGAAAAATTGTTGAAAGCTGAAAAATTGTTGAAAGCTGATAAATTGTTGAAAGCCTATTTTTATGGTAACTTACAGCAACCTTCACTTGAAACTCACAACGTGACGTCATACCAGAAAAACAAGATCGTGCAACCAATGAAATGCAAACTGGCCGTTTTAAGCTTCACAAAGCTGCAAATGTTTTTCATTGGGAAATGGAATGTAATTAATCTATATAGTTTATTTAGATTGATTGTAGTAGAAATGTAAAATATGATCTATTGAAGACAAATAAAGTCATCTACCTTTATGGTTGGGAAGGTTTTCCGTTCTGGTGTACTTGTCTCTCCAGGAATACTGCCTGCAGATCGACCCTCACACTCATACCTGAACCTCAGCCCCCGAGCCTTTGGTTGCTCGGCAATTTCAACATACGGTCCTGAGACATGTTGAGGGCGTGGCTGTCGTCCCATGTGACTGGGTTTTGGTTTTGGTTGTCTTGCTGTTACTGTAGTAGTGTTCAAGTTGGGATCAGCTGTTGTTACAATATAAAAACATTGAAATATGTTGAGTCATAATGTAGTTGTCATTATCTTAAACTTAAACATTACCATAAATGCATGTCATGTAAGCTCAGTGGTTAAGCTGCAGTATCATGTGATTTGTTATTATTGTAACAAACTTTTACTTGAATGCGACAGTGACCTTGATCCAGTTGAAATGATGAGGAGAGTAGGTTGATTTAAGTTGCTCATTTAAAACAATATTAATGAAATAACAGGACAAGTGATTAATACATATCAGAATGATGCATTATTTACATATATTCCTGAGTCGGAATCCCGACCTACCAAATGTGTTTTGTTTAAGAAATGAATATTAGGTTATTCATGATCAATGTGTGCACACAGTAAAACTGTGCCACTGATTACCCGTTTACATTACATGTATATTTACAATTTTATGCTTGTATGCTGACAGGCCATATAGCCTTTTGTATGAAATAATTATAACATATATATCCTTTCTTCCATAACAGTGACATGCTTTTGATGTGTTATCAACTTATTTTGCTTTGTGCACATTTATATGCCCTCACCTTAAATATAAATCAAATTTAAACAAGGATTTTTTTGCATAGAATTTTGTGGCACTCAAGAAAAAAAGTTCCATTTTGAAATAGCATAGTATAATTGCATAATTGCTTATATTTAATACTAGTATTAAGTACGAAAAATCAGACACAGACAAGCAGTAATAATTATTAAACCTCAAACTGCATAATCATTTATGCAACTGCTTTCACTGTAATGGAGAATGAACGTTTCCATTAATTCTCCCTATTTTTCTTTCACTTCTCCTTCTTTTAATTGAGAGAGGTCACATCTACCTAAAATTCTAAAATTAAAGCCATGTGCACAACAATCAAATTTTTTTTAACAATCATGTTTTTTACATGCTACTTACACGCCCCTGTCTGTGACTGTTTTATTTGAAGTATCTGCTGGGCGACTGCCGGATCAAACTGAAGGAGATCCAACCCCTCCAGATTGGTAGTTCCTGCTCCGAGAAGATTCACTAAATCGGCTGATGTTAAACGCAATACATCTCCTGAAATAGAAAAGGAGAGAAATTGTAACACTGATATATTAGCCTCTTTTTTTCAATGGGGTTCAATGCCATTTTCAACACATTTCAGGTTATATAATGGTATATCTAGTTTATTGGTGGAGAAAGACCTCAGAATGAATATGAGAAGAACCACTGTTCTTCAACAAGTAACTGGCAAACTTTCTCACAAAGTTTTTGGAGCGAGCGGGACTCAAACCTATGCCCTTAGCAGTGAGAGGTAAGTGATCTTGAGATGGCACCTTAGACCACGGAGGACCCTATTAACTCTCTTAAAATCATTTAATGTTTGTTTATAATTGGTGGCATGCACAAAAAAACTTATTTGTTGATATGCCGTAAAACACCATTCATTCATTCAACTGACTCGCACACAACCGCCTAAACAACCTGTACAACACAATGTAGAGCAATATATTTTTACTGTTGCTGTCCAAACCACACTACAATGAGTGTAGTATTTTGAAGATGAAGAAGAGAATATAAAACATAACATTCAAAACATTTTTGTTGGTAGTTGCAGAGACATATAAACAAAATCAAATTAGCTAAGTCATTGGTAGTTATAACGGAGTGCAGTCAAAATGGCCCCAAACCAAAACAGCCCCTTATACCTAGACAAAACGGCCCCATTATATTTTTTGTTAGATATGTCTTTCTTTCTTAATAAGTTCAAATAAAAACTAGAAATGTGTCCATGGGACACAGATGCCCCTGCTTTGTAACTACATTGTAGATATCAATAAAGCCAAATATCAAGTTTCATCAAAATCGGTCCATCAATAAAGATTTTAGAGGCAGAGCTCCAGACAAGATGCGTATCTGCGTATATGACGCATTAAAATTTGTGGATACGCACCAGATTTGATTAACGTGCATATCAATTACGCATAAGCAACAAGTTTTATGCTAAAATCAATTTCTATCGTCATAAATAAATAGCTGAATGGTTTCAATTAAACTCGCTTCAGTGATATAATGGTAACCCAGTCTATGCAATCAATAAACAATGTCGCTAAGTTGCTTGATTTTTTCTTGACGGGACAGCGGGGACACCAACTTTGGAAAGCCGAGTGTTCCGGCGGGATACCTATCATTCCCAGAGCAGTTTCAATATATTAGGTATATCGCTTGTTGAAAATCCTATTCAACAACAATTGAGGTTATTTTTATATAATATGCGCTCACTCGTCGGGATAAATCATAAATGACTCACGCCATGACAATTTTTTTCTGTAATTTGAAGAAAACATCTTTGAAAAAAAACGTACGCAGCAACAATACCACTAATATATACCCAGTTTTAGGTTGTTGGTATATTAAGATGAAAAGTGGAAATCATGAAACTTTGTTAAAAAAGTCATGTTATTTTATTGTTAAAAATGTACAGACGATTTACTCTGAGAAACTTTTTATTTTGAATGTCCTATTTTTGCAATGTATCGAGACGCACATGCGCGACTTTCTATACCAGTTTAAACATCGGCTGGTCTATGTTTCTACAGCGCTGTTTTCGGTCTTCCCGGCGCCGTTTTTTTTCTTTAACGGATGTTAAAAGGTTATGGGGAAAAGAAATTAACGTTTAGAAAATTATGTTCATTTTGGAAGCAAATTATGCTAAAAAATGATTACATAATTTGAGAAATTTAATTAACAATTGAAAAGTTCATGGCCCTGTGGCCATGTTCATCAAAAATTAATGTCACATACTGCATTAAATGACTTCCATATTGTGCTGTGTGTATGGTAAAACTATATTTGTGTACTTATTCTGATTGCATTTTAGTCAGTTATGACAAACATGCCAAGAACGAATAAGCAGCAGAAAACTGGCTAATTTTGTGTACTAATAAGTCAATATAATTATGCCACAGTACAATGTCTTGTTCCTATTTTTCTACAGCATTGGTATACCATTTATTTCTTAACATCTAAACTGTCATTTAACTATTCAACAATGGTCTGTAAAAAATCCAAAGATTGAGCAGTAAAATGACTGATATAAGATAAAAGGCAAAATGGAAAGTTTGATGTCCATTTGAACAGCTAAACACAAAATATCGTGGCAATTTAACAGGAGTTTGCATTTACCTTTGTTATACAGCCTCTTGTGTTAAGCAGCCAAACATGTTAGTTTTATATTTACAGCCAAACTTGGTCTGTATTCAACAACCACATGCTCTAAGGGGCCATTATAGTACATCCCCACTGTATGCTGCAACTTAACACAGGTTTGGTTGTATATCATATGCGCATTACACATTACTATTTTGAAAAACTCAAGAATACTCATCTACTCTGATTTTGATGAGTAATTACTTATCGGCTAAAAAAATTATCTGGAGCTCTGTAGAGGCTGGAAACCGTCAGCCAATCAAGAGTCCAGATCACCTAATTAATATGCGTCAATTTCATCCATTGTCGAACTTGACCAGGGTCTTGTTGATATAAAGCCAAATATAAATTTTCGCCAAAATAGGTCCATAAATAAAGACTTTAGAGGTCGGAAACTATCAGCCAATCAGCGCCCAAAACACCTAATTAATATGCAGGGATTTTGACAGAAATAAAACTTGAACTGTAGTTTATCACCATACATATTTCTACCAAATATGAATCAAATCAATCCAATCCTTCAAGAGATATCGAGCAGAAACCAATTTCTTGACATTTGTCAATAATCTAAGTCCAAAAAGGGGCATAACTCCATCAAAAATCATTAGACCGGAACGAAATACAAACTTGATCTGTATTACCTGAATGTGAAGTCACACACTAAAGATATAAGTCGAAAACCATTTTCGTATGTACCTATGGACAGCGGTGATACTATATCCACCCCCCCCCCCCCCCCCCCCGCCAATGAAAATGGCAGGGGCAGAAAAAGAAGAATAAAGTATATTTGATGATTTAATGATTAATTTTAATCAACTGAGGTGTGAATATGGATGGTAATTGAAACAAGTATAAACATTATTGGTTAGTGCGTTTTTTCACTTAATTTGACCTGTACTGACTAAAAAAGAATATATTCCATAAAGATCTACTTATATTAAATTGGAATAAAATGTAGAAAGAGCATTATTTTTCAGTATCTTGTCATTTCATAACTGGGAAATTCTGATCATTTCTGTATGTAATTATTATGTAAATATCAGGGTTCTTCACAGGCAGGAATGCAAGTGCTGGGGGTAAGAGCGCGTAAACACCTTCAACACATTTTCAAGCGCTGTGTAAGGCACTCATTGAAAAATATTTCACTTGCAAAACTTATATTAATCAGTTAAAGTCATCATATTTAGTATGTGTCATTTTAGGCATAAAAAAGAGAAAAGATATGCAAAGAAAAATAATGATTTAGAGGAAAGTAAGCTTTTGCAAAATTTTGTTAAATAATTATAACTGTTTGAACCGTATTTTGTTTTGTTTTCATTTTTTATATAGCATGCTTTATATATCACATAACCATTTTGCACATACAGTGTATTATATATCAATTAATAATTAATACACACCAAGTATGGATTCACACTTACTGATTGTAAATGTTGACACCGATCAAACTAGTTAACAACTGTAACCAAGTGAAAAACGCACTAATTAAAGTAACCACTAATGTTAATTATTGTTTTAATTACCAACCATATTCATACCTTAATTGATTGAAGTTAATCATCAAATATACTATATTCTAGTATTGTTTTTTATTTGAATCAGTTAAGAAACACATATCTTAAAAAAATTATAATGGAACCGTATATGGGGTCATTTTGGTTTGAGGCCATTTTGGTTTTAGGCTGTTTTGACTGTAAAACGCGGTCACTCCGCTTACCGAAATGTAGCATATTTCGGTAATTTACCAAAATGTAAAATGGAAAAGTATGTTTTTGAACATTTTATATAAAATCGGTGCTTCGATTTACCGAAATGTACTTCACAGTTACCGAAATGTAGATCAAATAGCGTGATAACATGTTATATTCAATAAATGTTTTGTCTCTATTAAATATCTTTGATCATTTCAAAAGTAAAATATGTTTATTTATTGGAAAAATGTAGGAAAAGTAAGTTTTTGAACATTTTATATAAAATCGGTGCATCGATTCGCGCGATGTGAGAAATGCTTTTCCATAAGAAATACATCGATGGCATAACTATGACGCTAAATATTCACGTGTACCACGTGTACATTAAAGTTGTTGCGATTTAATCAGTTTTCTTTGTTATTTCAGAAACACTAAAAGTACGATAACACGTTATATTTGAGTATTTCGATATGCCAAATTATGACATATGTTGATATTTTGCTTTATTAGGCAACTTATTTATATGTGTCAGCTATGTTTAGTAAATAGTGTATTGGGCGATAGTTTTACTTGTTTCTCATACTGAATACTAAATACCGAAAATTAACAGACGAAAACAGTGATAGCTATCGACACTAATTTTAATAGTGTTTATATTGAAATTTTTTAAAGAGGTTTAATACAATGATGTAAAATTTAGAATTGTGTATGCTAATCTGATACGGAAGATAATAAAGAAAACCCACTTGTGAAACCAGTAACTTAATAACAGTTTAAATGTCTCTGGTGAAACTGTTATGATATATTCAGTATTGTTTGGGTGTATTAATTAATTTATTAATTTATTATCTCTCCCATATGTATACATATTTAATATATATTTTTGCGTAAGCCCTATAATGAAACAGCGAAACTGCAGACACTGCTACTATGGATATTATGTGAACCAACAGAGGAAGAGATCAGCTTAGAAAAGAATGATAACTCAATTCATATGTAAATGAATGTAATAAACCAAATTAACCAATCTGGATCAACTGAATTGCTATGCTATGTTGATTTTGTCAGTTAATCCCCAGAAATGACATATTGGGTAACCCTTGGTGTAATTATTAGAACAAATTTTATTGCTTTAATATTTTAATTCATATAACACAAAAGTTACATTAAAACAAAAAATTTTATATAGTTACAAGTCCTTCAAAATGAAATCATGCAAATGTGCAATAAAACACCACATTTATTCCGACATTTAAGACACACTAAAACATTAATATCTTATCATTTTATATTAATTTTTAACTGAATTTGTATAAATATATTGTTATACTTCACGAATTGAAGAATGAAAATAAAAAATTCCAAAAAAAAAATTTATTATTATAATAATATAATTGATAATTTGAAACAAACATGCATATACGAGCTCGTATATGGAGCTCGTATATATGTAAGATGTGTACAAACAAAGTCATATTCACAAAAAATAGTTTTAATGAAAAATGGCTATACAACTAGTATTATAAAATCTGAGCTTTTTTTTACTTAGCTGATAGTAGTTATGTAGGCTACATTTCAATATGGCATTATATGGTTTATCGCACTCAATACACACTACTGAGAGCAGTTGTAGTGAATATCATGGATATCTAACATCCTGGTATTCAATATAGTGTTACACAAGACTATTTGTTTATCCTTAAATATCTGTTACCAGTTATTGTTAATCAGTTCATTTCAGATCTGATCTGAGATGATATTCGATTTTTTTAAATATTTTTTTTACTATTGGCGCTTTTAAGTTATGTGCGAGGATGCCCTAATATACATAGTTTAACTTTTAAACCATTCTGTATCAATATTGAAGCAAAATGGATCAATTAACAGTGAAAGGTCATGTTTTTAAAAATGCGATATGCTAATAAATATACTGTATTCAGCCGATACTGTGCAAAATAGCATCGTGTCACACTGTTCGTTGAAATATTATATTCAAATAACTGTTTACCTAATAGTACATATATTACAAGATACAAAGGATGAGACCAGCTAAGAAACGAGTAATATCTCAATTCATATGTAAATTAAGCGATTGGAATAAAGCAATCAATAACCAATCATCGTAATTTCTTAATCTTTAGAAGAATATAAAAGGATGCCGTTTTCAAAGGAAGATTACGGCGTTTCTTTTAATGTGTTTAATCAATACCAATTATGATTATGTTAATTATGTAAGTAAGTCCCATGAATTAACACCTTCGTTAGTCTTAGGTTTGATTAAAGAAATATATATATTATATTTTCACACCTGTTTGTTTTGTTATTAACACAAACTGTTTGAGTAATTATGCACAAAAGTATAAAATATGGGACTTTTTCGAATTAAAATGTCAGTCTTTATTTCGTCATCATGGGGGAATACCCATGTGCAATTTGTGCAAAAGAATGCACGGATGAAACCATTCATTGTTCTAAATGTTTAAACTGGGTACATGCAGGCTGTTGCAACTTAACAGAAATTGATTTAAAATCATGGTCTGCAAAATATCTTAATTTTGTGTGTAAGAATTGTGCCTTCCTGGATTGGATTACAATGCCAGAGATGCGCTTTCTAGGTAAGTTTTTTGTTTTATTCTCAGTCTCATATTACTCATAGTTATATTCTCCTTGTCTCATATTCTCTTACTTTATTATTCCTCGCCAATTCCTTCATTGTTTTGTATTGTAATATTGATGAGATCTCTATTTAAACATAATATGTATCCTTCAAACAGCGACTAAGTTACAGAATGACCGACAGACTAACATCATTCCAATATATAAGACTGAAAATTTATATATTATGTATTAGTTTTTCTTCTAAGTATTACGGGGTTGAAACAAAACAGCTTTTTAAGAATGTTTTTTGTACAAAAAAGTACAAGTAAAAACAACGTAAAAACCCTATATTTAAAGAAGTTTTTTCATTTTCCTTACTTTAAGCATGGACTAAAAATGAGACACTGATCATAAAAATATCTTTAAAACATAAAAAAAAAATAAATTGAATAAGAAAATTTACCAGACAAAGTTACAATCAATCCCTTTCTGTTAATATAGAATATAATATTTTGAGTGGTTGAGGAGTTGTGTTTGCCGTCAAACGTCAAATGTTCCATCATAAAAGTAG
Source organism: Panopea generosa (assembly GCA_029582155.1). Classification (NCBI taxonomy): domain Eukaryota; kingdom Metazoa; phylum Mollusca; class Bivalvia; order Adapedonta; family Hiatellidae; genus Panopea; species Panopea generosa. The sequence continues at coordinate 60,082,485 of CM055897.1, forward strand.
ACAACTATCTGCAGTAACGTTCACGCTAGCAAGTTGGTGTTAAATATTGTGTGACTGTCGTCCCATATCTTTTCTATATAATACACCTGTAATGTATGTCTTTTACACGAAGATGCGTTCGTCCACGCATTGCACCCACCGAGAATCCCTTGTGGAAGCCTCATTATTGAGGTGGCTCTGTGTATTTCTGGACTTGCCATTTACTCGTGTATATTAATTGTTATATAACCTCCATTTAATCAATATTTGTTTTAATGATCTATTTACAGTACCTTGCTAATCTTTTATTTGAATTTACATTATAATTTTCATGTACATATAATTTACTTTTGTATTTTACTTTACGATAATACCGCTTTCGATTGCTATTCTATATACATGTATACATGGTTCTGTGATGTACTTTAGCACACATTTTATTTTATTTAAATACTTGCTAATGCTTTTTTTAAAAACTATTTACAATTTGTTTACATACTGTCTTATAACCATATCGCCGCTTTCGATTGCTATACATGTACTCTGTTTATAGTTCTGTGATATACTTTAAACACATATTTTATTTACATACCCGTTAATGTTGTATGTTTTTGTTTAAAAAAAACAGCTATTTACAATTCGTTTACATGTGTTCTCTTATAACTACATTACAATACATATTATTAATAACATCAGTTAACCACTTAACGGCGTCTTCCCCATGCCGATTTGTTTCCCATATGGCTAAAAATTCCCTTTACTGGTCATTTTCCCCTTTCGCTAAAAAATACATTTCTCTCTCTCACCTAACTCCCTTTTTGAGATTAGAGAGAGACACACACAGAAAGCGAGCGCAATTTGAGATGAGAGAGACAGAGAGTGAAAGCGAGCTGAGAGAGAGAGAGAAATTTATGCAGCAGGAACTATTCAGCCAGCCCAACACCCCTGGCCAAGTAATTTGTGATTTTTGATATTGTAATGTATTGGAATACAAAATAAAAAAAAAATTAAAAAAAAAAAATTGTGATTTTTGGCTTAAATGTTAAATGTACAGAGGGAGATTTGACAATATTTCATAATAAATTTTATTAAACCTTTGAGATTCTTGTTTTTTCTCATTTCTATTATATAATTTCATATGCTAGTATAAGCAATAAAAAATAAATGTATTTCTTATGGAAAAGCATTTCTCACATCGCACGAATCGATGCACCGATTTTATATAAAATGTTCAAAAACTTACTTTTCCTACATTTTTCCAATAAATAAACATATTTTACTTTTGAAATGATCAAAGATATTTAATAGAGACAAAACATTTATTGAATATAACTTGTTATCACGCTATTTGATCTACATTTCGGTAACTGTGAAGTACATTTCGGTAAATCGAAGCACCGATTTTATATAAAATGTTCAAAAACATACTTTTCCTACATTTTTCAAATAAATAAACACATTTTAATTTTGAAATGATCAAATATATGTAATAGAAACCAAATCATTTATTAAATATAATGTGTTATCACGCTATTTGATCTATATTTCGGTAACTGTGAAGTACATTTCGGTAAATTACCGAAATATGCTACATTTCGGTAAGCGGAGTGACCCTGTAAAACGTTATTTAACTAGTTGACCCATCTATTCCAATGGAAGTGTGCGTGTGACGCTAACTAAGTAAGGGTTCGAGTCCCTTTGGAAAATTATACCAGGGAAACCTCAGGATTGCCCTATAGAGTGTTGGCTACCACCAGTTGTTAAGAGTATTTGGGGAAGGCCACGAGGGGATGAAATATATGGTACCTACCCTGTGAGGATATGGTAATTATATCACGCTGACGCTGTGACCAAATACTGAAAATGTCGTTTATTTTCGTTTTTGAATTGCAGCTTTATTTGTTAGTTCTTATCCTAGAAACGCGGTAAGTAAAGAATAGTGATAATAAACAAAATTAAAAGCGCTTGACAAATGTACACTTTTCCAGAAAAAAATGAAAATAGTTTTCTTGTGAACTGGATCGAAACAAAATGGCTGACGGTAATACTTTTTCGGAAGTATTCATTTATCATACATAGTAAATGTTTTCCGTTGTAAATTTCAATAAAATATTACAGAACGAACCTGGGTTTGTCCCTTGGCTGCTTGACATTTCGCTGGAAATGAAAAATAGAAGAAAAGAAATGCTCTTCAGTATCTGCTAACTTTAGTGCACCTCGTAGTTTTTCCAATACGTCATAGTCTAAAAATAGAATACCGGGAATTTTATTTGGTTTCCCGTTATTCTATTTTTATTGGTTGTCGGCTCAGTGCAACTATCTTATGCAAAACGAAAGAACCAGCAAAGTTTCAGTTTCGTATATTTGTTGGGAAAACTTTGGTAATTTCCAATAGCGGGACATCTTAAAATAGACAACATACACTGAATGACTGAATGCATGAAACTGTTCCACCTCATTTAATTTTAGTGCAGAAATAAGGGAACAAATACAGATCTCTATCTGATCACCTCGGCCTTTATGCTATGCAATATTATATTATATATGTATTATGCGAGTAGTATTGTACAACTGTGCAATCTCCTATTGCATATGTCGGACATCAAATATTAGAGGCGCGCGCGACGTGACGTCATATTTAGAAAATGAAAGAGGCCTAATAAGGGATAAATCTCAACATGACAGTATTACACCACTGAACCAGCACGGGCGGCGGTTGCGGGTTGGTAGAAGAAGGATTAAGTGGTAGATAGAGGGATGACGACGTGGTAGTGAGAGAAAATGTAATTATTCATAAACAAACACGTTATTTTAGTCTGCCAACTGACTATAAAATGTGGTAATGGCGACGTAGGATAAAATCAGTTGGACCTGCAAGCATTATGGCCTACTCGTACTTTAGTTAGGCCCGGGGTGGGGATAAGGGGACACCTCCTCAATCACTCAACCAATGTTCAGGTTGGGGAACCAGTATAGACATTGCCCCCCCACCCCCCCACCACCCTCCATAGTTTTTTTAAAAAAAAACCCACAAAATACCAAACATTAATAAAACCTCACTTTAGCCTATAGCTAGATTGCAGCATTTGGTGTTTTAAATTTAAACTTTTTCTGGTGAAGGCCCTCAGCTCCCCACCAGCAGGAAGGGCTTACTATCCCACAGGAATAGGATACTCAGATATATACCCATCCCTCCCCACTCTCCTCACATCTTAGCTCCTATTCATGACATGATATCGCCTACGGGTTTGAAATCCGTTTTTAATACGAGTTTTTTTGTAAGTTTGTTTTGTGTGTGTAACCCCATCAGCGACGCCACCTCTTCCTAACCCGATGGAAGTTTTTTTTTTGTGTAAAATTCTCTTTTTTTCCAAGTTTGTTCGTTTGTTTTGTGCGTATATATGTGTGTTTAATAAAAACATTTAAACGTTCATAAAATATTTGAGAAATAACAACCATATTTTTATGTTAAAAATCGATAGAATGAAAAATAAAATTAGAGGAATCCCCGAACCATCACTATAGATAGGGGACACATCTCACAGTGTCTCCACCACCCCGTACGTGTGTTCCCCTGTGTTCCCCAACAAGAGGGAAAATCCCCATCCTACACTCTCTTTCGACGTCTAGGCTTCCAGTGCACGATGAGGCACCGGGTTTAAAACCAGTTAGAAATATCCTTTATTAAAAGTTTGAAAACCATTTTAAAATTACCATTTTTCTCATAAATTTACTAGAATGCAGCATTTTGTTTTTATGATATATGTATCAACAATTTTAGTACTCTCTCACTCAGGTTGCCCCAACCACCAAATTGTAGGTACAGGAAGGAAATTTAGGCTTAATACCTTCAAGGAGGGACATTTGACCTGAAAATGGGTACATAAGTGTAAACTTCAAAACAGAGGCACAAACTTTACATTGCAGCCTAAAATTTGGGGGTCAAATCTCTACATTCAAACCAGTGATAGGAATCGAAACTCTACATTCAAACAAATTATATAGGGATCCAAACTCTACATTTAATCTAAATAAAATTCTGTATATACAATGCATACACTCTTGGATTTCATAAAGAGTAAAAAACCAAGCGGTGTTCCTAGCCTGGAGTTCTTAGAAGATAGGAGAAGATTGAACGCCGATTGAACAAGGGGTCAAAAGTCTACATAATGTGTCCAGAAAGAAGGATCAAAGCTCTATATCACATTATGCAAAAGAAATAGCACCAGTAAACAAGAATACGGGATAGAATATGTTTATTAAATGCAGCGTTCTATGAACGAACAAATGGAGAGAACAAAACAAAGGGGAACAACTCCCACATGCACAATGTGTACGACTACTAAATGTTCACAGGTCAACGAACACTATATATATAGTGGCGTAGGGTCACTTTCTGTTCCGCTGTACGTCGTTTTGCCTCCGGAACTGTTTCGCCATCATCAGTTAAACCACGCAAGGGATTGCCCAATTTTTTTTGCCATGTAAACCCATCAACCAAAAAAGGAGCAAAGTTTGTGTCCAAAGAAAGAATGTAATTGAGATTTTGGTGCCAAGACTCAAACGAAGTAATTGTCTCATGCTTTGACAGAGTCCATTGTTTTGGAGCACGATGAGTGGCCATTTTGAAATTTGATTCGAACTGATTTGAAAATAAACTGTCCTTCCCGGCCGCTTTTGGCTATATTTTTGTAGACTGTCCGTTAATGACGATAGATATCAATTTTTCTGGAGGTCTGGGTCGTCATCCAGCTGCCACCACACCAGTAAACAAGAATACGGGATAGACTTTATGTTTATTAAATGCAGCGTTCTATGAACGAACAAATGGAGAGAACAAAACAAAGGGGAACAACTCCCACATGCACAATATGTACGACTACTAAATGTTCACAGGTCAACGAACACTATATATATAGTGGCGTAGGGTCAAAAAGAGGGGTCAAAACGGCGGCACATATGTACTAACCAATATATTGGGAGTACCTCAGACGCCGAATCGGCCAAACATCGGGGCTCGCAGTGTATAAAAGGCGGCTCATCGCATCATCCATAAGATTATCCACCAGCGCTCTACTCACTTGCGGGGCATTTTTAATTGTGACTGTGACCGCTCTATCGCACGATCTTTCGCCGACCTCTACACGCCGGTTGGTGCTTAGAAATCGCACACGCCGCCCGGGCTCCGCTTTAATTGTGACTTAGGCCTTAGTAAACATGTGGGCATGTTAATAAATATGTGGATAGACGTGCAGTCACGTTAATAGATAATTATGTTGATATACTTGCAGGCATGCTGATAGATAAGTTGATAGACGTGCAAGCATGCTGGTAGATATATTGACAGACATGCAGGCATGCTGATAGATATGTTGATAGATGTGCAATCATGCTGGTAGATATGTTGATAGACGTGCAGGAATGCTGGTAGATATGTTGATAGACGTATAGTCACATTAATAGATATGTTGATAGACGTATAGTCACGTTAATAGATATGTTGATAGATGTGCAGGCATGCTGGTAGATATGTTGATAGACGTGCAGGCATGCCGATAATAATGTTGATAGACATGCAGGCATGCTGGTAGATATGTTGATAAACGTGCAGGCATGCTGGTAGATATGTTAATAGACGTGCTGGTATGCTGGTAGATATGGTGACATACGACGATTGCAACGTATCAGTTACTTGTTGAGATACGAGTGCTCCAGTACTTGTTACCTTCCAGGACCCCTAAGAAAGAATTGTTAACGGATCGTCTGTTAGCCCTCTAAATATTCATAAATGTATACTTATAGTTTAAATGCATTAATGTTCGATAAAAATTGTAATCACTTAGTCGTTTGTAACCATTGATGTCATGGTGTTACGTGTATGGTTTATACTTTGCAATAGTGATTTTTTAAATGAAGTTAAAGCCATTTTCAACATATTTCAGGCTATACAGGAGAAGGACATATCCTGTTTTATTGGTGGAGGAAGACCTCAGAATGAATCTGAGTAGAACTACCATCATTTTGCAAGTAACTGGCAAACTTTCTTACACAAAGTTTTTGGAGCGAGTGGGATTAAATAAATAAAGGTGGAAAGTAGTGTCAACGCTAATGATGAAGAAGCGCCGAGAGAATTTCAGATTCAAAGGTATTTCATTAATGGAATTGTGAACAATAATGATCATATTAATAAAATCGGTAATGAGATACCTTTGTATACATATTCTAAAACTGTAAATATCATTAATAATAGGCTGATAATGTTGCTCTCATCCAGTGTTTCTTTATCACAATAAAACAAATATAAAACATAATCTGACTAAAAGCACTTTATTTAAAGTGATTACAAGTAACAAAGAGAATGGAAACAGGAAATCGCCACACATGAACTTCTGTTGTCAAATCAGTGTGATGTCTTTCGGATCTGAAAAAAAACAACAACAACAAAATACTAGTGTTTAATTAAAGTATACACAATAAAATTGAATTGGGTACATTTGACATACATATATTATAGTTTGTACATGTATATCAGGCATACATGTATTATAGTGTGTACAGGTATATCAGGCATACATGTATTATAGTGTGTACAGGTATATCAGGCATACATGTATAATGGTGTGTACAGGTATATCAGGCATACATGTATTATAGTGTGTACAGGTATATCAGGCAAACATGTCTTATAGTGTGTACAGGTATATCAGGCATACATTTATTATAGTGTGTACAGGTATATCAGACATACATGTATTATAGTGTGTACAGGTATATCAGGCATACATGTATTATAGTGTGTACAGGTATATCAGACATACAGGTATATCAGGCATACATGTATTATAGTGTGTACATGTATATCAGACATACATGTATTATAGTGTGTACAGGTATATCAGACATACAGGTATATCAGGCATACATGTATTATAGTGTGTACATGTGTGTACAGGTATATCAGGCATACATGTATTATAGTGTGTAAAGGTATATCATGCATACAGGTATATCAGGCATACATGTATTATAGTGTGTACAGGTATATCAGACATACAGGTATATTATGCATACTGTATTATATGTATTATAGTGTGTACAGGTATATCAGGCATACATGTATTATAGTGTGTACAGGTATATCAGACATACAAGTATATCAGGCATACATGTATTATAGTGTGTACAGGTATTATAGTGTGTACAGGTATATCAGAAATACAGGTATATCAGGCATACATGTATTATAGTGTGTACAGGTATATCAGACATACAGGTATATCAGGCATACATGTATTATAGTGTGTACAGGTATATCAGGCATACATGTATTAAAGTGTGTACAGGTATATCAGGCATATATGTATAAAGCTTCTCCACAGGCCATTTAAGCACAGGGACACCCCAGCGCTAGACTATCACAAATGTTATTCCCCTAGCGTTTAAATTCTTTAACAAAATTTTGCAATAGCTTACTTTCCTCTAAATTTTTATTTTTCCTTGCATGTCTTTTTCTCATTTTAATGCCTTAACTGGAACATACTAAATATGATGACCTCAACTGATTAATGCAAGTTTTACTGAAATACATTTCAATGAGTGCGTTACACAGTGCTTGAAAATGAGTTGAAGGTGTTTACGCGCTCTTACCACAGCGCTTGCATTCCTTCCGGTGGAGAACCCTGCTGTATTATAGAGTGTACAGGTATATCAGCCATACATGTATTATAGTGTGTACAGGTATATCAGCCATACATGAATTATAGTGTGTACAGGTAATCAGGTATACATGTATTATAGTGTGTACAGGTATATCCAGCATACATACATTCGTTTTTTTTCTGTATGTAAATTGAAAACAGTTCATTTCAAATACAGTTTTCGGTTAAATATATAAAAGTATTTTCCTCTCCATTTTTTGTGCACTTTAACGAGTAGGATTGATTGATTGAATATTTTGCATCATTTTTATGCCATCGAGGGCTAACAGATGATCAGTTAACCTAAAAACTGTTTCCTGGGATCCTGAAAGGTTAACCAGTCCTCGAGTACACCAATCTTCGCAAGTAACTGTTAACTTTCCCACTTGAATCAACGGTGAGAGATGAATGATAATGAGACACAATGTCGTATATCAATCATCATGGAGACTGTTGCCGGTTGGGGATTCGAACTCAAGACCCCTGGCTTGATAGTCAGACGTGTAACCAACTGAGCTAAACGGGCCCAGCTTATGAGTAGGAAGACATCTGAGAAGTATTTATAGGAAAAGTTTTAGCAAATTTCATGAGCTAAAATCTCCTGTTGCATAAGTGTATCAGTGTATATGCAACCATGTCTTGTTCAGCTGTATATTTGCTATGTTGTTGTACAAGTGTATTAGTGTAAGTGCAACCATGTCTTGTTCAGGTGTATATTTGCTATGTTGTTGTACAAGTGACTTCAAGTGTATCAGTTAACATGTAACATTCGATTGTTCAGGTATATATTTGCTATGTTGTTTTACAAGTGTATCAGTTTTCATGTAACATTCAATTGTCCAGGTTTATATTTGCTATGATGTTGTACAAGTGTATCAGTTTACATGAAACATTGTATTGTTCAGGTATATATTTGCTATGTTGTTGTACAAGTGTATCAGTTTACATGTAACATTCAATTGTTCAGGTATATATTTGCTATGTTGTTGTACAAGTGTATCAGTTTACATGTAACATTCAATTGTTCAGGTATATATTTGCTATGTTGTTGTACAAGTGTATCAGTTTACATGTAACATTCAATTGTTCAGGTATATATTTGCTATGTTGTTGTACAAGTGTATCAGTTTACATGTAACATTCAATTGTTCAGGTATATATTTGCTATGTTGTTGTACAAGTGTATCAGTTTACATGTAACATTGTATTGTTCAGGTATATATTTGCTATGTTATTGTACAAGTGTATCAGTTTACATGTAACATTCAATTGTTCAGGTATATATTTGTTATGTTGTTGTACAATTGTATCAGTTTACATGTAACATTGTATTGTTCAGGTATATATTTGTTATGTTGTTGTACAAGTGTATCAGTTTACATGTAACATTCAATTGTTCAGGTATATATTTGTTATGTTGTTGTACAAGTGTGTCAGTTTACATGTAACATTGTATTGTTCAGGTATATATTTGTTATGTTGTTGTACAAGTGTATCAGTTTACATGTAACATTCAATTGTTCAGGTATATATTTGCTATGTTGTTTTACAAGTGTATCAGTTTTCATGTAACATTCAATTGTCCAGGTTTATATTTGCTATGATGTTGTACAAGTGTATCAGTTTACATGTAACATTGTATTGTTCAGGTATATATTTGCTATGTTGTTGTACAAGTGTATCAGTTTACATGTAACATTCAATTGTCCAGGTATATATTTGCTATGTTGTTTTACAAGTGTATCAGTTTTCATGTAACATTCAATTGTCCAGGTTTATATTTGCTATGATGTTGTACAAGTGTATCAGTTTACATGTAACATTGTATTGTTCAGGTATATATTTGCTCTTAAGTTGTACAAGTGTATCAGTTTACATGTAACATTGTATTGTTCAGGTATATATTTGCTCTTAAGTTGTACAAGTGTATCAGTTTACATGTAACATTGTATTGTTCAGGTATATATTTGCTCATTAGTTGTACAAGTGTGTCAGTTTATATCTAACATTGTATTGTTCAGGTGTTTTTATTTGCTCTTTTGTTGTGCAAGTGTATCAGTTTACATGTAACATTGTATTGCTCAGGCGCATATTTGCTCTTTTGTTGTTCAAGCATCAGTTGAATAGTTTCATTCTATTCAATTTTCAACGAAATATATAGGTAATTGTCTGTTCACTGGGAAGTGTATATGCAACCTTACATATTCAGTATACATAGTAAGCAATAATCCACTTTTCAAAATATAATATTCAAATACTATTAATTTTAAGCTCTTGTTAAGAAATCTTGTTTGGATTGAGATGTGAAGTAAGTTTAGATCTTATATGAATTGTTCTCAAGTCACTTTTCTATGTAGAACTAGTAATGAGTGTTGTTTTAAGGGAAATTGGGTTAAGACTTTAATCTATTATGAGTGGTCAACATTCTATACATTGCAAAATTGTCCCATTTTATGTTGTTAAATATTATACAATCTGTTATTTTGTTTAGTTTTATAATGTCAAGTGTTGTTTTATCTAAGTTTGTGACCTACCAGCCATGTTTCGTTTCACAACTGATCCATCTATCTTTCTGAATGTTTTTGTTTAAACTGACACCCACCAGTCTTCATTGAGATGTACATCATGTCTGAAATAAAAGCAGATTTTTTGAATTATGTAAAATAAGGTAAATGCTGCAGATGATATCTATCTTTTCTTCTGCCTGTACAAATTATATGGATGAGAATGACATTATTAACTGTTTATTCCCATTTCATTCATATTAGAATACTTTAACAAAAAGTTGTTTCATTTTTACACCTAAAATAACGAATGACTGAGAAAATGACATGCATGTACTCAAAATAACATTATCTAAAGGTCCTTCTCTAATAGAAATATATATTTTCATTCAAATAGTCCTTCTATCTCTTAACACACTATTTATATAACAAAATCATATAAATATTTAATTGATCTATACAAATCATTCAATCCGTATCACAAACCTAGAACCTTTAAAATTCCGAATGAAATACTTTTTATAACATTATTTGATGCATACAAAATTAATGTTAGAAATGAATGAATGAATGCGGTTTTACGGTGTACCAACACATTATACTAGTAGGTTATTTGACAGCAACAGGAAGGAAGATTCCAGGTTCACTCTACATGTAAAAAAATATATAAAATAAATTAACATACAGATAAAAAAACCTTCAACAAAATTTAATGAATATGCAGAATGAACCTAGAACCTTGATACCTGCAGAATTTCAGCAAATTCTATCATCATACTCAAATTGTCACTTCTTACGATTTGCATGAGACACAGTGATCCTATTCTTGCCATCACTCATATGGCTCCCTGGAACCACACAGGGGTTGGTATTTTAACCGCAATAATGAACATCAAGGACTCATTTAGAGAAGGAAAAGCAACTGATTGAGACGTTATGTATAATGAACATATAAAATTGAAGTGACATAAAACAACAAAGAACATAGAAGATACACACACCAACAGAGTGCAATTAAATTATTCAAAATAGTTCAAGCTGGTTACTTAAATTCATATCTACTTTAAATTTATTTACCCACCTCATTTCTTCATGAATACTCACTGTATTCAATGTGTTGGATTGGTCTCTCTAATTCAACTTCCCTGTTCACCATCATTTAGTCATCTGTTATTAATAAAACATAAATAATGATATAATTCATCAAAAACAATTTTGGTTAGATACTTGTGTTGTTTTTTAAACTTTAAAGTAAACAGTAAATCTATTGAGCTCATAGTTTACACTGATGATTTGGGTAAACACCACTAAGTTTTGAAAAGTGAGGTTCTATTACATTTACCACAGTTCCATATTATATTCTGAAAAGGCTTATTTACAATATTTGATTAGATTATAACTATTGTAGATGTACTCTAAACAGTATATTGGGCTTTGAATAAGTAGAATAAACTTAAGGTTAAAACTGGAGAGACTAAAGGCCAGTCTCAAAGTAATAACAATCAATCACCATTACCCCGTCGAGGTACCTCAATCCATGTCAACATGGCGTTCTAAGCGAATAGTCCGTTAAAATGATTATCATCAGTTAAAACCGCTGTTAAAAACGAAGGATATAAAATATTTCTACAGGTTAATCACCATTTTTGGTAGATATGAATAAATACCCGCTTAAATTGATCCATGTTTGATAGTGTCGATCGCCGGTTTCAGAAAGTGTGGAGGTATAATAGCAGCTCATTTTTTGAACCATAGCCTCAAACGTTAGCCTCTGTTGAAATTTTAACTGGGGACCAGTTTGTAATTGTTCTGCGTGCTCTTCAATTGGAGGTACAGAAAACATACAATTTTATAGTCACGATCATTGGGTGCTTACATTTGAATTAAGGTGTAACCCCACCATTGATTTTTGTTCTTTATTCTATAGTAAATAATAAAAGTTTGAAGGCTTGTCATTCATAGAGGGTCCCAAATGAAAGAAGTGAAACCTACATTTTACTGTTTGTCAACCTCTGCACTATCAAAATATGATGAGAAAAGTAGGGGTCATGTGTCATATAAGAGATTTTTTTTCTGCTCAGTGTGTACACTGGTGACAAAGTGAAAGTAGACTTCCGAAATCATGAATTCATACCCCAATTTCCAAGCATCATTTTTTTTTTTCTAAATTCACAATTCAAACATGACAATGCTATCAAAATGTTCAAAATACATCAATAATGCCATTCAAATAAAAAAATGAGCATTAAAAATAGGAAAATGCATTTTTAAAGAAGAAGAATTGAGGATTATTTACAACCGCCATTATGCGACGGTAGAGGCTAAAGGAAGAGGCTATTTATCAAGAAGGTTCCCCTGTCACTGCGCATGATCAATATTTTTTCATATTCGCAATATCTCTCCTGCGAATAAGAAAAACCCAAACCTCCATTTCTGGAGAGTATTGAACCTTCTTGACGTTTATCTGTTTATATTACATTTTTCTGCATTGTGAAGGAAAAATGATATTCTCTTGACGAATATACATTATATTTTTCTACATTGTGAAGGAGAAATAACATTTAGACATTGATTGGTAGGTGTTTTTCGATCAGAGTTCTGTAAATATCATAATAATGTGACTTTAAAATTTGGTTTTACCAGTGGGAGTTTGTTATTTTTAGTTTTTTATGAGTATAACAATGTAATCGATAACTTATATACCTTCATTACAAAAATTGTTACCCCTCCCCCCTTCCCTTACACACATACAAACATGTATATGGAACTGCCATTATAAGAGTTTAAAAGCAAAAACATCAAAATAATACACCGCATTAAAATGCACCCCACCCACAAACAGATCTTTAACAGTATACTGCAGTCTCAACAAACGTTTACTCTTCGAGAAAAAATGACAGTGATTGTTTGTATTTATATTTATTAAAGAGTGGTTTAAAACATTAAATATTGTTCTGTAACTTCTGTGTATCAATATTAAGTGTGTTTTTTATTGTAGAAATTGTAAATACAGAAAAGAGGTAATACTTTCTTAGCTTTACACAGGAAGTCTATCAGGGAGAAAGTCTTTGTAGTACAAGAAAGTACAAACTCCTCCAAGGAGTGAGATGTCAGTTCAAGTCTGACCTTGGACAAATTGATAGACTTCCATTACTTTTTCATAATGATATATAATAAAGGCTTTCAATTGTGCAATGATGTGGACTTTGGTTAAAATATTTGGTATGAAATATGGCTTATTTATACAAATAAGACAATCATTAAGCAAAGTTTAACTTATAAACTTTTTAAACCCTATTTAGTTTCCATTCAGTAAGGCAAATTGAAATGAAAATAAAGAATATTGAAATACTTGCATACAATCATTCAGTCTGTATGTCAACTATATATATAGTGTGTTATTGTCAGTCACTTCACTTCAATTATTAATTATTGTATTCTATTTTTTTTAATAATGTAAAACTTAAACCCAAAATAATACTTGTGTGTATGGCATGCTATAAGTACAAGCATTTAGTTATTTAAGATTTGGAGATACTAATTAGTTTGAACTTTTGATATATGACACTGTCAAAGGTTCACGTACAGCAGGCCAAAAAATATAATTAGTAACATATTTTATGGTCATTTAGCGAAGAGAGTGGACATCTGATATATAGAAAATCGTGCATTATGTGTTAATGATGTGCAATGTTGAAACAATAGAAACTGCATTTCATTTCTTTATGAAAATCAATTGAATTTGGGTAGTGCTTAAAGTACCAGTTTGCATTTCATTGGCACCATGATGTTGCTTTGCTTTTAGCTTGTAGGACATTACATTTCATGGGATGCTTACTGTAGCCTAGGTAGCCATAAAGATGTGCACAACTGTGCTTATTCAACAGGGCTTGGAACAAAGTCACTATTCAAACAATGACATTAAATTGGTAGCTAGATACTTTAATATAAAAAACCATCATAGTTATTCTTTCATCTTAAATAATATGAAAATATATTGTAAATTATACAATTTTGAGTTTTCATTGAAAGATAAAAAACATTCTCTAGTCTAGTTCGGACTTCAGATATTAATCTAGCCTGTTTTTCATCACTGGATCAAACTCAAAATTATGCTACCATTCCTGAAATAAACACAAACTTATTTACTAATATAAGCATTTTTCACTATCCTCATTTCATAAATTCAAATCTGATTTACAATACGTAGTATGAAGCCTCCAACAGATATCCTTAGTTGGGATTGAACCAACATCTTCCATCTTAAAGACAGATGTACTTCATTGTACTATAAGGATGCATTTTGAAGCTGCATTAAACTTACACTGTACATTAATTATGATAGTTCAAATTCCTATTTATTTTTAAGTCTTACAGTAATTCAAGCTTTAAAAATGTTTGCTTTTAATTATCAATTTTGTAAAAATTAAATCGTCGCCATTAAGCAAACTTGAATAAACCGACAATTGGAAAACTTTTTTTCAATAATTTTACACTCTTTTTACAGCGACACACATACACACACAGGTATGAAGAGGTACATAGGTAAGAGAAGTAAACTTACTTTGACACACATACACTCCTTGTACATAAGTATGAGGAGAGAGAATCTTACCCCAACACACATACACTCCTCATACATAGGTATGAGGAGAGGGAGACTTACTTTGACACACATACACTCATCATATATTGGTATGAGGAGAGGGAAACTTACCTTAACACACATATATTCCTTGTACATAGGTATGAGGAGAGAGAAACTTACCTTGACACACATACACTCCTCATACATGGGTTTGAGTAGAGAGAATCTTACCTTGACACACATACACTTCTCATACATTGGTATGAGGAGAGAGAATCTTACCCTGTCACACATACACTCTTATACATTGGTACAAGGAGAGGGAATCTTACCCCGACACACATAAACTCCTTTTTTCTTCTGTGTTGCCTTGAAACTGAGTCATTTTCTATTTTCTTGTTTGATGAGATTTTTTACTTAGGCGTAAGTTTTTCTATTGTGATTATTGTGCCATGAGTAGAATCTATACATATAACATCAGGGGCATAATGTTTAAATTCTATAGCCTGTTCTTTGGTCATCAGAACCAACATGAAATCTTCTTTCCTAAGTTGGATAGGATTAGATTGTGTGTGTTGCTGCTTATATAACAGCACAGGATTATTGAGGAGTGACTGCAGACTTTGAACTCTTAAATGCACGATGTTGACTACTAATATTTTGTACCATGGATAAACGTGACCTAATCTGATTCCTTACAGATTCTGGGATAGGAAGGAAACAAGTTTGATTTAAACCAGTTGTATGAAAATAAGTCTGTATGTACTTCACAGAAACAACCCCAGAACTTTGCACTATTACATTCATTCTTGATGGGCAGATCTTACCTATTTTTGCTGAGCCTTTACATGCACGTTGCCATTTCAGTTCCATGAATAGTCTTAGGTGTTCAGCCATTTTATCTACTGTCCTAAACTTTTCAGAACAAGATGGTACACTGCAAGGAATTGAAGTCAATGGTTTTTCCTTTTTGTCTAATGGACTAGAACGGCATTTACAACTATGTCTTTTCAAACTTTTCTTTGAAGAGAAATACATATATTGCAATGACTACAAACAGTTCCAACAAGACAAGAGTCTTTACCTTTACATACACAGGTGTCAGGTGAGTGAAACTTAACTTGACAAACATACACTCTTCATAAACAGTTACCAGGTGAGTAAAACTTACCTTGACACACATACACAGGTGTCAGGTGAGTGAAACTTACCTTGGTACACATACACTCTTCATACACAGGTGTCAGGTGAGTGAAACTTACCTTGGTACACATACACTCTTCATACACAGGTGTCAGGTGAGTGAAACTTACCTTGACACACATACACTCTTCATACACAGGTGTCAGGTTAGTAAAACTTACCTTGACACACATACTCTTCATACACAGGTGTCAGGTTAGTAAAGCTTACCTTGACACACATACACTCTTCATACACAGATGTCATGTTAGTAAAGCTTACCTTGACACACATACACTCTTCATACACAGGTGTCAGGTTAGTAAAGCTTACCTTGACACACATACACAGTTGACAGGTGAGTGAAACTTACCTTGGCACACATACACTCTTCATACACAGGTGTCAGGTTAGTAAAACTTACCTTGACACACATATACTCTTCATACACAGGTTAGTAAAACTTACCTTGACACACACACTCTTCATACACAGATGTCAGGTTAGTAAAACTTACCTTGACACACATACACTCTTCATACACAGGTGTCAGGTGAGTGAAACTTACCTTGACACACATACACTCTTCATAAACAGGTACCAGGTGAGAGAAACTTACCTTGGTACACATACACTCTTCATAAACAGGTACCAGGTGAGTGAAACTTACTGTGACACACATACACAGGTGTCAGGTGAGTGAAACTTACCTTGACACATATACACTCTTCATACACGGGTACCAGGTGAGTGAAACTTACCTTGACACATATACACTCTTCATACACAGGTACCAAGTGAGTGAAACTTACCTTGACACACATACATTCTTCATAAACAGGTACCAGGTGAGTGAAACTTACTGTGACACACATACACAGGTGAGTGAAACTTACCTTGACACATTTACACTCTTCATAAAAAGGTACCAGGTGAGTGAAACTTACCTTGGCACACATACACTCTTCATAAACAGGTACCAGGTGAGTGAATCTTACTGTGACACACATACACAGGTGTCAGGTGAGTGAAACTTACCTTGACACATACACACTCTTCATACACGGGTACCAGGTGAGTGAAACTTACCTTGACACATATACACTCTTCATAAACAGGTGCCAGGTGAGTACAACTTACCTTGACACACATACACTCTTCATATACAGGTGTCAGTTGAGTTTAACTTACCATGGCACACAAACATCAACTTAATTTACTAAATATATATTTAAATTATACCTTGATAATATCTTCATGTGCCTTATTAGGACTAAATTCAACTAGTTGCTGAGTTGGTGCTACCTGAAATCACAAGTAAAAACTTAGGTGCAAATAAGATAACCCACTAATATTTTTGTAAATTTTGGTGTTGTTAAACAGACATTTGATCATTGATTTTCAATTAAAACCTTTACATCAATCATTACTGACTGCAAGTCTAGTAACACATGCTTTATCAATGAGGTGAATATTTGTATCAAGCTATATCAAATTTGTTTCAGGGATTTAGATCATTTGGAGCAGTCAGCAGACACTGTGCTAATTTGAACTTTAAACTGTATGACCTAGACTTGATCTAATACTTGAAAGGACACACAGTTTTGTATGATGCTATTCTTATATCAATGCAACAGAAGATAAAAACAGAGAAAAAAAGATTATAAGAAATATATTGTTTTAATTATACCTGGATGACTTCAGACAGTGCCTGATCAGGGCTAACTACCAGTACATAGTCAGTTGGCACTACCTGTAATATATGCAAATATTTGCTTCTTTAAACCTACATAAGGGTTTCTCCATGACCTTGTGGTCTAAGGCGCTGTCTCAAGATCATTGACCTCTCACAGCTAAGGTCATAGGTTTGAGATCCACTTGCTCCAAAAACTTCAATAGAGGAAGTTTGCCAGCTACTTGTGCAAGGACAGTGCTTCTACTCGGATTCATTATGAGGTCTTCTACCACCAATAAAACTGGATAAGCCATATATAGCCTGAAATGTGTTAAAATAGCTTTAGTGCTATTGCCTTTGCATTATTTATGTTACATAAATGCTTCAGGAACTTTTAACCTATGGTTGATTTTCATTCTATAAATAATCTATAACGATTAAATGACAAAACAAGACTATGAATCAATTTTTTAAACTGAGTCTGATTATTTGTCATAATGCATCACCATGGACTGTTGTCATATTTATCTTGATCTTGGACTCATTATCCAAAAGGCTACAGAGGTAATTGTCAGTATATTTATGTATAAAAGTTGCAAGTGCATCTAAATTGTTTTGAGGCGTTTCAATAAAGAACAGTTAATCAACATATTTTTTTCTCTATTGGTACTTGTATTGATTTATTTACTAAAAATAACTGTGAATGTATGAAATGAGATTATTAAAATACAACTTTTTTATTTTTCCTGGGTGATCCCATCTGGTGTAAGACCAGGACTGACAGCAACATGCTGATTTGGCACTACCTACAATTAACATAATTTAATGTTAGCTGAGTTGTATAGATTTATTACATTGTTGAAATTGTAAAAAATATTTATACATTAGTTACATTTTAATAAAAATTAGTCCAATCAATCAGACATTTGAAATGCTATTGCAGCCTCATCAAAATTGGATAGAATATATATATATTTACACAATGTCATTCACAAACAAATTCAGTGAATCCTGGGCAATTAAATAGAACTGATGATGCAGCTCTGTAAACAATGACAAAAAGTGTTACTGTTTCCTTTAAAGAAAAACATATTGTAAAATGTGGGAAGATATATGTAATTGTATTGTTTAAATGCAATTATATATTACGGTTATTACCTGTGCAATTCCTGGAAAAGGATCTACAGCTAACTGTGTTGGCGCTACCTACAATCACAGCAAGTGAATATTTCATGACCATACTAATACAAATATATTATCTACTTATTTGTGTGCTAACATATGAAAGTTTTGTATAATATGTATTTATTTTTTTTAAATCCAAAGCAATATTTAATTGTGTTATTAATGTTTGTTTGAATATTTAGCATCATTATTATGCCACTGATGGCTAACACACGATCAGTTAAGCTAACAACTGTTTCCTTGGTTCCTGGAAAGTAAACCAGTACTCAAGCACGCCCCATCTCTGCAAACAACTGGCAACTTTCCTACTTCAGCATCAGTAACAAATGACAATATATATAAATCATCACCGAGACGGTGACTGTGTGGTGATTTGAACTATGACAATGTAAAATGATATGATTTTAAAATATACAATTTAATGTATTTAAGTGTATTCATTTTATTATTAATGGATATTCTTTATCTTACAATGGTTACCCTAAATAATAACACATTATTTCTTTTAAACAATTGTAAAGTATTTTCAATGACAATCCTGTCATTCTTTTTAAACTCTATTTATAACAATTTATTATAACAGTTAAACTTACATTATAGTTGTGCTCATCAGCAAAAAATAAACACAATGACAGGAGCTGAAAACATAAATTACAATGGATACAATTAAACCATTTTCAAAGATTGGTAGAATGTGGGGCGGAAGTCAAATGGATAGTGTTGGCTGCTCATGCCTGAGGTTGCGGGTTCAATCCCCAGTTGACCAGATGCCCCATATAAAACAACACTCAGTAGTTGGTGCTACCCAGGAAACGGACTTGGAGAGTGGTTGATATGAGCTCTGAGCTTTCATTGCAATCAAGCTAAAATAAATTAGTATGAACTAAATTATTATTAAATTTAGTTACATACATAAATTTATAGTCAGTTACTCACCAGCTCAATTGGCTATATAATGATTCAAACTCTTGACCCCTTGATTGAAAGTCTGACACATTACCCACTTAGTGCGACATATTGCAATTTATTAGAATCCTTGTAAATTTTTTATTTTGCTTCTCTAGAGACAAGTCGGATACCAAAATAATTAAAAAGCTGTGCATAAACACCATATTTATGAGCTTAGTTACCAACCAAGATATTAAACCAGGTCCTGCTGTGGTTGGATGTACACACACCTATAGTATAAAATTCTTTATTAAATTACCAACCAAGACCATACATTGATTTATTGACATGCAATTTAAAACTAAGGTTATCATATGTAACACTTGGGGGTGTGTGTGTGTGTGGGGGGGGGGGGGGGGGTGTAGTAGTAGTAGAGCACTGAATCCATGTTCGATGGGGGGGTGGGGGGGGGGGGCTGGAGTTCGTGGTGTCCTTGGTGGTGGTGGTGGTGTCCTTGAGTAAGACGGTTTTTTTCCACATATGCTAAGTACTGGTTCTACCAAGGCAGTCTCCGAGCGTAATTTGTCTTAGTTGTAAACTGGTACCAAATTAAGTTTCACAATAGTAGTAAAATTAATAAGTTTAAACTTAACTCTCGTTTACATGTACGTGTTCGACTTAAACAAAACATAAACTAAGAGTATCACACGTATCGGGGTTTACATCCAACCACTAATTCCGTATAAAAGACATTATTATTACCGAAAGCATTACCGCTAAAATCCAAGATTGACAGTAAACATGAAATGTTAATGCTTTCGGTAATAATAATGTCTTTTACATGGAATTAGTGGTTGGATGTAAACGCAGGTACATGTGATAATCTTAGTTTATGTTTTGTTTAAGTCAATCATGTACATGTAAACTAGAGTTTAGTTCAAACTTATTAATTTTACTAGGCTACAATTGTGAAACTTGGTACAGTACCAGTTTACAACTTTGACAAATCACGCTCTTCCTTGGTAGAACCAGTACTAAGCATATGCGGGAAAAGCGTCTTACTCAAGGACACCACACATAGTCGTGGCGGAGGATCAAACTCCAGCACCCCCCCCCCCCCCCACACCCTTATCGAACATAGATTCAGTGCTCTCATACTACTAACCCACACACACAACAAACACACCAAGTGTTTAGTATACTAATTGACTATAATAGCCTTAGTTTTAAATTGCATGTCAATAAATCAATGTAAGGTCTGGTTGATAATTTAATAAAGAATATTATACTAAGGGTGTGTGTACATCCGTCCACTGCAGGGTTAATATCTTGGTTGGTAACTAAGCTCATAAATAAGGTGTTTATGCACAGCTTTTTAATTATTTTTAAATCCGATTTGTTGTCTCCAAAGAAGCAAAATAAAAAATCTTTACAAGGCTTTCAAGAAATTGCAATATGTCGCACTAAGTGGGTAATGTGTCACACTTTCAGTCAAGGGGTAAAGAGTTTGAATCATTATATAGCCAACTGTGCTGGTGAGTAACTGTTTTATGAGAGGCATCTGATCAAGCTTGGGATTAAACCCGCAACCTCAGGCATGAGAAGCCAACACTCTATCCATTTGACTCCCCCACCCCACATTCTACCAATCTTTGAAAATGGTTTAATTGTATCCATTGTAATTTATGTTTTCAGATCTTGTCATTGTGTTGTTGTTTTTTTCTGATGAGCACAACTATAATGGTAGTTTAATTGTTAAAATAAATTCATATAAATAGAGTTTAAAAAGAATGACAGGAGAGTCACTGAGAATACTTTACAATTGTTTAAAAGAAATAATGTGTTATTATTTAGGGTAACCATTGTAAGATAAAGAATATCCATTAAAAATGAAATGAATACACTTAAATACATTAAATGATATGTATATCATTTTAGATTCCATCAATAGCTGTGCCCGGTTAGCTCAGTCAGTAGCATGTCTGACTATCATTTCATTGTCATAGTTCAAATCACCACACAGTCACCGTCTCAGTGATGATTGATATATATTGTCATTTGTTACTGACGCTGAAGTAGGAAAGTTGTCAGTTGCTTGCAGAGATGGGGTGTGTCAAGCACTGGTACTGGTTAACCTTCCAGGAATCAAGTTGTTAGCTTAACTGATCGTCTGTTAGCCATCAGTGGCATAATAATGATGCTAAATATTCAAACAAACATTAATAACACAATTAAATATTGCTTTGGACAAAAAAAATAAAGACATTACAATATCATAAAAAACTTTAATATGTTAGCACACAAATAAGTTGATATCATGAAATATTCACTTGCCGTGATTGTAGGTAGTGCCAACACAGTTTGCTGTAGATCCTTTTCCAGGAATTGCACCTGTAGGTAATATAGAGTTGCATTTAAACAATACAATTACATATATCTTCCCACATTTTACAATATGTTTTTCTTTAAAGGAACACTTTTTGTCGTTGTTTACAGAGCTGTGTCATCAGTTCTATTCAATTGCCCAGGATTCACTGAATTTGTCAGTGAATGACATTGTGTAATTATATTATTATAATCTATCCAATTTTGATGAGGCTGCAATAGCATTTCAAATGTCTGATTGATTGGACTAATTTTATTAAAATGTAACTAATGTATAAATATTTTTTACAATTTCAATAATGTAATAGATCTATACAACTTAGCTAACATTAAATTTTGTCGATTGTAGGTAGTGCCAAATCAGCATGTTGCTGTCAGTCCTGGTCTTACACCAGATAGGATCACCCAGGTAAAATAAAGTTGTATTTTAATAATCTCATTTCATACATTCACAGTTATTTTTAGTAAATAAAACAATACAAGTACCAATGGAGAAAAAAATATGTTGAATAAGGGCCCTTCTCAGCTATTTGGAAATAGTAATGGCCGTCACTTTTTAAAATGTATTTTCTATTAGAAATAAGATAAATAAAAAACTATGTTTTAAATTTGTTGTTTGATAATTCCTCAGATAGAAAAAAACAATATCTTGACTCAATTCTCAGAAAATTGATCAAATTTGTATTTGAAACTTGAAATGTCAAGGAATATCCGTCATCCATTTTGGCTGGGAAATGAGGGGACTTCAATCATGGCCAAATTTCCCCCGTTTAATCTATATTACAACAGTAAGTCATTTGCTAACATTTAAATGAAATAATACTTGTAACTATTCACCATAACTATTAAATGAATATGTTACAAGTGATAATAAGAAACTTGTTAGAAATTGATGCATACGCCTATTACGGCATCGGTCAAAACAAGAAGAGTTGTCGGCATTAAAAAAAATATATTAATCATGTTGTGATGATCAAAGAACATCCACATGTTTGGAAAACATATTTCCATCGTAGGTTTTAAAATAACACACTTTGTATATAACAATGACAAAGCTGTAAAATTCAAATTTTATTCGGAAATCGAAATGTCCGTCAATTCCGTAATTGGCGTATGCCGGGTCACGAATCCACTAGAACGATCTGGGGGACTTTTTTATCGGTAGTTAAAATTTGCCTGAGACCGTTTTATGTGTACTACGTCATCGATACCAGTGCAGATTTTACATAAAACAAAAATATGGAGGTAAGTTTGTTGTCTGTCAACTGCTCAGCCAAGTAATGGGCGTCACAGAAAAATTGAATCATTGTTTCACCATCCCAACACAATACTTGTGTATAATTCGAAGTAACGATAGCAGTATAAATGGATTAGAGAGATGACACACGGACACACGAGAGTATTCTCCTTACTTTCAGGTGTATTTTAGAAAAGTCGAGATTGGCAATTACAGTTTGACAGAACTTGTTTGTACGGACATTTTTATTGACAGACATTTATCTGAGAAGTAATTGCCGTTCATGCTTTATTCATATTTATTTCATTTTTGATGCTGACTCGATTGAATAAGACTTTTAATGATAATGACTTGGCTGTAGCTGTTGGCCTCTTACATTTAAAATGTGTGCAGAACATCTAAGAGAAAATATTTTGATTTTTTATTCGGAAATTATGCTTTGACGGTGTATGCGTGATAGACTAAATCTGTTAGTATTTTGTCAAGAATAATGTCCGTCATAAAAAATATGTCAATCATAATTTCCATCACATGCATGAGGCGTTTTATTTGTATTTTTCAGTTAAAATTTTAAGTAGCCTTTAAAGACATTAAGAAAATATAAACATTATTCATAATTTTTGGAGCAAGAGACTAACTTCCAACTGTCGAAACTTTACTATCAAATAGTAGTTTGGCAGTTATTTTGACCAGACTGTATTGTCAAAAGTAATTTCCAAATACAGAAATGTAATTTGTGATTTTAATTTTAAAGCAAGCATCAGTGTCATCTTTCAAGTTATTGTTTTTTCTTGAAATATTAATTGTTAATAGAGTTTTACAATTTAAAATTGGCTTAGCATAAATAATAACAATGTTTGTACTGTTTTCGAGATGGAAATTATGTTTGACATGGTTTAAAAATAGTTCATTATGTCCAACACATCCAATACTGTTACAGAATAATTTAAATATAAACAAAAGAGTTTTGTCAAAAATGTTAAACCCTATACTGCTTACACATATCTCCCTACCCCAAACATGTGGAGAATGCTGCCACCCCCACCCCCGGTGCAGAAGGCTTTTGAAATAGGTGAAGGACCAGTTTTAATCATAGTAATAAGAAATTATCACATGCCCTAAACTGTTTTTTGTTCTATGACAATAAGTATGAAAAACATATGAAAATTGCATGTAATTTCTATGTTGGACTTTGAAGTACCATTTTAAATGCCAGTTATTTGGTAAAAGGTACAACAAAAGCTAAATGGTACATTTATTTTGCAGAATATCCATGGTCTCTGTGCACGTAGAGCAAAGGAACCAAAACATATTAGCAGTTATAGTAATAACTTGACATAAACTCCTGCTGAAAGACCAAAAATCTAAAATAATTAAATCAATTAATTTAGTGGACTACTAAATAAATATATGAGTGGTCTTGCGAGAAAAAAGGACGCGGTCAGACATTTATGACTTGCATACAACCAGATTAACCTTAACTTTCGTACAGTGTAGTCAATATTGTTTACTATTTCATCAGTGAATGATTTTATTAATTAAAGTTTTAAATCATTATTTGTAAACAGCATAGAGTATCAGGCTATGCAGAAACCTAGTCTGATCTGGGTCAACATTGGTCACAAAAGTCTAAATTTTTCTCAAGATAAAGATCTATACTATTAAACATATAGTTCTTTATAAAATGAAATTATAGCTTTTGCTTAGAGACTTTTTAGTTGTTTTATAAGAATCAAGCTTTCACATACACATATTAACAACTTACACATATAATTTCTGATATATAACAATAGAGGTATGTCTTATATTTAAAACATGCATTTGATGTCATCAGGTATCCCGAACAAAGGAAGAATGATCCTGTTTTCAAAGAAAAAGAAAGGCTGAAAAAGAAGATTGCTTGGTGCCAAAGAACGGAAAAGCAGAATTCGTTAACTTTGCGTCTGTTCATCACACCAAACTCTCAACTAACCTGTCTAGTCTCACAGAGATTGACCCACTCTTGACTGACCTGTCTAATGGACCAGCGAATGATCTGGATGAACATGTCTCCAGCTGTGACTGATGACCCACCCACTACTGTACTATCACAGTTACCTGATCATCAAGCTGACCTGAGGTCAGTATCTATACACCAATGTATTTCATCAAAGCAGGCTTTCAATAGAACTTACTTACTGGTTCATTTAAGTAGTACTACTGCAGTCAACCATGTAAAAAATCCATGTTGCTAGGTTGTTTAGTGTCTGAATGTATTGAAATGATACTGATCATGATGGTAAATAAAACAAAATTTCTTTGCAAAAACATTAATAAGTTCTGTACTGATACTCTATTGTAAAAAGAGTTAAATTTTCTTGTAAATAATGTATAAATTTATAATTTCTAAACAATTTGTTATATATTTTTCAAGTTGTCTCACCACCTAATGGTGAACTGGCTGACACCCATTGGATATGGGTCCAGTTTTACAGTCGAGGGCAGGCTGGATGTTGAACCAAAAACTTCTTTTTGTCTCCCATTTTGATATTGTGCACCGTCTTGATTAACCAGCCTTGTTACAGATTGGCTCAAGATCTTATTATCATTTTCTTTTTGTAGTGTCCATAATTATTTAAAGACACATTAAACTTCCTAAACAGTTGTTTTTAGTTTTAATGCAAGTCAGTTTTAATCTTCACAATAATAGTATACATGTTTATTTGATTACTGAGATACTTTGCAAATGGAAAAATAAATATAAAGCATATTATTAGCTAGTACATAATTATGAACGGGTTTTGTTTACAAATTAATGTTCGTCTCTTTTGGATAAATACATTCAACAGAAAACGAGGAGTTACTAATTTTGGAACGCGTTGGTTGGTAATATATGATCACTTCATTTCAGAGAGAAACATGGTATGGTGAACTGTAGGGGATGCAGTTAAAAATTCAAATAACCGTCTGCAGTTTGAAAGTTTTTAAGATCATCCCCTTTGTTCCCCTTGGTGTATTAATGAACTGGAATCCACAAGCTAATTTATTGCATGTTAGCAACGAATCAACCATATAGAATTAAAAATAAATTTACGTTTTTAATAACTGAACTTAACAAACACAATATTGACTATGATAAAGTGATTTGTGACGTAGTGTAGCGTGTGATAGTATCATGCGTATATTCAAGGGAGGATCCTAAGCACGAGTTGCCAGACCAAAATACATAATTTTAGTGAAGCCATAACTCCAAACTTGTTAATGTACCCTTTATATAACGATCTTAATGGTATTAATCTGCACACTACCACTGCAGTATTCATTTGTATTCTTCGAACACTAGGGGAGGCACAGTCGGAAAGCAACCGAGTCATTACGGTATAACAAAAGTTTAAGGAGGCTTTAATATATAGTATACTTAACTAAATTCTTGATTTAAAACTGTGTGCTTATTTGAACATTCACTGTCACTTATAAATGTGTTTTGGGTAAAAGTTCCTTGCATAGTATGATACTGAATTTTGTATGATCTGCTTTTAAAATATTCAAATGTTTATGACAAACGAATGTTAAAAACAAAAAATAATAATAATAGTAAGTTTCACTCACCTGACACCTGTGTATGTGTGTCACAGTAAGTTTCACTCACCTGGTACCTGTTAATGAAGAGTGTATGTGTGTCAAGGTAAGTTTCACTCACCTGACACCTGTGTATGTGTGTCACAGTAAGTTTCACTCACCTGGTACCTGTTTATGAAGAGTGTATGTGTGTCAAGGTAAGTTTCACTCACGGTCTCACTGAACAATTACCTCCCTTGCATGACGGTAGCAAGATTATTACGCCCAAGAAATTAGAGCTGTGTAAAGCGGTTGGGTAATTTTTTTTTAATGAATTATAGTGTGTACAGGTAATCAGGTATACATGTATTATAGTGTGTACAGGTATATCCAGCATACATACATTCGTTTTTTTTCTGTATGTAAATTGAAAACAGTTCATTTCAAATACAGTTTTCGGTTAAATATATAAAAGTATTTTCCTCTCCATTTTTTGTGCACTTTAACGAGTAGGATTGATTGATTGAATATTTTGCATCATTTTTATGCCATCGAGGGCTAACAGATGATCAGTTAACCTAAAAACTGTTTCCTGGGATCCTGAAAGGTTAACCAGTCCTCGAGTACACCAATCTTCGCAAGTAACTGTTAACTTTCCCACTTGAATCAACGGTGATAGATGAATGATAATGAGACACAATGTCGTATATCAATCATCATGGAGACTGTTGCCGGTTGGGGATTCGAACTCAAGACCCCTGGCTTGATAGTCAGACGTGTAACCAACTGAGCTAAACGGGCCCAGCTTATGAGTAGGAAGACATCTGAGAAGTATTTATAGGAAAAGTTTTAGCAAATTTCATGAGCTAAAATCTCCTGTTGCATAAGTGTATCAGTGTATATGCAACCATGTCTTGTTCAGCTGTATATTTGCTATGTTGTTGTACAAGTGTATTAGTGTAAGTGCAACCATGTCTTGTTCAGGTGTATATTTGCTATGTTGTTGTACAAGTGACTTCAAGTGTATCAGTTAACATGTAACATTCGATTGTTCAGGTATATATTTGCTATGTTGTTTTACAAGTGTATCAGTTTTCATGTAACATTCAATTGTCCAGGTTTATATTTGCTATGATGTTGTACAAGTGTATCAGTTTACATGAAACATTGTATTGTTCAGGTATATATTTGCTATGTTGTTGTACAAGTGTATCAGTTTACATGTAACATTCAATTGTTCAGGTATATATTTGCTATGATGTTTTACAAGTGTATCAGTTTACATGAAACATTGTATTGTTCATGTATATATTTGCTATGTTGTTGTACAAGTGTATCAGTTTACATGTAACATTCAATTGTTCAGGTATATATTTGCTATGTTGTTGTACAAGTGTATCAGTTTACATGTAACATTCAATTGTTCAGGTATATATTTGCTATGTTGTTGTACAAGTGTATCAGTTTACATGTAACATTGTATTGTTCAGGTATATATTTGCTATGTTATTGTACAAGTGTATCAGTTTACATGTAACATTCAATTGTTCAGGTATATATTTGCTATGTTGTTGTACAAGTGTATCAGTTTACATGTAACATTCAATTGTTCAGGTATATATTTGCTATGTTGTTGTACAAGTGTATCAGTTTACATGTAACATTCAATTGTTCAGGTATATATTTGCTATGATGTTGTACAAGTGTATCAGTTTACATGTAACATTCAATTGTTCAGGTATATATTTGCTATGATGTTTTACAAGTGTATCAGTTTACATGAAACATTGTATTGTTCATGTATATATTTGCTATGTTGTTGTACAAGTGTATCAGTTTACATGTAACATTCAATTGTTCAGGTATATATTTGCTATGTTGTTGTACAAGTGTATCAGTTTACATGTAACATTCAATTGTTCAGGTATATATTTGCTATGTTGTTGTACAAGTGTATCAGTTTACATGTAACATTGTATTGTTCAGGTATATATTTGCTATGTTATTGTACAAGTGTATCAGTTTACATGTAACATTCAATTGTTCAGGTATATATTTGCTATGTTGTTGTACAAGTGTATCAGTTTACATGTAACATTCAATTGTTCAGGTATATATTTGCTATGTTGTTGTACAAGTGTATCAGTTTACATGTAACATTGTATTGTTCAGGTATATATTTGCTATGTTATTGTACAAGTGTATCAGTTTACATGTAACATTCAATTGTTCAGGTATATATTTGCTATGTTATTGTACAAGTGTATCAGTTTACATGTAACATTGTATTGTTCAGGTATATATTTGTTATGTTGTTGTACAAGTGTATCAGTTTACATGTAACATTGTATTGTTCAGGTATATATTTGTTATGTTGTTGTACAAGTGTATCAGTTTACATGTAACATTGTATTGTTCAGGTATATATTTGCTCTTAAGTTGTACAAGTGTATCAGTTTACATGTAACATTGTATTGTTCAGGTATATATTTGCTCATTAGTTGTACAAGTGTGTCAGTTTATATCTAACATTGTATTGTTCAGGTGTTTTTATTTGCTCTTTTGTTGTGCAAGTGTATCAGTTTACATGTAACATTGTATTGCTCAGGCGCATATTTGCTCTTTTGTTGTTCAAGCATCAGTTGAATAGTTTCATTCTATTCAATTTTCAACGAAATATATAGGTAATTGTCTGTTCACTGGGAAGTGTATATGCAACCTTACATATTCAGTATACATAGTAAGCAATAATCCACTTTTCAAAATATAATATTCAAATACTATTAATTTTAAGCTCTTGTTAAGAAATCTTGTTTGGATTGAGATGTGAAGTAAGTTTAGATCTTATATGAATTGTTCTCAAGTCACTTTTCTATGTAGAACTAGTAATGAGTGTTGTTTTAAGGGAAATTGGGTTAAGACTTTAATCTATTATGAGTGGTCAACATTCTATACATTGCAAAATTGTCCCATTTTATGTTGTTAAATATTATACAATCTGTTATTTTGTTTAGTTTTATAATGTCAAGTGTTGTTTTATCTAAGTTTGTGACCTACCAGCCATGTTTCGTTTCACAACTGATCCATCTATCTTTCTGAATGTTTTTGTTTAAACTGACACCCACCAGTCTTCATTGAGATGTACATCATGTCTGAAATAAAAGCAGATTTTTTGAATTATGTAAAATAAGGTAAATGCTGCAGATGATATCTATCTTTTCTTCTGCCTGTACAAATTATATGGATGAGAATGACATTATTAACTGTTTATTCCCATTTCATTCATATTAGAATACTTTAACAAAAAGTTGTTTCATTTTTACACCTAAAATAACGAATGACTGAGAAAATGACATGCATGTACTCAAAATAACATTATCTAAAGGTCCTTCTCTAATAGAAATATATATTTTCATTCAAATAGTCCTTCTATCTCTTAACACACTATTTATATAACAAAATCATATAAATATTTAATTGATCTATACAAATCATTCAATCCGTATCACAAACCTAGAACCTTTAAAATTCCGAATGAAATACTTTTTATAACATTATTTGATGCATACAAAATTAATGTTAGAAATGAATGAATGAATGCGGTTTTACGGTGTACCAACACATTATACTAGTAGGTTATTTGACAGCAACAGGAAGGAAGATTCCAGGTTCACTCTACATGTAAAAAAATATATAAAATAAATTAACATACAGATAAAAAAACCTTCAACAAAATTTAATGAATATGCAGAATGAACCTAGAACCTTGATACCTGCAGAATTTCAGCAAATTCTATCATCATACTCAAATTGTCACTTCTTACGATTTGCATGAGACACAGTGATCCTATTCTTGCCATCACTCATATGGCTCCCTGGAACCACACAGGGGTTGGTATTTTAACCGCAATAATGAACATCAAGGACTCATTTAGAGAAGGAAAAGCAACTGATTGAGACGTTATGTATAATGAACATATAAAATTGAAGTGACATAAAACAACAAAGAACATAGAAGATACACACACCAACAGAGTGCAATTAAATTATTCAAAATAGTTCAAGCTGGTTACTTAAATTCATATCTACTTTAAATTTATTTACCCACCTCATTTCTTCATGAATACTCACTGTATTCAATGTGTTGGATTGGTCTCTCTAATTCAACTTCCCTGTTCACCATCATTTAGTCATCTGTTATTAATAAAACATAAATAATGATATAATTCATCAAAAACAATTTTGGTTAGATACTTGTGTTGTTTTTTAAACTTTAAAGTAAACAGTAAATCTATTGAGCTCATAGTTTACACTGATGATTTGGGTAAACACCACTAAGTTTTGAAAAGTGAGGTTCTATTACATTTACCACAGTTCCATATTATATTCTGAAAAGGCTTATTTACAATATTTGATTAGATTATAACTATTGTAGATGTACTCTAAACAGTATATTGGGCTTTGAATAAGTAGAATAAACTTAAGGTTAAAACTGGAGAGACTAAAGGCCAGTCTCAAAGTAATAACAATCAATCACCATTACCCCGTCGAGGTACCTCAATCCATGTCAACATGGCGTTCTAAGCGAATAGTCCGTTAAAATGATTATCATCAGTTAAAACCGCTGTTAAAAACGAAGGATATAAAATATTTCTACAGGTTAATCACCATTTTTGGTAGATATGAATAAATACCCGCTTAAATTGATCCATGTTTGATAGTGTCGATCGCCGGTTTCAGAAAGTGTGGAGGTATAATAGCAGCTCATTTTTTGAACCATAGCCTCAAACGTTAGCCTCTGTTGAAATTTTAACTGGGGACCAGTTTGTAATTGTTCTGCGTGCTCTTCAATTGGAGGTACAGAAAACATACAATTTTATAGTCACGATCATTGGGTGCTTACATTTGAATTAAGGTGTAACCCCACCATTGATTTTTGTTCTTTATTCTATAGTAAATAATAAAAGTTTGAAGGCTTGTCATTCATAGAGGGTCCCAAATGAAAGAAGTGAAACCTACATTTTACTGTTTGTCAACCTCTGCACTATCAAAATATGATGAGAAAAGTAGGGGTCATGTGTCATATAAGAGATTTTTTTTCTGCTCAGTGTGTACACTGGTGACAAAGTGAAAGTAGACTTCCGAAATCATGAATTCATACCCCAATTTCCAAGCATCATTTTTTTTTTTCTAAATTCACAATTCAAACATGACAATGCTATCAAAATGTTCAAAATACATCAATAATGCCATTCAAATAAAAAAATGAGCATTAAAAATAGGAAAATGCATTTTTAAAGAAGAAGAATTGAGGATTATTTACAACCGCCATTATGCGACGGTAGAGGCTAAAGGAAGAGGCTATTTATCAAGAAGGTTCCCCTGTCACTGCGCATGATCAATATTTTTTCATATTCGCAATATCTCTCCTGCGAATAAGAAAAACCCAAACCTCCATTTCTGGAGAGTATTGAACCTTCTTGACGTTTATCTGTTTATATTACATTTTTCTGCATTGTGAAGGAAAAATGATATTCTCTTGACGAATATACATTATATTTTTCTACATTGTGAAGGAGAAATAACATTTAGACATTGATTGGTAGGTGTTTTTCGATCAGAGTTCTGTAAATATCATAATAATGTGACTTTAAAATTTGGTTTTACCAGTGGGAGTTTGTTATTTTTAGTTTTTTATGAGTATAACAATGTAATCGATAACTTATATACCTTCATTACAAAAATTGTTACCCCTCCCCCCTTCCCTTACACACATACAAACATGTATATGGAACTGCCATTATAAGAGTTTAAAAGCAAAAACATCAAAATAATACACCGCATTAAAATGCACCCCACCCACAAACAGATCTTTAACAGTATACTGCAGTCTCAACAAACGTTTACTCTTCGAGAAAAAATGACAGTGATTGTTTGTATTTATATTTATTAAAGAGTGGTTTAAAACATTAAATATTGTTCTGTAACTTCTGTGTATCAATATTAAGTGTGTTTTTTATTGTAGAAATTGTAAATACAGAAAAGAGGTAATACTTTCTTAGCTTTACACAGGAAGTCTATCAGGGAGAAAGTCTTTGTAGTACAAGAAAGTACAAACTCCTCCAAGGAGTGAGATGTCAGTTCAAGTCTGACCTTGGACAAATTGATAGACTTCCATTACTTTTTCATAATGATATATAATAAAGGCTTTCAATTGTGCAATGATGTGGACTTTGGTTAAAATATTTGGTATGAAATATGGCTTATTTATACAAATAAGACAATCATTAAGCAAAGTTTAACTTATAAACTTTTTAAACCCTATTTAGTTTCCATTCAGTAAGGCAAATTGAAATGAAAATAAAGAATATTGAAATACTTGCATACAATCATTCAGTCTGTATGTCAACTATATATATAGTGTGTTATTGTCAGTCACTTCACTTCAATTATTAATTATTGTATTCTATTTTTTTTAATAATGTAAAACTTAAACCCAAAATAATACTTGTGTGTATGGCATGCTATAAGTACAAGCATTTAGTTATTTAAGATTTGGAGATACTAATTAGTTTGAACTTTTGATATATGACACTGTCAAAGGTTCACGTACAGCAGGCCAAAAAATATAATTAGTAACATATTTTATGGTCATTTAGCGAAGAGAGTGGACATCTGATATATAGAAAATCGTGCATTATGTGTTA
Organism: Panopea generosa; assembly: GCA_029582155.1. Taxonomy (NCBI): domain Eukaryota; kingdom Metazoa; phylum Mollusca; class Bivalvia; order Adapedonta; family Hiatellidae; genus Panopea; species Panopea generosa. The sequence goes on from CM055897.1 coordinate 60,116,049, forward strand.
ATGATGTGCAATGTTGAAACAATAGAAACTGCATTTCATTTCTTTATGAAAATCAATTGAATTTGGGTAGTGCTTAAAGTACCAGTTTGCATTTCATTGGCACCATGATGTTGCTTTGCTTTTAGCTTGTAGGACATTACATTTCATGGGATGCTTACTGTAGCCTAGGTAGCCATAAAGATGTGCACAACTGTGCTTATTCAACAGGGCTTGGAACAAAGTCACTATTCAAACAATGACATTAAATTGGTAGCTAGATACTTTAATATAAAAAACCATCATAGTTATTCTTTCATCTTAAATAATATGAAAATATATTGTAAATTATACAATTTTGAGTTTTCATTGAAAGATAAAAAACATTCTCTAGTCTAGTTCGGACTTCAGATATTAATCTAGCCTGTTTTTCATCACTGGATCAAACTCAAAATTATGCTACCATTCCTGAAATAAACACAAACTTATTTACTAATATAAGCATTTTTCACTATCCTCATTTCATAAATTCAAATCTGATTTACAATACGTAGTATGAAGCCTCCAACAGATATCCTTAGTTGGGATTGAACCAACATCTTCCATCTTAAAGACAGATGTACTTCATTGTACTATAAGGATGCATTTTGAAGCTGCATTAAACTTACACTGTACATTAATTATGATAGTTCAAATTCCTATTTATTTTTAAGTCTTACAGTAATTCAAGCTTTAAAAATGTTTGCTTTTAATTATCAATTTTGTAAAAATTAAATCGTCGCCATTAAGCAAACTTGAATAAACCGACAATTGGAAAACTTTTTTTCAATAATTTTACACTCTTTTTACAGCGACACACATACACACACAGGTATGAAGAGGTACATAGGTAAGAGAAGTAAACTTACTTTGACACACATACACTCCTTGTACATAAGTATGAGGAGAGAGAATCTTACCCCAACACACATACACTCCTCATACATAGGTATGAGGAGAGGGAGACTTACTTTGACACACATACACTCATCATATATTGGTATGAGGAGAGGGAAACTTACCTTAACACACATATATTCCTTGTACATAGGTATGAGGAGAGAGAAACTTACCTTGACACACATACACTCCTCATACATGGGTTTGAGTAGAGAGAATCTTACCTTGACACACATACACTTCTCATACATTGGTATGAGGAGAGAGAATCTTACCCTGTCACACATACACTCTTATACATTGGTACAAGGAGAGGGAATCTTACCCCGACACACATAAACTCCTTTTTTCTTCTGTGTTGCCTTGAAACTGAGTCATTTTCTATTTTCTTGTTTGATGAGATTTTTTACTTAGGCGTAAGTTTTTCTATTGTGATTATTGTGCCATGAGTAGAATCTATACATATAACATCAGGGGCATAATGTTTAAATTCTATAGCCTGTTCTTTGGTCATCAGAACCAACATGAAATCTTCTTTCCTAAGTTGGATAGGATTAGATTGTGTGTGTTGCTGCTTATATAACAGCACAGGATTATTGAGGAGTGACTGCAGACTTTGAACTCTTAAATGCACGATGTTGACTACTAATATTTTGTACCATGGATAAACGTGACCTAATCTGATTCCTTACAGATTCTGGGATAGGAAGGAAACAAGTTTGATTTAAACCAGTTGTATGAAAATAAGTCTGTATGTACTTCACAGAAACAACCCCAGAACTTTGCACTATTACATTCATTCTTGATGGGCAGATCTTACCTATTTTTGCTGAGCCTTTACATGCACGTTGCCATTTCAGTTCCATGAATAGTCTTAGGTGTTCAGCCATTTTATCTACTGTCCTAAACTTTTCAGAACAAGATGGTACACTGCAAGGAATTGAAGTCAATGGTTTTTCCTTTTTGTCTAATGGACTAGAACGGCATTTACAACTATGTCTTTTCAAACTTTTCTTTGAAGAGAAATACATATATTGCAATGACTACAAACAGTTCCAACAAGACAAGAGTCTTTACCTTTACATACACAGGTGTCAGGTGAGTGAAACTTAACTTGACAAACATACACTCTTCATAAACAGTTACCAGGTGAGTAAAACTTACCTTGACACACATACACAGGTGTCAGGTGAGTGAAACTTACCTTGGTACACATACACTCTTCATACACAGGTGTCAGGTGAGTGAAACTTACCTTGGTACACATACACTCTTCATACACAGGTGTCAGGTGAGTGAAACTTACCTTGACACACATACACTCTTCATACACAGGTGTCAGGTTAGTAAAACTTACCTTGACACACATACTCTTCATACACAGGTGTCAGGTTAGTAAAGCTTACCTTGACACACATACACTCTTCATACACAGATGTCATGTTAGTAAAGCTTACCTTGACACACATACACTCTTCATACACAGGTGTCAGGTTAGTAAAGCTTACCTTGACACACATACACAGTTGACAGGTGAGTGAAACTTACCTTGGCACACATACACTCTTCATACACAGGTGTCAGGTTAGTAAAACTTACCTTGACACACATATACTCTTCATACACAGGTTAGTAAAACTTACCTTGACACACACACTCTTCATACACAGATGTCAGGTTAGTAAAACTTACCTTGACACACATACACTCTTCATACACAGGTGTCAGGTGAGTGAAACTTACCTTGACACACATACACTCTTCATAAACAGGTACCAGGTGAGAGAAACTTACCTTGGTACACATACACTCTTCATAAACAGGTACCAGGTGAGTGAAACTTACTGTGACACACATACACAGGTGTCAGGTGAGTGAAACTTACCTTGACACATATACACTCTTCATACACGGGTACCAGGTGAGTGAAACTTACCTTGACACATATACACTCTTCATACACAGGTACCAAGTGAGTGAAACTTACCTTGACACACATACATTCTTCATAAACAGGTACCAGGTGAGTGAAACTTACTGTGACACACATACACAGGTGAGTGAAACTTACCTTGACACATTTACACTCTTCATAAAAAGGTACCAGGTGAGTGAAACTTACCTTGGCACACATACACTCTTCATAAACAGGTACCAGGTGAGTGAATCTTACTGTGACACACATACACAGGTGTCAGGTGAGTGAAACTTACCTTGACACATACACACTCTTCATACACGGGTACCAGGTGAGTGAAACTTACCTTGACACATATACACTCTTCATAAACAGGTGCCAGGTGAGTACAACTTACCTTGACACACATACACTCTTCATATACAGGTGTCAGTTGAGTTTAACTTACCATGGCACACAAACATCAACTTAATTTACTAAATATATATTTAAATTATACCTTGATAATATCTTCATGTGCCTTATTAGGACTAAATTCAACTAGTTGCTGAGTTGGTGCTACCTGAAATCACAAGTAAAAACTTAGGTGCAAATAAGATAACCCACTAATATTTTTGTAAATTTTGGTGTTGTTAAACAGACATTTGATCATTGATTTTCAATTAAAACCTTTACATCAATCATTACTGACTGCAAGTCTAGTAACACATGCTTTATCAATGAGGTGAATATTTGTATCAAGCTATATCAAATTTGTTTCAGGGATTTAGATCATTTGGAGCAGTCAGCAGACACTGTGCTAATTTGAACTTTAAACTGTATGACCTAGACTTGATCTAATACTTGAAAGGACACACAGTTTTGTATGATGCTATTCTTATATCAATGCAACAGAAGATAAAAACAGAGAAAAAAAGATTATAAGAAATATATTGTTTTAATTATACCTGGATGACTTCAGACAGTGCCTGATCAGGGCTAACTACCAGTACATAGTCAGTTGGCACTACCTGTAATATATGCAAATATTTGCTTCTTTAAACCTACATAAGGGTTTCTCCATGACCTTGTGGTCTAAGGCGCTGTCTCAAGATCATTGACCTCTCACAGCTAAGGTCATAGGTTTGAGATCCACTTGCTCCAAAAACTTCAATAGAGGAAGTTTGCCAGCTACTTGTGCAAGGACAGTGCTTCTACTCGGATTCATTATGAGGTCTTCTACCACCAATAAAACTGGATAAGCCATATATAGCCTGAAATGTGTTAAAATAGCTTTAGTGCTATTGCCTTTGCATTATTTATGTTACATAAATGCTTCAGGAACTTTTAACCTATGGTTGATTTTCATTCTATAAATAATCTATAACGATTAAATGACAAAACAAGACTATGAATCAATTTTTTAAACTGAGTCTGATTATTTGTCATAATGCATCACCATGGACTGTTGTCATATTTATCTTGATCTTGGACTCATTATCCAAAAGGCTACAGAGGTAATTGTCAGTATATTTATGTATAAAAGTTGCAAGTGCATCTAAATTGTTTTGAGGCGTTTCAATAAAGAACAGTTAATCAACATATTTTTTTCTCTATTGGTACTTGTATTGATTTATTTACTAAAAATAACTGTGAATGTATGAAATGAGATTATTAAAATACAACTTTTTTATTTTTCCTGGGTGATCCCATCTGGTGTAAGACCAGGACTGACAGCAACATGCTGATTTGGCACTACCTACAATTAACATAATTTAATGTTAGCTGAGTTGTATAGATTTATTACATTGTTGAAATTGTAAAAAATATTTATACATTAGTTACATTTTAATAAAAATTAGTCCAATCAATCAGACATTTGAAATGCTATTGCAGCCTCATCAAAATTGGATAGAATATATATATATTTACACAATGTCATTCACAAACAAATTCAGTGAATCCTGGGCAATTAAATAGAACTGATGATGCAGCTCTGTAAACAATGACAAAAAGTGTTACTGTTTCCTTTAAAGAAAAACATATTGTAAAATGTGGGAAGATATATGTAATTGTATTGTTTAAATGCAATTATATATTACGGTTATTACCTGTGCAATTCCTGGAAAAGGATCTACAGCTAACTGTGTTGGCGCTACCTACAATCACAGCAAGTGAATATTTCATGACCATACTAATACAAATATATTATCTACTTATTTGTGTGCTAACATATGAAAGTTTTGTATAATATGTATTTATTTTTTTTAAATCCAAAGCAATATTTAATTGTGTTATTAATGTTTGTTTGAATATTTAGCATCATTATTATGCCACTGATGGCTAACACACGATCAGTTAAGCTAACAACTGTTTCCTTGGTTCCTGGAAAGTAAACCAGTACTCAAGCACGCCCCATCTCTGCAAACAACTGGCAACTTTCCTACTTCAGCATCAGTAACAAATGACAATATATATAAATCATCACCGAGACGGTGACTGTGTGGTGATTTGAACTATGACAATGTAAAATGATATGATTTTAAAATATACAATTTAATGTATTTAAGTGTATTCATTTTATTATTAATGGATATTCTTTATCTTACAATGGTTACCCTAAATAATAACACATTATTTCTTTTAAACAATTGTAAAGTATTTTCAGTGACAATCCTGTCATTCTTTTTAAACTCTATTTATAACAATTTATTATAACAGTTAAACTTACATTATAGTTGTGCTCATCAGCAAAAAATAAACACAATGACAGGAGCTGAAAACATAAATTACAATGGATACAATTAAACCATTTTCAAAGATTGGTAGAATGTGGGGCGGAAGTCAAATGGATAGTGTTGGCTGCTCATGCCTGAGGTTGCGGGTTCAATCCCCAGTTGACCAGATGCCCCATATAAAACAACACTCAGTAGTTGGTGCTACCCAGGAAACGGACTTGGAGAGTGGTTGATATGAGCTCTGAGCTTTCATTGCAATCAAGCTAAAATAAATTAGTATGAACTAAATTATTATTAAATTTAGTTACATACATAAATTTATAGTCAGTTACTCACCAGCTCAATTGGCTATATAATGATTCAAACTCTTGACCCCTTGATTGAAAGTCTGACACATTACCCACTTAGTGCGACATATTGCAATTTATTAGAATCCTTGTAAATTTTTTATTTTGCTTCTCTAGAGACAAGTCGGATACCAAAATAATTAAAAAGCTGTGCATAAACACCATATTTATGAGCTTAGTTACCAACCAAGATATTAAACCAGGTCCTGCTGTGGTTGGATGTACACACACCTATAGTATAAAATTCTTTATTAAATTACCAACCAAGACCATACATTGATTTATTGACATGCAATTTAAAACTAAGGTTATCATATGTAACACTTGGGGTGTGTGTGTGTGTGTGGGGGGGGGGGGGGGGGGGTAGTAGTAGTAGAGCACTGAATCCATGTTCGATGGGGGGGGGGGGGGGGGGCTGGAGTTCGTGGTGTCTTTGGTGGTGGTGGTGGTGTCCTTGAGTAAGACGGTTTTTTTCCACATATGCTAAGTACTGGTTCTACCAAGGCAGTCTCCGAGCGTAATTTGTCTTAGTTGTAAACTGGTACCAAATTAAGTTTCACAATAGTAGTAAAATTAATAAGTTTAAACTTAACTCTCGTTTACATGTACGTGTTCGACTTAAACAAAACATAAACTAAGAGTATCACACGTATCGGGGTTTACATCCAACCACTAATTCCGTATAAAAGACATTATTATTACCGAAAGCATTACCGCTAAAATCCAAGATTGACAGTAAACATGAAATGTTAATGCTTTCGGTAATAATAATGTCTTTTACATGGAATTAGTGGTTGGATGTAAACGCAGGTACATGTGATAATCTTAGTTTATGTTTTGTTTAAGTCAATCATGTACATGTAAACTAGAGTTTAGTTCAAACTTATTAATTTTACTAGGCTACAATTGTGAAACTTGGTACAGTACCAGTTTACAACTTTGACAAATCACGCTCTTCCTTGGTAGAACCAGTACTAAGCATATGTGGGAAAAGCGTCTTACTCAAGGACACCACACATAGTCGTGGCGGAGGATCAAACTCCAGCACCCCCCCCCCCCCCCCCCCACACACCTTATCGAACATAGATTCAGTGCTCTCATACTACTAACCCACACACACAACAAACACACCAAGTGTTTAGTATACTAATTGACTATAATAGCCTTAGTTTTAAATTGCATGTCAATAAATCAATGTAAGGTCTGGTTGATAATTTAATAAAGAATATTATACTAAGGGTGTGTGTACATCCGTCCACTGCAGGGTTAATATCTTGGTTGGTAACTAAGCTCATAAATAAGGTGTTTATGCACAGCTTTTTAATTATTTTTAAATCCGATTTGTTGTCTCCAAAGAAGCAAAATAAAAAATCTTTACAAGGCTTTCAAGAAATTGCAATATGTCGCACTAAGTGGGTAATGTGTCACACTTTCAGTCAAGGGGTAAAGAGTTTGAATCATTATATAGCCAACTGTGCTGGTGAGTAACTGTTTTATGAGAGGCATCTGATCAAGCTTGGGATTAAACCCGCAACCTCAGGCATGAGAAGCCAACACTCTATCCATTTGACTCCCCCACCCCACATTCTACCAATCTTTGAAAATGGTTTAATTGTATCCATTGTAATTTATGTTTTCAGATCTTGTCATTGTGTTGTTGTTTTTTTCTGATGAGCACAACTATAATGGTAGTTTAATTGTTAAAATAAATTCATATAAATAGAGTTTAAAAAGAATGACAGGAGAGTCACTGAGAATACTTTACAATTGTTTAAAAGAAATAATGTGTTATTATTTAGGGTAACCATTGTAAGATAAAGAATATCCATTAAAAATGAAATGAATACACTTAAATACATTAAATGATATGTATATCATTTTAGATTCCATCAATAGCTGTGCCCGGTTAGCTCAGTCAGTAGCATGTCTGACTATCATTTCATTGTCATAGTTCAAATCACCACACAGTCACCGTCTCAGTGATGATTGATATATATTGTCATTTGTTACTGACGCTGAAGTAGGAAAGTTGTCAGTTGCTTGCAGAGATGGGGTGTGTCAAGCACTGGTACTGGTTAACCTTCCAGGAACCAAGTTGTTAGCTTAACTGATCGTCTGTTAGCCATCAGTGGCATAATAATGATGCTAAATATTCAAACAAACATTAATAACACAATTAAATATTGCTTTGGACAAAAAAAATAAAGACATTACAATATCATAAAAAACTTTAATATGTTAGCACACAAATAAGTTGATATCATGAAATATTCACTTGCCGTGATTGTAGGTAGTGCCAACACAGTTTGCTGTAGATCCTTTTCCAGGAATTGCACCTGTAGGTAATATAGAGTTGCATTTAAACAATACAATTACATATATCTTCCCACATTTTACAATATGTTTTTCTTTAAAGGAACACTTTTTGTCGTTGTTTACAGAGCTGTGTCATCAGTTCTATTCAATTGCCCAGGATTCACTGAATTTGTCAGTGAATGACATTGTGTAATTATATTATTATAATCTATCCAATTTTGATGAGGCTGCAATAGCATTTCAAATGTCTGATTGATTGGACTAATTTTATTAAAATGTAACTAATGTATAAATATTTTTTACAATTTCAATAATGTAATAGATCTATACAACTTAGCTAACATTAAATTTTGTCGATTGTAGGTAGTGCCAAATCAGCATGTTGCTGTCAGTCCTGGTCTTACACCAGATAGGATCACCCAGGTAAAATAAAGTTGTATTTTAATAATCTCATTTCATACATTCACAGTTATTTTTAGTAAATAAAACAATACAAGTACCAATGGAGAAAAAAATATGTTGAATAAGGGCCCTTCTCAGCTATTTGGAAATAGTAATGGCCGTCACTTTTTAAAATGTATTTTCTATTAGAAATAAGATAAATAAAAAACTATGTTTTAAATTTGTTGTTTGATAATTCCTCAGATAGAAAAAAACAATATCTTGACTCAATTCTCAGAAAATTGATCAAATTTGTATTTGAAACTTGAAATGTCAAGGAATATCCGTCATCCATTTTGGCTGGGAAATGAGGGGACTTCAATCATGGCCAAATTTCCCCCGTTTAATCTATATTACAACAGTAAGTCATTTGCTAACATTTAAATGAAATAATACTTGTAACTATTCACCATAACTATTAAATGAATATGTTACAAGTGATAATAAGAAACTTGTTAGAAATTGATGCATACGCCTATTACGGCATCGGTCAAAACAAGAAGAGTTGTCGGCATTAAAAAAAATATATTAATCATGTTGTGATGATCAAAGAACATCCACATGTTTGGAAAACATATTTCCATCGTAGGTTTTAAAATAACACACTTTGTATATAACAATGACAAAGCTGTAAAATTCAAATTTTATTCGGAAATCGAAATGTCCGTCAATTCCGTAATTGGCGTATGCCGGGTCACGAATCCACTAGAACGATCTGGGGGACTTTTTTATCGGTAGTTAAAATTTGCCTGAGACCGTTTTATGTGTACTACGTCATCGATACCAGTGCAGATTTTACATAAAACAAAAATATGGAGGTAAGTTTGTTGTCTGTCAACTGCTCAGCCAAGTAATGGGCGTCACAGAAAAATTGAATCATTGTTTCACCATCCCAACACAATACTTGTGTATAATTCGAAGTAACGATAGCAGTATAAATGGATTAGAGAGATGACACACGGACACACGAGAGTATTCTCCTTACTTTCAGGTGTATTTTAGAAAAGTCGAGATTGGCAATTACAGTTTGACAGAACTTGTTTGTACGGACATTTTTATTGACAGACATTTATCTGAGAAGTAATTGCCGTTCATGCTTTATTCATATTTATTTCATTTTTGATGCTGACTCGATTGAATAAGACTTTTAATGATAATGACTTGGCTGTAGCTGTTGGCCTCTTACATTTAAAATGTGTGCAGAACATCTAAGAGAAAATATTTTGATTTTTTATTCGGAAATTATGCTTTGACGGTGTATGCGTGATAGACTAAATCTGTTAGTATTTTGTCAAGAATAATGTCCGTCATAAAAAATATGTCAATCATAATTTCCATCACATGCATGAGGCGTTTTATTTGTATTTTTCAGTTAAAATTTTAAGTAGCCTTTAAAGACATTAAGAAAATATAAACATTATTCATAATTTTTGGAGCAAGAGACTAACTTCCAACTGTCGAAACTTTACTATCAAATAGTAGTTTGGCAGTTATTTTGACCAGACTGTATTGTCAAAAGTAATTTCCAAATACAGAAATGTAATTTGTGATTTTAATTTTAAAGCAAGCATCAGTGTCATCTTTCAAGTTATTGTTTTTTCTTGAAATATTAATTGTTAATAGAGTTTTACAATTTAAAATTGGCTTAGCATAAATAATAACAATGTTTGTACTGTTTTCGAGATAGTAATTATGTTTGACATGGTTTAAAAATAGTTCATTATGTCCAACACATCCAATACTGTTACAGAATAATTTAAATATAAACAAAAGAGTTTTGTCAAAAATGTTAAACCCTATACTGCTTACACATATCTCCCTACCCCAAACATGTGGAGAATGCTGCCACCCCCACCCCCGGTGCAGAAGGCTTTTGAAATAGGTGAAGGACCAGTTTTAATCATAGTAATAAGAAATTATCACATGCCCTAAACTGTTTTTTGTTCTATGACAATAAGTATGAAAAACATATGAAAATTGCATGTAATTTCTATGTTGGACTTTGAAGTACCATTTTAAATGCCAGTTATTTGGTAAAAGGTACAACAAAAGCTAAATGGTACATTTATTTTGCAGAATATCCATGGTCTCTGTGCACGTAGAGCAAAGGAACCAAAACATATTAGCAGTTATAGTAATAACTTGACATAAACTCCTGCTGAAAGACCAAAAATCTAAAATAATTAAATCAATTAATTTAGTGGACTACTAAATAAATATATGAGTGGTCTTGCGAGAAAAAAGGACGCGGTCAGACATTTATGACTTGCATACAACCAGATTAACCTTAACTTTCGTACAGTGTAGTCAATATTGTTTACTATTTCATCAGTGAATGATTTTATTAATTAAAGTTTTAAATCATTATTTGTAAACAGCATAGAGTATCAGGCTATGCAGAAACCTAGTCTGATCTGGGTCAACATTGGTCACAAAAGTCTAAATTTTTCTCAAGATAAAGATCTATACTATTAAACATATAGTTCTTTATAAAATGAAATTATAGCTTTTGCTTAGAGACTTTTTAGTTGTTTTATAAGAATCAAGCTTTCACATACACATATTAACAACTTACACATATAATTTCTGATATATAACAATAGAGGTATGTCTTATATTTAAAACATGCATTTGATGTCATCAGGTATCCCGAACAAAGGAAGAATGATCCTGTTTTCAAAGAAAAAGAAAGGCTGAAAAAGAAGATTGCTTGGTGCCAAAGAACGGAAAAGCAGAATTCGTTAACTTTGCGTCTGTTCATCACACCAAACTCTCAACTAACCTGTCTAGTCTCACAGAGATTGACCCACTCTTGACTGACCTGTCTAATGGACCAGCGAATGATCTGGATGAACATGTCTCCAGCTGTGACTGATGACCCACCCACTACTGTACTATCACAGTTACCTGATCATCAAGCTGACCTGAGGTCAGTATCTATACACCAATGTATTTCATCAAAGCAGGCTTTCAATAGAACTTACTTACTGGTTCATTTAAGTAGTACTACTGCAGTCAACCATGTAAAAAATCCATGTTGCTAGGTTGTTTAGTGTCTGAATGTATTGAAATGATACTGATCATGATGGTAAATAAAACAAAATTTCTTTGCAAAAACATTAATAAGTTCTGTACTGATACTCTATTGTAAAAAGAGTTAAATTTTCTTGTAAATAATGTATAAATTTATAATTTCTAAACAATTTGTTATATATTTTTCAAGTTGTCTCACCACCTAATGGTGAACTGGCTGACACCCATTGGATATGGGTCCAGTTTTACAGTCGAGGGCAGGCTGGATGTTGAACCAAAAACTTCTTTTTGTCTCCCATTTTGATATTGTGCACCGTCTTGATTAACCAGCCTTGTTACAGATTGGCTCAAGATCTTATTATCATTTTCTTTTTGTAGTGTCCATAATTATTTAAAGACACATTAAACTTCCTAAACAGTTGTTTTTAGTTTTAATGCAAGTCAGTTTTAATCTTCACAATAATAGTATACATGTTTATTTGATTACTGAGATACTTTGCAAATGGAAAAATAAATATAAAGCATATTATTAGCTAGTACATAATTATGAACGGGTTTTGTTTACAAATTAATGTTCGTCTCTTTTGGATAAATACATTCAACAGAAAACGAGGAGTTACTAATTTTGGAACGCGTTGGTTGGTAATATATGATCACTTCATTTCAGAGAGAAACATGGTATGGTGAACTGTAGGGGATGCAGTTAAAAATTCAAATAACCGTCTGCAGTTTGAAAGTTTTTAAGATCATCCCCTTTGTTCCCCTTGGTGTATTAATGAACTGGAATCCACAAGCTAATTTATTGCATGTTAGCAACGAATCAACCATATAGAATTAAAAATAAATTTACGTTTTTAATAACTGAACTTAACAAACACAATATTGACTATGATAAAGTGATTTGTGACGTAGTGTAGCGTGTGATAGTATCATGCGTATATTCAAGGGAGGATCCTAAGCACGAGTTGCCAGACCAAAATACATAATTTTAGTGAAGCCATAACTCCAAACTTGTTAATGTACCCTTTATATAACGATCTTAATGGTATTAATCTGCACACTACCACTGCAGTATTCATTTGTATTCTTCGAACACTAGGGGAGGCACAGTCGGAAAGCAACCGAGTCATTACGGTATAACAAAAGTTTAAGGAGGCTTTAATATATAGTATACTTAACTAAATTCTTGATTTAAAACTGTGTGCTTATTTGAACATTCACTGTCACTTATAAATGTGTTTTGGGTAAAAGTTCCTTGCATAGTATGATACTGAATTTTGTATGATCTGCTTTTAAAATATTCAAATGTTTATGACAAACGAATGTTAAAAACAAAAAATAATAATAATAGTAAGTTTCACTCACCTGACACCTGTGTATGTGTGTCACAGTAAGTTTCACTCACCTGGTACCTGTTAATGAAGAGTGTATGTGTGTCAAGGTAAGTTTCACTCACCTGACACCTGTGTATGTGTGTCACAGTAAGTTTCACTCACCTGGTACCTGTTTATGAAGAGTGTATGTGTGTCAAGGTAAGTTTCACTCACGGTCTCACTGAACAATTACCTCCCTTGCATGACGGTAGCAAGATTATTACGCCCAAGAAATTAGAGCTGTGTAAAGCGGTTGGGTAATTTTTTTTTAAAAAATGCATAAAATGTCATATTTCTTTGTGCATATGGGAACATTGGAACATTTTCATGATTTCTGCAAAGTTTGGGTGACCCTGGGAACTGTTTGATGATGCTATAACAGTTTAAAGATGCGTAGTGATACACTGCAACAGATGGGCAGAATTGTCAAAAATGAAGGGGTGACATCAAACCATCGAAATTGTTAAAAAGCAACCTGGTCAACCCCATGTTTTTTTCTGCATATTTGGACCAACAGAGGACTATCTATGGGAATAAGGCACTTTTAGAACCATTGGTAATGTATCCAGTGTTCCAGAAGTGCATGTCTCTATATGTAGAACAGTACAAAATTAATTAGTGTGTGAGACATCACCTGGCCCCTGTGTATGTGTGTCACAGTAAGTTTCACTCACCTGGTACCCGTGTATGAAGAGTGTATATGTGTCAAAATAAGTTTTACTAACCTGACGACTGTGTATGTGTGTCACAGTAAGTTTCACTCACCTGGTACCTGTTTATGAAGAGTGTATGTGTACCATGGTAAGTTTCACTCACTTGGTACCTTTTTATGAAGAGTGTATGTGTGTCAAGGTAAGTTTCACTCACCTGACACCTGTGTATGTGTGTCACAGTAAGTTTCACTCACCTGGTACCCGTGTATGAAGAGTGTATATGTGTCAAAATAAGTTTTACTAACCTGACACCTGTGTATGTGTGTCACAGTAAGTTTCACTCACCTGGTATCTGTTTATGAAGAGTGTATGTGTACCAAGGCAAGTTTCTCTCACCTGGTACCTGTTTATGAAGAGTGTATGTGTGTCAAGGTAAGTTTCACTCACCTGACACCTGTGTATGAAGAGTGTATGTGTGTCAAGGTAAGTTTTACTAACCTGAAAATTGTGTATGAAGAGTGTATGTGTGTCAAGGTAAGTTTTACTAACCTGGCACCTGTGTATGAAGAGTATATGTGTGTCAAGGTAAGTTTTACTAACCTGACACCTGTGTATGAAGAGTGTATGTGTGCCAAGGTAAGTTTCACTCACCTGTCAACTGTGTATGTGTGTCAAGGTAAGCTTTACTAACCTGACACCTGTGTATGAAGAGTATATGTGTGTCATGGTAAGCTTTACTAACCTGACACCTGTGTATGAAGAGTGTATGTGTGTCAAGGTAAGCTTTACTAACCTGACACCTGTGTATGAAGAGTGTATGTGTGTCAAGGTAAGTTTTACTAACCTGACACCTGTGTATGAAGAGTGTATGTGTGTCAAGGTAAGTGTCACTCACCTGACACATGTGTATGAAGAGTGTATGTGTACCAAGATAAGTTTCACTCACCTGACAACTGTGTATGTGTGTCCAGGTAAGTTTCACTCACCTGACACCTGTGTATGTGTGTCAAGGTAAGTTTTACTCATCTTGTACCTGTTTATGAAGAGTGTATGTTTGTCAAGTTAAGTTTCACTCACCTGACACCTGTGTATGTGTGTCACAGTAAGTAAACTCACCTGATACCTATTGATTTTGATTAAAGGAAAGAACTGAGTGTACTCCAAATGTTTTGATCATTAATATTAATGTGTATTTCTTTTTCAAGACTGATGGTTCCGGTTTACACAACCAGATAGCTCCAGATGCCTTTGATCAGGTATAACAACAAAAGAAAGATAATACAAATACTAGTAATACTGAAATATTCAAATAGTAATTAATAGTTATTGAAGTATATTTTACTAAAGAATACTTTTATAATTTATTAAGTATTGGAAATTAAATATTTTCTGCACATCAAAATTGATATTGATTTGTGAAATACTATACTAACTTTGGTGATATATTTTTTCACAAATACAAGCATTTGTCTGTGAACATACTATTTTGTAGTTAATTGTAATGGTAGAAAACAACTTTTGTTTCGGATGAACAGTTTCAGCATGCAATGTGTAGACATATGTAGTAGAGCTTTTGTACCTCTTGATGTATTTAATCAGGATGAATATATTCGTAATTTTGGTTTAATTAGGCGGCATGTGTATGGAGATGGCAATTGTATTTTTAGAGCTGTTAGTTTCGGATTATTTGGTCATGAAAGTAGTTATTTTGAGTTACAGCAAATTGCAGTGTCTTATATTAGGGAACATGAAGATGATTTCAATGATTTCTTTATCCAAGAATCAATGAGTGACGATTTAAACGGGTTATCTTTAGATGGTGTATATGCTGGATTTGAGTGTATAGTCGCTTTAAGTAGGCATTTCAGGCGTAATATTTTTGTTACACAAGGTGTTAATGATAATAATGTTGTTAATACTATCACTTTTGATGAACAAAACAGTTACATATCAACAGCTCCTATTCATATTTTGTATACAACCAGTGTAGGAGGTCATTATGATATTGCAATTGATGATGTCACTGGATCCACATTTCCTTATCAGAATGTAGCAAATGAATTACTTAATTGTGGTAATACTTCTGTTGTAGATGATTTAAAAAGTACTTCTTTCAACGAGAGTGTAATAACTTCAGATCCATCAGTAGCATTTGATAACATTGGTAGTAGCAGTCTGCAGTAGCTTTACTGATCATGTTTACATAAACCCACCATTAGGTAAAGATTCTTGTCTTGTTGGAACTGTTTGTAGTCATTGCAATATGTATTTCTCTTCAAAGAAAAGTTGGAAAAGACATAGTCGTAAATGCCGTTCTAGTCCATTAGACAAAAAGGAAAAACCATTGACTTCAATTCCTTGCAGTGTACCATCTTGTTCTGAAAAGTTTAGGACAGTAGATAAAATGGCTGAACACCTTAAGACTATTCATGGAACTGAAATGGCAATACAAACATTTAATTTTAAAACTGAACAGGAATTTATGTGTTGGAAATCCAATGAGGAATGTACAAATAATGTGTGTTTTAAGTGCTAAGCTATGAAAAAGGTCTGTGGTAAAGTATACAAGAACTTTATATGTTATCGTAGTGGTTCAAAACTTAGTGAAAATAGTAATAACATTAAGAATGCTGTTTTAAGTAATAAACGTGCATGTAAAGGCTCAGCAAAAATAGGTAAGATCTGCCCATCAAGAATGAATGTAATAGTGCAAAGTTCTGGGGTTGTTTCTGTGAAGAACATACAGACTCATTTTCACGCAACTGGTTTAAATCAAACTCGTTTCCTTCCTATCCCAGAATCTGTAAGGAATCAGATTAGGTCACGTTTATCCATGGTACAAAATATTAGTAGTCAACATCAGTGCATTTAAGAGTTCAAATTCTGCAGTCACTCCCCAATAATCCTGTGCTGTTATATAAGCAGCAACACACACTATCTAATTCTATCCAACTTAGGAAAGAAGATTTCATGTTGGTTCTGATGACCAAAGAACAGGCTATAGAATTTAAACAGTATGCCCCTGATGTTATATGTATAGATTCTACTCATGGCACAATAAACACAATAGAAAAACTTGCGCCTAAGTAAAAAATCTCAACAAACAAGAAAATAGAAAAACAACTCAGTTTCAAGGCAACACAGAAGAAAAAAGGAGTTTATGTGTGTCGGGGTAAGATTCCCTCTCCTGGTACCAATGTATAAGAGTGTATGTGTGTCAAGGTAAGATTCCCTCTCCTCATACCAATGTATGAGAAGTGTATGTGTGTCAAGGTAAGATTGTCTCTCCTCAAACCCATATATGAGGAGTGTATGTGTGTCAAGGTAAGTTTCTCTCTCCTCATACTTATGTACAAGGAATATATGTGTGTCAAGGTAAGTTTCCCTCTCCTCATATCAATATATGATGAGTGTATGTGTGTCAAAGTAAGTCTCCCTCTCATCATACCTATGTATGAGGCGTGTATGTGTGTTGGGGGTAAGGTGCTCTCTCCTCATACCTGTGTACAAGGAGTGTATGTGTGTCAAGGTAAGTTTACTTCTCTTACCTATGTACCTCTTCATACCTGTATGTGTATGTGTGTCACTGTAAAAAGAGTGTAAAATTATTGAAAAAAGTTTTCCAATTGTCGGTTTATTCAAGTTTGCTTAATGGCGACGATTTAATTTTTACAAAATTGATAATTAAAAGCAAACATTTCTAAAGCTTGAATTACTGTAAGGCTTAAAAATAAATCAGGAATTTGAACTATCATAATTAATGTACAGTGTAAGTTTAATGCAGCTTCAAAATGCATCCTTATAGTACAATGAAGTACATCTGTCTTTAAGATGGAAGATGTTGGTTCAATCCCAACTAAGGATATCTGTTGGAGGCTTCATACTACGTATTGTAAATCAGTTTTGAAATTTATTCTATCAATTTGTCCAAGGTCAGACTTGAACTGACATCTCACTCCTTGGAGGAGTTTGTACTTTCTTGTACTACAAAGACTTTCTCCCTGATAGACTTCCTGTGTAAAGCATGTGACAATGCTATCAAAATGTTCAAAATACATCAATTATGCCATTCAAATAAAAAAATGAGCATTAAAAATAGGAAAATGCATTTTTAAAGAAGAAGAATTGAGGATTATTTACAACCGCCATTATGCGATTACCCCACAGAAGCACTTCCTTTTTGCAATGGTGGCACTATGCCTTAAAAGCAAATACTATGCCGAATACCGGTACGAAAAAATGCAAGAAAGAGGGGAAAACAAGAGTAAGATAACATGTTTTCAAGTTTATAAACGATGAATCAAATATTCGAAAAAGTGATATCACATAGTTGAAACTAATAAGTGATATCATTTATTTAAGTAGTTGATATCACTTATTAGTTTCAGATAGTTGATATCACTTATTCATTTAAAAAAGGTGATATCACTTATTCAAATGTGTGATAAGAACTATTTGTGATTGTACTCATTTAATTGTTTCAAATAGGTGATATCACCTATGCAAAAAGGTTGATATAACTTGATTGAATAAATTATACCAATCATTTCAAATGATCAGGTGATATCACATATTTAATAAGTGATATCATATAAATTCCTATTTGAAACTAATGTATCGGGTGCCGTTTTACTATCTTACTTCTATAAGTGATATCATTCATTTGAATAGGTAATGTCATTCATTCGTATAGGTGATATCACTCATTTGAATAAGTGATATCACTTATTTGAATAGGTGATATCACTTATTCGAATCAGTGATATCACCTTTTCAAATAAGTGATATTTAATAAGGGATATCATCTAATTTCCTATTTGAAACTAATGTATGGGGTGCCGTTTTACTATCTAACTTCTATAAGTGATATCATTCATTTGAATAGGTGATGTCATTCATTTATATAGGTGATATCACTCATTTGAATAAGTGATATCACTTATTTGAATAGGTGATATCACTTATTCGAATGAGTGATATCACCTTTTCAAATAAGTAATATTTAATAAGGGATATCATCTAATTTCCTATTTGAAACTAATGTATGGGGTGCCGTTTAACTATTTAACCCGATAAGTGGTATCACTTATTCAAATAGGTGATATCACTCATTTGAAAAGGTGATATCACTCAATCGAATAAGTGATTTCACAAATTCGAACAGTTGATATCACTTATTTGAAAGAGTGATATCACCTATTTGAATGAGTGATATCACCTATTCAAATGAGTGATATCACTTATTCAAATGAGTGATATCACTTATTTGAATAATTACTTTTTTCGAATGAGTTATATCACCCATTCCAGTAAGTGATATCACTTATTCAAGTAAGTGATATCACTAACTTGTTTCAAATAGGTTATATGACATATTCGATTAAGTGATATCACCCAATTGAATAGATGATATCACTCTATTCAATTGAGTGAAATCACCTTTTCAAATGAGTGATATCACTTATTTGAATAGGTGATACCGCTTATTTGAATAGGTGATATCAAATGAGTGATATCACCTATTCGAATAAGCGATATTTAATAAGGGATATCATCTAATTTCCTATTTGAAACTGATGTATAGGGTGTCGTTTTACTATTCAACCTCGAACTTATACGAATGAGTGATATTACCTATTCAAGTAAGTGATATCACTTATTCGAGTAAGTGATATCACTAATTCGTTTCAAATAGGTAATATGACTTATTCGATAAAGTGACATCTCTCAACTGAATAGATGATATCACTCATTCAAATTAATCGAAAGAGTGATATCACCTATTCGAATAAGTGATATTCAATAAGGGATATCATCTAATTTCCTATTTGAAACTAATGTATGGGGTGCCGTTTTACTCTTTAAACTCGATAATTGGTATCACTCAACTGAATAGATGATATCACTCATTCGAATAAGTGATATCACTTATTCGATTGAGTGATATCATCTATTTGAATATTATTAGTGATATCACTTATTCGAATGAGTGATATCACTAATTTGTTTCAAATAGGTGATATGACTTAGCCTCAATACTAATGAACTGTTAGAGGCTGATAGAGGTCATACTATGGATACTATTTAGCCTCAGTACTAATGAACTGTTGGAGGCTGATAGAGGCCATATCATGGATACTACTTAGCATCAGTACTAATGAACTGTTAGAGGTTGATAGAGGCCATACTATGGATACTACTTAGCCTCAGTACTAATGAACTGTTAGAGGCTGATAGAGGCCATACTATGGATACTACTTAGCCTCAGTACTAATGAACTGTTAGAGGCTGATAGAGGCCATATTATGGATACTACTTATCCTCAGTACCAATGGGCTGTTAGAGGCCATATTATGGATACTATATAGTCTAAGTACAAATGGACTGTTAAACGCTGATAGAGGCCATATTATGGTTACTACTTAGCCTCAGTACTAATTGACTGTTAGAGACTGATACAGGCCATATTATGGTTACTACTTAGCCTCAGTACTAATGGACTGTTAAAGGCTGATAGAGGCCATATACTGGAAACTACTTAGTCTCAGTAAAACTGGTCTGTTAGAGGCTGATAGAGGCCATATTATGGTTACTACTTAGCCTCAGTACTAATGGACTGTTAGAGGCTGATAGAGGCCATATACTGGAAACTACATAGTCTCAGTAAACATGGATTGTCAGAGGCTGATAGAGGCCATATTATGAATACTACTTAGCCTCAGTACTTATGGACTGTTAGAGGCTGATAGAGGTCATATTATGGATACTGCTTAGCCTCAGTATTAATTAACTGTTAAAGGCTGATAGAGGCCATATTATGTATACTGCTTAGCCCCAGTACTTATAGGCTGTTAGAGACTGATAAACGCCATATTATGGATACTACTTAGCCTCAGTACTAATGAAATGTTATAGGCTGATAGAGGCCATATTTTGGATACTATATAGCCTCAGTACTAATGAACTTATAGAGGCTGATAGAGGCCATGCTATGGATACTTCTTAGCCTCAGTACTAACAAACCGTTAGAGGCTGATAGTAGTTAATACAGATCATTCTGTTTACATAATGGCATCAATTACATTCATTAACAGTTATATTAATAAGATGCTGTTTATTACAAGAAATTGTATGTTATGATTATGTTGTTCATATCATTTTACACATTATACTGTTATTTTTTAATTAAGGTCAAGCCATTGCCAACATGGAAAAGAAATGCCAAAAATATGAAGAAACATCTGAATAGACTGGCTAAAATGGTTTGTAACTAATATTTACTAATCATATATGTCAGTGTTTAATCATTCAATTAAAACATTGATCTGTCCGTTTTCATTTTGTACGTCTGGAAAGAAATGGAGAACAAGCATATTGTTGAATATATCACCAGTTTTATATAATTATAATGGTTATAATTGCAATATGGACTAATTAATGATTACCTTTTATTTTCCCTTGTCCTTGTCATACATGTCATTTTTATATGATTGACTTGATTATTGAATTGATGAAAATTAACATTCATGGTTCATATTCTGCAATACCAGTAACTTTGTAATTGTTGATCAGATTTTAATAACAGTTGGTATATCTCCATAGTGAGATAAGTTCCATTAATTATAAATATAAGTTTATTTTCATAGAAAAACCTTTCAGCTAGTGATATCAAGTCAACATTTATTTTTTGTTTCCTTTAAACAGATATCACGTAATTCAGCAATGTCAGGGGCCCCACCAATGGCTTTCATCTACCTTCATGGAGTATTTAAAGCTAAGGTATAATTATATCAATAAGACATTTTTATATAAAGACATGCTTAACATAGTTTTTATAAAAACACAATGCATGTATGTCCAAATTCTAGTGTTAAGAAAATGAAAAAAATCAGGAATTTTATATGCTTTTCTTTGTATGAAAAACAATTAATACATACAAATCTCATTAAGTAAGAGAATCTCTATAAATGTTTTTAAAACCTTCTTTGTTTTTTCTTGAGTAATATAAAAAACTACATTGGCATGGAGTCGGTGTTGCAGTGTTAGTATATTAGACCCAGGGTAGGAGAATCTTACAATTGCTTCTTCCATAGCAAATGTGTTGTCCTTGAATAAGTCAGTCTGTATATGGTCAAAATTTAATGTTATTTTTGCTTATGTTACAAAAAGTATATATTTTTATGTCCCTGGTGTTGATGACCAGGGAGGCATATAGCTTTTGAACTGTAATGAAACTTGGTATACATCATCACCATCGTCTGAACACGTGCATATTGTCTAGCTTTTCCTGCCAGATTATTATGTAAGGAGTTATGCCTCTGTATAGTGTACCGTAATTGCATTCCTGAATGGGTAGTCGTGTATTATAAACGTATTAAATGTTATTTATTTGTATTTCAATTCTTCAGTAGAATTTTATCTGAAGTAATACTGGTGGTATAAAAACATTATATTCCATTAGGGTTGTAAATTTGTTTTTTATGTTTCAACAGGTGTTAAATGCCTTTCTAAGGTGCTTAATGGTGGAGAGGAACACAGCCGGAGAAGGTCACATATATGTGCTGCCATCGTATCTGGCATCATTGTGGGAGGCTGTTGTTATGATGCTTGGTTATACCGAAGTGTAAGTAGTATTATACTCGATCAAACTGATTGCGTTTTGCTGTAAGTATCTTCCTACAACAGGTCAGCAAGTCTGATTCAAAATATGGAAAGACTGGTTTCAATAACTGGATCAGAAGAGTAGTTGATGGTCATCATTTAAAAGAAAAGTAAAGGATTGGTTAACCAGGTTTCATGATGAACCTAGACTTGGCGTGATGTGTCTGTTTACTTATTACTTCACTGTTATGGTAAAACTCATAAATTGTAATCATATAATATTTTTTATTAAATTTTGTTGAATGCTTACCTTTATTTTGTTTTGAAAAATCATGACATTGTGTACAATGCGTTTAACTTTGTATTTTTATTGTTTATGCTTTGTTGTATGAATAAAGGATGGACACTTGTGAGAAAAATAAAACATTGCTAACTTAAAACTTTTAATATTCTTGTTACATTATCAGGTAAAGATATCCATGTATAATTGGGTTTTCCTACCCGTGAATGTCAATGGAAACCACTGAGTGCTGCTTGCTGCAGACGTCAACCAAAAAAACCGTCAGCATTCTGGACTCATTGTCCTCAAAACCAAACAGGGTGCTGATTGAAAAATGGAGGTATGAATAATATGAATATGAATTATATTTCAGCAGCTGTTTGCTTTTAGTAAGTATATGTTGGTTGATTCTAATTAAAAGCACATATAGCCGACTTGTGTTTAACATTAAGTAAATTGCTTTACAGAATGCAATTTTGTCATGTACCTTTTTAAGAAGCAATCTGAATGTTTATGTTTTTTTGTGAAGTCATATTTACAAACAAAATGATTCTTTATTTTGCTAATATTTATCAACTTAAGTATATTTATGAAAATAAGAGCTGATGCTACCGGTGAGTCCCTGGACTGGTATATTGGGTCACATACCAGCAGCAAGCAGAAAGACGGGTCAAGCTGTGGACCTTTTGTACTCCTTGTAGGTTGTTAAATCATATCTCCCAGTATCAACTGCATTAAAGCTGTCTTTATTTCATTTATCATAAATTTGGTAATAATCAATAAATAGTTAATGTTATTTAACATATTAATATAAGGCAGATTGAAATTTAGCTTACTCAAATATCACTGAGCATCGAGCTTGATTTGTAAGAAATTGTTTCACATTCGCTGTAAAAATTATTATTTTAACAAATAGAAGCAGTTTTACCAATGTTGACCGTATGTTTACTGTTTATATGGCGCTATATAAACTTGCACAGGGTTTGCTTGGAATTGTTGTTTTCAACATAGCTTGACAAGTTGAAGCGAAACTTGCTGTAGATATATGGATCATTATGTATTGTCTTCCAGATGTTTCAGCATATGCGTCATGTAATCATATAAGCATCACGTTGTTAATATATTTTGAGGTCCATTTGGCACCAGATGGGCTGTTGCTTAAATGAATTGCTTTTTATTTTCATTACACTTTACATTATAATGCATCATTAAGGTCATTTAAAATATAATTGCAAAGCAGGTAAGGTAAATTAATTGAATGTTTGAAATTTTATAAGAAACAGTAAATGAGGTTTTAAATATGCAACCAGTAAGAACATAATTATACTTAATACAATAACTACCAAATAAAACCATGTTTGAAAGAATCAGATTACATGCATTGTAATGTCTACTATACTTACTTAAGTTAATGGCTTATTTTGATATTTTTTCTAGAATGCAATGGCCTTAATGCATGGGTGTGACTTAAAAGGATTGACCCAACAAGATGGCATCAGCATGCAAAGTTATGTTGTTTACACACTTCTGCGTCATGCCACTGAACCACTGTCTCAGAAGACTATTTGTGACCTTGTAGTCTGGTGAAGCCAGGTCACAAAAAGCCCTGGATTTGTTGTGGAAACTGCGGAAGATGAATCCACTTCACATGTGCTGGGATAACTTTATATAATTTTATATGCACTGTGTGCCACGCATAGTATTTTTGAACTTTTCCTTTATACATTTGTATTGTTGAATTTATTTGATTTTATGTCATCAAGGGCTAACAGATGTATACCATAACAGTTGTGTTCACTGAGGGTGACAGTGGTATGTAAGTTTGACATAATATGTATACCATAATAGTTGTGTTCACTGAGGGTGACAGTGGTATGAAGGTTTGGCATAATATGTATACTGTAATAGTTGTGTTCACTGAAAGAAGCAGCGATTTGTTTACATTATTTTTGTACGCTTAAATGAATTTCAACATCAAATATAACACCTATTTATGTTTCATTCATGATTTAAAATTAAAAAAATGAAATATTAAATAAATGCTCCCTACAGCTTATATGAAATTTCTTTGGACCAATAGGAAATCACTTACAGTATAAATAATCAAAGTGTGTGGCAATGGAATACAGTTTCATTTTTATATTATGTATAAGTTGTAAAATGTATAATTAAAATACTAGTTATACTCGTACTAATGATTGAAATGTTTGATTATTTAACTATTACTTTTATGACTTCTATTTGATTGTTTGTGAAGTGAAAATAATTATAATATACCATAAAAGCTACGGCAAATAAGGATGGTCGTGATATTATGTTTATCATGGAAATTGCTTTCAATATTCAATGTATATACAGCAATACAAGCAATATTTATGTAAGTAATTTATAACTGTGTTGTTTATTCTTATACATCCTATACATTATGAACAAAGTTAATAAAACCCAAGTCTGCCTTTCCCTACTGGGTGTTCTAGCTGTTTCGTTTTCATTTCCAACTTATTTGAAATAATTAAACTGTAATAAAACTATTAAGTTATCAATCCATGCAAGATGAAATTATTCATTGGACAATGTGTTAAAATAACACTTAAGCACCACCGCTGATAATACACGAAACTTATCTACATGTGAAAATAGCCAAGAATCAACCTTATACAGTTTATTTTTTAATGATGATTATCCACACATCAGATATGCTGATCAGTTCCATATAGTGGCTCACATCAGCCCCGATAGATATAAAACATACATCAAGGCTTCATAGTTCCGTAGTATGACTAACTTCAGCATTATTGGTTAAAGGCCATAAAGGTTGATCAGTTCCATATTGTGGCTCACATTGTGTATCGTTACTGAGATTGGTTAAAAATCATACTCTGTGTTATATACAGATATTCAATAGAGCCTCCGTAATGAGGATAAGTTGTACGTATATTGTGGACCATGTCAGCCTCTAACTGTGTATCGTTACTGAGACTGGTTATAACTCAGAATTGTATTATACATATTTTCCATAGAGCCTCCATAATGAGGCTAGGTTGGACCCATATGGTGGACCATGTCAGTCTCTAACAGTGTATCGTTACTGAGACTGGTTATAACTCAGAATTGTATTATACATATTTTCCATAGAGCCTCCGTTATGAGGCTAAGTTGTACGTATATTGTGGACCATGTCAGCCTCTAAATGTGTATCGTTACTGAGACTGGTTATAACTCAGAATTGTATTATACATATTTTCCATAGAGCCTCCATAATGAGGCTAGGTTGGACCCATATGGTGGACCATGTCAGTCTCTAACAGTGTATCGTTACTGAGACTGGTTATAACTCGAAATTTGTGTTATACAGATATTACATAGAGCCTCCGTAATGAGGCTAAGTTGGACCCATATTGTGGACCATGTTAGCCTCTAAATGTGTATCGTTACTGAGACTGGTTATAACTCAGAATTGTATTATACATATTTTCCATAGAGCCTCCGTAATGAGGCTAAGCTGGACCCATATTGTGGAGCATGTCAGCCTCTAACTGTGTATCGTTACTGAGACTGGTTATAACTCGAAATTTGTGTTATACAGATATTACATAGAGCCTCCGTAATGAGGCTTAGTTGGACCCATATTGTGGACCATGTTAGCCTCTTACTGTGTATCGTTACTGAGACTGGTTAAAACTCGAACTCTGTGTTTACAGATATTCCATAGAGCGTGCGTATTAAGGCTAAGTTGGACCCATATTGTAGACCATGTTAGCCTCTAACTGTGTATCGTTACTGAGTCTGGTTATAACTCGAACTCTGTGTTATACAGATATTCCATAGAGCCTCTGTATTGAAGCTAAGTTGGACCCATATTGTGGACCATGTCAGCCTCAAAGGGTGTATCGTTACTGAGACTGGTTAAAAGTCATACCCTGTGTTATACAGATATGCCAGAGAGCCTGCGTAATGAGGCTAAGTTGGACCAATAATGTGGACCATGTTAGCCTCTAACAGTGTATCGTTACTGAGACTGGTTATAACTCCGACTTTGTGTAATACAGATATTCCATAGAGCCTGCGTAATGAGGCTAAGTTGGACCCATATTGTGGACCATGTTAGCCTCTAACTGTGTATCGTTACTGAGACTGGTTAAAAGTCATACTCTGTGTTATACAGATATGCCATAGAGCCTCCGTTACTGAGACTGGTTATAACTTGAACTCTGTGTTATACAGATATATTCCATAGAGCCTCCGTATTGAGGCTAAGTTGGACCCATATTTTGGACCATGTTAGCCTCCAACAGTGTATCGTTACTGAGACTGGTTAAAAGTCATACTCTGTGTTATACAGATATTCCATAGAGCCTGCGTAATGAGGCTAAGTTGGACCCATATTGTGGACCATGTTAGCCTCTAACTGTGTATCGTTACTGAGACTGGTTAAAAGTCATACTCTGTGTTATACAGATATGCCATAGAGCCTCCGTAATGAGGATAAGTTGGACCCATATTGTGGACCATTTCAGCCTCTAACTGTGTATCGTTACTGAGACTGGTTATAACTTGAACTCTGTGTTATACAGATATATTCCATAGAGCCTCCGTATTGAGGCTAAGTTGGACCCATATTTTGGACCATGTTAGCATCCAACAGTGTATCGTTACTGAGACTGGTTAAAAGTCATACTCTGTGTTATACAGATATTCCATACAGCCTCAGTAATGAGGCTAAGTTGGACCCATATTGTGGACCATGTCAGCCTCTAACTGTGTATCGTTACTGATACTGGTTATAACTCCGACTCTGTGTTATACAGATATTCCGTAGAACCTCCGTGTTGAGGCTAAGTTGGACCCATATTGTGGACCGTGTCAGCCTCTAACAGTGTATCGTTACTGAGACTGGTTATAACTCGAACTCTGTGTTATACAAATATTCCATAGAGCCTCCGTATTGAGGTTAAGATGGACCCAAATTGTGGACCATGTTAGCCTCCAACAGTGTATCGTTACTGAGACTGGTTAAAAGTCATACCCTGTGTTATACAGATATGCCATAGAGCCTGCGTAATGAGGCTAAGTTGGACCCATATTGTGGACCTTGTTAGCCTCTAACAGTGTATCGTTACTGAGACTGGTTATAACTTGAACTCTGTGTTATACAGATATATTTCACAGAGCCTCCGTAATGAGGCTAAGTTGGACCCATAGTGTTGACCATGTTAGCCTCCAACAGTGTATCGTTACTGAGACTGGTTAAAAGTCATACTCTGTGTTATACAGATATGCCATAGAGCCTGCGTAATGAGGATAAGTTGGACCCATATTGTGGACCATGTCAGCCTCTAACAGTGTATCGTTACTGAGACTGGTTATAACTCGAACTCTGTATTATACAGATATTCCATAGAGCCTCCGTATTGAGGCTAAGTTGGACCCATATTGTGGACCATGTTAGCCTCCAACAGTGTATCGTTACTGAGATTGGTTAAAAGTCATACTTTGTGTTATACAGATATGCCATAGAGCCTGCGTAATGAGGATAAGTTGGACCCATATTGTGGACCATGTTAGCCTCCAACAGTGTATCGTTACTGAGACTGGTTATAACTCCAACTCTGAATTATACAGATATTCCATAGAGCCTGCATAATGAGGCTAAGTTTGGCCCATATTGTGGACCATGTCAGCCTCTAACTGTGTATCTTACTGAGACTGGTTATAACTCGAACTCTGTGTTATACAGATATTCCGTAGAACCTCCGTATTGAGGCTAAGTTGGACCCATATTGTGGACCGTGTCAGCCTCTAACTATGTATCGTTACTGAGATTGGTTAAAAGTCATACTCTGTGTTATACAGATATGCCATAGAGCCTCCGTATTGAGGCTAAGTTGGACCCATATTGTGGACCATGTTAGCCTCCAACAGTGTATCGTTACTGAGATTGGTTAAAAGTCATACTCTGTGTTATACAGATATGCCATAGAGCCTGCGTAATGAGGATAAGTTGGACCCATATTGTGGACCATGTTAGCCTCCAACAGTGTATCGTTACTGAGACTGGTTATAACTCCAACTCTGAATTATACAGATATTCCATAGAGCCTGCATAATGAGGCTAAGTTTGGCCCATATTGTGGACCGTGTCAGCCTCTAACAGTGTATCGTTACTGAGACTGGTTATAACTCGAACTCTGTGTTATACATATATTCCATAGAGCCTGCGTAATGAGGCTAAGTTGGACCCATATTGTGGACCATGTCAGCCTCTAACAGTGTATCGTTACTGAGACTGGTTATAACTCCAACTCTGTGTTATACAGATATTCCATAGAGCCTCCGTATTGAGGCTTAGTTGGACCCATATTGTGGACCATGTTAGCTTCCAACAGTGTATCGTTACTGAGACTGGTTAAAAGTCATACTCTGTGTTATACAGATATGCAATAGAGCCTGCGTAATGAGGTTAAGTTGGACCCATATTGTGGACCATATTAGCCTCTAACAGTGTATCGTTACTGAGACTGGTTATAACTCCAACTCTGAATTATACAGATATTCCATAGAGCCTGCGTAATGAGGCTAAGTTGGATCCATATTGTGGACCATGTTAGCCTCCAACAGTGTATCGTTACTGAGACTGGTTAAAAGTCATACTCTGTGTTATACGGATATGCCATAGAGCCTGCGTAATGAGGCTAAGTTGGACCCATATTGTGGACCATGTCAGCCTCTAGCTGTGTATCGACATTGATATTGGTTATAACTCGAACTCTGTGTTATACAGATATTCCATGAGCCTCCGTAATGAGGCTAAGTTGGACCCATATTGTGGACCATATTAGCCTCTAACGGTGTATCGTTACTGAGACTGATTATAACTCCAACTCTGAATTATACAGATATTCCATAGAGCCTGCGTAATGAGGCTAAGTTGGACCCATATTGTGGACCATGTTAGCCTCCAACAGTGTATCGTTACTGAGACTGGTTAAAAGTCATACTCTGTGTTATACAGATATACCATAGAGCCTGCGTAATGAGGCTAAGTTGGACCCATATTGTGGACCATGTCAGCCTCTAGCTGTGTATCGATACTGATATTGGTTATAACTCCAACTCTGAATTATACAGATATTCCATAGAGCCTGCGTAATGAGGCTAAGTTGGACCCATATTGTGGACCATGTTAGCCTCCAACAGTGTATCGTTACTGAGACTGGTTATAACTTGAACTCTGTGTTATACAGATATATTCCATAGAGCCTCCGCATTGAGGCTAAGTTGGACCCATATTTTGGACCATGTTAGCCTCCAACAGTGTATCGTTACTGAGACTGGTTAAAAGTCATACTCTGTGTTATACAGATATTCCATACAGCCTCAGTAATGAGGCTAAGTTGGACCCATATTGTGGACCATGTCAGCCTCTAACTGTGTATCGTTACTGATACTGGTTATAACTCCGACTCTGTGTTATACAGATATTCCGTAGAACCTCCGTGTTGAGGCTAAGTTGGACCCATATTGTGGACCGTGTCAGCCTCTAACAGTGTATCGTTACTGAGACTGGTTATAACTCGAACTCTGTGTTATACAAATATTCCATAGAGCCTCCGTATTGAGGTTAAGTTGGACCCAAATTGTGGACCATGTTAGCCTCCAATAGTGTATCGTTACTGAGACTGGTTAAAAGTCATACCCTGTGTTATACAGATATGCCATAGAGCCTGCGTAATGAGGCTAAGTTGGACCCATATTGTGGACCTTGTTAGCCTCTAACAGTGTATCGTTACTGAGACTGGTTATAACTTGAACTCTGTGTTATACAGATATATTCCACAGAGCCTCCGTAATGAGGCTAAGTTGGACCCATAGTGTTGACCATGTTAGCCTCCAACAGTGTAACGTTACTGAGACTGGTTAAAAGTCATACTCTGTGTTATACAGATATGCCATAGAGCCTGCGTAATGAAAAGTTGGACCCATATTGTGGACCATGTCAGCCTCTAACAGTGTATCGTTACTGAGACTGGTTATAACTCGAACTCTGTATTATACAGATATTCCATAGAGCCTCCGTATTGAGGCTAAGTTGGACCCATATTGTGGACCATGTTAGCCTCCAACAGTGTATCGTTACTGAGATTGGTTAAAAGTCATACTCTGTGTTATACAGATATGCCATAGAGCCTGCGTAATGAGGATAAGTTGGACCCATATTGTGGACCATGTTAGCCTCCAACAGTGTATCGTTACTGAGACCGGTTATAACTCCAACTCTGAATTATACAGATATTCCATAGAGCCTGCATAATGAGGCTAAGTTTGGCCCATATTGTGGACCATGTCAGCCTCTAACTGTGTATCTTACTGAGACTGGTTATAACTCGAACTCTGTGTTATACAGATATTCCGTAGAACCTCCGTATTGAGGCTAAGTTGGACCCATATTGTGGACCGTGTCAGCCTCTAACTATGTATCGTTACTGAGATTGGTTAAAAGTCATACTCTGTGTTATACAGATATGCCATAGAGCCTCCGTATTGAGGCTAAGTTGGACCCATATTGTGGACCATGTTAGCCTCCAACAGTGTATCGTTACTGAGATTGGTTAAAAGTCATACTCTGTGTTATACAGATATGCCATAGAGCCTGCGTAATGAGGATAAGTTGGACCCATATTGTGGACCATGTTAGCCTCCAACAGTGTATCGTTACTGAGACTGGTTATAACTCCAACTCTGAATTATACAGATATTCCATAGAGCCTGCATAATGAGGCTAAGTTTGGCCCATATTGTGGACCGTGTCAGCCTCTAACAGTGTATCGTTACTGAGACTGGTTATAACTCGAACTCTGTGTTATACATATATTCCATAGAGCCTGCGTAATGAGGCTAAGTTGGACCCATATTGTGGACCATGTCAGCCTCTAACAGTGTATCGTTACTGAGACTGGTTATAACTCCAACTCTGTGTTATACAGATATTCCATAGAGCCTCCGTATTTAGGCTTAGTTGGACCCATATTGTGGACCATGTTAGCTTCCAACAGTGTATCGTTACTGAGACTGGTTAAAAGTCATACTCTGTGTTATACAGATATGCAATAGAGCCTGCGTAATGAGGCTAAGTTGGACCCATATTGTGGACCATATTAGCCTCTAACAGTGTATCGTTACTGAGACTGGTTATAACTCCAACTCTGAATTATACAGATATTCCATAGAGCCTGCGTAATGAGGCTAAGTTGGATCCATATTGTGGACCATGTTAGCCTCCAACAGTGTATCGTTACTGAGACTGGTTAAAAGTCATACTCTGTGTTATACGGATATGCCATAGAGCCTGCGTAATGAGGCTAAGTTGGACCCATATTGTGGACCATGTCAGCCTCTAGCTGTGTATCGACATTGATATTGGTTATAACTCGAACTCTGTGTTATACAGATATTCCATGAGCCTCCGTAATGAGGCTAAGTTGGACCCATATTGTGGACCATATTAGCCTCTAACGGTGTATCGTTACTGAGACTGGTTATAACTCCAACTCTGAATTATACAGATATTCCATAGAGCCTGCGTAATGAGGCTAAGTTGGACCCATATTGTGGACCATGTTAGCCTCCAACAGTGTATCGTTACTGAGACTGGTTAAAAGTCATACTCTGTGTTATACAGATATACCATAGAGCCTGCGTAATGAGGCTAAGTTGGACCCATATTGTGGACCATGTCAGCCTCTAGCTGTGTATCGATACTGATATTGGTTATAACTCGAACTCTGTGTTATACAAATATTCCATGAGCCTCCATAATGAGGCTAAGTTGGACCCATATTGTGGACCATGTTAGCCTCCAACAGTGTATCGTTACTGAGACTGGTTAAAAGTCATACTCTGTGTTATACAGATATGCCATAGAGCCTGCGTAATGAGGCTAAGTTGGACCCATATTGTGGACCATGTTAGCTTCTAACAGTGTATCGTTACTGAGACTGGTTATAACTCCAACTCTGAATTATACAGATATTCCATAGAGCCTGCGTAATGAGGCTAAGTTGGACCCATATTGTGGACCATGTTAGCCTCTAACTGTGTATCGTTACTGAGACTGGTTATAACTCGAACTTTGTGATATACAGATATTCCATAGAGCCTTCGTAATGAGGCAGTAAGTTGGACCCATATTGTGGACCATGTCAGCCTCAAACAGTGTATCGTTACTGAGACTGGTTATAACTCCAACTCTGTGTTATACAGATTATCCATAGAGCCTCCGTATTGAGGCTAAGTTGGACCCATATTGTGGACCATGTTAGCTTCCAACAGTGTATCGTTACTGAGACTGGTTATAACTCGAACTGTGTGTTATACAGATATTCCATGAGCCTCCGTAATGAGGCTAAGTTGGACCCATATTGTGGACCATATTAGCCTCTAACAGTGTATCGTTACTGAGACTGGTTATAACTCCAACTCTGAATTATACAGATATTCCATAGAGCCTGCGTAATGAGGCTAAGTTGGACCCATATTGTGGACCATGTTAGCCTCCAACAGTGTATCGTTACTGAGACTGGTTAAATGTCATACTCTGTGTTATACGGATATGCCATAGAGCCTGCGTAATGAGGCTAAGTTGGACCCATATTGTGGACTATGTTAGCCTCCAACAGTGTATCGTTACTGAGACTGGTTAAAAGTCATACTCTGTGTTATACGGATATGCCATAGAACCTCCGTATTGAGGCTAAGTTGGACCCATATTGTGGACCGTGTCAGCCTCTATGTATCGTTACTGAGACTGGTTATAATTCGAACTCTTGTGTTATACAGATATTCCATAGAACCTCCGTAATGAGGCTAAGTTGGACCCATATTGTGGACCATGTTAGCCTCTAACTATGTATCGTTACTGAGACTGGTTATAACTCATATTGTGTTATACAGCTATTCCATAGAGACTCCGCAATGAGGCTAAGTTATACCCATATTGTGGACCATGTCAGCCTCTGTGTATCATTACAGAGACAGGTTTTAACTCATATTTTGTGTTATACAGATATTCCACAGAGACTCCGTAATAAGGCGAAGTTATACCCATATTGTGGACAATGCCATCCTCTAACTGTGTATCGTTACTGAGACTGGTTATAACTCGGACTCCGTGTTATATAGTTATTCTATTGATCCAACATAATTACTTAGGTACTGGTCGATTTCCAGTGCATGGTAAATGGACACAAAACATGTTAGTGGTAGAGAGAATAAATAACACCAATCAATGATAACTTGTTTGCTTTTAAAGACTCCTTTTTATTAAGTAATATACATGTTGTTATATAGCTCATTTGACAAAATGTTAAACAAAACATAAAACCATATATAATATTAAAGAAACAACCATGTGATATTTGACTAATAGTTAATTTATGTTTACATTTATCAAGCAATATACAGTGTAGCAATGTTATATAACAGCATCCAAATTTATTATGCAATGCAGCTATAACTAGTGGAAATAAGAGTGCTGTATATTGTATTCTGGCATATCCACTTGCGGATTTTGATCATAAGACGAAATTTCCTTCAGTGGAATGTTGTGATTGAGCTGCTCATTAGCGTATAACGGATCTGATTTTGTGCTTTTCGATAGATGTTCATGAATTTTACATTGATTGTAATGATCGTCACCCGTCTAACTGACCACTCTTAATTCTTAACATCCATTTTGTTTAATATGCCTATATTTGCCATCATATTATGGACTACTCCTTAAATGAATTATATTCCATTACTCAGAACAAAACATTCCACTTGCAGAATATTTTGACCATTTCAGTCTTTATCAACTTTGTATTGAGTCATCCATGCATAGAATTACGTGACATAGGACGATCACATGATAAAAGGAGAGCATTATGCGCTGAAGGTAACCCCAGTCCCTCATCCTGGTTGAGTGACGCCTCTCCTTGTATCACATGATCATCCTATGTCACGCGATATTATGCATGAATGATCTAGCACAAAGCGGATGATCCATGACTATGTGATATGGTCGAAATATTCTGCAAGTCAAATGTTTTGTTCTGAGTATTGGAATATAATTCATCCAAGATGTTTA
Organism: Panopea generosa; assembly: GCA_029582155.1. NCBI lineage: Eukaryota > Metazoa > Mollusca > Bivalvia > Adapedonta > Hiatellidae > Panopea > Panopea generosa. The sequence goes on from CM055897.1 coordinate 60,150,767, forward strand.
ATCCAGAGCAAGAGACCAACCTATATTGTTATATACAACTTATTTACCGTAACTTGGAATATACAGAAGACATACACTTTAACATGGACATGTATTTAATTGGCAGATCTGGCTTGAGAAACGACAAAGAAACCGTGCTCCGAAACCACAAAAATAATTTTAAATGGTTGGTGAAGTTATCTACATTCATGTACGACAGCATTGACTTGAACTTTTTAAGAGTTGAGTTTCTCTGTTCTGCAACCTGCGTATTTAGGTCCTTGTATTGCATATACATATTTAAGTTATACCCCAAATGACAGCCTGAAAAAGAAATGACATTAAAAACATTTAACACATCTTTAACTTTAAAGAATAAGCCAAATATTTACCCTAATCTGAAGAATTTTTTTTGAAATATTGTCCCCATTTCTAGAATGAAAAACTGTTCACGACTTCCTAAAATTCATACTTAATTTGTTATTCAACTGATTTGATGTTATTACTCACAAACGGAAATAATCAGTAAAATTTCAATTAAAGAATATCAATCTTATAAAGTTAACTTTATCACAAAAGAAAATGAGCTCATGTGACTGTAATCATTATTATATTAGTGGTAATAAAACATTATATACAAACATTACAGCTGATACTACCACTTACACTAGTACAGCCATATCATCATAAATAGTATTCAAGGTATTAAGAAGATACTTCACATTGCTATGTGTTTAATTGTTTAATTGCTAAATGCTGACAATAAAAATAATCTATATTGCGAAAACTTATGCCTTAGAAAAGAAGTGTGTAACCAGTGATGATATAGTTTTTATAAAAATCACTACCAGTTCAAGATGAAAAAAGAAAGATTAATACTTAAAAAGTAAAGAGAGAAGGACAAATGGATTCTTAACTAAACACAAATTATGTATACTTCGCACTTACCGACATGGTTGCACCAATGGAATCTGTCCACAACAAACCATGTGTCTCTAAAAAAGACCAGATCTCTATTCAACGCATAATTGTGCAGATTGCAAGCATTGTCATACACAATAAGTTTTGGTGCTGAAAATGATTAAATTTTAAATTTGATTACCTTTTAATCATATAAAAATTTAAAAAAATCATCTGAGTAGGTGGTTTTACATTAATTTTCATGAAATGCTTTTAACAAATGAGGTTCTTATTGAAGGCAAAAAAATTGTCAATAATAGTTCTCTTATGCATAAAATATAATGGTTACAATGTCAAAAATAAAGAATAAGCTACACAACAGTTTACAGTAACCCTTATACTTTTACATAAAATTTCTTGGTTGAATATATTTTATTTTATGATGCTTAGAACATTGTTTATACAAACTACAAAATGAAAAGGGATCAGATTAAACACACTTATTAAGTTCATTAATCTTCTTATAGTATGTTCAAATTTACAACTATCTAGGAATAAAGGCTGCATACTTCTTAGGTTCAATCTAAGGCATAAAGTTCATTGTTGCCCAGTGCAAGAAGCTTTTAGATAATGTAACTTGCTTATACAGAAAATAAAAAAGTGCAAATTTTGAAGAAGATAGTTAAGTTTTTTTTTGTATGAATCTGTTAGCCAACAAACTTATCATATGTATCTAAAACCAAACAGCATTACCGGTATGGAATCTTGTCCTGAGTATTGAGAAAGGGACATTTGGCGACTCAACATCTTCCATTAACTGGAACCCATAGCAAATCCCTGAAATAAAAATTACAATAAACAAGGTTAAGATGACCATTACATGCTTAACACAAACACTTTCAGAAGTTATACTATTCATGTAAGTATTTGTAAATAACAACTTTTCGGCTGTACATTTCTAAGACTTCCATTCTGCAGTTAAAACCTTTTATCTAGATTTATAAAAAAGATAGTTATGTATTATACCGGTACCTAACATATGAACAAGAGCTGTCAGAAGACAACAAAGCTCGCCTCTGGGTGTCTTAAGTCCAAAAAGGGCCATAAGTGTGGCAAAATGCAACCCAGAGTTATGGTTCTTGTCTGTGTGTGTTCCATTGATGATGGTGAACACACATGTGATGGTTCATTCACATCCAATGAGTGGTTGTATAGATATCTGAAACTTGTATGCAAAAATTTAACCTGGGTGTCTACAGACGACGACAACACTGGGGTCATGACAATAGCTCTCCTTGGACTTGACGAGTTAAAAAGTGAACCAAAATAATTAATTTCAAATTTAAACATTTAATGAGTATGTTTATGCCTTTGCTGAAAAAATAACAACAGAAGTAAGCAAAGAATAATATACTCTGAAGAAATAAAAAAGTACCACTTATTCTATTGCCAGGACTCTTTTCATATGTACTATAGTTAATCAATTGTTGATTCAGTAATTAACATCCTCATAGCTTGATTATGTTAACAATATTTAACTGCGACATGGTGAAAATAACAACATTCATTGAATTTCTTATTTGATTATCAACACTATCACCATGCATATTAAGGTATTGAATAATATGCAAAGAAGATTATCATGTACGTGCAAACAGTGATCCTGCCTACCCGTTGCCTTACATACAAGCAAACTGAAACTGATAAGTTGCATCAACAGTGCATTAGTACTCAATCAATAAAGAAGTTGATACAGAGCTCTTAAAAATTAAAAGAACTAATACATTTTTGAGGTGTTAACCTATTACTTATTTTTAATAAATATATAAACATGATGAAAAATTAAAAGAATTGCTTCATACCTTCAATTAACCACTACTAACATCAAAATCTTGAACCATAAATGCAAGAAAATTGTCATCTACATGAACAACTGTTTTATGCTGACATAGACAAAGTTTGTAGAAATCAACATCTTCAGATTGGCTTGAAGTGACAGTCATTGAAGATTGTTTTTCAACAAATGTTTGGGTTGACCAACTAGAATCTGTTTTTTCTTCAGTACAGATTTTTTTGGTTGTTGACGGTTTTCTTGAAATACTGCAATAAATAAAAAAAATATTGCAATTTGTATGCATAGTTTGCTCATCAGATTCCGAATACTGTATTTTATGTAATTTGATATGGTCACATTATCATCATAAGATGGATTCATAGACTCTATTTTTAAAATGACCAACATAAACTAACTGTTGACAAGATAAGAAAAGATACAATTAGGATATGGTGTACGAGACAATTTTGAAACAGTTGCTCTTAAAGAGGTTGTTTTACCATTTAATGTCATTAAAAGCTATATTCAATTATTTTGATAACTAAGGAATGTAGGGGCATGGTACTCCCCTACCCTCTCACCACTAGGACAGGGAGACTAAATGGGTCACACAAATCGGTGGCTGAAAAAATTTAATGTACAAATTTATCCAGAAATACAGTTGCTTTATAGACTATTTAGGTTAATTTATTTTTTCAATACCAATCCCTTTTTTTTTTAAAAAAAGAAGACTTTTCTTAAATAATAATTATGGTAAAGTACAGTAATTCTATGAATTTTAAAAATCATAAAATAGATTTGATATTTTATGACCATTACTTACTTGCCATTGCTTAATTATACCACAATCACTTCACAATAAAGGAATTTGAATACTAACAGACCTGAAAAAGAAGTAATAGATATATGTGTACAATATACTGAAAGATAACTAATACTGATAATCACTACTTTATGGCAATACTACTCAAAATATAAGACATTATGACAATCAAATCAAATTAACAAGACCAATATAACATGCAAAACATTTACAGCAAGTGGAATATTTGTAAAATATCCATACAATCTAATTCATTACCATTGGGTATACACATTATTTTAAGTTTCATACCAAAATTGCTGAGGCTAACTATTACAAATATTATGGACCAGTCTATAACAGTTCATTGGTACTAAGGCTAAGAAGTATCCACAGTAAGGCATCTACCAGCCTATAACAGTTCATTACTACTGAGGCTAAGAAGTATCCATAATATGGCCTCTATCAGTTCATTAGTACTGGACTAAGTAGTATCCATAATATGGCCTCTATCAGCCTCAAACAGTTCATTAGTACTGAGACTAAGTAGTATCCATAGTACAGACTCTATCAGCTTCTAACAGTTCATTAGTACTGAGGCTAACTAGTATCCATACTATATCCTCTATCAGCCTGTAACGGTTTGTTAGTACTGAGGCTAAATAGTATCCATACTATGGCCTCTATCAGCCTCTAAGAGTTTGTTAGTATTAAAGCTAAGAAGTGTCCATAGTATGGCCTCTATCAGCCTCTAACAGTTTGTTAGTACTGAGGCTAAGCAGTATCAATAGTATAGCCTCTAACAATTCATTAGTTCTGAGGCTTAGTAGTATCCATAATATGGCCTCTATCAGCCTCTTACAGTCAATTAGTACTGAGACTAACTAGTATCCATAATATGGCCTCTATTAGCCTCTAATAATTCATTAGTACTGAGACTAAGTAGTATCCATAATATGGCCTTCATCAGCCTCTAACAGTTTATTAGCACTGAGACTAAGTAGTATCCATAATATGGCCTTTATCAGCCTCTTACAGTCAATTAGTACTGAGACTAAGTAGCATCCATAATATGGCCTCTATCAGCCTCTTACAGTCAATTATTATTGAGACTAAGTAGTATCCATAATATGGCCTCTATCAGCCTCTAATAGTTCATTAATACTGAGGCTAAGTAGTATCCATAATATGGCCTCTATCAGCCTCTAACAGTTAATTAGTACTGAGGCTAAATAGTATCTTTAGTATGGCATCTATCAGCCTCTAACAGTCCAGTTGTACTGAGGCTAAGTAGTATCAATAATATGGACTCTATAAGCCTATTACAGTTAATTAGTACTGAGGCTAAATAGTATCTATAGTATGGCACATATCAGCCTCTAACAGTCCAGTTGTACTGAAGCTAAGTAGTATCCATAATAAAGCCTCTATCAGCCTCTAACAGTTCGTAAGTACTGAGGCTAAGTAGTATCCATAGTATGGCCTTTATCAGCGTCTAACAGTACATTAGTACTGAGGCTAAGTAGTATTTATAGTATTGCATCTATCAGTCTCTTACAGTCCAGTTGTACTGAGGCAAAGTAGTATCCATAATAAAGCCTCTATCAGCCTCTAACAGTTCATAAGTACTGAGGCTAAGTAGTATCCATAGTATGGCCTCTATCAACCTCTAACTGTTCATTAGTACTGAGACTAAGTAGTTTCATATTATGGACTCTATCAGCCTCTTACAGTTAATTCGTACTGAGGCTAAGTTGTATCCATAATATTGCCTCTATCAGTTCATTAGTACTGAGGCTAAGTAGTATCCATAGTTTGGCCTCTATCAGCCCCAAACAGTCTATTAGTACTGAAGCTAATTACTATCCATAATATGGCATCTATCAGTTCATTAGTACTGAGATTAAGTAGTATCCATAACATGGCTTCTATCAGTTCATTAGTACTGAGGCTAAGTAGTATCCATAGTATGGCATCTATCAGCCTCAAACAGTCCATTAGTACTGAGGCTGAGCAGTATGCATAATATGGCCTCTATCAGACTCAAACAGGCCATTAGTATGGAGGCTAAGAAGTATTCACAATATGGCCTCCATCAGTTCATTAGTACTGAGGCTAAGTAGTATCCATAATATGGCCTCTATTAGCCTCTAACAGTTCATTAGTACTGAGACTAAGTAGTATCAATAATATTGCCTCTATCAGTCTCTAACAGTTTATTAGCACTGAGACTAAGTAGTATCCATAATATGGCCTCTATCAGCCTCTAAAAGTTTATTAGTACTGAGACTAAGTAGTATCCATAATATGGCCTTCATCAGCCTCTAACAGTTCATTAGTACTGAGACTTAGTAGTATCCATAATATGGCCTTTATCAGCCTCTAATAGTTCATTATTACTGAGGCTAAGTAGTATCCATAGTATGACCTCTATCAGCCTCTAACAGTTCATTAGTACTGAGACTAAGTAGTATCCATAATATGGCCTTCATCAGCCTCTAACAGTTCATTATTACTGAGGCTAAGTAGTATCAATAATATGGCCTTCATCAGCCTCTAACAGTTCATTAGTACTGAGACTTAGTAGTATCCATAATATGGCCTCAATCAGTTCATTAGAACTGAGGCTAAGTAGTATCCATAACATGGCCTCTATCAGCCTCTAATATCCATTAGTACTGAGGCTAACTAGTATCCATAGTATGACCTCTATCAGCCTCAAATAGTCCATTAGTTCTGAGGCTAAGAAGTATCCATAATATGGCCTCTATCAGTTCATTAGAATTGAGGCTAAGTAGTATCCATAACATGGCCTCTATCAGCCTAAAAATGTCCATTAGTACTGAGGCTAACTAGTATCCATAGTATAGCCTCTATCAGCCTCAAATAGTCCATTAGTTCTGAGACTAAGTAGTATCCATTATATGGCCTTTATCAGCCTCTAACAGTCCATTAGTATTGAGGCTAAGTAGTATCCATAATATGGTCTTTATCAGCCTCAAACAGTCCATCAGTACTGAGGCTAAGTAGTATCCATAATATCGCCTCCATCAGCCTCTAACAGTCCATTAGTACTGAGGCTAAGTAGTATCCATAATATAACCTCTATCAGCCTCTAACAGTCCATTAGCACTGAAACTAAGTGGTATCCATAATATAGCCTCTATCAGCCTAAAAAAGTCCATTAGTACTGAGGCTAACTAGTATCCATAGTATGGCATCTATCAGCCTCAAATAGTCCATTAGTTCTGAGACTAAGTAGTATCCATAATATGGCCTTTATCAGCCTCTAACAGTCCATTAGTATTGAGGCTAAGTAGTATCCATAATATAACCTCTATCAGCCTCTAACAGTCCATTAGCACTGAAACTAAGTGGTATCCATAATATGGCCTCTATCAGCCTCTTACAATCAACTAGAACTGAAACTAAGTAGTATCCATAATATGGCCTCTATCAGCCTCTAAAAGTTCATTATTACTGAGGCTAAGTAGTATCCATAATATGGCCTCTATCAGCCTCTAACAGTTCATTAGTACTGAGACTAAGTAGTATCCATAATATGGCCTCTATCATCCTTTATCAGTTCATGAGAACTGAGGCTTAGAAGTATTCATAACATGGCCTCTATCAGCCTCAAATAGTCCATTAGTACTGAGGCTAACTAGTATCCATAGTATGGCCTTTATCAACCTCAAATAGTCCATTAGTACTGAGGCTAACTAGTATCCATAATATGGCCTCTATCAACCTCAAATAATCCATTAGTACTGAGGTTAACAAGTATCCATAACATGACCTCTATCAACCTCAAAAAATCCATTAGTTCTGAGGCTAAGTAGTATCCATAATATGGACTCTATCAGTTCATTAGAACTAAGGCTAAGTAGTATCCATAACATGGCCTCTATCAGCCTCAAATAGTCCATTAGTACCGAGACTAACTAGTATCCATAGTATGGCCTCTATCAGCCTCAAATAGTCCATTGGTTCTGAGGCTAAGTAGTATCCATAATATGGCCTCTATCAGTTCATTAGAACTGAGGCTAAGTAGTATCCATAACATGGCCTCTATCAGCCTCAAATAGTCCATTAATACTGAGGCTAACTAGTATTCATAGTATGGCCTCTATCAGCCTCAATTAGTCCATTAGTTCTGAGGCCAAGTAGTATCCATAATATGGCCTCTAACAGTTCATTAGTAGAGAGGCTATATAGTGTAACGGGTATGGCCTCTATCAGCCTCTAACAGTTCATTATTACTGAGGCTAAGTAGTATCAATAATATGGCCTTCATCAGCCTCTAATAGTTCATTTTTACTGAGGCTAAGTAGTATCAATAATATGGCCTTCATCAGCCTCTAACAGTTCATTAGTACTGAGACTTAGTAGTATCCATAATATGGCCTTCATCAGCCTATAACAGTTCATTAGTACTGAGACTTAGTAGTATCCATAATATGGCCTCAATCAGTTCATTAGAACTGAGGCTAAGTAGTATCCATAACATGGCCGCTATCAGCCTCTAATATCCATTAGTACTGAGGCTAACTAGTATCCATAGTATGACCTCTATCAGCCTCAAATAGTCCATTAGTTCTGAGGCTAAGAAGTATCCATAATATGGCCTCTATCAGTTCATTAGAATTGAGGCTAAGTAGTATCCATAACATGGCCTCTATCAGCCTAAAAAAGTCCATTAGTACTGAGGCTAACTAGTATCCATAGTATGACCTCTATCAGCCTCAAATAGTCCATTAGTTCTGAGACTAAGTATTATCCATAATATGGCCTTTATCAGCCTCTAACAGTCCATTAGTATTGAGGCTAAGTAGTATCCATAATATGGTCTCTATCAGCCTCAAACAGTCCATCAGTACTGAGGCTAAGTAGTATCCATAATATGGCCTCCATCAGCCTCTAACAGTCTTTTAGTACTGAGGTTAAGTAGTATCCATAATATTACCTCTATCAGCCTCTAACAGTCCATTAGCACTGAAACTAAGTGGTATCCATAATGTGGCCTCTATCAGCCTAAAAAAGTCCATTAGTACTGAGGCTAACTAGTATCCATAGTATGGCCTCTATCAGCCTCAAATAGTCCATTAGTTCTGAGACTAAGTAGTATCCAAAATATGGCCTTTATCAGCCTCTAACAGTCCATTAGTATTGAGGCTAAGTAGTATTCATAATATAACCTCTATCAGCCTCTAACAGTCCATTAGCACTGAAACTAAGTGGTATCCATAATATGGCCTCTATCAGCCTCTTACAATCAACTAGTACTGAAACTAAGTAGTATCCATAATATGGCCTCTATCAGCCTCTAAAAGTTCATTAGTACTGAGGCTAAGTAGTATCCATAATATGGCCTCTATCAGCCTCTAACAGTTCATTAGTACTGAGACTAAGTAGTATCCATAATATGGCCTATATCATCCTCTATCAGTGCATTAGAACTGAGGTTTAGAAGTATCCATAACATGGCCTCTATCAGCCTCAAATAGTCCATTAGTACTGAGGCTAACTAGTATCCATAGTATGGCCTCTATCAACCTCAAATAGTCCATTAGTACTGAGGCTAACTAGTATCCATAATATGGCCTCTATCAACCTCAAATAATCCATTAGTACTGAGGCTAACAAGTATCCATAACATGACCTCTATCAACCTCAAAAAATCCATTAGTTCTGAGGCTAAGTAGTATCCATAATATGGTCTCTATCAGTTCATTAGAACTAAGGCTAAGTAGTATCCATAACATGGCCTCTATCAGCCTCAAATAGTCCATTAGTACCGAGACTAACTAGTATCCATAGTATGGCCTCTATCAGCCTCAAATAGTCCATTGGTTCTGAGGCTAAGTAGTATCCATAATATGGCCTCTATCAGTTCATTAGAACTGAGGCTAAGTAGTATCCATAACATGGCCTCTATCAGCCTCAAATAGTCCATTAGTACTGAGGCTAACTAGTATTCATAGTATGGCCTCTATCAGCCTCAATTAGTCCATTAGTTCTGAGGCTAAGTAGTATCCATACTATGGCCTCTAACAGTTCATTAGTAGTGAGACTATATAGTGTAACGGGTATGGCCTCTATCAGCCTCTTACAGTTCTTTAGTATTGAGGCTATATAGTGTAATCGATATAGCCTCTATCAGCCTCTAAGAGTTCATTAGTACCGAGTCTAAGTAGTATCCATGGTATGGCCTCTACCAGCCTCAAATAGACCATTAGTTCTGAGGCTAAGTAGTATCCATAATATGGCCTCTATCAGCCTCTAAGAGTTCATTAGTACCAAGTCTAAGTAATACCCATAATATGCCCTATTAGCTGATTAGTAATTAGGCTAATAGAACTTTACGTTTCTATTGTTTTATAATAAAATTCAATATTAATATTGAAGAAACATTAAATACGTATTGTTAGAGAAATAACCTCATTCCTGCATTGCCCCATCTGTCATAAACGTTGATGATCAGTGTTGTCCGAGCGCCTGTTTAAGATGAAAAAATAAAGACCGCTCCCTTCATTTTATATTTTATAACAAAAACCTATTGTATTTAAACTTATATAGTTGTTTCATTTTAATAGTTGTGAAAAAGTATTTAATAACAATATATATTTATATTTCATTATCATTTGCATAAAAATTCAGGTTAAAAACCGCAGAGGCTAAGATTGAGGCTAAGGCCCGTTTTCCGGGCTGCTACAATACCTGAAGTGTGGAGGCAGCCGTCTTGGAACGGGCAGGTCTATTCCCCGGAACCCTTCTTAATATTGATAAGGAAAACCCGGAATCCACGGAACCCTTCGTAACTTACTTATTATGCAACATAAATTCATAATTTTGGTACCAACTGAAAGAGTATGAAGTTGTCTTTACGTAAAGCTCATAGTAAAAAAATAACTTTATGATCAGAACTTTGTTTTTAAAGTAGGATCAAAGTTGGGTATATTTTTCATTGAAATATTGCAGCCAAAATTCAATATTATAAAACCCGGAACCCACGGAACCCGTAATAACTTATTTATTATGCAACATAAATTCATAATTTTGGTACCAACTGAAAAAGTATGAAGTTGTCTTTACGTTCATAGTAAAAAAGTAACTTTATGATCAGAATTTCGTTTTTAAATTAGGATCAAAGTTGGGTATATTTTTCATTGAACTATTGCAGCCAAAATTCAATATTATAAAACCCGGAACCCACGGAATTCGTAATAACTTATTTATTATGCAACATAAATTTACAATTTTGGTACCAACTGAAAGAGTATGAAATTGTCTTTACGTTCATAGTAAAAAAATAACTTTATGATTAGAATTTTGTTTTTAAATTAGGATCAAAATTAGGTATATTTTCATTGAAATATTGCAGCCAAAATTCAATATTATAAAACCCGGAATTCACGGTACCCGTAATTACTTATTTATTATGCAACATAAATTCATAATTTTGGTACCAACTGAAAGAGTATGAAGTTGTCTTTACGTTCATAGTAAAATTAACTTTATGATTAGAATTTTGTTTTTAAATTAGGATCAAAGTTAGGTATATTTTCATTGAAATATTGCAGCCAAAATTCAATATTATAAAACCCGGAACCCACGGAACCCGTTATAACTTATTTATTATGCAACATAAATTTATGATTGTGTTACCAACTGAAAGAGTATGGAGTTGCCTTTACGTTCATAGTAAAAACAATAACTTTAATAATAGAAATTTTTTTTTGGTTAATATCAAAATTAGGTAAAAATAATTAAAAACAGGTAAAAATAATTAAAAATATTTGAAGAAAAAAAAAACCCGGACCCCAGGGAACATTCTGTTTTTCATTGTTCAAATTTAATTACACAATCAGTATCAATTATTTACATTGATATTTCACGGCAAATGATTGATAACGGGTATAACAAAGCCACACAGTGTAAATCCACAAATATTTCACACGTGCGAAACCACACTCGGCGAAGTTAATTGAATAACAATTAAAAGAATAAATTATTTATTTATTTATTTCCGTCTCATCATAATATACAAACATATAATAAAATCAATGTACATATGTGTTGTTAATAAATAAGCTGAATTACTTTATTATAATTGGGTGGGTAAAATACTAAGATTATATGGGTAAATCATATGTTTTTGTTACTTTATATATTTTGTTTAACAGACACGTCTACATACTAAACATTTTATACTTTTGCAAAATTTAATGTTTATAATGCTTATATCTGTCATGTGCAAAAATATTGTCAATTGTATGTATAATGATGAGAAACTGTAAAGTTTAAGTCAATAAAATATGTCTATGTCTATGTCATGAAATAAAGTATATTATGCCATTCACATTAGAATTATAAGAAACTCCGTATTAAAAAAAACAAAACATTATTCTTACATAGACAGTTATGATCCTTCAGTGGACTGATTTATTTATATCTGTTAAAACATATTACATACATAAACATGACCAGTTATTATTAATCGTACCAAAGTGCATGACAACGTGATACAGAATACTAAAATATAATTATAAAAGACCATAATAACATATCTAAGAAAACATACATTCAATTTATATTACATTATATTTTAAAGGCAATTCATAATAATATGATACATAATAAAAAATAAAATAATGAACAACAACAACACTTTATTTGGACGCAAAAATATATACATAGAATAACATGTAATCCAAGTACAATAATCGGAGTATTTTCTAACATAATGTTAAAGAAATACGTATAATATGTAACACAATTTCAATTTAAAATCTACCATTTACACAATTGACAAAGCCTGTTTTCTAAATTCGAATCACTTATGCACATTTCATGGTACCACTGTTCGCTACAATTTTTATTATTACATTTAACCATGTTATCTACAGAATCTGGTAATTTACAAGAACAGTACAGTTTTATTTTATTAACCTTTGGATCTTTGCATGGCATTTTCGGCATTTTTAACACTTTTGGAAATGGAATCATTTTTTCATTTTCGATACAATCATGTTAGTGGGTGCGCATTACAGGAATATCAAAACGTACAAGTCAACGTTAAAGTTATTATTTACAAGTTCTGTTAAATAAGCAATTGAAAATGCACAACAATCCGATGAATTTGTCTAACGTCGCACTTCGGGTATATAAATATTTAAATAATTCGAATTACAATCATAAATTTGAGACAATTGGATAGATATATTTGTATTCAGCGTCTGATTTACCTCTTCTGCAACGCTATTATATCTCTTGAGGAAAGCTGGTCTGTTTTGATGGCTAGGAAATCTGTTCTCTGAAAAAATAACATACCAATGGAAGTTTTAGATGAGACAGGAAATGTTAATTATGATAATGATTTTGTGCTTAATAAATGGAAAAATAGTTTTTCAAATTTATATAATACATCGAATCAGAATTATATTATACATGATGATAATATTGAGAATAATGAATTAATACCTGAATTTGAAGATAGTGTTACTATTTTTGAAATACATAAAGCAGTTTTTAATTCGAACAAAGATAAAGTTTGTGGTATAGATGGTTTACCAGCAGAAATTTTTAAAAATTATACAGCTATTTCAATATTACATGTTCTTTTTAATGTTTGTTTTACCACCGGTTGTATTCCGTCAGAATGGGGTAAGGGTATTGTAAACCCTATCCCCAAATCAGCTAATAACGATCCACGTGATCCCATGTCTTACAGAGGTATTACAATTGCTCCTTCAATGTATAAACTGTATTGCTATGTTTTAAATCAAAGATTATCAAAGTGGGTCGAATCAAATAATAAATTAGAAGAGGAAAAAAATGGATTCAGAAAAAAGAGAAGCACAATAGATCATCTGTCATCATTGACTAACATTATCGAAACTCGAATAAAAATGAAGCTCTCTACGTATACAGCATTTATCGATTTCAAAAAGGCTTACGATACTGTTAATAGAAATTTACTATGGAATAAATTATGTTATATGGGAGTGAACGGTAAAATGTTTAAAGCTGCTAAATCTTTATATACTACTGTTTCATCTTGCGTCCGTATTAATGGGTTTAAAACCGATTGGTTTGACGTAAAAACCGGTCTAAGACAAAGTTGCTGTTTGTCTCCATTACTGTTCAACTGTTTTGTTAATGATTTTGCTTCTAAAGTGAAAGCCTTAGATATTGGAATAGTACTGGTAGTGAAAACAAAGCTTGTATAATGTTATATGCTGATGATATTGTTCTTCTGGCTGAAAATGAGACAGATTTGCAGAGTATGCTTAATTTATTATCAGACTGGTGTCACATAAATTTTATGTCGATAAATCCATTGAAAACGAATATTGTCCACTTTAGACCTAAATCTATAACAAAAACAAGTTTTGATTTTAAATGTGGAGAATTTGATATCAATGTGAATGATAAATATATTTATCTAGGTCTGACTTTAAACGAATTTTTAGATTTTAATGTCACAGCTTCTTTTGTTTCTAAGTCAGCCAGTAGAGCATTAGGCCTGTTAATTGCAAAATTTAAAACATTAGGAGGTATGCCGTATAATGTGTATACAAAATTGTTTGACTCAATGGTATGGTCCGTTGTAGCTTACGGTGCAGCCATTTGGGGAACTCGATCTTTCTCATGTATAGATGCTATACAACACAGAGCTATGAGAGCGTGCCTTGGTACGACACGTAATACTCCGTCGGCTGCAATGGCTGGCGATATGGCATGGAAACCTGTCTTTGCAAGACAGTTAACTATTGTATCTACATATTGGATTCGACTGAATCTCATGCCGGTTACTCGTTTTAATAAACACATATTCACATATTGCTATAATACAAACGGTCATAGATGTAAAAATTGGGCATATAGAGTGAAAATAATTTCTCAAGAATTGATTGCATTAATATAACTAATATGGATAATGTTTTAATAAAACAAAACATGCTTAATAGTGTTTACAGTGCATATATGATTAAGTATAAAACTGATTGGTTAAATAGTGTTAATCTTGAACATAGTAGAAGCAATACAGGTGGAAATACGTTACGTACTTACAAATTATTTAAAAGTTCTTTTGAAACTGAAAAGTATTGTACACTGATTTTACCACGTAGTCATAGATCAGCTTTATCAAGATTCCGATGTGGAGTTGCACCCATTCGATTAGAAACGGGTCGGTATGAACGACTTCAAGTTTGTGAGAGAGTGTGTCCATTTTGTAAAGATGTGGTAGAAAATGAGACTCATGTAATTCTTACTTGTCCATTATATAATGATATAAGGTTACAATTGATTGATTATGCTTCAATACTTAATCAAAATTTTAATGACTTTACAGATGAACAAAAGTTAGTTTATCTATTCAACAATCCAAATTTGATAAGGATATGTGCCAAAACCTGCTTTTAAATTTTACAAATAAGATCAAGTTATCTTTACCGATAGACATGTGTTGAATCTATGTTTTTTTACAGTGTATATATGTAATAGAACAAGGAAGTAATATGTTTTAATCTAGTATTGCTGTTTTATTTACACTTGAGCAATGGTTGTTAATCAGGTCATAGCAAATCTGATTTGAGATGATAATTGATTTCTTAAAATATTTTTTAATAAGCACTTCTATCGTCATCCTGGTGCAGTTTACATAATTTAAGTGTTTTAATAGAAAGTTTCCTTTAGTACATTTTAAGAGCGTGGTGTTTTTATAGTTATAGGTGCATTTAGCTCAGGATTAACAACTATAGCTCAAATTTTACCAACTATATAAATGTATATATAGGTATAAGAGTTTGTTAATTAACAAACACTGTGTACATTATAACTGTTCTTTTAATGTTTTAGAAGCTGTATAATTTTACGAAAGACAATATGTGTTTTTTTCTCAGTCTCTTGTAACTCTTTTAAGAGTGACATCGTGTATTGTATGATGTCTGTAATTTTATGTTATTGTAAATTGCATATACTATGATGAGACTTTAATAAACGATTTAATATACTAGTAATAAATTCCATTTTGAATGAGCAATGTTTTTGATTCCAAAATCCATCATACTATATACCCAAAGATGTAACAGTTTGAAATACTGAAACAACTCTTTTTTTTTGAAAACTGCAAACTGCAAATTAAAATTAAGCCATGGTACAAACACATTAATTTACATGATTATTTAAAGTAATTATCACAAAAGATCTTAAGCCATTATGCAATCAAAATAATTAACTAATCAAGTTTTTATTTAAAGTAAAAGATCTTAAGCAATTATACAATCAACATAATTTAATAAAGATAGTTTAAATAACTGTGACAAACAAAATGCAGACTCGGATCAAGTTTTTATTTAAAGTAAAAGATCTTAAGCAATTATACAACATAATTTAAATAACTATGACAAACAAAATGCAGACCCGGATCATAATGTTTAAATATATATATACATGTTATTTAACCTCGATACCCTGTTGTGGATACATATATAGTCTGAGTGATCATGTCCTGCACCTGTTATTATGGGGATTTTGAACCATGGGGATTTTGAATACCCTAACATTTTAGCCATGGGGATTTTGAGTACTCTAACATTTTAGCCATGGGGATTTTGAGTACTATGCCATTTTTGAACCATGGGGATTTTGAGTGTCTCCTCGCATATATCTGTACCATTTTAATAACTCTTTCGTCATCATTATCAAATGTTATATTTATAAGTTTCACCAATTCTATAATTTTAAGCATATTGATTTTTTTCCTAGCAGTATTTTTTAATATAGTTCATTCCATTCAGCGGACATTCTACAGCCACATGTCACATTGTTAATCCTATATGCACTTTGATAGTTTGATTATAGAAGAAAGGGACGAAGAAGAAGAAGAAGAAATATAATAATAATAATAATAATCAGGTGAAGAAGAAGAAGAAGCATTTTCCAACACAAAATTATCATGTAATATCACTAACACATATCTGTATCAATTTGATAACCATTTTCGTCATTATTACCAAATGTTATAATAATAAGTTATACCAATTATATTAATTTCAGCATATTTCGGTATTTTCAAGTAGTAATTTTTCTCCTACCGGTACATTGATAATTGGATTATATAATAAATACCCTTGACAGCGGTGGGATTAAAATGGTTAGTTTTATTATCATACCTCCCGTGGAATGTCGAGCGTCGGTGTACACAGGTATAACGGGTGCCGCCTCTATGTTGCTACTGTGTCGTTAGCAGGTATCAATGAGCAGGTAACGAGAATGAGATAATTATGTTTTGATAATTGGAGTAACATTTAATATAATAAATACAATAGTACAAATTAATTGTTTCTTTAAGTAACTTTGAACAGTTGCACGCCTGTTTCAAATCAGAATAAATTGGAATAATGAAAAAGTAACACATGCATATCGTGTAAACACTTACCGATAAGTCGGGTATTACATCAAATATACTCCTCTCATTAAAAAGATCCATAATTGTGTATCCTGGAAAACACATTGACATTACACACTGATCCTCAACAAAATCAATGAAATGTTTCACCTGAGAATGTCCTACTAAAACAGCCATTTTCGTTTAAAATAAACACTTAGATAAACACAAACACTGTAAAAATATCAGCTGATATGAGATGTATATCATTCAATATCAATATCTAGAATGAACTTAGAACTGAATGAAAATATACCTAAATTTGGTCCTAATTTATAAATTTAATTCTATTCATCAAATTAATATTTTACTATGAAAGTAAAGACAAATTTATACTCTTTCAGTTAGCACCAAAATTATAAATATATAAAGCAGAATAAATAAGTTATTACGGTTCCGTGTGTTCTGGGTTTTATAATATTGAATTTTGGCTGCAATATTTCAATGAAAATATACCTAATTTTGATCCTAATTTAAAAACAAAATTCTAATCATAAAGTTATTTTTTTACTATGAACGTAAAGACAACTTCATACTCTTTCAGTTGGTACCAAAATTGTACATTTATAAAGCATAATAAATAAGTTAATACGGGTTCCGTGGGTTCCGGGTTTTATAATAATGAATTTTGGCTGCAATATTTCAATGAAAATATACCCAACTTTGATCCTAATTTATATACAAAATTCTGATCATAAAGTTATTTTTTTACTATGAACGTAAAGACAACTTCATACTCTTTCAGTTGGTACCAAAATTGTACATTTATAAAGCATAATAAATAAGTTAATACGGGTTCCGTGGGTTCCGGGTTTTATAATAATGAATTTTGGCTGCAATATTTCAATGAAAATATACCCAACTTTGATCCTAATTTATATACAAAATTCTGATCATAAAGTTATTTTTTTACTATGAACGTAAAGACAACTTCATACTCTTTCAGTTGGTACCAAAATTATGAATTTATGTTGCATAATAAATAAGTTACGAAGGGTTCCGTGGGTTCCGGGTTTTCCTTATCAATATTAAGAAGTGTTCCGGGGAATAGACCTGCCCGTTCCAGGGCACAATTTCATTAATGAAATACCTTTGAATCTGAAATTCTCTCAGCGCTTCTTCATCATTAGCGTTGACACTACTTTCCACCTTTATTTAGCATGCTTGTACGTCTATCAACATGTCTACCAGCATGTCTGCACGCCTATCAACATATATACCAGCATGCATGCACGTCAATCAACATACCTATCAGCATGCCCCGAAACGTCTATCAACATATCTACCAGCATGTCTGCACGTCTATTAACATATCAACCAGCATATTTGCACGTCTATCAACATATCTACCAGCATGCCTGCACGTCTATCAACATGTCTATTAGCATGACACGTCTATCGACACATCTACCAGCACGCCTGCACGTCTATCAACATATCTATCAGCATGCCCCGAAACGTCTATCAACATATCTACCAGCATGTCTGCACGTCTATTAACATATCAACCAGCATATTTGCACGTCTATCAACATATCTACCAGCATGCCTGCACGTCTATCAACATGTCTATTAGCATGACACGTCTATCGACACATCTACCAGCATGCCTGCACGTCTAACAACATATCTATCAGCATGCCTGCACGTTTATCAACATATCTACCAGCATGCCTGCACGTCTATCAACATGTCTACTAGCATGCCTGCACGTCTATCAACATGTCTATCAGCATGCCAGCACATCAATCAACATATCTATTAACGTGACTATACGTCTATTAACATACCTACGTGCATGACTGCACGTATATCAACATATCTACCAGCATGTCTTCACATCTATCAACATATCTACCAGCATGTCTGCACGTCTATCAACATGTCTATCAGCATGGCTGCACGTCTATCAACATATCTACCAGCATGTCTGCACTTCTGTCAACACATCTACCAGCATGCATGCACGCCTATCAATATATCTATCAGCATACTGCGAAACGTATTTCAGCATATACTTGCACGTCTATCAACATGTCTATTAGCATGCCTCTACGTCTATCAACATGTCTATCAACATATCTATCAATGGAAATATACCCAACTTTGAATCCTAATTTAAAAACAAAGTTCTAATCATAAAGATATTTCTAATATGAGCGTAAAGACAACTTCATACTCTTTCAGTTGGTACCAAAATTATGAATTTATGTTGCATAATAAGTAAGTTACGAAGGGTTCCGTGGGTTCCGGGTTTTCCTTCTCAATATTAGGTAGAGGTTCCGGGGAATAGACCTGCCTTCTCGGAACTGAAAAACGCGGAGATATTCTGCATAACATTGCACAATCCCAAATGCAATTGTAGGTCTATTAAAAGCGCATGCAGAAGAGGAAGTTCCACCCTGGCTCCTACGCCTATGTAAGTGACTGACCAGCATTTAAGGTCAGCACCGGAAGCGTATATTTAAACAATGTATCCTATTTCATTTTTTCTTTTTGCTTCATATACATGAATATGTTTAATTGCTATCTTGATTGTTTTTTTGTAAATAATTTGTTGTTGGGAAGGGCCGATTTTAATGTTGGATAACATGTGGCCCAACACTTGCTACTACATGTATACAAAAAAGCAATAAAATATGTTTAAAGTAATCATGTATGGAGATTTTATAGTTTTCTTTTTCACATAGTTTACAGTACGGGAGTGTAATAAACCCATGACATGTTTTTTATATAAATCTAGTGTATTATCACTGCCAAGTCATTGTTCGGCATTTTCTATATAACTCCGCTGTTGTACGTAAAATGCTGAAGTGTTTCCGACTTGCCAGAACTTAAATATGATGTTGATTTGTCGTAATAAAAGGATCAGACGTTACGTCAGAAACTAGTATGCACAATTTTTTCTCATTCTTTATAGAGGTGATGTGAAAAATAAATGGTATTTAAATGTATCTATTTCCTCGAGTTATGTGATAAAAGAATCTTACATTCAAACTTTATTAATGAATTTATTGAACTTGTTAGCAAAATGATATGATGCTCCACAGAGCCTCGCATAATATATTTTTGCCAACTCGTTTGATGAACTCGATAATAAAAAGGCATTCTTCAGAGACATATATGACTGTGCATTATCACGGTCAGGGAATTCTATCTCGACATGGAGTGATTCGCGTCAACAGCTTGTCACAAATTCATATTGATCTGATGTGGGAAAACAAAGCATACTTTAGTGTAGAGTCAGTTATTTACAGGACACAGCTAGAAGTTTAATTTTTTTACATGATTGAATTTCAATTAATATTAATAAGAACTTCAAAGCTTTAATCGATTTTATGTGCATTAGTAGAGGTTTAAAATATACGTATCAACAAGTCCTCGCTGAATCTGTATGTAAAATGAAAGTAGAAGTGAAATTGTCAAAAAAAACAAACATTCATCAGTTCAGAATAACATTGACAACTGTTATATAAGCAATTTTGTTTAAAAAGGGTTATAACTAATTGACATTTAAAGGGAGTATATTAGGAAAACACCCCTGTGTATAATGAATCAATTTGAAATCAAAATGAAATCGCATGACTCATTTAATACGTCACAAAATATGTTGCACTTTTAAGTGGTTAATCTATTTTAGTATTACCTAAGTGCGTAGCTCAAGTTAGGAAATCCCTTTTTAATATATTATTTTGACAGGTTTAAATATATATAGGCATTATATATTAGAAAAAATATATTTTAGCCAATGTTAAAAGTTTGAACAATCCTGATTAATTCCCTTTAACTTACTAGTAAACTATGTGAGAAATACCATTTGAAAAGAAGCTTCATATGTCACAGGTTTCGTGTTGATGTTGATGTTAATGTCACAGATTCTCCTCTACAGGATCACAGCTTCTAGTCAACACTAATGGCAGGACCAGACATATATTTTGTCAAAGATTTCTCACTGTATGGTGATCTATATGTCGGCCTATCATCAATAAGATGTTGTCCTATTTTCTCAGCCAATAAAATTGCTCAGAATTTTCAAAATAGAACATTCCATTTTACATAGAACATCATGACCATAAGTAGGTGTTGTTCTCTTTTCTCATCCAATGAAATCGTTCGAGGAACGGGAAGGTAGATCGATATTTAAACTGGTTAGAAGTTACATGGAATTTTCTACTGGCCATTAACTTCTAACCTATACACGTGTCTTTGAATAAAAATGGAAATGAGGCATGTTCCAAAACCATATCAAAGAGCAAGAACAGTATTCAAGATGATAATGATGTGAAATGTGCTTAAGATGTCATTTAATTCATGGAATACTTCAAATAGGAACAAAACAAATCTAAGAAAATCTTGTATTTATGTGTTTTATATGATTATATGTTCATTTGAAATATATCCATGTATATATATATATATAAGATATATTATGTCAGCTTTTATTTCAAATGAACATATAATCATATAAAACACATAAATACAAGATTATTCTTTTGTGGTTGTTAGGGATGGGTTCTAGGTACGATACTTTGACCTGTGTAAATAGGCAGAATCCCAAGTATACTTGCGCGTATTCATGTTACCTTAAATTGTCTTTTGTGTATTTCCCTGCAGGTCATTATGGTTTTTGTATGCTATTTTGTTTATTATTTCATAAAAAACAAACAAATATAAATTACCATATGTGTTGTGTTTTATTAATCCTGGAAAGTTCCATCTTTAAATTTACAATTAAATTTCTTATTTGTTAGATGACAGAAAACAAATAATGGAGAATAATGTAACGAGACATGCATTATTCAATGGGCTGGATAAATATATCAATCAAAATGTAAATAGGGAAATACATATAAGAAAAACTGGCAATGTGTCCCTAAAATGTTTTGTTATATTTATAGTTTTAAAATGCCAGCAGAAGTCGCTCAAAACATGACTATTACTGGCGGGATGAAAGTACTTCATTATTGTTTTGCTTGAGTGTCGGTTGTAGTTTTTACTTAATCAGTGACTTAATCCGAACTTAGTTTATAATGTAACAACCTCTTTCATTTTGGA
Source organism: Panopea generosa (assembly GCA_029582155.1). Lineage (NCBI taxonomy): Eukaryota > Metazoa > Mollusca > Bivalvia > Adapedonta > Hiatellidae > Panopea > Panopea generosa. Next base: position 60,172,793 of record CM055897.1, read on the forward strand.
TGCTCTAATATTGAGTGCTGGACAGCCTTTGTAGAATTCCCAAAGTGTAAAGGTAGTTTTTGCATAGGGTTGCACTATTCTATATTGTTAAAAATATCGGCTCTTAATCAGTGATATTGAAATAAGGATAGACACGCCTCCGTTACCCTCTGTCATCACAAATCTGTGACATTTTAAAAATCAGAACTTCATATAAACGAATAAGTGTTCTGGTATTGTTAAAACTTAGCATGTGGCTACATTTATTGTTTATCATGCTGATTGTGATTTGATGTTGTATCTATGTCGGTTATGAACAGATACTAAAAAAGCTCTAATGACAGATAAATGCAACTAAATTGCTTTAAAACTTGAAGAAATATTCAATTCATATTGATCACTTTTTACTTGTAATGCATTAGCGGATACAGTTAATCTAGACTTTATACTGGATATAGTTTACTGTGCAGTATATTGATCACAATGCAATTTTAGACACAGTATTACACATACTAGTACTACATTTTATATTGTTGATTGCATGTATAAACATGTGTACCAGTATGTCAATAAATAAATATTAGTTAAACTCTAGTTGCTGAGGTTGTGAGTTTGGCATAGCTCTGTCTGAAAACTTGGTGAGAAATTTTGTCAGTTACTTGCCGAAGAAACATGATTTTACTCAGATGTACTCTAGGGTCCTCCTCCACCATGAATAAAACTTGATTAGGGGATGTGGGTCCCAAGTCCACCCAGGAGAACTTAGCAAGGTAAATATTGTTGCGGCCCTAAAAGTAGTCGCCTAAGTCTACAAGATATATGTTCAGTGTGGGAAGGAGTTGTTTGTGCAGGTTAAAATCTGAAAAGAAGTTGTGTATATTTATGGTAGTGGAAGTGTATTCAGCGCTGACTTGAAAACTAGGACTGACTCAGCACTAACTTAAAACTAGAATTGACTCGGCGCTGACTTAAAACTAGGACTGACTCAGCACTTACTTAAAACTAGGATTGGCTCAGCGCTTACTTGAAACTAGGATTGACTCAGCGCTTACTTAAAACTAGGACTGACTCAGCACTTACTTAAAACTAGGATTGACTCAGCGCTTACTTGAAACTAGGATTGACTCAGCGCTTACTTAAATCTAGGATTGACTCGGCGCTTACTATATGTGGCACATGGTTACTGTGCTAGGAAAAAATAAGATAATTTTCCGTGTTTAAAACATTATAAAACATCTAAGGTTTCATACACCTTACATTTTATGTAAAAGAAACCAGTTGCCCGTGAAATTTGCCAAATTATTAATTATTCACATGCTATTTTGTCAACGTTGAGTAGAGAAATGAAAGTTTCCTATCCTTCTATATAAGTCCTTGATCAGGCTAATGAAAAGAAATCTGAAGTCAATATCATTTTGTTATCATAAAAAATATTGTAAAAAGAAACCTATTTTTTCCAGTTTCACAAGGACCCAATGATATCTGTAGTCATTTTAGCTGCAGTTTTGATTGTGGCCTGTCCACCTGGTGTGTATCTCTGTGGATGGGATGTACAGCGGGATGGCTACTGCTCTGTGTATCAAACAAAAACCTGGCGATGCCTTGCTGATCTTAAAAACTGCAGCATTGGTACTGCATATCACTGTGCCAAAGATGAGGACACGGGCCAGTACGAAGAAATATGTGCCGCTGTTGTGACATGTAGGAAAGGTGAGTAGTTTTGTACGGGAGCATCGTGGCAACGTTTAGTGTAACAAAAACCCTTAGTGTAACAACTGCACCTGCAACCCTTAGTGTAACAAAATAAATTTTTGTTACACTAGGGGGTCATTACCACAATTCTAAGTCTAACTAAAAGAGGTTTTTTTACTCTAAAGTTTTGGTTGCGACTCTTGTTAAACTTAGCATGGGTGTTGCTAGATGGTTTTTGAATGTCTGCCCAAGGGGGAGATGTGGGAGGAGGGGATTATCTCCATCCTACTTGCAGGGGGTTGGGGGTCCTTCCCTGTGATTTTTTTCTTTAATAGAACTGCAAATGAGTAGTTTTTAGCGACTTTAACATGGACTGTGAAGTCATTCAAGTTGCCCGAAATCATACAGGTTTTCTATTTCCTTAAACATGAACCCCTTACACATACTCCACTTCAGTTTCATTTTTTAATTGCATTTTTCGCATTTCAACTTTTTTTTTATTTTCCACATTCTCCGAGTTATACGCCCGGGTGTATAGTAGAAATATGCCTAGGAACGCCCTTACTAAGCGTATGTTTTGTACATGTATTGACATTTGATTATAAAACTGATTCACTTAGTGTAACAATTATTTTCCAACTAGAAATTTATTTGTCCCTGTTAAGAAATGGGGGCATACAGTGTTACCAATGTTAGTCCATCCGTCCGTCTATCTGTTTTGTTGCTTTGTGCTTCCAATAGGCCGGTGACATATCGAATTTAATCTAAGTGATATCAAAATATAGAAGAAAAATTGTTGATGGATTTTCTTTTTATATTACATTTTATATGTCAAAATCATTGTTACTACAAATAGAATAATGCTATCCTAGTAATAGAGGTATCTTGAGTTCTAAAATTTTGTCAGAAATGGAATACTCATATTTTTTTGGTGATAGGGTCAGGGTATAGGGAGCAAAACATCAAGATCACTTTCACTAAAATTAGAACAATGCATAAACACTGTTATTTGTCACTCACTAATTGTTCTCTATTTTTCTCAGCTTTTCAACTCTTGAAAGTGACAAAGCCCCTCAGACAGAATTAATTCCCGTGACCAAAGTCAAGGGGATGTAAGGTCAGGGACACTATTAGGCTCTAACTGCCCTGTCAGTGCTCTAGTTTTATTTTTGGTTCAAAAACTATGCTTCATTTTATCACCATCATTACAAAAGCATCATCTCAAAGGTATGCTGATGACACAAAATGTTATAAATTTTACTGTGCACTTATCTTGGACATTTTGTTATGATGCAACATTACTAAAACATTGTCAATTAAGTGTTTGAAAAAAGTGACAATGTTGGAAGTTATCATCTCATATTAAAAATGTAAATAAATAGCAGTCTAATATGATATTGTGGGTCTCCTTTAAATCTTTTTTTCCACTTCATATTTAAATAAAAACTATTTATCAGAGGTTGATAAAATGTCCAGCATCTCTGATTTTGTTACACTAAAGGTTATGGCTGCAATCCTTAGTGTAACAAAATAAATTTTTATGTGGATGTGATTTGGTGAAGAAAATTTTGTTCCAACGATAAGTGCAGTCTTTGGTGAAAATCCTTAAAAGTAGCAATGTTCGCAAATTTAACTTATTATGGACGGTACACCGGTTGGACAGTTGGTCATGGGTAGCACTATACACACCCACCATTTCAAGGGATTGACATAAACAACACATAACAGTATTAAACTAATAAATTGTGTAAATTGTCATAATATGTAGAGATATTATTGAGGGAATGATTGCAGCAATATGAAAACTGATTATATTACACTAAGGGTTTTGTTACAAAAAGGGTTGCCAAAAAGTGATAGTTATATTATTTCATTTATACATATGTACTTATAGCACTGAGTGATAGTTATATTATTTCATTTATACATATGTACATGTAGCACTTAGTGATAGTTATATTATTTCATTTATACATATGTACATGTAGCAATGAGTGATAGTTATATTATTTCATTTATACATGGGTACATGTAGCACTGAGTGATAGTTATAATGTCTGTTTTATACATGTGTACATGTAGCACTGAGTGATAGTTGTATAATCTGTTTTATACATGTGTACATGTAGCACTGAGTGATAGTTATATTATCTGTTTTACACATGTGTACATGTAGCACTGAGTAATAATTGTATTATCTGTTTTATACATATGTACATGTAGCAATGAGTGATAGTTATATTATTTCATTTATACATGGGTACATGTAGCACTGAGTGATAGTTATAATGTCTGTTTTATACATGTGTACATGTAGCACTGAGTGATAGTTGTATAATCTGTTTTATACATGTGTACATGTAGCACTGAGTGATAGTTATATTATCTGTTTTATACATGTGTACAAGTAGCACTGTGTGATAGTTGTATGATCTGTTTATACATATGTACTTGTGGCACTGTGTGATAGTTGTATAATCTGTTTTATACATGTGTACATGTAGCACTGAGTGATAGTTGTATTATCTGTTTTATACATGTATACAAGTAGCACTGTGTGATAGTTGTATGATCTGTTTTATACATATGTACTTGTGGCACTGTGTGATAGTTGTATGATCTGTTTTATACATATGTACATGTAGCACTGAGTGATAGTTGTATAATCTGTTTTATACATGTGTACATGTAGCACTGAGTGATAGTTATATTATCTGTTTTATACATGTGTACATGTAGCACTGAGTAATAGTTGTATTATCTGTTTTATACATATGTACATGTAGCACTGAGTGATAGTTGTATTATCTGTTTTATACATGTGTACATGTAGCACTGAGTGATAGTTGTATTATCTGTTTTATACATGTGTACATGTAGCACTGAGTGATAGTTGTATTATCTGTTTTATACATGTGTACATGTAGCACTGAGTGATAGTTGTATTATCTGTTTTATACATGTGTACATGTAGCACTTAGTGATAGTTATATTATTTCATTTATACATATGTACATGTAGCACTGAGTGATAGTTATATTATTTCATTTATACATATGTACATGTAGCACTGAGTGATAGTTATAATGTCTGTTTTATACATGTGTACATGTAGCACTGAGTGATAATTGTATTGTCTGTTTTATACATGTGTACATGTAGCACTGAGTGATAGTTGTATTATCTGTTTTATACATATGTACATGTAGCACTGAGTGATAGTTATTTTATCTGTTTTATACATGTGTACATGTAGCACTGAGTAATAGTTGTATTATCTGTTTTATACATGTGTACATGTAGCACTGAGTGATAGTTGTATTATCTGTTTTATACATGTGAACATGTAGCACTGAGTAATATGAGTGATAGTTATATTATTTCATTTATACATGTGTACATGTAGCACTGAGTGATAGTTATAATGTCTGTTTTATACATGTGTACATGTAGCACTGAGTGATAGTTGTATTATCTGTTTTATACATGTGTACATGTAGCACTGAGTGATAGTTGTATTATCTGTTTTATAAATATGTACATGTAGCACTGAGTGATAGTTATTTTATCTGTTTTATACATGTGTACATGTAGCACTGAGTAATAATTGTATTATCTGTTTTATACATGTGTACATGTAGCACTGAGTGATAATTGTATTATCTGTTTTATACATATGTACTTGTAGCACTGAGTGATAGTTATTTTATCTGTTTTATACATGTGTACATGTAGCACTGAGTGATAGTTATATTGTCTGTTTTATACATGTGTACATGTAGCACTGAGTGATAGTTGTATTATCTGTTTTATAAATATGTACATGTAGCACTGAGTGATAGTTATTTTATCTGTTTTATACATGTGTACATGTAGCACTGAGTGATAGTTATTTTATCTGTTTTATACATGTGTACATGTAGCACTGAGTAATAGTTGTATTATCTGTTTTATACATGTGTACATGTAGCACAGAGTGAAAGTTATATTATCTGTTTTATATATGTGTACATGTAGCTCTGAGTGATAGTTGTATTATATGTTTTATACATCTGTACATGTAGCACTGAGTGATAGTTATATTGTCTGCTTTATACATGTGTACATGTAGCACTGAGTGATAGTTATATTGTCTGTTTTGTACATATGTACATGTAGCACGGAGTGATAGTTATATTGTCTGTTTTATACATATGAACATGTAGCACTGAGTGATAGTTATATTGTCTGTTTTATACATCTGTACATGTAGCACTGAGTGATAGTTGTATTGTCTGTTTTATACATGTGTACATGTAGCACTGAGTAATAGTTGTATTATCTGTTTTATACATATGAACATGTAGCACTGAGTGATAGTTATATTGTCTGTTTTATACATGTGTACATGTAGCACTGAGTGATAGTTGTATTGTCTGTTTTATACATGTGTACATGTAGCACTGAGTGATAGTTATATTGTCTGTTTTATACATGTGTACATGTAGCACTGAGTAATAGTTATAGTGTCTGTTTTATACATATGTACATGTAGCACTGAGTGATAGTTATATTGTCTGTTTTATACATGTGTACATGTAGCACTGAGTGATAGTTATATTGTCTGTTTTATACATGTGTACATGTAGCACTGAGTGATGGTTATATTGTCTGTTTTATACAAAATTATGTACATGTAGCACTAAGTGATAGTTGTATTATCTGTTTTATACATATGTACATGTAGCACTGAGTGATATTTATATTGTATGTTTTATACATATGTACATGTAGCACTGAGTGATAGTTGTATTATCTGTTTTATACATATGTACATGTAGCACTGAGTGATAGTTATATTGTCTGTTTTATACATAATTATGTCCATGTAGCACTGAGTGATAGTTGTATTGTCTGTTTTATACATATGTACATGTAGCACTGAGTGATAGTTGTATTTTCTGTTTTATACATACGTACATGTAGCACTGAGTGATAGTTGTATTATCTGTTTTATACATACGTACATGTAGCACTGAGTGATAGTTATATTATCTGTTTTATACATATGTTCATGTAGCACTGAGTGATAGTTATATTATCTGTTTTATACATGTGTACATGTAGCACTGAGTGATAGTTTTATTGTCTGTTTTGTACATATGTACATGTAGCACTGAGTGATAGTTGTATTATCTGTTTTATACATGTGTACATGTAGCACTGAGTGATAGTTGTATTATCTGTTTTATACATGTGTACATGTAGCACTGAGTGATAGTTGTATTATTTGTTTTATACATATGTTCATGTAGCACAGAGTGAAAGTTATATTATCTGTTTTATATATGTGTACATGTAGCTCTGAGTGATAGTTGTATTATATGTTTTATACATGTGTACATGTAGCACTGAGTGATAGTTATATTGTCTGCTTTATACATGTGTACATGTAGCACTGAGTGATAGTTATATTGTCTGTTTTGTACATATGTACATGTAGCACTGAGTGATAGTTATATTGTCTGTTTTATACATATGAACATGTAGCACTGAGTAATAGTTATATTGTCTGTTTTATACATCTGTACATGTAGCACTGAGTGATAGTTGTATTGTCTGTTTTATACATGTGTACATGTAGCACTGAGTGATAGTTGTATTATCTGTTTTATACATGTGTACATGTAGCACTGAGTGATAGTTGTATTATCTGTTTTATACATGTGTACATGTAGCACTGAGTAATAGTTGTATTATCTGTTTTATACATGTGTACATGTAGCACAGAGTGAAAGTTATATTATCTGTTTTATATATGTGTACATGTAGCTCTGAGTGATAGTTGTATTATATGTTTTATACATCTGTACATGTAGCACTGAGTGATAGTTATATTGTCTGCTTTATACATGTGTACATGTAGCACTGAGTGATAGTTATATTGTCTGTTTTGTACATATGTACATGTAGCACGGAGTGATAGTTATATTGTCTGTTTTATACATATGAACATGTAGCACTGAGTGATAGTTATATTGTCTGTTTTATACATCTGTACATGTAGCACTGAGTGATAGTTGTATTGTCTGTTTTATACATGTGTACATGTAGCACTGAGTAATAGTTGTATTATCTGTTTTATACATATGAACATGTAGCACTGAGTGATAGTTATATTGTCTGTTTTATACATGTGTACATGTAGCACTGAGTGATAGTTGTATTGTCTGTTTTATACATGTGTACATGTAGCACTGAGTGATAGTTATATTGTCTGTTTTATACATGTGTACATGTAGCACTGAGTGATAGTTATATTGTCTGTTTTATACATATGTACATGTAGCACTGAGTGATAGTTATATTGTCTGTTTTATACATGTGTACATGTAGCACTGAGTGATAGTTATATTGTCTGTTTTATACATGTGTACATGTAGCACTGAGTGATGGTTATATTGTCTGTTTTATACAAAATTATGTACATGTAGCACTAAGTGATAGTTGTATTATCTGTTTTATACATATGTACATGTAGCACTGAGTGATATTTATATTGTATGTTTTATACATATGTACATGTAGCACTGAGTGATAGTTGTATTATCTGTTTTATACATATGTACATGTAGCACTGAGTGATAGTTATATTGTCTGTTTTATACATAATTATGTCCATGTAGCACTGAGTGATAGTTGTATTGTCTGTTTTATACATATGTACATGTAGCACTGAGTGATAGTTGTATTTTCTGTTTTATACATACGTACATGTAGCACTGAGTGATAGTTGTATTATCTGTTTTATACATACGTACATGTAGCACTGAGTGATAGTTATATTATCTGTTTTATACATATGTTCATGTAGCACTGAGTGATAGTTATATTATCTGTTTTATACATGTGTACATGTAGCACTGAGTGATAGTTTTATTGTCTGTTTTGTACATATGTACATGTAGCACTGAGTGATAGTTGTATTATCTGTTTTATACATGTGTACATGTAGCACTGAGTGATAGTTGTATTATCTGTTTTATACATGTGTACATGTAGCACTGAGTGATAGTTGTATTATTTGTTTTATACATATGTTCATGTAGCACAGAGTGAAAGTTATATTATCTGTTTTATATATGTGTACATGTAGCTCTGAGTGATAGTTGTATTATATGTTTTATACATCTGTACATGTAGCACTGAGTGATAGTTATATTGTCTGCTTTATACATGTGTACATGTAGCACTGAGTGATAGTTATATTGTCTGTTTTGTACATATGTACATGTAGCACTGAGTGATAGTTATATTGTCTGTTTTATACATATGAACATGTAGAACTGAGTAATAGTTATATTGTCTGTTTTATACATCTGTACATGTAGCACTGAGTGATAGTTGTATTGTCTGTTTTATACATGTGTACATGTAGCACTGAGTAATAGTTGTATTATCTGTTTTATACATATGAACATGTAGCACTGAGTGATAGTTATATTGTCTGTTTTATACATGTGTACATGTAGCACAGAGTGATAGTTGTATTGTCTGTTTTATACATATGTACATGTAGCACTGAGTGATAGTTATATTGTCTGTTTTATACATGTGTACATGTAGCACTGAGTAATAGTTATATTGTCTGTTTTATACATATGTACATGTAGCACTGAGTGATAGTTATATTGTCTGTTTTATACATGTGTACATGTAGCACTGAGTGATAGTTATATTGTCTGTTTTATACATGTGTACATGTAGCACTGAGTGATGGTTATATTGTCTGTTTTATACAAAATTATGTACATGTAGCACTAAGTGATAGTTGTATTATCTGTTTTATACATATGTACATGTAGCACTGAGTGATATTTATATTGTATGTTTTATACATATGTACATGTAGCACTGAGTGATAGTTGTATTATCTGTTTTATACATATGTACATGTAGCACTGAGTGATAGTTATATTGTCTGTTTTATACATAATTATGTCCATGTAGCACTGAGTGATAGTTGTATTGTCTGTTTTATACATATGTACATGTAGCACTGAGTGATAGTTGTATTTTCTGTTTTATACATACGTACATGTAGCACTGAGTGATAGTTGTATTATCTGTTTTATACATACGTACATGTAGCACTGAGTGATAGTTATATTATCTGTTTTATACATATGTTCATGTAGCACTGAGTGATAGTTATATTATCTGTTTTATACATGTGTACATGTAGCACTGAGTGATAGTTTTATTGTCTGTTTTGTACATATGTACATGTAGCACTGAGTGATAGTTGTATTATCTGTTTTATACATGTGTACATGTAGCACTGAGTGATAGTTGTATTATCTGTTTTATACATGTGTACATGTAGCACTGAGTGATAGTTGTATTATCTGTTTTATACATATGTACATGTAGCACTGAGTAATAGTTGTATTATCTGTTTTATACATGTGTACATGTAGCACTGAGTGATAGTTGTATTACCTGTTTTATACATGTGTACATGTAGCACTGAGTGATAGTTATATTGTCTGTTTTGTACATATGTACATGTAGCACTGAGTGATAGTTATATTATCTGTTTTATACATGTGTACATGTAGCACTGAGTGATAGTTATATTGTCTGTTTTATACATGTGTACATGTAGCACTGAGTGATAGTTATATTGTCTGTTTTATACATAATTATGTACATGTAGCACTGAGTGATAGTTGGATTATCTGTTTTATACATATGTTCATGTAGCACTGAGTGATAGTTGTATTATCTGTTTTATACATATGAACATGTAGCACTGAGTGATAGTTGTATTATCTGTTTTATACATGTGTTCATGTAGCACTGAGTGATAGTTGTATTATTTGTTTTGTACATATGTACATGTAGCACTGAGTGATAATTGTATTATCTGTATTATACATATGTATATGAAGCACTGAGTGATAGTTATATTGTCTGTTTTATACATATGTAGATGTAGCACTGAGTGATAGTTGTTTTATCTGTTTTATACATGTGTACATGTAGCACTGAGTGATAGTTGTATTATCTGTTTTATACATGTGTACATGTAGCACTGACTGATAGTTATATTGTCTGTTTTATACATATGTACATGTAGCACTGAGTGATAGTTATATTGTCTGTTTTGTACATATGTACATGTAGCACCGAGTGATAGTTGTATTATCTGTTTTATACATGTGTACATGTAGCACTGAGTGATAGTTGTATTATCTGTTTTATACATATGTACATGTAGCACTGAGTGATATTTATATTGTATGTTTTATACATATGTACATGTAGCACTGAGTGATAGTTGTATTATCTGTTTTATACATATGTACATGTAGCACTGAGTGATAGTTATATTGTCTGTTTTATACATAATTATGTCCATGTAGCACTGAGTGATAGTTGTATTGTCTGTTTTATACATATGTACATGTAGCACTGAGTGATAGTTGTATTTTCTGTTTTATACATACGTACATGTAGCACTGAGTGATAGTTGTATTATCTGTTTTATACATACGTACATGTAGCACTGAGTGATAGTTATATTATCTGTTTTATACATACGTTCATGTAGCACTGAGTGATAGTTATATTATCTGTTTTATACATGTGTACATGTAGCACTGAGTGATAGTTTTATTGTCTGTTTTGTACATGTGTACATGTAGCACTGAGTGATAGTTGTATTATCTGTTTTATACATGTGTACATGTAGCACTGAGTGATAGTTGTATTATCTGTTTTATACATGTGTACATGTAGCACTGAGTGATAGTTGTATTATCTGTTTTATACATGTGTACATGTAGCACTGAGTGATAGTTGTATTATTTGTTTTATACATATGTACATGTAGCACTGAGTAATAGTTGTATTATCTGTTTTATACATGTGTACATGTAGCACTGAGTGATAGTTGTATTACCTGTTTTATACATGTGTACATGTAGCACTGAGTGATAGTTATATTGTCTGTTTTGTACATATGTACATGTAGCACTGAGTGATAGTTATATTATCTGTTTTATACATGTGTACATGTAGCACTGAGTGATAGTTATATTGTCTGTTTTGTACATATGTACATGTAGCACTGAGTGATAGTTATATTATCTGTTTTATACATTTGTTCATGTAGCACTGAGTGATAGTTGTATTATTTGTTTTGTACATATGTACATGTAGCACTGAGTGATAGTTGTATTATCTGTATTATACATATGTATATGAAGCACTGAGTGATAGTTATATTGTCTGTTTTATACATATGTAAATGTAGCACTGAGTGATAGTTGTTTTATCTGTTTTATACATGTGTACATGTAGCACTGAGTGATAGTTGTATTATCTGTTTTATACATGTGTACATGTAGCACTGAGTGATAGTTATATTGTCTGTTTTGTACATATGTACATGTAGCACTGAGTGATAGTTATATTGTCTGTTTTGTACATATGTACATGTAGCACCGAGTGATAGTTGTATTATCTGTTTTATACATGTGTACATGTAGCACTGAGTGATAGTTGTATTATCTGTTTTATACATATGTAAATGTAGCACTGAGTGATAGTTGTATTGTCTGTTTTATACACATGTACATGTAGCACTGAGTGATAGTTGTATTATCTGTTTTATACATGTGTACATGTAGCACTGAGTGATAGTTGTATTATTTGTTTTATACATATGTACATGTAGCACTGAGTGATAATTGTATTATCTGTATTATACATATGTATATGTAGCACTGAGTGATAGTTGTATTGTCTGTTTTATACATATGTGGATGTAGCACTGAGTGATAGTTGTATTATCTGTTTTTATACATATGTACACGTAGCACTGAGTGATAGTTGTATTATCTGTTTTATACATATGTACATGTAGCACTGAGTAATAGTTGTATTATCTGTTTTATAAATATGTACTTGTTGCACTGAGTGATAGTTATTTTGTCTGTTTTATACATGTGTACATGTAGCACTGAGTGATAGTTGTATTATCTGTTTTATACATGTGTTCATGTAGCACTGAGTGATAGTTGTATTATTTGTTTTATACATATGTACATGTAGCACTGAGTGATAATTGTATTATCTGTATTATACATATGTATATGTAGCACTGAGTGATAGTTGTATTGTCTGTTTTATACATATGTAGATGTAGCACTGAGTGATAGTTGTATTATCTGTTTTTATACATATGTACATGTAGCACTGTGTAATAGTTGTATTATCTGTTTTATACATATGTACTTGTAGCACTGAGTGATAGTTGTATTGTCTGTTTTATACATGTGTACATGTAGCACTGAGTGATAGTTGTATTGTCTGTTTTATACATGTGTACTTGTAGCACTGAGTGATAGTTATATTGTCTGTTTTATACATGTGTACATGTAGCACTGAGTGATAGTTGTATTGTCTGTTTTATACATATGTACTTGTAGCACTGAGTGATAGTTATATTGTCTTATTTATACATGTGTACATGTAGCACTGAGTGATAGTTGTATTTTCTGTTTTATACATGTGTACTTGTAGCACTGAGTGATAGTTATATTGTCTGTTTTATACATGTGTACTTGTAGCACTGAGTGATAGTTGTATTATCTGTTTTATACATGTGTACTTGTAGCACTGAGTGATAGTTATATTGTCTGTTTTATACATGTGTACATGTAGCACTGAGTGATAGTTGTATTATCTGTTTTATACATGTGTACATGTAGCACTGAGTGATAGTTGTATTGTCTGTTTTATACATGTGTACATGTAGCACTGACTGATAGTTATATTGTCTGTTTTATACATGTGTACATGTAGCACTGAGTGATAGTTATATTGTCTGTTTTATACATATGTACATGTAGCACTGAGTGATAGTTATATTATCTGTTTTGTACATATGTACATGTAGCACTGAGTGATAGTTGTATTATCTGTTTTATACATGTGTACATGTAGCACTGAGTGATAGTTGTATTATCTGTTTTATACATATGTACATGTAGCACTGAGTGATAGTTGTATTATCTGTTTTATACATGTGTACATCTGCAATCATAATGTTTGAAATATTTATATTTTTTAAAAACATGGGCAACAAAACATTTCCTCTGGAGCGTTTTCTTGGACTTTACATACACGTGCTGTTAATAATTTTTATACACAACTGATGGTGAACTTACTATGCGAAATATGCAGGATTGTATTGACCTGTGTGTCTTGTTAACATAAATTTAATGAACCTTTTTGTCTATTCACCATCGGAATAAAGGTCATGTGGGTAAAACCAAACCTCTTGGAAAATCGGAAACATATAATCTTTGGCATACCACAGTGACTTATTCCTTCAAGATCATGTCCAAACATGCTCTTAACTAACTAAATATACATTGCCAATAGTTTGAATAGCATTTTCCTGTATAAAGACTTGACTAGAACCGATTTGTTTTCACATAAATGCTGCCTGCAAAAATACTCCAGAAATCATGTGTTTACATTTTTCCTGCAAATGCAAATGATTTTATTTTCTCATCAGGTTGAGACATATATTTCCCCAAATACCACATGTCGTGATAAATTTCCATTTTCAATGATGTCTATGAGTTTATAATAGGTTTATGATAGTAATCTGATCATTGACCATGAGTTTGTCAAAGTTTCATTATTGTCAATGAAATAATTTTATTATTCAATTGTTGACCATGAGTTTATCAGACCCTTTTCTTGTTGTCCTTGAGTTTATCATGGTAGTCTAATTATTGGCCATTCGTTTATCATATACATTCCTTATTATCTATGAGTTTATTATATATTATACTTGTTTACGAGTTTATCATACATTGTCCTTATTTATGAGTTTATAAGACATTGTCCTTGCTTATGGGTTTATCATACATTATCATTGTTTATGCGTTTATCAGACATTATCTTTGTTTATGAGTTTATCAGACATTATCATTGTTTATGAGTTTATCAGACATTATTTTTGTTTTTGAGTTTATCATACATTGTCTTTGTTTATGAGTTAATCAGACATTATCTTTGTTCATGAGTTAATTAGACATTGTCCTTGTTTATGAGTTTATCATACATTGTCCTTGTTTATGAGTTTATCAGACATTGTCCTTGTTTATGAGTTTATCAGACATTATCCTTGTTTATGATTTTATCATTGTTGTACATTGGAAGTTTCATTTAATACCCAATACACACATCGTCAGAAAAGTGAATCGGGATCCATCGATGAATTGTTACACCTCTAATGTCCATAGGCTAATTATATCATCAATTCGGTTGTTGCCATGACTACAGCTGCTGTTGTCTAGAGTGCCTGTGTCACATGAAGGAGACTGTTGGTTTGATTCCTGGCCTTGTCGTACCAAAGCCTCAAAGCAATATTCTAGAATCATCCTCCCGAGGCTTTTTTACTTTATTAAACAGAGACCGACATTCAGTGGCTTCCCATTTCAAAAATCACAGGTTTTGTTCCCAATTGAGGCCAAAAAAAAATCCCAAAAAGGAAAAAAAAAATTAATTTTTTTTTAATTTTGATAAAAATAACCAACTGGATATTAATTATTATTGTAATATTTGATTTTTATTAGTTAGAACATGATCTTAAGTGTCAGGCTTTATTTCTCAGTTTGCTAAAGCCTTCAAAAAGTTCCTAATTTCCCCTCAATCGCACTGTTTTTTCCAAATCTCGAATGCTAAGGCATCTTCCCAATTTCCAGAAAAAAGGTTTGCCTCCCTTGGTGTGCAGCATTGAGAGAATAATTCCAGAAATTGCCAGCCTGAAGGCGGTACATTGCAGTGTTCATTCCAGCATTTTTTAGCTCATCTATGCCAAACACAAGAGGGCATATTATAATCACCCATTATTCATTGTTAGTTAACTTTTTAAGTTGTGTGCACTCTAACATCTGACTTACATAGTAGTTATATAACCTTAATATTTTTGATAAGTTCTGGAACTGATGACTGAGGATACAAACTACGGCCTTTTAACCATAAACAATTGCGCAGTTTTAACTTGTGCGCAGTACATTTGTATTTTTCATTTGATCTTTGCCGAACTTACACAGTACATGGACATGCAAATTGGAATATAAATTCCAGGATTATGGCCCTAAGTTTATCATATTTTCTTTTAGTTTGATTGCGAAGTAAGCTCAGAGCTTATATGGATTGTTCCAGAGTCCGCTTCCTGGCAACCTTCCAGCATGAGTGGCTGACGATTTATCCACTGTACTACCACTCCTCTTAGATTAAGGCCATTGATTTTCAGAATGGGTATCTTGACATTGTGTTGTCCAGTTTCCCCAGTATGACCTTATTTATACACAGTAATTATGTAATCATAATATCCAGACAAGCTCATGAAATGGCAAGATCAGATATTTAATATAGGAGTTTACAAACTTTGAATTACAAACCATGGTTCTATTTGACCATGATTGTGTGAAACCAAACACACACCTTTTACTTCTGATTTTTACCAGTCTTGTAAGTTGTTATATCACCATAAGATCTTAGACAAATGTCTAACCAGCCAAATTGGATAATTAATGTCTGATGTAAAATGGGCTCTTGCAAAAAAATAAATAGAAATAGCTTTAAAGATCACCTTGTGTTCACTCTTATGCACCAGTATGTTTTTGTATTGGAACTCTGTGAAAACACTTTTAGGGTATGTCTTACATTAGGTAAATTTTTATTGTAAGTTCATGTAAACATTTTATGTTTTACACTATTTGTGCTTGTAGTGTTACTGTTTGTGGACACTTCTTGTGTTACACTGTGTGTACTTGTAGTGTAACTGCTTGTTGACACTTCTTGTGTTACACTGTGTGTACTTGTAATGTAAATGCATGTAGACACTTATCGTGTTACACTGTGTGTACTTGTAGTGTAACTGTTTGTAGACACTTCTTGTGTTACACTATGTATACTTGTAGTGTAACTGCTTGTAGACACTTCCAAGGTTACACTGTGTGTACTTGTAGTGTAACTGCTTGTAGACACTTCACATGTTACACTATGTGTACTTGTAGTGTAACTGCTTGTAGCAACTTCTTGTGTACACTGTGTGTACTTGTAGTGTAAATGCTTGTAGACACTTCTTGTGTTACACTGTGTGTACTTGTAGTGTAACTGCTTGTTGACACTTCTTGTGTTACACAATGTGTACTTGTAATGTAACTGCTTGTAGACACTTCTCATGTTACACTGTGTAAACTTGTAGTGTAACTGATTGTAGACACTTCTCATGTTACACTATGTGTACTTGTAGTGTAACTGCTTGTAGACACTTCTTGTGTTACACTATGTAAATTTGTAGTGTAACTGCTTGTAAACACTTCTTGTGTAACACGATGTAAACATGTAGTGTAACTGCTTGTAGACACTTCTCGTCTTACATTATGTGAACTTGTAATGTATACTTGTAGTGTTAATGCTTTTAAGCACTTTATGTTTTACACTGTTTTTTAAGTGCTTGTAAACACCTTGTTTTACACAATACATATGCATAGCTGTAGCTGAAAACAGTTCATGTTTTACAATAGGTATATTGTAACTATTTGCAAACACCTTTAATGCTAAATCTTGTATTGTATTTACTTCAGTTATAAAAAATCAATTTTTTCGTTTCAGGTGAAGAACCATTTATTCGAAAGACTGAGAATTTTAACTCAGAAATCATCTGTAAACATTGTAGAGATAACAAAACATTCAATCCGTATGGTGATAGACTGTCCAGTACATTTTCAAAATGTCCAAAGTCAAAAACAGACTGTAGCAAGGAAAGAGGAAAAATAGTTTGTGCGATATATGAGGATGAGAGACAATACTCAGAAAACATAAAATGTAGATGTGACATTGAAAATGGTTATGTGACTGAATTTCCATTATTCCCAGGGTATTGTACAAACAGTATAGAACTCAGATGCACAAAGGCACCATGTCCTCTGACAGATGATAAGAGAAGCCAGCAAAGATTAACGAGTAAAGGTATATGTATTTCAATTATATCATATGTCAGAACAGAAAGCTTCTATTCATAGTAATACATGGTATGTTGCTGCACTCCTATTAGTATTAAATAAGATTGTCACAATGGTAAAAAATAGAAAAATTAAAGAATATGATATAATTATATGATTATTATACCTACCACCTGCAATTACCAGAAGTTTCATGTCTCTGGACTGATTGTGATATACATTATGTTCTTCATGATAAATGTTCCTTTCAAAAGCCAACTTAACACAAAGATTCGCAAGCTTCATTGTTAACTCCAACTGGGAATGATTAATTTGGAGTATCTTTTACGAAGCGTCCGGAGGGTCGGGTTTCTTGGTCGATAGCGGGTGACACAAATCTAGTATCACGGTAAACAGCACGCAAGGCGGATGTTGTTTTCTTCATATTTATTCACACAGGTTCAAAATTATAACAATTAGTTCAATAACAATTACAATGCACATATATTTTATGCACAACGTTTCCAATAGTGTCTTATAATTTAAAGCAAATATTTCACGCAGTAAATTTCACACAGTAATTTAAAACTCTATTTTTCTATATCATGTTTCTATATTTATTTTCCTTATTATGTTAAGGATGCATGTCTTTATATACCTGTGTCCAAGACCTGACATATGGAGCACATATTTTAAGTAATGGATTTCACAGGAAATAACACAATAACTTATTGAGACAAGTGATTACCATAACAATGGCTTAGTTTAAAACATATCAAAGTATTAATTAAAATGGTTCACACCTAATCACAATTTTGCAAACATGGCTTTGCACCTATTTATGGATAAAAGGAAGTTGATACATGAGAAATATGCCAGATAAATTAGGGTTTAAATAGTTTTAAATGAAAATAAATGTAGCTTTCTTAATAACAAAGAAATTGCGCTAAATGACAAAAATGTTAACACTATTATAATCAACTGGATTATAAAGTTAGAGACACATGTCAAAATACAGAGTTTGTTTTGTTTGAAAAATCATAATGTCATTTTATTTTAAATCAACAATAAAAATAAATCTTACAAAAATTTGTTATGCAATTTTAACATATTTTACGGCATAATATATCTACTGCAATAAATATATAAATCCATTGAACTTTTTAAGACCTGGAACTATATATACAATACAGTTAAATCTCCACAAATGTGTGGCATGCATTAACTATTACTTCAATTGAATTAATAAAACAAACTTAGAACTTTATATTCTTTATTCTCTCTCTCTCTCTGTTATTTATAAAACAAAAATACAACCTTTACACCTTTGAACTATAACCGAAGCGGATGTAAACTCACTGATAACCAATTCCAAACACATTATCGTAATGACCTTAACCTTCTCACATTGTTCTCTCGTGGAAATCCATAAGTATCACCAGGTTTGATAAAATAATTTTCAAATTTGTTGCTAGATATCACCTTTCCATCTCATTGGCAAATTACCCATAAAACACCTCTGAAACTAGTAAAAAGTGACCAATCGGCAGCAAATCCACAAAATTGAAACTCCAAAGCTGATGCGTGTAAACGCAGATGAAACACAGAGTGATAAATCATTGTCAAATCTCTCTGTCAGTCCTCAAAATGACTCTCATTGCTATTCTGATATGCTTAACACATTGACACACACACCTTGCTATACAGAGTTTGTCTTCTTTCAGGATGGGGATGTGTTCCTGTGTGTGATGATGGGCTCTTCAGAAACTTTTCAAGTAATACAGATCCTGAGAAATGTGTTCCTAAATTGGCAGAAAAGTAAGCATATATATAGTAACTAAATGGTTAGTAGCTTAGAATATCAGCTGTAGTTTGGCAAGTGTAAAAAAAGTAATAAATGCAAGCCTTTGGCAACAGCTTGGAAAATATTATGCTAGTAGCAGACAGCTGTATTTTGTAATAAACTTATAAGTTGCATGATATATATATATATATATATATTAAGTATGGCAACGAATGGCAATATTGATATTCGAATATTCGGTCATTCTTTCGAACGAATATTCGAATATATTCGGTCAAGATCTTAAAAATAAATAATCATCAACTTTCTATCCCGAACGTTTTTACTCGCCATATTTGTTACCTTCTCTTTCAGCGGAAACGGTGCTGATGTATAAATACTAAAAAGCAAACAATTTGAATATCATTGTCGTCAAGATTCAACATGACGTGGAACTCGATGATGCATAATTAATAATAATAAATGCTATTTTATATTAGCTTTACTAAGTTAAAAATTCGTATGTTTGTATAGTTTATAAGTAATTAACTATTTATAAATGAAATTGAAAAACAAACATAAAAAAAAATATATATGGTGCCGTAACATGTTTTCGAGCGTCACCTGAAATCGATCACTTCCCAGAATTACGAATATAGTGCACGCATATTTCAACTTCCTACACTATTGGCAATATTTACAAACAGTATCCACGTGGTCATTGAATGCAAAAATAATATAAAAAACAATGTTTCCGATAGAAGTGAAAAAGTCATTTTATGGTACAGACCTGAAAAAATGTATTTCTCACTAAGTCCATTTTTCAGTTTACATAAAACCTCGACAAATGCTTGGTTTGTTTACGAATATCGATTTCATACACGTCTGCTGAAAACTGATGCAATACAGGTC
Organism: Panopea generosa; assembly: GCA_029582155.1. NCBI lineage: Eukaryota > Metazoa > Mollusca > Bivalvia > Adapedonta > Hiatellidae > Panopea > Panopea generosa. The sequence goes on from CM055897.1 coordinate 60,193,178, forward strand.
AAGGTTGAAAGCTATAAAATATTTCGCTTGTGCATGTCAGAAATTATCGAGGTTCCGGACGAGTGACCTTCTTATAGTTTTTTTTTTAAGAATGAGATTGAAATTAGTACAGGACCACATTTAAATGTAGAATAAAAACAAGCAAACAGCTGAAAAGGTTTGTTATAAGAAGTGGATAAGAAGAGGTGGTTATATAAAGAATAAATAATAAAGTAGCAAATAAAAAAGAAGATATATATATTTTAAATCAGTGTTTTTATTTGGTAACTATGATTTTTAAAAAAAATAAAAAGTATTTTTTTTTAAAAACCTCATGCTGTTAAGTTAATTGATATTATGATGAAATTAACCTATTGAGAAATATTTATTCATGTTAAAGGTAATGCAGTTTTCTCTGCTTTCATTTATTTGTGCTTTTGAAGCCATGTGTCACTTTAGTTTGACACATTACATCATCCTATCATGTGCTCGATATCAGGTGCCGCCATTTTATTGAACGTATACTGGGTCACCATGATCTAACGTGAATGGTGAAGTCAATGGGCATGTATTTGTAATTGTTTTGGTAGAAAATAATTATTTGATAGTTATTTTAACGTTGTATACAAGCATTTAGTGTCAAAATCCGTTTTGCATTGAAATATTTTAGCAGCGATTATTAAGTGATCGAAAACCGGTAACACAATCATAAGTTAATTCGTCTACTACTTGACACATTTATTATTCACAAGTACATAAATGGCCTTCAAATCAAAGAAGTGTGCTCTTCAATTAGGTATAAGATTGGTAAATAAACAAACTTGCTCTCGAAGATTAAAATTGCCTAAGGCAAACAATTAAAGGATTACCGACCAGGACCCCTTATCACCTTGGCAACGTCCAATTGACACCGATAATTACCGTGTTGATATAACACCTTTCAAAACCATTTGTGGCAAAAATATTGAAATTGAAAATAAATAAAGAAAACAATTTGAATTTACTATATTTTTTTAATATTTTTTTTTTGCGAATATTCGAATATCAATATGACATTCGAATATTCGGACGTATGACCGAATATTCGAATATCCGAATATTTGTTGACATCCTTAATATATATATATATATATATATATATATATATATATATATAGCAGACTTGTGTAGATTTGTACAGATTTCTATAGAAGTCAATCTTTATAACTGTAGAGAGAGGTACATGTATAACCTAATAAACAAAGCATTAAGTCATTTATTACAAATGTTAGGTAAGAAAACCACTTTGTAGTCCTATTATTATCTTTAAAGAAATGATATAGCCAATACAAGCAGCAATGTATTTATTATTAGTTTCAAATGGGTTTTTTTTTTACCCGGAATATAACAGTTTTTATACTCATTCCAAATAAGTGACAGGCCCATGGTTACATAAATTGTGCTTTACTGTTTGATTTGTTTGTTCTAAAGTATTCCTGGTGCCATGTGAGATGTTTTATACTTGTAGTACATACCAGTAAACTAAACTGTACAGGTTATAATATTTATGATAAAGTTATACAGGATTTATGACATCAGAATGTGTCAAATTCATAGCAAAATACAGCGTCATGTAGTCTCATCTACCCATGTGTCAAACAACATATAAAATGTTTTCATTATTGAACAAATGAAGTTAATTCCTTATATCTATATTATTTATGCACCCTTTATCAATTTTCCAGCACCCAATATCAAGAAATGTTTGCAGCAGTCTGAGAATGTTACAGCAAAAGTCATACCTTCTTTGTCCTCCCACATCTTTATTTATTAGTGTCAATTATTAGGTCACCTGAGAATTTGTCATTTTCAACTTTTTCTCAAAAACTGTAAGCTCAATTGTAATGAAATGTTGTATGCAGCTTTGGTACCTAAGGGTAAATCAAAATTGTGAATTGCATGGTCCCAACCCCCCTGAGGCCTTGGGGGTAGGGCCAAAGTGGTCAAATTCAAGGTAAATTTAAAAAAAATCTTCTTACTATAGGAAGCACTGGGAAACAAATGGTGAGCATGATTATGGACGTATATGGGTCCTTTATAAAAATTGGGATTCATATCCTTGGGTCTCATGTTTGGCCCTAGGAGTGGGGCCTACTTTACTAAATCTATATAAGAGAAAATGGCAAAAAACATCATTTCTGATGACTGAATAGACTCATTTTAATGGTTTTTGTTGAGATTTGTTGTTGCTGACATGACAATTAATGATTATGTTTTATTGAGTGCTCGCTCCTTCTGTAACTTTGGGCCAGGGCAAAAACAGTCTAACTTAAGGTAAACTTTAAAAATCTTCTTCTTATTAAAGGAAGCACAAATTGCAAGCATAATTAATGAGGCCTATGAGTCAGTCATAAAAACTGTGAATTTCATGTCTCTGAGTGTCATGGTTTGACCCTGAAGGTGGGTACTATTTTACTAAATCTATATAAGAAAAAATGTTGTGATTTGTTGATGCAGATGTGACATTCAAAATCCATGTTTGGATTTTTGCCGCTTCCTGAGGACAAAAGTTGGAAAATAGATTCATATAGCTTTATGTTATCAAGGATAATCAGGTGACCGTTAAGGCTCATGGGCCTCATGTTTCTGTACAAATGAGGACTAGGTTCTACTTTATGTTAATTCATATTTATTTGTGTTATTTCTAATGTCATATGCTATCGTAATATCTTTGTTACTCTATTACCTGGTATTATCACACATTAAAATCCAAAATAAAATTCACTGTTCACTGCTAAACTTTTTATTTTTTTCTATTTTTAGCATGGGAAAATAAAACAAATTGATGTCAATTGGTAAAAATATTGATTCAGTTCATTGGCAGTTTTGATGGATTAAAAACATGTAGACCAGAATGATGAATTTTAATTATTGGGTGACTTGTGAATTTATGAAATATCAATCAAATGCAGAAATTGATTTAAACTTCTGTTTTGCGCACCCCTATTTTTCTTATGAGTAGTGTCGTGTATACCCCGGATAAATATTGCCCCATAATAAAATGCCATTTCTCCCATTATTATGGGAAATAAAATGGCTTAATCACTCTGGAAAATGATCTCAATAAATACATGTAGATTTCAAATCTGGTTTAAATGTTTTAAAGTTTAATAAATGCCTTCCTATGGCATTTTATGCACAATTCATACAAAATTTAAATTTTGATTTCTCCAGTGAAATAAATTTCCCCCTACAAATCCTTTTGCAAAATGCATTGTCCATTTGATCATTTATTCAGAAGTATATGGTATATTGTCTTAAGAGTTGGATTGGTTATAATAATACATCCCGTACTTCTCCATGGCATAAAATGGCATTTAGGGTATGCATTAATTGAATTTCATTTACCGTACACTTTTCAGCATCAAGTGTGCAAAGTATGGCCATCATAGCAATGTTCATTTGTTATTAAGAATATTGTTACTAATACTGAGATATTGATATTGAAGGTAATGTAAGTAGGTTTAGCCTGTACGCATGTTATAGAAATTATATGTTATTTTCTGTATTTTTCTGTATTTTGCTTTGATTTCATTGTTTTGTGGTTTCATGTGCTCTCCATTTGGTTTTTAGCTCTACTGGCCATAAAGGCCAGAAGGGCTTATGTGATGGCATGTTGTCCGTCGTCTGTTAGCAGCACATTCTCTGAAACCACTAGTCCAGTAAACTTCACATAGATTGCATAGAAGACTATACAGAAATTTTTGTTTCGATTTGAAATTCAAGATGGCCACCATTACTAAAAATAGTCCAAAACTTAAAAAATCTTCTTCTCATGAACCACCCGACAGATTTTGAAAATATTTTTGCAGTAATGATAACCAACTGCACTTCTGTTAGTTTTATACGAATTGGTGTCCATGGGGTTAAAATGCCCCTGCCCCAAAGGTTCAATTAGGGGACACATGTCATTGTAATAAACGGATTTTACCTATATTTTCACATTGGCATTGTTTGGTCAAGGAGGTTCAGATTTATAAAAATGACTGGGTTCCACTGTCGGGGTCAGGAGGGGCCCAAAAAGTTTTTCTTAAGAACTGGTCTGAAAAATTTGTTCATATTTCTCATAAATTATCCCTACCGGGGTATGTGTAGCGGTTTTAATGAAGATAAGAATTAAGGGGCTAATATTTCTAGGGGCTATCTAAGGGGCTTTGAATTTTACATACGGATACTATGGGAAAACAGTCTGGTGATAGAGCATCCGCCTCACATGAGGAAGGTCGTTGGTTTAATCCCTGACCGGGTCATTCCAAAGACTTTAAAAATGGTACTATAAGCTTCCTCGCTTGACACTCAGCATTTAGAAGAGAGTTTTAGGTCTGGTCGGCCTGGTGTCAGTTTAATATGACTGGGTGGGGTATCATACCATGTGTCTGCAGCATGAAACTCCAGTGCGACAGCGCTCAGAATACTGGTCAAGTAAACACCGTCGCCATATGACTGAAAAATTGTTGAAAGCGACGCTAAACACCATATAACAAAAACAGCAACTATGGGAAAACAGAAAATTCTCATTTTTCAGCCATTTTGGCAAAATTGTTATTCAATTTGAGTTCTGAAGCATCATAATATAGTCATAGAGAATAAGATTTGGTTCAATAAGGAGAACTGATTTTTCAAAAATCTTCTTCTCAACAACCGGTCAGTCAAATGTGTTCAAACTGAATATATTATCCCTATGAGTACAGATTTAAAGTTTGTACAAATGAAGGAGCTTGTATCTATAGGGGCCCTGTAAGGAGACTTCGAGTTTTACATAAGAATACTATTGGAAAACGAAAAACTCCATATTTTTCATCTATTTATGATTTTTTTTATTCAGTTTAAGTTTTGAAGCATATTCTAGTTATAACAAATAATATTTTATTCAATAAGAAGGATTGACTGTCCAAAAGGGGCCATGTGGGGTCACAAAATGGTTAAAATTGATCATTTTCAAAAATCTTCTTTTTAACAACCGGTCTGTCAAATTTGTTCAGATAATTTTGTTAACACTATGAGTAGGGGTTTGAAGTATGTACAAATCAAGGGGCTAGTATTTATAGTGGCCCTGTAAGGGGATTTTAAGTTTTACATAGGAATTCTATGGGAAAACGGAAAACCTATTTTTTTAATTCATTTGTGCAGAATTGTTATTCAGTTTCATATCTGAAGCATCTACTAGTCATAGCAAATAAGATTTAATTCAATTCTAGGTTTGTACAAATCAAGGGGCACTGGGATGTATAGAGGCCCTGAAAGGGATAGCTGATGATAGGAATACTATGGAAAATAGGAAAATTCTCATATTTTTGCCCATTTGTGTAAATATGTTGTTCAATTTGAGATCTAAAGCATAATGTCTAGTAACAGTAACTTTGATTTTGTTTACCGGTAATAGAGAGGATTGAATTTTCATTTGGGGGGAGCAATATGGTTAAAATTGATAATTTTCATAAATGTTTTTCTCAACAGCCAGTCAATCAAATATATTCATAATTAATATAACCTATGGAGTTTGAAGCTTTTGCGGGTCCATGGGCTAGAGTATATAGGGGTCTTGTAAGGGACTTTGAGTTTAATATAAAAACACTATAGGAAAATGAAATATTTTTTTTTATCCATTTGTTCAATTCTACTTTATAGTTTCATACCAGAAGCATTGTCTAGTCTTAGCCGATTAGATTTATTTCAATAAGGAGGATGGAATTTCTAAAAGGGCCCACAGAACACCAAAATGGTTGAAATTGCGAAATTTTAAAAATCTATCCTCTCAATAACCTTTCTGTCAAACTGTAGCAAAATGATCAAGGGCAGACAACTCACGAGGGTAGAATACATGTATAATCAAAATAAAATTTACAATTTACAATTTTAATTTTACATGAATAAAATTAGGAATATACAATTATACAATACAGTACCAGTATATACAATTTAAAGCTCATTACTCAACAAAAAGGCACAGCTGGTTTAAAAATGTCCTAAGATGGAACTAACACTTTCTTAATCACAAGTTCTTTCTCCTACACGTTCCATATATCTATATCGCGATCCAAACTGCTTACATCATATGAATGTTATAACTGTTATTAAAATACACTAATATTGTATTTAAGATACTACTACCGCATCCGGATTATCGTAGATTTAGCGTCAATCGTCCCTCGTGGCGATGGCTATATAAACAGGGTTATTTTCCCTAGAACTCTATACTGAGTTATCCAGCTTTACGTCGCCTGGTACCAACTATCTTTGACTGTACTTCGATGCCAGGATCATCAAGTCGTCCATATAACGATTATGTGGGTTGCTGTCCTAATGATGGTACAATCACCAGCTGACTTCCTGCCATGTCTATAAGTCGTTAACGTAGCGGACACATGTCTCACGTATGTCTAAAACTGGCTACAATATATATGTAAACTTAGATTTACTAGTTACTCAATATGTAATGACATTGCGTCTATTACTTCCCATCTTTCAATTTCATGGCATTTTTATCAATATATGATAACAGTGCATTCAATTCTTACCGTCTAACAGTTTCATGGTAGATTTATCAACATATTATAACAGTGCATTCAATTCTTACCATCTAACAGTTTCATGGTAGATTTATCAATACAGTCAAACCTGTCTTAAGCAGCCAGCCAAGGGAAAGGGCCAAATTAAGACAGGTGGCTGCCTACTACAGGGTCATCAATTTTCACCCAGATTAGCAAAGTATTTTTGTATATTGGCACAATTTCACAACCTCAACACGTTCATCCAAAGTCAAACACTTCCGTTTTGGTGGCATTGTTAACACGCTGACAATCAAAACATTTATGATTTAAGTCACAATAAATCATTTCCAAATTTTATATTTTTCCACAATTAGCACTTTTTACAAGTGTGAACTTAATGAGTTAATTCCCTATCGTTCGTTAAAAGCATGAACAAACTGCCATTCTAATTATCATCTCCAAAACGTTAGCTTCTTTAATCTTTTTATATGCCAACCTTTTCACAGTTAACGTGTTTACACAAAACACTTTGATCTGTCTACTGTCTATTTTACCAATGATGCGAGCTAAAAATAGAGATGTGAAAATTGTCATGCACTATACTCAGTGTTTGAGTCGGAAAAATTGCGATTATGTAGAACACAATAACAGCTTTGTTTGGTTTGAGTCTGAAAAATGGCGATTATGTAGAACACAATAACAGCTTTGTTTGGTTTGTTTACAGCCAATTAAGAAAGGTTAAACTAAAAAATTAATGATATATTATAATTATTTGATTTATTTGGTTTTTAGTACTTTAATTAAATATTAATTCTGTGGCCGTAATGAAATTTTTATATGCCAAAATTGATATTTTACAGTACAATTCGTTCATTTGGTGGCCGTTTTAGGAGGTTTTTAATGACTTTGGGACCAAAAATGTTGGCCCCTGGCCGCGTCGACCAGGTGACCGCCTATTGCAGTTAAATTATATAGTAAATTTCGACGGGAGGGTCTGAAACTGGCCGCTTAAGGCAGGTGGCTGCTTATAACAGGTGACCGTTAGTACAGGTTTGACTGTATATGATAACAGTTCATTCAACTCTTACTATCTGCAGTTTCATGGTAGTTTAAACAACATCTCATATATGAAATTCCTTCGATCTCAAAGTAGCAATTATATCTCTACATAATTTCTCATTTATAATATAAACAATTACCCACCAGCTCTGTATCTTAGTCTTAGTATTCACATTGTGTGAATATCAGAATAAGCATCCACAAAATTTAATTACAAATATCAATCAATTCTAACATGATGAATTTCAATACTTCATCGTAAACACCATATCAACAGCTCAAAATACGTTCTCAGATTCCTTTGCCTATATTCTAACAAAACAACTCTCAATACCGCGGATGTGAAATTAAATTACAGATATCCTCGTCAGAATGGATATGAACATTTTATACAACTTTACTTAGATCTGATTACATCAAAATATATCTATCAGACACTTAAATAACTCAACCATATACAACATAAAATAGCATTCACATGCCCATCTGCCGTTACGTAATGGAACAGTAACATGCTGAATCCTTTTCGTCACAATGATACCGAAAGATGTGCTAGACTGGACGGAGTTTCCATAATACAGTCAGATATATATAGTAAAACACTCCACATACCTTAGTGAATTTTGTGCAAATTATGAATCACAAAACTTTCAATATATCATACGATATGGTACGATGCGGCTTTTATGATATTAGGCCCAATATAAATTTTTAATAAATAATAAACCCGTTTAATTACTCTAACTTTCTGAATACTTAATGGAATTTCATAAATAAACATCGAATGATATAATATTATTCTTTAATAAAAAAAAAAATGAATATGTTAAAAGATCTTAAAAACGTTTCTCCTATCGACTTATCGATACGTTTTAACTTTTAACAAACTCACGATACCTGCTCTAAATATAGCCATTATCATTCCAATAGACACATACTAGCTGACACTACTAAATTAGGCTACAACAACCTAACTATTTTGTTACAACACGTTCCCCCTAAGGAGAAAAGTGGTTACACTTTTTAGAACTAACAAAATAAATACACAAAGAAGGTTCCCTCTGTTCACATATGATATAGATTATCCTTACACCAGCAAGGGATTGATCGATCATCACTCTGCATGCGGCTGTCGAACTGGAAGAATGTGTTTTCCGGAGCTCCACTCTTTTAAGTGGGTCAATCTAGATATTTGTCACACTAAGAGGTTTATATTTACAACTGATTTTAATCACATCATTTATCATGGGTTGACTTTTTAATGCTGCATAAAATGTTTTTAAATGTGGCCATAGAGAGGATCGTTTTGGCTCAAAGAACCAGCAGCTCAACAGACAGCGGTACAGCAAACAGCTTATCCAACACTAAACGGCAGTAGAACCAACGGGTAACCATCTGGAATCAACAATCTACAAGAATCAACTTAGACAACTCAACCAACTTAGACAAAGTAGTCATCTTATCCAGCTAGGGGTGCAGCACTGGGAGGAGTAGCGACTCTGCCGATGATGTCCACTGGCAACATAACCAGCTTATCTTGCTCGCTAAAATGACTAGCTTCGGAGCGTGAGGGTAAAAAAAAACGTACGACGATGACAAGGGATTAAAGAGTCTGCAAATTAAGGGGTGGGATATGTAGGGATCCTATACTTTGGCTTTTACTTTTACAGGAATATTATCTGGATAGCTGAATTTTTTATTTTTGCATCCATGTGTACAAAAACATTTCTACCGTTATTTAAAATCTAAAGCATTACCTGCACATTAGCAAATTCTTATGAATGGGGTGATTGAAGTTTTGACAAATAAAGGGGCTGGGATCTATAAGGGTCCTGTATGGAGACTTTTTATCCCCCCCCCCCCCCTCACCATTTTTGGGGTGGCATATAGTTATCGCAGCGTCTGTCTGTCCTTCCGTTCGTCCATCCCGCCGTATTTTGTGTCAGGCCTGTAACTTTGTCATGCATAAATGGATTTTAATAAATACAAATGATTAACATAATATGACGACATGTCGCCAGTTAGACCCATACCTCAAAGATCAAGGTCACACTTCGAGTTTGTTTGACAACACTATGAGTCTGTGTGAGATTTCATGTCCCGCCTGTAACTTTGTCATGCCTAAATGGAGTTTGTTAATACTTGCTACAAATGATCAACATAACATGATGACGTGTCGCGAGTAAGACCCACACCTCAAAGGTCAAGGTCACACTTGAGTTTGTTTGACAACTTTGTCACCTATGGATTAATTTCAAAAACACTTGACTTAATTCATCAGCATGACATGATGAAGTGTAACGCGTAAGACCCACATGCATACCTCAAAGGTCAAGGTCACACTTTGAGTTTGTTTGATAACATTTTGAATTAATAATTATGTTCTCCGTGTGCTAAGTAAGGAATTACCGTCTCCATTGTGTAATTTGTTTAACTCTTGTTTAACAAACGGTTTATATCCCAAAGTTTGGAAGGAAGCGTTCGTATGTGCTATTTACTGGAAAGGAGACCTGTCTTTGGCTAATAATTACAGACCTATTTCACTTCTTAGTGTATTGAACAAAGTATTTGAAAGGCTCGTTTTTAAGCATATGTTCAATTATTTTCGAGATACTAACTTTCTTTCATCATTTCAATCTGGTTTTGTCCCTGGTGATTCAACCATCAATCAACTATCCTATCTTTACAATACGTTCTCTGCAAAGCGATTGATGATGGCAAAGAGGTCAGGGTTGTATTTTTTGATATAAGTAAAGCCTTTGATAGAGTTTGGCACAAAGGGTTGTTGGCTAAATTGAAAGCAGCTGGCATATCTTGTCAACTTTTAAATCTTCTAACTGACTATCTGAAAGACAGACGCCAATGTGTTGTCATTCCAGGTGCAAGGTCTAACTGGAGACCTATTAAAGCTGGTGTTCCCCAGGGATCTATATTAGGTCCACTTCTGTTTCTAGTTTATATAAATGACATAGTATCTGACATTGACTCCAACATACGACTTTTTGCCGATGATACAAGTCCATACCTTATAATTAACCATAATAATGAGATTGCTAATGCCGCTGTAAAATTAAATTCGGACATAAATAAAATATCTGAATGGTCAAGTAAATGGCTGGTAACGTTTAATCCATCCAAAACAGAATCATTGCATATAACTCGCAAACGCACTCAACCCGCTCATCCCCCACTTTTTATGCAGAACCAACAAATTTTAGAAGTGCCATCACACAGACATCTAGGAGTATATTTATCAAATAACTGCAGCTGGCACACTCATATTGACTATATTAAGAATAAAGCTTGGACTAAAATAAATATTATGAGAAAACTAAAATTTCAGTTAGATAGAAAATCACTGGAAACTATTTACATTTCATTTATAAGACCTTTATTGGAATATGCCGATGTTATTTGGGATAATTGTACAACTTATGAAAAAAATGAACTTGATAAAATACAGAACGAAGCTGCACGTATAACAACTGGAGTTACAAAATTAATATCAATTAATAACTTGAATTCTGAAGTAGGATGGGAAAATCTTGAAACACGGCGTATTAAACACAAACTTACCCTTTTTTATAAAATGATCCATGGAATGGTCCCACCATATCTATCTTCGTTGGTTCCTCCTCTTACAAATGCAAACTCCACGTACAACCTCAGAAATAATAATAATATTCAAATCCCTACTTCAAGAACAACTCTGTACTCAAATTCCTTCATTCCTTCCATTATCCGTGAATGGAACACTCTCCCACTTGAAACAAGACAAGCTTCTTCTCTGAGTGCTTTCAAACGCCAGCTTGAAAGTAAGGAACCAAAAGTACCAAAATTATTTTACATAGGTACAAGGAAATGTCAACTACTGCATGCTCGCCTTCGAACGAGCTGTAGTGCTCTTAAGCAACATCTATTTCTTAAACACATCGTAGGTTCTCCTCTGTGTATATGTGGTCAAATAGAGAGCACAGCTCACTTCCTTCTCAATTGTCACCTTTACCAGCTTCAACGCATCCTACTCCTGACAACTGTCAATGAGTTGTGTGCAGCATCTTTAAATATACTTCTTTTTGGCGAACCGCAACTTTCTTATGACAATAATGTTAAAATATTTGAAGCAGTCCACAAATACATTTTAACTACTAATCGCTTCTCCTAAAATATGTAAGTCTGAAGAACAAACAAAGCTGTTTTAATTTACGTGGTGAGATCAGTCCGTCTTTCATTTGTCCATGCCGTTCAGAACATGTCCATAAATGCTAATAACTTAATAAGTATAATTATGTGAATTTATATAATATATACATAACTACAACTACTCTACTCTTTTTCAATTACCCGCTTCACTTCTATTTTTGTTAAACATATTAGAAATATTATTCTAACAATATGTAAAGATATTTTTACTAAGTATATTTTGAACTAGGTTATATTCATAATGTTAAGAGCATACATAAAATTGTTAATGATCTGCCAAATCTGTTTACATTTAATATATGTCATGGAGAAGAACTTTATAAGATTTTATCTTCCGTTCTAATCCATATTTATACTTTTGTACTGATTTGTATGTATGTAAATTTGAATGAATAAATATGTTTAAACCAACATTTTGAGTCTGTGTGAGATTTAGTGTCTGGCCTGTAATTTTGTCATGCATAGATGGATATTATAAATATTTGTTACAAATGATCAACATTAAATGATGACTATTGAACTTAAACCCAGACTCCCACTTCAAAGGTCAAGGTCACAATTTAACTTTGTTTTATGACACTTTCAATCCATTTGAGATTGAGTGTACAGTCTGTAACTTTGTCACCTATGGATACGTTTTAAAAACACTTGGCTCATTTGATCAACATGACATAATTAAGTGTTGCATGTAAGACCAAGAACCTTTCCTCAAAGGTCAAGGTCACACTTTCAATTTGTTTGATATTGCATGTCTGTAACTTTGTCTTTAACTTGGCTCAATTGATCAAGATGACATGACAACGTGCCACAAGTAAGACCTAGACCCGTACCTCAAAGGTCAAAGTCAAACTTTGTGTTTGTATGACAAAGCTTTGAATCTGTTTGAGATTTTAAGTCTGTCCTGTAACTTTATGATACATGGATGGATTTCAAAAACACTTGGCTAAATGTATCAGTTGATCAACATGACATGATGACGTGTCACGTTAAGACCCCAAACCTTACTTCAAGATCACACTTTCAGTTTGTTTGATATTTCATGTCTGATCTGTAACTTTGTCTTACATGGAGGGATTTCAAAAAAGCTTGACACAAGTGATCAGCATGTGATGATGATGTGTCACCTGCGAACAGGAATACCCAAACCATTACAGCAGATGTCATGGTCAAGGTTACACAAAGGTCAAGGTCATGCTTTAATGTAAAAAAAACAACATGAAATGGCATGTTTAGTCTGAAATGTCAGTCAGTTACCCCCAATATTCATGGAAACATTGCTGCCTATTATAACATACGTATATTGTTATTTTCACAGACCATTTGGGGGCATGCGACACTTACCTGAGTGACATTTCTTTTTTTTCTTTTTTACAGATGAATGGTATGGGAATTTAAAGTATTTCATTTCCATAGTAATTAACATTTTGTTCAGTAAGGGTGTGGTTGGGGGTATTGATCCATAAGGGGTTAAGATGATCTCCAAAGAGAGTAAATATCTTCAAAAAGTGCTACAGCCACTATGAGCCAGTAGAGCATCCTCAGGTTTTCTAGGGCCTCTTGTTGTTATAGAAATTGTATTCTTGTGTTTAAAATTGTTAATTACTTTCTATATAATCATTATACATGAGGTCAGGGTTACTTGAACAAAAAGAAGGGTAGATTTGTAGGCATTTTTTTCTTTTCTATGATTTTTTTTAGCTCACATGAGCCAAAAGCTCAAGGTGAGCTATTGTGATATATATATATATATATATATATATATATAGTCTGTCCCGTAAACAATTTCTTCAGATGACATCTCCTCAGAATATGCTCGTCTGATTTAAGTCAAACTCCACAGAAATGGTTCTTGGATGATCCTGGATGAAAATTGTTAAAACAAACTTGATCCATGCTGAACTCTGGTTGCCATGGCAACAGAAAAGAATTTTTTAAAAATCTTCCTGTCAGAAACTACTGGCCCAATTTCATAATGTCATAGAAATATTCCTTGGGTGACCCTCTACCAAGCTATCATGGTTCATAAAAATGACCATCTGAGGGGTCTTTGCTAATACAAATATAATTTTCTTGACACATTATGATTAAGTGATTTGTTCTGCTGTTTTGAATTAAAAAAAAAAGATGAAAAAAACATGGGACATAATTTCAGGTAATCCTAAACATAGGCATTTTTGTCTGGCCTCATGTATATACCACAGTGTCAATAAAAGGCATACATGTCTTGTTTCTTGTTATACACCTGATGCATGAGGCTATTACATATGTTCTATTATTTGTCTCATGCATATTCAAATAATATGATGTTATCAATTGATTCACATTGGCCAAGCTATTGGTCCAAGGATTGTCATATTGGCACAAGGCAATAGGCCTTAGACCAATAATTTGCTGTTTGAGGACCAAAAACTTAAAATCTCTTGATTAATGAAAAAAAAATTTTAACTGCTTCTTATACTAGTAATCAATTTTCAATTATTTTATTTATGTAAGTTAATGAAATAAAAGTAGGCTACATAAATTTATTTTTAGTGTATATGATATAGAACTGGGTGTACGGTAGCATACTGTATATATACCCCGCACTTGAACATTAATATGAAGGGATACCATTAAAAGAGTCAACCTCAACATTACAATGTCTTCTTTTTATCACGAGTTGATTTAACGATTGACTTTAGGTTCAAATAACCAGAAGTAGTCGTATTGGCCCAGTTCTGGTTCATATTGGCCAAGTTTGCATCATTCGAAGTCAAACATTTGCTTAATAACAAGGCCAGTACAGTAAATTATTTAACAATACGAGATTCAATGTTTTATTTCGTAAAAAAGGCCTCCGGTCCAAAATACATATCATTATTTACAGCAAATTGTATGAATTACATAAATTATGCATGTTATATTTGTAATTCATTTCTATTCAACAGACAATAAAATCAATGTAATAAGAGATTTTCTTATTTTAACAGTATGTTTCAGTTGTAGAACATTGTAAAATTCTGATAGATCAGTTTCACCAGAATACCAAGGAAATAGAAGGAGATGATGTAAATCTGAGTATCTGGGACATTTAAAGAATACATGACATTCATTCATAATTATTATGATAAACATTACAATGTTCAAGTAATCGCCCCAGGTCTGATTTTATCACATTACTTACAGGTATAGCAATGTTGTAATTCTTTCCCCATCTAAAATGTTCCCAGAGGAAAGAATTCTTATCTATAATTTGGTATACATTATCTACTGGTAGTTGTAATAAATTTGCTAGCTTATTGAAATATCTGCTCTTTCTCCTGACATCTTGAAATTAAGTGGCCCCAATATTCCAATATTTTAACTTGAATGGGATAGGGTAGTGTGGGTGAGGTGTGGTGAAGAATTGCCTAACTGGTTTCTTCCCAGGGAAAAGAATCAACTAGTTGATGCTTTCTCCGATACTTTTTTTAGCTCATCTAAGCTAAGCTCAGGATGAGGTATTGTGATCTACCTTTGTCAGTCGTCTGTCGTCAAAATGACTTCTTCTCTGAAACCATTTGACAGATTTTCATCAAATTTTGTGTGTAGCTTTCTTACACAAAGCTCTCTCAAGTTTGTTCAAATGATGACCCTGGTGTCAAATTTGGCCCGCCCCAGGAGTTTATCAGTATTTTTTTTTCGAAATTTCAAAAATCTTCTTCTCGAAAAGTGAAAGACCTGGAGCTTTAAATATTTTGCCTGTAGTATCATCTACTGAGTTTCTATCAAGTTTGTTCAAGCCATGACCCTAGGGTCAAAATTGGCCCTGTCCCAATGAAATGTCAGTTAAACATTAGGAAATTTATATTTCAAAACTTTTTCTCAAGAACCGTTTAATCAAATTGGTTCATATTTGGTATAAATTATCCCTATGACTAGGAGTTTCAAATTTGTTCAAATAAAGGGGCTAGAATTGATTTGGACCCAGTAAAGGGACTTTTACATAGGTATACTTTTGCAAAACGGAAAATTCTGCTTTTTCGATCTATTTTACATATCATTTCAACTATCTTCATGTCTGGAGCAATGCTTAGACATAACAGTTGAGACAGGATTCTTTAAAGGGGATTTGATATAAATAAGGGACTGGCTTCTTAAAAACTCATGAGCCAAATTTATTAATATTTGGTTTAGATGTCCCCTATGAATAGGGGTTTCAAATTTGTTTAAATAAAGAGGTTAGGATATACTGGGATCCGGTAAGGGGACTTTGATTTTTACATAGGAATATACAATGGGAAAACAGATAATTCTGTTTTTCTCACCTATTTTATGTATTATTTCAACTTTCTTGAGGTCTGGAACATTGTTTTGTCATAACAGTTGAAACTTGAACCTTTAAATGGGATTTAATATCCATGAGGGGTCAGCAGGGGCCAATAAAGGGATAAAATGGTGATTAGTAAAAAATCTTGTTTTTAAATTACTTCCCTTTATTTGTTCTTTCTCAAAAAATCTTCTTCCTAAGAATTGTCAAGCAAAAATTGTTCATATTTCGTATAAATGATCCTTATGAGGGGTTTTATGTTTGTTCAAATGAAGGGGCTATGATCTATTAGGGTCCAGTAAAAGGACTTTGATTTTTACGTAGGAATACTATAGAAAAACATTAGATTCTATTTTTATCAGTTATTTTAGGAATTATTTAATCATCCTGAGGTCTGGAGTATTGTTTAGTCATTACAGCTGAGCCTGATACTTTTTAAAAGATATCTATATCCATAAAGGGCCAGCAGGGACTAAAAAAGGGAATAAATTGTGATTAGTTTTGTTTATTACCTCCCTTTATTTTTGGTGTTAATTGTTTCTGTTCAATAAGTTAATGTGTATAGTTTATAAAAAATTCTATCATATAAAAAGTCAATTATAGTAGTGAAGTAAGTAAATATTTAACATAAAATTAGTGAACAAAATTTATAACAGTTCAATACCCACCCCCATTTTAAAATAACTGTCTCCCAAATTATAACATCAGACTTTTCTGTTACTGTTGTAGTAATCACCTTATCCTGCTTGCCAAAATGTTTAGTTCAAAGCACTAGAGAATAACTTGTTCATATAGGATATTGTTGTCTGAGTTCTTTTTTAGATACTAGTTTGTAAGGAGACTGCTTGAAATGAGGGGGTTAAGGGACCATTGGAGTACAGTAGGTTGACTTTCACTTTACATGGAAATGTTATGAGAAAACAGATAATTCTCATTTGTCTCATCTATAGCTATAACAAGTTCTTCATAGGTGCTTAAGTCTGTACAAAACTTGAAAGGAAGTGACATGTGAGGCCAGATGAGCGACTTAGGCCCATCTTGGGCGAAAATATTGTGAAAGGAATTAATAAATAAAATTGAAAAAGATGAACAAGATCTATAGCAAAATAATATTGAACAATTAAAAACATTAAAAGATTCCTTAAGAAATATAAGAAAACTAAAAATGCAAGGTATACTAATTAAATCACATGCTCAAAATAATAGAAGATGATCAAAAACAATCCAAATACTTCTGTAACTTAAATCTCAAACAATAATTTCAAAAATAGAAAAAGAAAATGGTACATTTAATACAGATCAAGATGAAATTTTAGACGAAGCGAAAACGTTTTATCAAACGAACTTTTGGATGTTAATTTAGAAATTGAACTGGAAAAATGCACAGTGCCAAAACTAAATAACCAAGAATTCTGTTATTTAGGAGCTTTTTACATATGAACAGGCTACTAACTCGCTTAGATCTATGGCGAATAACTGCAGTCCTAGTACCGACGGATTTAGTGCAGACTTTTTTAAGGTATTTTGAAAACCGATTTTGCAAATATCTCGGGGGTTATGCGATACTTTTGATAAAACACAGGTTGTATGGATTGGAATTAAGAAAAACACTAGTGAGACAATAAAAACAAAATGGAAACTAAATTGGGAAAAAATAATTTTGAACTATAAGGAATAAGTTTCATGTTGACCTGGATAAAATGAATAATATCAATTATTAGGAAAACATAAATAGTATAAAATCTAAAATTAAACAAAGGAAAAGAAGATATTTTACTCCATTAGGGAAAATAACTGTTATTAAAAGATTGCTATTGCCTATTTTGAATTACATTTTTTTATCACTACCAAATCCAAATGAAAACATAATCAAAGAAATAAATTCAATGTTTATGATTTCATATGGGGCGGGACAGCCAAATTTAAACAAAAAGTTATCATCAAACAATACATTGAAGGGGTATTAAAAAGGATCAACATTGAAGCATTTATTTAAGCACTCAAGTCAACATGGATTATGAGATTATTACATAATACTGTAGGGGGAAACTTGACTGGAATAATAGAACATGAAATTAATTTATCAAATTTTATCAATTTTGGAAATGCTTACACAATAAAAAAAGATACAAAAGATTAACAGTACATTCTGGTGGGATGTTCTCAAATCACACAATAGCATAGTAAAAATAATTTTTGTTATAAAATAACAACTTTGGAACAGTATCTTCAGACGCCATTGTTTCAATATTATAAATTGTTAGTAGGTGGAAAAGATAAATAAAAAAGCTATGGAATGAAAAAGGTATTATTTTATTAACGATATTGTGTCAGAAATAGGAGAACTTTTATCAGAAACCGAATTTAAAATAGTATACAACCTAAAAACCAACTTTCTTCAGTTTCGTAGAATAACACTAGCAATAAAAACATTAGCAAAGAAAAATGGCATAAGAATCGACAATAAAACAATGCAAAATCCGCTTTACCTTCTAATATGAATAATATACTTTAAATCTTTAAAAGGATGCCAAAATTTTTATAATGTTTTAAATAATAATGAGGAAGTGCCTGCTTCAAAATTTAAATGGGAGCAAATCTATAATATTTAAGAGGAATCATGGAAAGACATATTCTTATCACCCTACAAATATAAATATAGTTCAATCTTACAATGGTTTCAGATGGTTTCAAATCATAATTAACCATAGAATTTTACCGGCAAAGAAATATTCAATTTTATCTAAAGCTGTCCCAAGCTCACTTTGTTCTTTTTGTTATCAACAGGAAAATATTATTCATTTATTCTGGACATGTCCTTCAACAAGATCATTTCTTCAAAAAATACAAACATGGTTTATAAGGAACTTTACCATTTATAAAAGAAAGAAGAATTATTTATATTTAATATAGGAGAACAATATAATGGCTGATATTCATATCATATTAAAAATTAAATATTACATTCTCAGCCAAAAAATTAACATCTCCATTATCTATAAAAACTGCACTTCACAACAGACTTAAACATTCTTTTAGGGCAAACAAATACATAACAGTAAAAAATAATACCATAACATTTTTTTAAATAAACTGGAATACCGTAAGTACAAAACTTTAAAGATTAATTTAATAAACACTGGCTGAGCCCCTACCATACACCCAGGCTGTAGTAAAACATTGTTTGAACAATACAAGATTAATAGGCAAGAAATGTCCTACTGCAACAAATGAGACATGTAAATAGACACTAATAATAATGCCCTCCATAATGTTACACATTGACATTATCATATTGTATGTAACCGTGCACACAGAGAGTGTTTTTTTTGTTTATGATATTATTTTTTTATTTCACTTCTTTTAGGAGGTCCAGTAAATGAAATGATTCAATACTTACAGTTGACAGCTGAGAAATGAGTGAAGGAGTGTGAGAGTGTTTATGTAATATCATGAATTGTTATTGTTAAAACTTATTTATTATTCTCACACGAAACCTTCTTGTTGTTAATTAGCAAACAAATAGGCCACTACAATGTAGAATGGCTGAAAAAAAAAGTTCTTGAACAGGCCAAATTGGATATTTATTTTGGATGTTAAGATGACCCAGAAATTGTCAATATTGACCTTGTATGCAACTTAGCACTCACATTTTTCATTTGATCTTCACCAAACTTATACAGTTGTTATATAACTTTAAAGTTTTGTTGAAATAATGTGAGCATCTTAGGCCCAAATGAGCTGATAGGCTCATTGAACTTCAGCTCATTTCGGCCTCTTGTTCATATGACCTTGACCTCTAAAAATTATTAACTTAGCTCTGTTTCTTTGAATCTGTTCACTCAAGTCACCAAGTTTTTGGTTATAGTTGTGTGACGGGTAGAACTACTAGACTTCTTCATAGCCTCACTTTGTGATAGAGAGATATAGGTGAAACAGTTAATTCAATGCAATTTTTTCTCTTACTTGTTTAACCAATCATTTTTGAACAGGCAACTCAAAGATAAAATTCAGATATAAATTAGCATTTTATCATAAATTTTATGCTGACTGCATTATCCTTTCTTCTATAAAATTTGCATTGCTTTTATTTGTAGAAGTACCTCCTCTATAAAACATGCAACTACATCAACATTTACAAGCAGCCCTGCAACAATTGCAAGCAGCAGTCCTGCTTTAACAGTGGATCCAAAAATTGTGTCAACTGTTGCACCATCTGTTGCACCAACTGTTATCTCTGAAGGTAGGTTAATTTTGTTTATTTGGACGAGACCTTGCCATTTTCAACACATTATAAATGTTACCATGTAATACATATTAAAGGTTAATTGTATAGCCATGTAGTGCACATAATAGGTGTTGTGTGTAACCATGTAAAACACATTATAGGTAATTTGTGTAACCATGTTATACATTTTATAGGTTACTTGTGTAACCATGTTATGCACATTATAGGTAACATTTGTGTAACCATGTTATACACAATATAGGTTATTTGTGTAACCATGTACAAATACATATTATAGGTTATTTGTGTAACCATGTAATACATATTATAGATTATTTATGTAACCATGTAATACATCTAGGTTATTTGTGTAACCATGTTATGCACATTATAGGTAACAATGTTATACACATTATAGGTTATTTGTGTAATCAGGTAATACATATTATAGGTTATTTGTGTAACCATGTTATGCATATTATAGGTAACATTTATTTAACCATGTAAAACACATTATAGGTCATTTGTGTAACCATGTAATACACATTATAAGTAACATGTATGTAACCATGTTATGCACATTATAGGTAACATTTATTTAACCATGTAAAACACATTATAGGTCATTAGTGTAACCATGTAATACACATTATAGGTAACCTGTATGTAACCATGCTATGCACATTATAGGTAACATTTATATAACCATGTAAAACACATTATAGGTTACATTTATGTAACCATGTTATGCACATTATATGTAACATTTGTTTAACCATGTAATACGCATAGGTTATTTGTGTAACCATGTAATATATATTATAAATCATTTGTGTAACAATATAATACACATTATAGGTCATTTATGTAACCATGTAATACAAATTATAGGTTATTTGTGTAACCATGTTATACACATTATAGGTAACATTAATGTAACCATGTTATGCACATTATATGTAACATTTGAGTAACCATGTAATACACATTATATGTTATTTGTTTAACCATGTAAAACACATTAAAGGTTATTTGTGTAATTATGTAATACACATTATTGGTCATTTGTGTAACCATGAAAAACACATTATATGTCATTTGTGTAACTATGTAATAAATATTATAGGTAATGTGTAACCATGTAATAAACATTATAGGTCATTGTTTAACCATGTAATACACATTATAAGTTATTTGTGAAACCATGTAATACACATTATAGGTCATATGTGTAACCATGTAATAAACATTATAGGTAACATTTATGTAATCATATAATATATATACACATAAATACATATAATAGGTTATTTGTGTAACCATGTAATACACATTATAGGTAACATGTTTGTAACCATGTAATACACTTTATAGGTAACATTTATGTAACCATGTTATGCACATTATATGTAACATTTGTGTAACCATGTAGTACACATTATAGTTCATTTGTGTAACCATGTAATACATATTATAGTTCATTTGTTTAACCATGTAATACACATTATAGGTCATATGTGTAACCATGTAATGCACATTAAAGGTACCATTTGTGAAACCATGTAATACACATTATAGGATAACAGTGTAACCATGTAATACACATTATAGGTCATTTGTGTAACCATGTAATACATGTTATAGGTAATTTGTGTAACCGTGTAATACATAGTATAGGTTATTTTTGTAACCATGTAATACACATTATAGGTCATTTGTGTAACCATGTAATACACATTATAGGTTATTTGTGTAACCATGTAATACACATTTTAGATCATTTGTGTAACCATGTAATACACATTATAGGTAACATTTGTTTAACCATGTAAAACACATTATAGGCTATTTGTGTAATCATGTAATACACATTATTGGTTATTTCTGTTTCCATGAAAAACACATTATATGTCATTTGTGTTACCATGTCATACATATTATAGGTTATTTGTGTAACCATGTTATACACATTATAGGTAACATCAATGTAATCATATAATATATATTATATGTCATTTGTGTAACCATGTAATACACATTATAGGTTATTTGTGTAACAATGTAATGCACATTATAGGTTATTTGTGTAACCATGTTATGCACATTATAGTTATTTGTGTAACAATGTAATACACATTATAGGTTATTTGGGTAACCATGTAATACATATGTGTAATGGTGTAATACACATTAAAGGTTATTTGTGTTACCATGTAATACATATTTAAAGGTTATTTGTGTAACCATGTCATACACATTATAGGTTATTTGTGTAACAATGTAATACACATTGTAGGTTACTTGTGCTACCATGTGATATACATTATAGATTACATCTATGTAATCATATAATATACATGAAAGTCATTTGTCTAACCATGTATTATACATTATAGGTAACATTTATGTAATCATATAATATACATTATAGGTCATTTTTGTAACCATGTAATACACATTTAAGATCATTTGTGTAACAATGTAATACATATTGTAGGTTATTGTGCTACCATGTGATATACATTATAGGTAACATTTATGTAATCATATAATATACATTAAAGTCATTTGTCTGACCATGTAAAACACAGTATAGGCAATATTTGTGTAACCATGTAATATACATTGTAGGTAACATTTATGTAATCATATAAAATACATTATAGGTCATTTGTGTAACCATGTAATACACAGTATAGGTTACTTGTGCTACCATGTGATATACACTATAGATAACATCTATGTAATCATATAATATACATGAAAGTCATTTGTCTAACCATGTATTATACATTATAGGTAACATTTATGTAATCATATAATATACATTATAGGTTATTTGTGTAACCATGTAATATCCATTATAAGTTATTTGTGTAACATTGTAATACACATTATAGCTTATTTGTATAACCATGTAATACACATTATAGATTATTTGTGTAAGCATGTAATATCCATTATAGGTTTTTTGTGTAACCATGTCATGTCAATTCTAGGTTATTTATGTTACCACGTAATATCCATTATAGGTTTTTTGTGTAACCATGTAATACACATTATAGGTTATTTGTGTAAACATGTAATACACATTTAAGTAAACTTGTGTAACCATATAATACACAATATAGGTAACTTGTGTAACCATGTAACATATAGTAAAGGTTGTTTGTGTAACCATGTAAAACACATTATAGGTAACATTTATGTAATCATATAATATATATTATATGTCATTTGTTTAACCATGTAATACACATTAAAGATCATTTGTGTAACCATGTAATATCCATTATAGGTTATTTGTGTAAACATGTAATATCCATTATAAGTTATTTGTGTAACATTGTAATACACATTATAGGTTATTTGTGTAACCATGTAATACACATTATAGGTTATTCGTGTAAACATGTAATACACATTATAGTAAACTTGTGTAACCATATAATACACAATATAGGTAACTTGTGTAACCATGTAACATATAGTAAAGGTTGTTTGTGTAACCATGTAAAACACATTATAGGTAACATTAATGTAATCGTATAATATATATTATATGTCATTTGTTTAACCATGTTATACACATTATAGATTATTTGTGTAACCATGTAATATCCATTATAGGTTATTTGTGTAACAATGTAATAAAAATTATAGGTTATTTGTGTAACCTTGTAATACACATTATAGGTTATTTGTGTAATCATGTGCTATACATTATAGGTAACATTTATGTAATCATATAAAATACATTATAGGTCATTTGTGTAACTATGTAATACACATTATAGGTTATTTGTGTAACCATGTAATACAGATTGTAGGTTATTTGTGTAACAATGTAATAAAAATTATAGGTTATTTGTGTAACCTTGTAATACACATTATAGGTTATTTGTGTAATCATGTGCTATACATTATAGGTAACATTTATGTAATCATATAAAATACATTATAGGTCATTTGTGTAAACATGTAATACACATTATAGGTTATTTGTGTAATCATGTAATGCACATTATAGGTTATATTTGTAACAATGTAATGCTAATTGTAGGTAACATTTGTGTAACCATGTAATACACATTATAAGTTTTTTTTGTAACCATGTAATACACATTATAGGTTATTTGTGTGTCCATGTAATATACATTAGAAGTCATTTGTGTAACCATGTAATAAACATTATAGATCATTTGTGTAACCATGTAATATCCATTATAGGTTATTTGTGTTACCATGTAATATCCATTATAGGTTATTTGTGTTACCATGTAATATTCATTATAAGTTTATTTTGTAACCATGTAATATCCATTGTAGGTTATTTGTTTAAACATGTAATACACATTATTGGTTATTTGTGTAACCATGTAATACATATTATAGGTATTTTGTCATCGGCATAGTATTACAAAATTGGAAGTATATGTTTATTGCAAATAAAAGTCTCTTTACGAAGTTATTTGAATATAAAAACTATTTTAATTGCATCTTGCTTCAATTTTGATTTGAAAATGAGATAAAATGTTATTTTGATATATTTTCTGTGTTACCAATATAGCGTACTAATTTACCCGATACAGCATGCTATATGCAGGTCAGCCCTGAAATGTTTATAAACACATGGTGATATTGCAAGTTATGTATGGTTTAAAGGTATTTTTTTATTCAAAGGGTATCGCATGTCAGAATATAAATGGCTCTTTATCGTTAAATAGACATGTAAATAACACAGAATCAACCAATTTTAATTGAATGAAATTTATCAAATGAGAAAAATGATATTAAATATCATGATTTCAAGCATTTCCTTAGTATTATGGATGTCGCCATTTTATAGCTCTTTTATGTTGGAGGCTTTGGGTGACGTCATAGAAGCACTTCCGTTCTAGTTCTCATGGAAATCTTATTGTGTCGTTAATGACTGCTCTCTACTGAAACTCTTACGTATATACACTAATTTACATAAACAGCTTATAGATAGATATACAGTGCATTGGTGAATATTAAAGGAAGACAATTAAATGCGAAAACAATTCTGAATTGAAGGACTTAACCCATAAACATTGTTTTCTTCAGTGGAATAAGTGGGTGGAGTAATGCGATATGTTTTGTGGGCAGCGTTGTGATTAGTTTTCCTAATATGTGATTTCACAATGCTTCAGTGTCAAGCTTCTGGTGATGTCACGTGCAAAACGCTTTTATACTTTTGGGTAGGACCTAAGGTTGCAGAATGAAGCGTACAAATGCATTAGCGTACTACTACTCAAGCATTTCTGATGATTTCAGTATGAAGATTACCATATGCGATATACATATAGACTTAGTGTATATTATCCAGTGGGAAGCTCTTAAAAAATGTGCTAATAACACTTAATAGCTCAGCTGATTTCTTTTATATACCCTTCCAAAATATTGCGAAATTAATATAGCAAACTTTCACAATGTTATAATTCATGCTGAATAAACAGATGCAATAATCCAATAAATAATAAAAAGAAGAGGTTCATGTCAAAACATAGGTGTGAAAATGACATGGTATCTAAAATTTATTATTAAAATACAAATAAAATCCATTTAATTGTGACAAGCCCGATTAGCTCAGTCAGTTTCGTGTCTGACTATCAACCCAGGTATCACGAGTTTGAATTCCCACCCGGCAACAGTCTCTGTGATGATTGACATACAACATTGTGTCTCATTATCATTTGTCTCTCACCACTGATTTAAGTGGGAAATTTATCAGTTACTTGCTGATATGGGATGTGCTCAAGTACTGGTTAACTTTTCAGGCTCCTAGGAAACATTGGTTAGGTTAACTGAACATCTGTACAGTAAGCCCTCAATGGCAAAAAAAATGATGTTAAATATTCAGTCAACCATTTATTGTTCATGAAATCATTTTATTAATTTTATAATTTTATAATTAATATATGGCTTTTCACAGTCAGCTAGGTCATTACCTGATTATTCTTGAATAGACATTTGAACTACCTCTACTTCGTATAGAAAAAATATAAATTTAAACCTTTGTTCCTTTATTTATTCATAAATATATGAAATGTACGTTTACAAGGGGCATTTCAAAAGTAATGCAACTGATTATCATGCCTTGCACGGGATTTTAGTGAAAATTGTACCGATGTAGCGAGACATCCATTCTCTACACATACATACCAAGTTTACAGGTGTACACGCAGTATTATCGCTAATACAGTGATAAAAGCAACATATAGTCATTGACACTATAGTAAAATGGTTGGCAAGAGAAGTGTAAAGGCAGCTGAAATTCGAGGTTATGTAAAGACTTGATGCCAGCTTGGCGTATCAGCACAGGAGATTTTTGACGAATTGTGTGTTGTTCATGGACAGAATGAAGTGTTGTATGCCACCGTCACGAGATGGATTAAGAAGTTTAAAAGCGGTTGTGACTCCATTAATGATGCACCAAAATCGGGACATCCTTGTAGTGCTACTTCTAACATTATGGTTAACAAAGTATGTGATGTGGTTAAGTCTGACGCCAGACTAACTGTTCATCAGATAGCTAGTATAGTTGGTATTTCAGCCGCAAGCGTATTCCGCATTCTAAAACGTAATTTAAAAATGAGACGTATTACAGCTAGATGGATCCCTCATTTGTTGTCAGACAAGCAAAAGCGTATCCGACTTGAAACCGCCAGAAAACTGCTTAAAATGTTTCCAAAATATCAAAGAAAGCAGTTTTCTGACATTATTACTGGAGATGAGACATGGGTACACTTTTTCGAGCCTACCAGAAAAATTAACAACAAAATATGGGCTACCAAAAACTGTCGCCGCCCCAAAATTGCCAAAAGGTTGATCAGTGCTAAGAAAGCAATGTTTGTTATTTTCTTTGATATACGTGGTCCTATTATGCAACTGGTTGTACCAAATAGAAAATCTGTGACTGGTATATAAAGAAAAAGTGTTGAAGAAATTTAAAAAACAGTGTTTCAAACGTCGCCCACACACTGGCTTAAAGCACCTATCCCTGTTGCATGACAACGCCCCTGCGCATAAGTCTGCTATAGTGACCTCGTTTTTGAACAAGGAAAGGGGTCGAGTTCTTCCACATGCACCATATTCCCCAGACCTAATCCCGTGTGACTATTTCTTGCTCCCTAAACTGAAAAAACATTTAGCTGGTAGACGGTATAGGTCCCGACAGGCCCTGGGGTCCGCTGTTTATCAGTGTATGCTGGGTATACCTGAAAATGAGTATGAAGATGCCTTTAATAACTGGATTAAATGTTTGAAACTTTGTTTATGTAACAAGGGGGATTACTTTGAGGGTATGACGCGTAAATAATTTAATATCTATCAAACGCGCGCTTTATATTACCCCAGTTACATTACTTTTGAAATGCCCCTCATATTTTCCCTCTTATGCTTTGCTAGAGTGTACTTCAAAATCCCCATGGTCAAAATCCCCATGGCTCAAAATTGACATAGTAGTCAAAATCCCCTCGACAGAATTAACAGGGTGGTAAAAATCCCCTTGATGGGTAGTCAAAATCCCAATGGCAAAAATGATAGTGTAGTCAAAATATCCTTGATGGGTAGTCAAAATCCCCATGGCAAAAATGATAGTGTAGTCAAAATATCCTTGATGGGTAGTCAAAATCCCCATGGCAAAAATGATAGTGTAGTCAAAATCCCCTTGATGGGTAGTCAAAATCCACATGTCAAAAATGATAGTGTAGTCAAAATATCCTTGATTGGTAGTCAAAATCCCCATGGCAAAAATGATAGTGTAGTCAAAATCCCCTTGATGGGTAGTCAAAATCCACATGGCAAAAATGATAGTGTAGTCAAAATATCCTTGATTGGTAGTCAAAATCCCCATGGCAAAAATGATAGTGTAGTCAAAATATCCTTGATGGGTAGTCAAAATCCCCATGGCATAAATAATAGGATAGTCAAAATCTCCTTGATGGGTAGTCAAAATCCCAATGGCAAAAATGATAGTGTAGTCAAAATATCCTTGATGGGTAGTCAAAATCCCCATGGTATAAATGATAGTGTAGTCAAAATCCCCTTGATGGGTAGTCAAAATCCACATGGCAAAAATGATAGTGTAGTCAAAATATCCTTGATTGGTAGTCAAAATCCCCATGGCAAAAATGATAGTGTAGTCAAAATATCCTTGATGGGTAGTCAAAATCCCCATGGCATAAATAATAGGATAGTCAAAATCTCCTTGATGGTTACTCAAAATCTCCATGATAGGTGGCATTTGAAAAAATTACAAACTGTTCATATATAATTAATAACATAGTTGTTTGTGAATTTGCCGTTTTTATAAATGCTTGTGAATATGCCTCTTTTTTTAAGAAAATAAAACAAATTTTGACTACCCCTCTATTTTGACCAAGGGGATTTTGACCAGCCTGTTAATTCTGTCGAGGGGATTTTGTCAGTTTTGAGCCATGGGGATTTTGAGCGTCCTACGCTTTGCTAGTGTATGTTAATCAACAGCATAGTTTTGTTTTTACTGTTAAAATAGTGTACTGGTATACAATTTGTGAAAAATATACATAAAATCATATTACATAATTTTTTAGTTGTAAGTTTGCATTGATATTGAACCCCAAATTAACTGAAAATGTTTAAATTAATAATGAGCCATAATACTATGTGATTTTACATCCTGTCATAAACCCTGGGGTCATAAAAGCTGGGGTGATTTATGCTAATTAGGGTTTAATATGCACACTGTGGCAGGGTATTTTTCATTACCACATGGTGTGAATGTGGTGTTGTTGGTGAATTACGAAAGCTCAGCAGAGTGCCAGTAGCTGGACAGTAACATACACTTTGTGCAGTATGCCTGTAGACATTATATTCCATATGACACTCCTTATAAAGAGAAACATTCATATATGTTCAGGGAACTGGTAGAATAGATAATCACCATAAATCAAATTGGGTAGTAACACAATTTGAATAACCAAAAGACAGTGCCAGATATGTAAAACAACAAAAAAACACATCCATGCTTCATTTAATTTTACTAAAACGGGTATGAAATCAAAATTTTATCAGCCATTTCTCAGTGTGCAACAATGTCCGCACCACCTAAACATGATAAGAAAAGAGATATACAATTATTTCTTATTCTCTCTTAGACAGGTAAATATATGTAACAGACCATTCCTTAAATTCCATTCCTGGTCTTAATAGTGTTTTTTGATAATTTATTGACTGAGTAGCGAACAGTATATATCCAGATAGTACAGCATGAATGTGCAGGCTCGCTTGGATCTACATCAACACTGACCGCAAAAATTACTTTTGTTTTCTTTATTAAGCTTAGGGGAATGTTACTATTTTAAAATTCAATCATCAATGTCAGGCTACATGATAAGATGTCATACTCGTGATTCATGGGTTTCGGGTTTGATCTCAGGTTCTAAATTATCTAAATTTTCAATAGTAAGATCATTGCAGCTGCAGCATGTACTTTCATCAGACGAAGGCATCATTATACAGTTTTCGCAACTGCAGAAATCTTTCACATGTGAACCACTGTGCCATCTCACTATTTTTCTCGTTTTCTAATTCATTTAACTTTGCTTCCAAAAATTCTGGTTCAGAGTTGTAGGCCACAAATCCTTCTCCGTTATTATAATCCATTTTTTTAGCTCACCTGAGCCGAAGGCTCACAGGTGAGCTTTTGTGATCGCCTGGTGTCTGTTTTCTGTCTTCTGTCGTTAACTTTTAGCTTTTAACAACTTCTCCTCTGAAACCACTGGGCCAATTTTGATATAATTTCACAGAAATGTTCCTTGGGTGACCCTCTACCAAGTTTGTTCAAGCCATCTTTATTCGTCAAAAAAAAAATGGCGGCCACGGGGTGGGGTTAGTTTACTATATAAGCTATAGTAAAAACTTAAAAATCTTCTAATCAGAAACTACTGGCTCGATTTTAAAATAATTTCACAGAAATGTTCCTTAGGTGACTCCCTACCAAGTTTGTTCAAACCATCTTGATTTGCAAAAAACATGGCAGCCAGGGGGTGGGGTTAGTTTTATGTCAAATTACTACCCTTGTTTTATAGCATAAATGTCTGTATATAGCAATTATTATAAAAAGAGGTAATAAACTCTTTAAATAAACTTTTTTTTTTTGCTATTATTATACAGTATTATACCAGATATAAGTTTTAAAAGATAATTTATCATAAAAAGATGATTAAAATATTATTCATATATCATGAACCATTTTAAAATAGGTGTTTTTCTGAATATAAAAGTCAGAGTTTTTATGGTACAGACAGGAATGGTTTACTGCTTCATAATAAAGCAATACCATAATTTTAGCTAGTTTCTTCACAGCAAGAAGTCTGCTTGAGATTTTCAGTGTCAAAGTGTACTTGAAACTTCGGAGGAGGAAATTAATTATGTAGTGGGAGAGTGCACTGCGACAAAGATTCTTTCTATTAGAATCATTTTATTATTATTTTTATTTGAAGTTTACTAATCATGAAGCAAGAAGCCTGAGGAAAATTTATATATTATATAGCTTGAACAAAATGTTTAACATAGTTTCAAGCTAGGCTGTTTCACAGCTTTAATTGACTTGTGAGTGTTTACTTTTGCAAATATTTCACTAATCCCAGATCTGTGGGCATATACGAGAAAATATGCGTCTGAAAGCAAACATTTAAACAAGTTGATATAATCAAATTTATTCTGTTAATGTGGGGGTTGGGTGCAGGTAAGAAGATATTACAAATTACAAAATATATGTCATAAGACAGAAGAATGTTTTCTTTTCTTATTTGTCTATAACCCGTAGAGCACCGAAACCCATGATCGGAGGGTCGTGAGAATGATCCTCCGCTACGGCTATGTGTGGTGGCCTTACGCAAAACACTTTTTCCGCAGATGCTTTGTACTTGTTCTAACGAGGAAGACTTCAAGTGTGATTTGTCTAAGTTGTAAGAATTTGTTTCACAGTCGAAGTAAAATAAATAAGTTTAAACTAAACTAGAGATATACAAGTCCTTTCTATAACCCATATATTTCTCTCTGTAAATTTTTCAATTTAAATCTAATTCTTTTATTTATTCTTCAGCAGTAACAAAACACTTAATCATAATAATATTCATTAAAATAATCATTGATTTTAAACTAAAAACATGACAAAATATCGGACAGAAGAAAACTTTCTAGTTATAGAGGATATCCCATATTGCTCACTCAGCCGAAGTTCCGATTTCACATGTACATGTTTCCACCCAGTAGCTTGGATCAAGCTCGCATCTAACTCCACTATGTAAAAGTGCTGCTAAATGACAGCGAAACAAGGTAAATTCGAATGTCTTGGTCATATTCACCGTCTATCAAACTACAGAGGACAGTTTTTAGCTTTACTGGCCAAAGGCCAGAAGTGCTTATGCGATGGCGCGTTGTCCGTCGTCCATTGTCTGTCATCTGTCATCTGTTAGCAGCACTTTCTCTGAAACCACTAAGCCAATAAAACTGAAACTTCACATGGATGTTTCTATTGCATAGGAAACTATACAGAAGATTTTTTTTTTTCGATCTGAAATTCAAGATGGCCGCTGTTACTAAAAATAGTCAAAAACTTAAAAAATCTTCTTCTCATGAACGGCCCAACAGATTTTCAAAATGTTTATGTAGTAATGATGACCAACTATAGTTTTGTTAGATTTGTTCAAATGGTGTCCCTAGGTTTACGTATGACCCCGCCCTGAGGGTTCAATTAGGGGACACATGTCATTATAATATTTTTTTATTTTTTTTTAAAATGGAAAATATTTTGCCTATATCTTTACATAAGCATTGTTTGGTGAAGGAGGTTCAGATTTGTAAAAATGACTGGGTTCCACTGTATTAAGGGGTCAGGAGGGGCCCCAAAAGGGTAAAAATTGGCAATTACTAAATTTGTTTTTTTTAAGAACAGGTATGTCATATTTGTTCATATTTTGTATAAATTATCCCTATGTGTAGGGGTTTGATTGCAGATAAAAATTTAGGGGCTAAAATTTATAGGGGCCCTGTAAGGGGACTTAGAATTTTACATAGGGATACTAATGGAAAACAGAAAAATTCTCTTTTTCTTTCATCTATTCTGAAACCACTAGGCCAATTAAACTGAAACTTCACATGGATGTTTCTGTAGCATAGGAGACTATACAAAAGATTTTTTTTTTTTATCTGAAATTCAAGATGGTCGCCATTACTAAAAAAATAGTCCAAAACTTAAAAAATCTTCTTCTCATGAACGGCCCAACAGATTTTCAAAATGTTTATGTAGTAATGATGACTGACTGTAGTTTTATTAGATTTGTTCAAACGGTGTCCCTTGGGTTAAAAATGACCCTGCCCTGAGAGTTCAAATAGGGGACACATGTCAATATAATATTATGATATTTTTTTTATTGGTTTTTAAATGGAAATGATTTTGCCTATATATTCACAAAAGCATTGTTAGGTGAAGGAGATTCAGATTTGTAAAAATGACTGGGTTCCTTTGTCTTAAGGGGTCAGGAGGGGCCCCAAAAGGTTACAAATTGGGAATTACTAAAATCGATTTCTTAAGAACCGGTATGTCAGATTTGTACATATTTGATATAAATTATCCCTATGTGTAGGGGTTTGATTGCATATAAGAATTTAGGGGCTAAAATTTATAGGAGCCCTGTAATGGGACTTTGAATTTTACATAGGGATACTATGGGAAAACAGAAAATTTTCTCTTTTTTTTATTTATTCTGAAACCACTAGGCCAATTTAACTGAAACTTTACATGGATGTTTCTATTGCATAGGAGACTATACAAAAGATTTTTTTTCTATCTAAAATTCAAGTTGTCCATCGTTACTAAAAATTGTCCAAAACTTAAAAAATCTTCTTCTCATGAACAGTCCAACAGATTTTGAAAATGTTTTGTTAGATTTGTTCAAATGGTGTCCCTAGGGTTAAAAATGACCCCGCCCCGATGTTTCTATTTCATAGGCGAATTCCAAAAAGTGCTATGGCCACTATGAGTCAGTAGAGCATCCTCAGACCCTCTTGGGCCTCTTGTTTTTGCATAACACGCATTTATTATTCATTATTTTATCAATATAAATCAATGTTTTGAGGAATTAACGATTGTTTACGCAGCATTTCCCTTCCAAAAAGACATATGTATTTGGTCTTATTTTCGACTTGGTTTTTATGCTCCCCCCAAAGAGGGGAAGCATAATAGTCACCGCTTTGTCCGTGCATGTGTGCGTCCGTGTGTCACCAAATTCTTGTCAAGGCTATTTCTCTACAACCTCTGGTTGGAATTTTATGAAACTTGCTAGTATGCATCACTACCAAGTGGAGATATGCATAATATCTTTTTGTTCTGGTTCGATGATTTTTCACAGAGTTATGGCCCTTTGATTCTGTCTGTGACAATATTCTTGTCCGGGCTATTTCTCTACAACCCAATGTTGGATTTTTATGAAACTTGCTAGGATGCATCACTACCAAGTGGAGATGTGCATAATATCTTTGTGTTCAGGTTCAATGATTTTTCAAGGAGTTATGGCCCTTTAATTGAGTACCTTGACCAAATTCTTATCCTGGCTATTTCTCTACAACCTCAGGTTGAAATTTTAGGAAACTACCTAGGATACATCATTACCAAATGCAGATGCGCATATTGTCTTTGTGTTTTGGTTCGATGACTTTTCACAGAGTTATGGCCCTTTGATTTTGTCTGTGATCAAATTCTTGTCTGCGCTATTTCTCTCGGCCCCATGTTGGAATTTTATGAAACTTGCTAGGATGCATCAATACCAAGGGGAGATGTGCATATTGTCTTTGTGTTCTGCTTCAATGATTTTCATGGAGTTATGGCCCTTTCATTGAGTCTGTGACCAAATTATTGTCCGTGCTATTTCTCTACAACCTCACGTTGAAATGTTATAAAATTTACTATGTTTGTGTTCCAGTTCGATGTTTTTTCATGGAGTTGTGGCCCTTTCATTCTGTCTGTGACTAAACTCTTCTCCGCTCTATTTCTCTACAACCTCTGGTTGGAATTTTATGAAACTTGCTAGGATGCATGATTACCAAGTGGAGATGTGTATATTGTCTTCATGACGCTATTTTGCTACAACCTCTGGTTTTAATTTTGTAAAACTAACTAGGATAGCACATATTGTCATTTTGTTCCGGTTCAATGATTTGCGAATGAGTTCTGTCAAGTGCAGAGCCACATATTGTTCCTGCTATGCAGTTTAGTATTTTTCAACCAAGTAGCCATCAGCACTAAGGGAATATGGTACAGAGTCAAACGAACATCCATCGGTTCCACCAATATTTTCTTGTGTTGATGGAAATGAGATGTAAAGGGGCTAGTCTCACCCCTATTACGGCGATTAAATGAGACCTCGGAATGCATCTAAGTGGAACCAACATCCTTCTAACAAATATTTTGGACTAAGGTGGGCTCAACGGGGGATATGGTAATGGTCTCCGTCCATGTGTGCATACGTCCTCTGTAACACTTTTGTCTGGAGCATAACTACAAAACTATTTAAGCAATATTGTTGAATCTTCACACAATGACAGAAGACATTGAGTTGAAGTGCAATGTACAAGAATCATAACTCTACCTTGTTTACTTTTTGAATTATCTCCCTTTAATAAATTTATTTGTCCAGAGCATAACTACAAAACTATTCAAGGGATTTTTATGTATCTTCACATAATGACTGAGGACATTGAACAATTTTTAGTGTACAATAACCATAACTCTACCTTGCTTACTTTATGAATTATCTCCCTTTATTAAATTTACTTGTCCAGAACATAACTCCAAAGCTATTCAAGGGATTTTGTTGAATCTTCGCACAATGACTGAGGACATTGAGAGGAAGTATAGTGTAAAGGTACCATAACTCAACCTTGCTTACTTTTCAAATTATCCTTTTTAAAATTTACTTGTCCTGGGCATAACTGTAATAATGCTGAATGGAATTTATTGAAACTGCATACAAAGACAGAGGACATTAATATAAGGGGAAGCGCTGTGCCTAAGAACCATTACTCTACATTGCCTCATTTTTAAATTATCCCCATTTATCATTGTTAGTATTCTTGTCATAAAGATTACTCAAGAACTATATAAGGGATTTGGTTCATATTTCACACAATGATAGAGAACATTCAGGAAGTGGAGCGTCCAAGAATCTTACCGTGGCCTTATTTTAATTATCTCCCTTTATTATATATTTTTATGTTTGTCCAGAACATAACTCAAAATAAGTTCAAGGGATTTAGTTTATATTTCACACAATTATAGAGGACTTTGAGCGGAAATGCAGTATGCAAGATCCATAACACTTTCTTCTGTCTTTACATAACTAATCCTTATTTATGCCCCCGCCCACTCCCAATTTTTGGAGGAGCATATAGTAATCGCAGTGTCTGTTCATCCATCCATTCGTCCATCCCTCCTTCCATCTGGTATTTCGTGTCTGGCCTGTAACTTTGTCATGCATAGATTGATTTTATTAGATTGATTTTATTAGTCTCAACCTAAATCGCCATCAAAATACAACAAAACACCTTTTGCATTGTACGGATCGTGCGCTTTATTATAACATCTTACAAGTGATATATACACAATATATAATTTCTTTGATTATACATACAACACAATACATTTCTTAACATATGATATTCGAAATAATCATAGTTCACAAAAAACTTGATCAGCAACCATTCCATGTCTCTTTCAGTGTTTGCCCTTTTTTTTAACTTTGAATACAGTATATACATGTTTTGTTAATCATTTCTTTATATAGTGGATACATGAAATATGCTGGTTTGCTTCCCTTATTACCAACAATTAAATGCACGTTATTTGCTATCATAGGAATACAGGCCGCGTGCGTAAAACCGAACCTCTTGAGAAGTGGAAACATATATCCGTGGCATGCCACACTTATTCCTCAAAACAATGGAACTATGGATCTTGTCCAAACATGCTCTTAACTTACGTTAATAATTCGAATAGCATTTTTAGACTAGATGTTATGTTGTGCGAAGACTCGACTAGAACTGATTTATCTTAACATAAATGCAATGTGCAAATATACGCCAGACATCACGTGACCCATATTTGCCACAAAAGCATGTGATTTTGCTCATTTTGTTGAGACATATATTTCCCCCCTATACCAGTACCATGTAAAATTTCCAGTCTCAACCTAAATTTCCATCAAAAAACAACAAAACACCTTTGGCATTGTACGAGTTGTGCGCTAGAACTGTTACAAAATTTAATGTTAAAGTATGAAAAATGCTATTCGAATTCGACCAAAACATTTTACTGAAAACACATTTTTTACTTAAAAAGTTGCTTTGTTATAAACAATTTCTTTCCGGTTATATCAGAAGCTCACCTTAGCCGAAGGCTCACAGGTGAGCTTTTGTGATCGCCTGGTGTCCGTCCTCTGTCGTCCGTTGTTAACTTTTACCTTCTTAAAACTTCTTTTCTGAAACCACTGGATCAATTTTGATAAAAACTTCAAAGAAATGTTCCTTGGGTGACCCTGTACCAAGTTTGTTCAAGCCATCTTGATTCATCAATAAACATGGCTGCCAGGGGGTGGGGCAAGTTTAATTAGTAAAAACTTAAAAAATCTTCTTGTCAGAAACTAATGGCTCGTTTTTAAATTAATTTCACAGAAATGTTTCTTTGGTAACCCTCTACCAAGTTTGTTCAAGCCATCTTGATTCATCAAAAAAGATGGCAGCCAGGGGGTGGGGTTAGTTTACTATATAAGCTATAGTAAAAACTTAAAAAATCTTTTTGTCAGAAATTACTGGCTCGAATTTAAAATAATTTCACAGAAATGTTCCTTGGGTTACTCTCTACCAAGTTTGTTCGAACCATCTTGATTCATCAAAAAAACATGGTCGTCAAGAGGCAGGGCAAGTTTAATTAGTAAAAACTTAAAAAATCTATTTGACAGAAACTACTGGCTTGATTTTAAATTAATTTCACAAAAATGTTCATTGGGTGACACTCTACCAACTTTGTTCAAGCCATCTTGATTTGTCAAAAAATATGACAGCCAAGGGGTGGGGTTAGTTTACTATATAAGCTATAGTAAAATCTTTAAAAATCTTCTTGTCAAAACTACTGGCTCAATTTGATTCATCAAAAAACATGGCGTCCAGGGGGTGTTGTTAGTAAAAACTTAAAAAAAATTCTTGTCATAAACAGCTGACTTGATTTTAAAATAATTTCACAGAAATGATCCTTGGTTGACCTTCTACCAGGTTTGTTCAAGCCATCTTGATTCGTCAAAAAACATGGCAGCCAGGGGGTGGGGCAAGTTTAATTAGTAAAAACTTAAAAAAGCTTCTTGTCAGAAATTACTGGCACGATTTTAAAATAATTTCACAGAAATATTCCGTTGAGGACCCTTCACCAAGTTTCTTCAAACTGTAGTGATTTGTCAAAAAAACATGGCAGCCATGGGTGGGTTAGTTTACTATATAAGCTATAGTAAAAACTTAAAAAATCTTCTTGTCAGAAACCACCGGATCAAATTTAAAACAATTTCGCAGAAATGTTCCTTGGGTGACCTTTTACTAAGTTTGTTTAAGCCGTTGTGATTTGTTAAAAAACATGACCGTCATAGTGAGGTGCTAGTTTACTATATAGGCAGCTATAGTAAAAACTTCAAAAGCCTTCTTGTCAGAATCTACTGACCTGATTTTGATGTAATTTCACTGACATTTACCATGGGTGAACGTCTACCAATTTTGAACTCTTATACGCATCTGTTACATCTTCAAAACAAATCAAAATTGTAACTACTTGCCCATCTCATCTTTCTGGAATTTTGAGTGTACATGTATTTGATTTAATTTAATTTATATAATCTACTAAGTTGGGTGATTCAAGGTTAGTCAAGTGAGTGATTTAGGGCCATCTTGGCCCTCTTGTTTAATGTACCACGGGGCCATAACTCTGACATTAATAATCCGGTTTGGCCAGTTCAAGAACTTGTCTGAGATATTATGGTTATATTAGTAGGCCATCCAAAAAGCAAAATGACCCTTATTTTAACTTTTGATGGCAATTTTTAGTAGAATTGTTTTAGTACCATAACATTATTCCCAAATATGTATAGCATCGTGTGATGATGGATGCCACTCATGAAATTGCGTTTTAAGGTCACAGTTGAGGTCAAAGGTCAATCAGATGCAAAAATTAACAAAACGGTATTGTATATAAATTATTGTCACTAATGTTACAATTATGTTGTTTTATATATTTTTTTTTTGTTATGACATGTTGTTAATAGTCTAATAGACAATATAGACAAATATACACTATTTTATTTGAGTAATGTAGGCCTCCGGCCCATAATCCATTTTTAAACACATGGAAAACGTGGAATCTAACAAATAAAAATTCATAATACGAATATTATAATTTCAATACAGTTTTGATAAAATGAATGCAATATATTTATTTATATATTTTTTTTTAACGTTTTGACTGTTCTGTTGTTTTGCTCGTGATCAATGTTTGTGTTTATTTTATTTTAAATATTGAAAAAAAAGAAAAAAGTAATACACAATTTCGAGAAAAAAATGAAGACAATTTCAGTAGTAGTTGTTTATTGCAAATCTACAATTTGTTATTAACCTTGAATTTTATACATATCTTTGAAGATAAATACTAAAATTAACTCTAAAAGTTAAGTGTTCACTTGGACGTCCGTATGTTCTACACAATACGATAATACACTGGTGCATATTTTTTTACCATGTTATGATGTAATCAAATTACCTTAATTATACGTAAAACTAGTAAAACTTGTCCTACCATATATAAAGATGCCACACAAAGTATCTGAGATTCGAAGAAAATTACTTGTTACCTCCAGTATAGAAGTTCTTGACAGAAATGACAGTTTTGATCGTGACACTTGATTGAAACTGTTTATAGCATAAAATTTGTTATAGTGTATTCACTTCAAAAAACAAAATTAATAAACTAAAAAAAACGGGATCTCCTTGACCTTCTACTAGTAGTGTCGAAGAAGTGTTGAAAGATGCTCCTGTCCGTTCAGCAACTTTAGCAAAATATTACAAACTGATTAGAGTTGTTGTATTTTATTTCCATCGGAAGATGTAAAACAGTTACACTGTTTATGAGTGATATTTTTCAAGAATATGTATTGCGGCTGTAAATGATCTTATTGCGTCCGAAGTAAAATACATTCTAAAATGTCTGTCTAAGTTTAAAAAACTAATTGTGAAGTATGAGGATACTTTCGAAGATGATACAGTAATAACCGAATTATGAGGATTTAGCTCCGGTGATTATTGGTGGCAACTGGAGTAGCTATTTTACAAGGAAGCGGGTATTAAATCAGACTGTGCCAAGCAAATATGAGGATCGTTCTATGAAGACGTCAAAAAAGCTACTGACACAAAGCACAGTTTATTAGACCATCATATATGTGT
This sequence comes from Panopea generosa, assembly GCA_029582155.1. NCBI lineage: Eukaryota > Metazoa > Mollusca > Bivalvia > Adapedonta > Hiatellidae > Panopea > Panopea generosa. Next base: position 60,233,004 of record CM055897.1, read on the forward strand.
CTGATTTTGGGTTATATACTGATTTATCTGATAATGTTTCAAGTATTCTAGAACCATATGAAAGTATACTTATACAGGAAAGTGTTGACTGCTGCTCAACAAGTAAGAGGTGAGATAGGCATGATTCCCTTTGGGAAGGAAAATACATTGATTATGTAGACAAGGTAATTCCTGGAAGGTTCTTTCTCTATCTCGCCTGCTATTTGGTGGTATGACAATTATTCTAGATGGCAATGCTGAAGTCAGAACCTATGCGGAGAACTGTTACGTTTGTATACTAGCGCAGGAGATATAGTATTTGGCGTATCTAACGGCATACACAATCTCAAGATGTTGGTCTTGGACTTGCTCTTTTTCATGCTGTCAACCACACTGTTATAAATATTATCAGTTGAATTGACAACTTAATTGCAAATGACAGTCTTGGGATGTATAGCGAAAATGGATATGATCTGTTTATGTCCTGTGATAATATTGGTGCTGTTGAAGCAACGTTAGATGAAAGTAACATAGTTAACAGCACCATATGGTGGTTGGAAAATACAGTCAAACTCTAGAGAATATTATGTGGGTACTAATACTAGAACTTAATAATTGGGCAAATATGCTTCTGCTGATACTATGAAAACTATCCACTTAGATAAAGCAATGATGGTAGGCTATATCCAATACATGGACCTGACAATATAAATGCAAGTAGTTGGTACACAAACAATAATGAAACACGTTAAACATCATATATTCAGAATATTTGAATAGATTTTAAGCAAAATAGTCAAAATGATGTGCAAACAGTTCCGCCTTGGAGAGCTTACAATGAATTAAGCAGTCCAGATATTCTGCCAATGACAACTATAGGAATGCTTCCAATACTACAATCCTATTTAGATAAACTGAACACATTTACTACTGTTATCAATATATTTGAAAAAAAAATTCAAATCATATTGGTCAAAGCAACACTGTTATCACAGCAGATTAGCCATCCTTTCTAAAAAGATATAACTTGTATGCGGCAATCAAGACCTGTTTACTTAGATGATATGAAGCGTCTCGAAAGACAGCACCAGATATGTGTTGGGAATTTAAAGATAGGATTTTTATAGTCAAAAGGAGCAAAATCACTGAACACTGACCAAGCAACAAGCTGGATGAAAACATTTGTAACATGAACACTAGGAAAAAAAGAATCACACAAAATGACCAAGCCAGAGAAATATTCTGTGTCACTTTGACAACTCAGTCGGATTTGTTAGAGAAATCACTATAAAGAGAAAGTGATGCAGAGGAAGACCATACCTACACCAAATATGATTGTCTGCCTTTTGGAACTGATCTTAATGAGTCTGATGTTCAAATTTTGATCAAACAAATGGATACTTTTGACATTTTCTGAGTATGATCCTTTGAAGAAAAAAAAAACAACATTTGCGTTGATATATGATGTTTCAAACATGCAGAAAGTTCAGGTTGTTAAGGATGACAGAAAACCACTTCAGAGTCTATCAAACATTTAAATGTTTAAACATATCTTTGTCAGCTGTAAATGCTAGCTGACATGTAGAAATTGGTTTTGTGCTGAAACACAAGTTGTCCTTGGTACCTCTGCCAATTGCTAGGGTTGTATGATTTAGGAACTCTACCACAAAGACTGAATTATTGAATGTCTCTGAATATGAAGTGATTTTAACTCGATGACTTTCCCAATTCATCACTGCAATGATACATAGTCAATGATAGTCACACTATGATTAAGGCTTTTGGAATGCATGCTATCCGAATAGTTACTTTCTGCATTCTAACAGATATCCTTATGATATAACAACGTATTAACTAGTATACTAGTGTATATTAAAACAACTATAGATCATTAGCTTTCTTTGTTGAGCAATATCAGAGAATATTAACTATTTCTATACCGCTTTTAGTTTTGTCCGACTTCTATTGTGACCTCATGAAGCTCTTTCCTTCTATTTTAATATGCTTAATTTCTCATAAGGTTTGTTTATGTATTCACTTCATTTGATTTAAAATACTTGCCTGTTCTTATCTATTGGAAGCTTGCATTTCACAAGAAATTCAAAATTCATAAATTTTACCCACCTTTTGACCTTTGACCTCAATTTGACAACATAATTTTTAACATGTTTTATTCATTTTCCTGGTGGTTGCTTACAACAGACATTTCTCTAGTTTTCAGTTCAATAAATAAACAAATATTTTAACAAAACAGTTTCCTTAATTCTATATATCAATTACTGCACCCAGTTGACCTTTGACCTAATTTTGAGATTATGAGGCGCTTTCATGATTGGCATCCACCCTCACAGGTTTGTATACATACCAAGGAAGACATTAAGCATGGATGCCAAATTCTACTCAAATTTGCCATCAAAAGTTTTTTTCCTGTGTTTGGATTGCCTACTATATAACTACTTTATAAGTTTAGTGAAGATCAAATGAAAAAGTATGAGTGCTAGAGTGCATACAACAAAAAGTTCACGGATGGATGACGGACAGCAGGTGGCAATCAGAATAGCTCACTTTGAGCTTTGCTCAGGTGAGCTAAAAATATATGCAGTAACTGTCATAGAAACCAAAGTTGATAATAGGTTGAAAAAAACAGTTAAGAGAAAAATCTATTTTATTGTATTGCATATACTTTAACTCTGCAACAATTATTCTGTATTGTTATTTTTGCTCAGTCTTTGTTGAAAAAAACAACCCAGGACTTTGTTGATACAAAACCTAATTAGTTTAATCAAAAGATGCAGCTTTTTCAAAGCTGTGTAAATCCTGCATAATTTTTTTACCTCTGTTTTGCTTCGAATATAAATATACAATATTTTTTTAATAAGATATGCAGCTATTATGAACCCATGACATTAATTGTACAGCTCTGAACCATATGGAGGTAAACAGACTAAGACTTAAAAACGCAGGTTTTATGCAGTTGTAAAGTAATAAAAATGCAGCTATTTTAGAAAAAAAAACCATACATCTTTATTGGAAATAACGCAGCTTTTTATAAAAAATAAAGCTAGATTTAAGCAAAACTGAGAAAGCTGCTAAAAGCTAGTAGCACGTTATTTTCAAAGCTGCAAAAAAATTGACAAGGAAAATAGTCAAAATTATGACATTCACCTTTTCAGGAGCACAACTAAAATATTGTTCAAGATTACTTCACAAATCTTTGTACACATGGCAACCTAGTGGTCTTGTTGTGCATTTAGTTATAAAGGTGTATCAATTTTAATGTTTTTTTCTGTTGCCATGGAAACAAAGATACAAAATTACAAAAATTGCCATTTCCTGATCATAACTGCAAAACCATTCTAGGTTACTTTAACAAATCATGTACATATGCAAATATAGTGGTCTACAAGTGCCTTTTGCTATGAGGAAGTTTTCATTTTTCTGTATTTTTTTCTGTCGTCATTGAAATAAGTAGCTAAAAATTACAAAACTATCCATATCCCAAGCACAACTCAGAAACGTAAGTGGTATAGTAGTGTTTTTTCTGTGAAGGAATTTTCATTTTTAAGTTTCAATACCCAGACTATCTTAGTATAAAATGTGCAGGGGATATTGACTACGTCTTCTTGTTTTTTCTTTTTTTTTCTTTTGAATAGGGTTTAACAACATTTTCAACATGTAATAGGTAATATTTTACTGAGGACCTCTGAATAAATAAAGAAGAAACATGACTGTCTTTCTGAAAGTAACTGGCAAACTTTCGCAACTAAAGTTTTTGAACTGAGTTTAAAGGCTCGAATCCTATACCTTAGCAGTAGGAGGTAAGTGATCATAAAATAACTGAATACCTATTGAATGTTGATATTATGATAGTAAAACTTGATTTTTATTTTCCATTTCAAGCTCAGAGCCACATTCCCACAATCGTTAAATATAACTCTATTCTTTTGTATTTTAAAGGGAATATTTATCAGGATTTTTCAAAATTTTAAAAATTGGCTGAACGCATCATGCCTATATACACTCACTGACTCTGTATTGCCAGAAGGATATATATTTAAACATGCCAAAATAATATATTGAAAAGGGCTTTCGTAACTTGGGCTCCACGTTTAGGTTAGATTAAAATAGATTTCCCGCTTAAAAGTGCAACATATTTTGCAACATATTAAATTAGTCACGATTTGATATCAATTTGTTATACAGGTTTACACGTATTTAAAAAAATTTCATCTGAGAAAGAGTCTGAATGACAAACAGTATTTTAGTGCTGTCTATTTTTAGAATGGGTATTTCGTTTTAAGAGTATATTCTTATGGATTTGACATACTAAACAGTTCAGATTTTATTTATTGATGATAATGAGATGTTTTTTTATCCATTTTAAAAATATTTTTTAATTTTACTCCCTTTAGTACCACTTTTTCATTCATCTATTATGATGTCATTTTCATTCAATATATTTTCTTTACTTAAAGATGACGGTTCAAATCCAGGTCCCAAAAGTGATCAAAACAAATGGTTAATACCTGTAATTGTATTCTGTGTAATGGGACTTATAGTTATCGGTAAGAATATTATAAATTAATTATTTTTGATTTTATGCCAGTTTTTGGTATGACATTGTATGTATGTCCATTCATATTTGTTTGTTAGCTTACCCATGCATTATTAATACAATTTCAACCAGAATTTCTCCAAACTTGCACAATTTAACTAGTATGACATCAAGGACAAATAAGAAGCTTTACTGACAGAATTGTGATTGGTCATTGTGACCGCTTTATCAAAATTAGAAAAATAGGTAGAACACCTTTTTATTTTTGGATGAAAACTCTTTCCTAATGTTGTACTCTTTTAGGTTATTATTATACCTTGTGCATATATCGTTCGTTTTCTCACATGTTTTTGTTCGGTATAAATATTTTCGAGATACAAGAATGGCTTATAACAAATAATACAATAACATGTAAACTGTCATTTCTGATCAACAATGTTTTCTATACTTAACAACTTTTCTAACTCAACACTTGGATTTTTGTTTGACTGAAAATTGAACACAATTTTAATTATGATTTTATTTTATAAAACATTCTTTTGTTTTTAAGGTATCGTGTGCTTCTTATATAGCAAGTGTAAAAGAGGTATGTATTTTCTGATTTGTACTCACCAAGGCTAGAAATGATTAACAAGAAGTAGATAACCCTGAGTTCACAGTTAGTTTGTTGCGTAAACATTAGCCCATTTATGTTGTGTTTTCATCAACACATTTCATTTAAGGAATACATTTCATTTAGTGAGCGGTTCATGTTAACTTGACTCATTGCATGTAAGTTTCTTATAAAATTATTAATACACCCAATCTGTTAGGTGTGCACATTATACCAGCAAATTAATTTTTCTCCATCTATCTGAAGGTTATTTTGCTTGCCCGGGAGCATATCTTCAAAAGTATGTAAGGGAATCCAATGTGACTTAGAATATTGGATAGAGAAACAATCATAATATTTTCATCCTGTGAGTATCTTTTTCACAAGAGGGAGGAGGAAGAAGTCACATGGAACTAAATATGGAGAATAGGGGGATGAGGTACATGTAGCACTTCCATTTAGTACAGTTGCGGCTTTGTGAACTGGAGCATTGTCATGTAGAAGTTTCATATGCTTCATTGTTAATTTGCGCCGTCTCTTTTGGAAATATATTTTCTGTTTCTTTCATACTTTGTAACGATAGAATCTAGCATTGACTCATTTGTCCTTTGGTACAGCAACCTGAATGGTGAGTCCACGAATTGTGAACAAACGGCATACAAAACCTTTATAACACTGATTGTCCTCTTGCCTTTCCATGGTCTTTTCGCACCTATCATTGCCCATACATAGTTGCTAGCTTTCCAATGTGATTCGTAAAAGTGTATCCACATTTGGTCGCCGGTGACAATGTTTGAAAAATTGCTTTTATCAATTTTCGAAAAGATTTTCAATTTGTTTTTGTTCAAATTTCACTCTTGTGTCCTTCGGTTAACAAAGTACCATCTTGAAGCAATCATTCCAAGTCGGTGCTTGTGTGTCAAAAGGAGCTGAACTTTTCTGAACAAGATACCAGTGGTCCTAGCTAAATCCCTACTGATATACCTAGCATCCGTTGCAAGCAGTTCCTTTATCTTTAGCAGTGCAGCCTTGGTACTGTTGCTCACTGGTCGATCAGATTTAGGGTCAGTTTCAACAGACCGCCGGTGTAACATTAAATTTTGACCGTGTTGAAAAAAGACCCCGAGGGTCATTTTTCAATGTTGAAAGTTGACCCGGGTCACCTTACAACATTAAATTCTGATCAAAACAGTCGTTGAAAACTGATCAGTGTTAAGTTTTGATAAGACATGGGGTCAATTTTTAACGGTTTGTTAAATATAAGCAAAACATTTTTGTCCATCGTCGTCCGTCGTGCGTCCGTAAACATTGACATTCGACTTCTTCTCAAAAACCATGAGCTGAATCGTAATGAAATGTTGTTGTTTTTTTTACCTCAGGGCACAGAGCAGTGATGTTAGGCTGATTCACTGCTCTCTCTTTTTTTGGCAATATTTAACAAAATAGTGATAAAAACAACATGAAAATACTTCTTACTGTGACATGAAGTTATGTTCTAAACATTGTATGAAGGATTTAGCAAAATTTAAACAAAAATTGTAGTTATTTAAAGAACTCTGATTCGGACTACCAAACAAAGGAATCAGAATACATATAAGTGACATAGCTTGGACATAACCAGTACACATCTGTGTTAAATAACAACAAAAGATTTACCTGAGCAGAAAGTAACTGTTTAGTAATTGATTGATGATAATTGCTGGATATTGGGAGTAAAACAGATTATCCATGAGTAAAGTTGCAGAGTTAACAAAGACAGGATCAGCTAAATGTGACACTAGTGCCTCAGGCAGTGTAAAGTCTAACACTAAACCACCCAGACAAAAGAAGCCACACACAGATATGGCACCACAAAACACAAGCACTGAGGAAATAGGTGTTATGCATCATGCATGAGAGAGAGAGAGAGAGAGAGAGAGAGAGAGAGAGAGAGAGAGAGAGAAGAGAGAGAGAGAGAGAGAGAGAGAGAGAGAGAAGAGAGAGAGAGAGAGAGAGAGAGAGAGAGAGAGAGAGAGAGATGATGATGATGATGATGATGATGAATCATGTTCATTATAAGATCAATACATATTGATGTTAATTATATAAGATTGCTATATTGGATTATTCAAATTTTATTGAGTGCCATTTTCTATTATGCATTTCCAGTTTTACATTAGAAACTCTTATGAAAAAGGAAGACATTGAAAGTTTTGTTAAGATTAGCTGTGAAGGAAATACTGAATGACTTTAATAAAAACATGGAATTGACCATATCAACCAAAGTAGAAGAGAAAACCAAAAACTTAAATAAAAAGTTGGAAAGTCTGGAAAAAGAGAATGAGCAGCTCAAAAAAGACTTAATTGCTCAAAAATTAAATATTGTTGATATAAAAAAAGTGTTGAAAACTCAGAACAACACTCAATGGATGCAGAAATAAAAGCAAACTACAATGAGCAATATTCAAGAAAAAACAATATTAAGTTCATGAATGTGGCAGAAATACCATCAGAAACAGAAGAAAAACTCACAACAAAAATCTGTGAAATTGTTGCAGCCAAAGGTGTTACCATTAACCCTTCAAAGATCATGGCAATACATAGAATTCCAGGAAAAGTAGGACACCCTTAACCAATTCTGCTGAAACTTATCAACAATAATGAGAAGTCTAAGATCATGAGGCTTAGACGAGACTTCAAACAATCAGGGACACGACTGGTAGATGACGTGACAAAATTGAATGCGCAGCTGATTTCACACCTCCTTGCTGACAGCGCAATTGAGTCTGCATGGTATTTCAATGGTGGAGTGTTTGGGAAGACGAAGATTGGCATCAGACACATAGTTGACATTCATGATGATATTGCGCAAGTGATTAATAAATAAATCCCTCTATTAAATTTAATTTGATGTTGTATGTGTAAATAAGAATAAACAAAGTGCTAACTAATATCAAATATGGATATACACAATGCGCAGACATTTAAAGTTTTCAATTTCAAAATATTTTTTATAAAGGACAAAATGGTTTTAATAAGGGAATGTATAGAGGTAAAAAATTTTATGTGATTGGCTTGTCTATTAACAAGGACTTAAACTTAGTGCATTTTATTTATACACCTAAACTTAAGCTTATAATATTCCAGTGAACAGTGAAAGACAATTAAACATGGACATATTAATGACATAAGATGAACAGTGAAAGGACATAGTTGGATTAATTTTTATCTCATATGGACTACTGTTTTTTTCCCTGATCGATTTTTAGCTCTACTGGCCAAAGGCCAGAAGTGCTTATGCAATGGAGCGTTGTCCGTCGTCTGTCGTCTCCAGAGTGTGTTAGCAGCACTTTCTCTGAAACCACCAGGCCAATTAAACTGAAACTTCACATGGATGTTTCTATTGCATAGGAGACTATACAGAACTTTTTTTTTTTTCGATCTGAACTTCAAGATAGCTGCCATTACTAAAAATACTCCAAAACTTAAAAAACTTTTTCTCATGAACGGCCCAACAGATTTTCAAAATGTTTATGTAGTAATGATAACCAACTATAGTTTTGTTAGATTTGTTCAAATGGTGTGTCCCTAGGGTTAAAAATGACCCCGCCCCGAAGGTTCAATTAGGGGACATGTGTCATTATAATAAATAGTATTTTTTTTAAAAATGGAAATGATTTTGCCTATTTCTTCACAGAAGCAATGTTTGGTGGAGGAGGTTCAGTTTTGTAAAAATGAGTGGGTTCCACTGTCTTAAGGGGTCAGGAGGGGCTCAAAAAAGGGTAAAAATTGGGAATTACAAAAATCGTTTTCTTAAGAATCAGTATGTCAGATTTGTTCATATTTGGCATAAATTATCCCTATGTGTAGGGGTTTGATTGCAGATAAGAATTTAGGGGCTACAATTTATAGGGGCCCTGTAAGGGGACTTAGGATTTTACTTAGGAATACTATGGGAAAACAGAAAATTCTCTTTTTTTTCATCTATTTAGGCAAACTATTCAATTGGAGTTCTGAAGTATCATCTAGTCATAGGAAATAAGATTTGGCTCAATAAGGAGAATTGACTTTCCATTAGGGGCCAGGGTGGGTCAAAAAAGGGATAAAATAGAAACTTTTCAAAATGTCTTCTTCTCAACGACCGGTCAGTCATATTTGTTCATATTTGATATGGATTATCCCAATGAGTATGGTTTTAAAGTTTGTACAAATCAAGGGTCTTGTATTTATAGGGCCCTGTAAGGGGACTTTGACTTTTATATAGGAATACTATTGGAAAATGGAAAATTCTCTTTTTTATCATACATTTGACTTTTTTTATTCAGTTTGAGTTTTGAAGACACTTCTAGTCATAACAAATATGATTTTGTTCGATACGAAGGATTGGCTTTCTAAAAGGGGCCAGGTGGGGGTCACAAAATGATTAAAATTGAACATTGTCATACATTTTATTTTCAACAACTGTTCAGTCAAATTTGTTCGTATTTGATATAAATTATCCCTATGATTAAGAAATCTAAGTTTGTACAAATCAAGGGACACTGGGATGTATAGAGGCCCTGTAAGGTTCTTTGAGTTTTACATAGGAATACTATGGGAAAATGGAAAATTCTCATTTTTTTGTCCATTTGGGTAAATATGTTGTTTAATTTGAGATCTAAAGCATTGTCTAGTAACAATAAATTTGATTTTATTCAATAAAGAGGATTAAATTTCCATAAGGGGCCAGGGGGTGAGGGGCAATAAGGTTAAAATTGGGAATTTTCACAAATTTCCTCTCAATAACCTTTCAGTCAAACTAGTTCATATTTGATATAAATTATCCTTACATCAGCAAGGATTGAAGATTCTGCATATCAAGGGGCTGGGATATATTGGGGCCCTGAAATGTGACTTTTACATAGGAATTTTATAGGGAAAACTGATTTTTTTGCATTTTGCATACATGTGTACAATAAAACTTCTTTTTAAAATTTGAATCATTTCTGCTCATAACAAATTGCTAAGAGTGGGTGATCGAAGTTCTGACAAATTAAGGGGCTGAGTTGTGTAAGGGTTCTGTACAGGGGACTATATTTCTATGCCCCCCCCTAAAAAAATTTTTGGGTGGCATATAGTAATCGCAGCGTCCGTCCGTCCGTCCGTCCGTCTGTCCATCCGGCCATGCAGCCATCCGTCCTTCCGTCTGGTATTTTGTTTCTGGCCTGTACCTTTGTCATGCATAGATGGGATTTGTTGATACTTGCTACAAATGATCAACATAACATGACGTGTCGCGAGTAAGACCCACATCCGTACCTCAAAGGTCAAGGTCACAATTTGAGTTTGTTTGACAACACTTTGAGTTTGTGTGAGATTTCGTTTCCGGCCTGTAACTTTGTCATCCATAGATGGATTTTGTTGATACTTCCTCAAAATCATCAACATAACATGATGATGTGTAACGAGTAAGATCCACACCTGTACCTCAAAGGTCAAGGTCATAATTTGAGTTTGTTTGACAACACTTTGAGTTTGTGTGAGATTTCGTGTCCGGTCTGTAACTTTGTCATGCATAGATGGGTTTTATAAATACTTGCTACAAATGATCAACATAACATGACGACGTGTCGCAAGTAAGACCCATACCCATACCTCAAAGGTCAAGGTCACACTTTGAGTTTGTTTGACAACACTTTCAGTTTGTTTGAGTTTTCGTGTCTGGCCTGTAACTTTGTCATACATAGATGGATTTTGTACAACTACAAATGACCAACATAACATGACGATGTGTCGCGCGTTACACCCAGAATCCCATTTCAGAGGTCAAGGTCACAATTTAACTTTGGTTGATGACAGTTTCAGTCTGATTGAGATTTTGTGTCCGGTCTGAAACTTTGTCACCTATGGATAAATTTCAAAATCACTTGGCTCAATTCATCAGCATGACATTACAAAATGTCACATGTAAGACCCACATGCATACCTCAAAGGTCAAGGTTACACTTTGGGTTTGTTTGACAACACTTTCAGTCTGTGTGAGATTTCTTGACCGATCTATAACTTTGTCATCTATCGATATATTTTAAAAACACTTGGCTCAGTTGATAAACTTGACATAATTAAGTGTCGCATGTAAGACCCAGAACCTTTCCTCAAAGGTCAATGTCACTCTTTAAATTTGTTTGATATTGCGTGTCTGGTCTGTGACTTTGTCTTTAACTGTATTGAGTATGTATGACAACACTTTGAATCTGTTTGAGATTTCAAGTCTGTCCTTTAACTTTACCATACATGGACGCATTTCAAAAAACACTTGGTTCAATTTATCATTTGATCAACAATTGATCTGTAACTTACATTTAGGGATTTTAAAATAGCTTGACAAAAGTGACCAGCATGTTATGATAATGTTTCACCTGCATTTAACTGTTGAAATACCAAGACCATTACATCAGATGTCAAGGTCAAGGTTACACAAAGGTCAAGGTCATGCTTTAATGTAAAAAAAAACATGAAATTGCATGTCTAGCCTGAAACATTAGTCCATTACTCTTGATATTCATGGATACATCGCTACCTATTATATCATTTATTGCTATTTTTCACAGACCATTTCGGGGGCATGTGACACTTAACAGTGACATTTCTTGTTTTTACAGATGAATGGTATGGGAATTTAAAGTATTTCCTTTTTATAGCAATTAAGTTTTTGTTCAGTATGGGTGTGGTGGTGGTATTTATCCATACGTTGTTAAGACGAACTCCCAAAGAGGGTAAATATTGTGGAATTTCAAAAAGTGCTATGGCCACTATGAGTCAGTAAAAAGTCCTCAGGCCCTCTTGTTATAATGAATAATGGATAAATTAAAGAAATTAAAGATAAACTTTAAAAAAGTATATTAAAGGAAGCACTCGGAAACAATTTGTAAGCATGATTATTGACGACTATAAGTCCTTTATAAAATTTGTAAATATCATGTCCCTGAGTCTTACGGTTTGGCCCTGGGGGTGGGGGCCTACTTAATCTATATAGGAGAAATTGACAAAACCTGTTATTTCTTATGACTAAATAAATTTATGTGAAACTTTTTTGGTGTGACTTGTTGTTGATGACATGACGGTTAATACCCATGTAAATTTCATGGTCCCCTCCCAATGAGGTCTTAGGGGCGAGCCAAAACAGTGAAATTTAAGGTAAACTTTAAAAATCTTCTTATTATAGGAAGCACTGGAAAACTGGTTGTAAGCTTAATTAATGAGGCTTACGGGTCCCTCACAAAAATAGTGAATGTCATGCCCCTGAGTTTTACGGTTTGGCCCTTGAGGTGGGTACTACTTTACTAAATCTATATAAGGGAAAATGATGTGATTTGTTGATGCAAATGTGACATTCAAAATCCATATTTGTTTTGGTTTTTTTGCTGTTTTCCGAAGGACAAAAGTTTGAGAATAGATTCATATGGCTTTATGTCATCAAGGTAATCAGATGAAGTAAAGGCTCATTGGCCTCTTCTTATTATTGTTAGAGTTTCCGTTCTTTTTGTCCTTTTTAGCTTCTATAATAGTGTTAATGTCACCACCTATAATACATGTGTCACTGTCATTATCTATACTATATTTTTCGAATGTATTTAAGAAATCTACACCGTCATAATCAGATAAGTTTGATACAATTATCACAATACTATTTGTGCACATGTAAGTTTCATTTTATGTTGGAGACATTACACCATCTTTATAATTGCTCAATAATTTCATCAATGTAACATGTGATACAAAATTGACTATAATAAGGCCAAATAAGGTAGTTTGCACATATTATCCATATAATATACATCTCATTTATATCGCTGACAAAGACTGTCAGCATGCCACCTTCAGACGTGAAATGTTTATTGCAAATTACGTCAGTGCATTGCTGACCACGTTGGAAGATAACATATCAGACAAAATGACTAAATGACAATATCTACTGTCAAATAAGGTATAGTGCAAACATAGTTCATACTATTCTTATCATATACATCTTATTTATTATTGATGACAAAATATGTTTGTAAGCATAAATTGTAAACCAACAAATACAACATTATGGCATCAACTTCACTGAAAATACATATTTTAAAACTACTTATTTTAAACAGCAAAAAGAAAAGAAGACTTATCTGGTGAGCCAACATTTTATATATTTCAATTTAAATAATATGAACTATACATTTCTTCTATAGATCTGCTAATGCTTATATAGATCTAATAATAATAAACTCTATATTACCAATGATAATTCAATTTTATTATTGATCCACGCTTTCTCTACGATCTTAACAGACTTTACACAGTAGTTACATAACCAGAAGATTATTAGGCCAATATTATGCATTTTTCAATTATTTTTATGCCAAAAAGTTACATCGACTATAATAAGGCCAAATAAGGTAGTTTGCACATATTATCCATATAATATACATCTCATTTACATTGCTGACAAAGACTGTAAGCATGCCACCTTCAGACGTGAAATGTTTATTGCAAATTACGTCAGTGCATTGCTGGCTACGTTGGAAGAGTAATATATCAGACAAAATGACTAAATGACAATATCTGCTGTCAAATAAGGTATAGTGCAAACATAATTCATACTATTCTTATCATATACATCTCAATTTTGATGACAAAATCTGTTTGTAAGCATAAATTGTAAACCAACAAATACAATATTATGGCTTCAACTTCACTGAAAATAGATATTTTAAAACTACTTATTTTAAAACAGCAAAAAGAAAAGAAGACTTATCTGGTGAGCCAACATTTTATATATTTCAATTTAAATAATATGAACTATACATTTCTTCTATAGATCTGCTAATGCTTATATAGATCTAATAATAATAAACTCTATATTACCAATGATAATTCAATTTTATTATTGATCCACACTTTCTCTACGATCTTAACCGACTTTACACAGTAGTTACATAACCAGAAGTTTATTAGGCCAATATTATGCATATTTCAACTATTTTTACGCCAAAAAGTTATGTTGTTTAACTGTTTAGGACTCACACCACTATTATCTCCCTTGAGTACTTGGGACTACAGATGAAGGAGGTAAAAATAAAACTTTAGTTCTCTTTTTCTTCTTTTTTTTCAGGACTTTGTACTGCAATGATTTATTTTTTCCTAGCATGAGTTAAATGGTCAGTATTTTAGAAATAACCACTGAAAATTTGATGCCGATACCAGCTTTCTGGACAATTCTGTGTCATTTTAGAATTGTTGGTTCAACCGCATCGTGGGCGAATAGTTGACATACTCTGGAAATTGATAGGTCTCACAAAAGCGCTGAATTAAAAAAACTGGTCAAGGGATGCTTTTTTCCCTTTATAATTGTGTATCTTGAACCAGTGAAGAATTTGAGCCATGACACATGCTGCAGATTTTGATTTTTCACTGTGTTTTGGACATAAATGTTACATCGGAGCACTATGAGATATGTAATAGTGGTGTGAGACGTTTATGACGTCGTCAATTTATGACGTTGTTTATTAATTATGTATGTTGAACCTGATGAAGGAATTTTTATTAGGATGTATAGCCAAAATGCATTGTTCAGCATACAAACATTTACATGAAGTGTGTCTTTTTGTTTTTAGGAAGGCAAAGTCTTCTATAGTCATGATGTGGAACATTTATGATTTTGTTCTATAATCTTTATTATACTGATGACGGCGATTTCATTTCCTCCGACCGATAAAATAATTTCAAAAGTTTCCAAATGCGATTTTATTGCGATTTTTGTTCTATCAAACAGAGAGTGCAAAAACACTTCAAATTTGCTTTAAAAAAGCACACAATTTCCAATAAAATGTCATGAAATGCAGATGACTACTGTGCATTAGTTAAATAGTCAACTTCAGCGTCCCAAGCGACGATTAATATGGCTGCCATTCGTTTTCATAAAATGCAGGGAAAATCGAAATTGTGGGCTCAATTCCACGATTTCAGATTGACGTGCGATTCGGAATTATTTATATTAATAAAAGAAAGGCAACAATTCTTTAAAATGTAGTATACTTGCTTTGTTTATTCAAAATATCGATTTGTAACTCGCATAAAGACCATCGCTGGTCTTTTCTCTTTCATCATTCATGAAATTCTATCATTTTCTATTGATGTTTACACTCCTACCAATTGCACAGCACGCGTTGGAATTACAACATCAATGTTTTAAGGCTACAAAGGCTGGGGAGTTAAATTGGTGAATTTTATGGTAAGTGGTCAATATTTTCACAAAATTCGTTTTACATAAACTTTGTTTATACAAACCTATAGTTGATGAAAGTTAAGCTCAATTAGTCATTAAATAAATTTGAAGTACTCTCAAAAGTTACCAAATTGGTGCACCTGGAGATCATCTTCTGTCATATTTTCAAGCAGACAAACCCTGTTTTTATATAAGAACTTTCCGAGTGTAGACCATATAATATAGTTTTAGTACGCAGAAAGTTACGCAAAAAGGCGGCCATTCCATGATGAATTAAGAAGAAAAATACAGTACAAACAAGGCGGATACTTTACAACTCAGGTGTGCTATAAAAAACAGAACAAACTGTCTGTCAAAGCTCACGCTTGTTTACGTTCTTCATATCGATGATGTTTATCCGTCTGCTTTGTACTGTATTTTTCTTCATAATTCTGTGGAACCGACCGCCTTATTGCGTAACTTTCGGCGTATGTAAACTATATTATATGGTATACCCTTGTAAAGCACTTATATAAAAACAGGACTTGTATGCTTGAAAAATATGACAGAAAAGATCGCTAGGTGCAACATTGTGGCCGCTTTTGTAACCATTTCAAAAGTGCTCACACATTTATTTAATGACTAATTTAGCTTAGCTTTAGTCAACTAATGGTTTGTTTAACTGATCATCGGATGACATTCTCCGATTTTCGAAACAATGTTATAGTAAAACGCATTTAATGAAATATTGAACACTTACCGTAAAATTCTCTGAATCGGTTCCTCCGCCTGCGGAACCGGAAATCCCCCGCCTTAAAACGTTGATGTTGTATTACAATGCAGGCTGTGCGATTGGTAGGCGTGGTTTACGCCATTATATGAATGTGTATTGTTCACTTTTTATACGTGTCCTTCTAGTATGCCTGCCACACTTAATGGCCCACCCCCATCAAACGTTATTATCCACTCCCCAAGCTCCTGTGGTTTCGGTCACAAACACATTATATCAAGGTCACGCGCACCGCTAAGAGTATGGTACCGGAACGGTGTTTCAAAAGCTAATTAAAGATATTTTTCGTGTCAATTTTGGGGACATTTGTAGATTTTATAGTTCCTACCGACCGTATGGGTATTACAGGAATCGATTTCATTGATATACAATTTAATGCGACCTTCTAAATTCCCGATTACCTCAAAACAGTTGAGCGTCATGTCCGGTAATGTTTACATTTATAATGAAGCCAACTGTTTTGAGGTAATCTGGAACTGTGATAGATTCCTCTTATACCCAGATGGCCGATGGGAACTATAAAATATGCACATGTACCAAAAAAGGAAACGAAATATCACTTTAACAAGCTTTTGAAACACGCTCCGGAACCTTATTTAGCAGTGCGCGTGACTTGTATATGATGTTTGTTCGTTTCGTTCTTTCTATCTGTCAACCACATGTTGTTTGGTTTATTATAATGTGAATTTCATCTGTCTTTCAAATACTTTATTTTTTATGATTTTATAGTCGTAACTACGTTATATGGAAGATTACTGTTGCAACTAACATAGCAACTTTGATAATGCATTTGATGGGTCATCAATGTGTTGGTTTATGATATCAGAAAGGCATATAATAAACAAAAAATATCTTTAAAAAAGGTAATCGGCGTAGAAGTAATGAATGTTGTTTGCCGTATGTAAAATCAGAATTAAACAGAAAAAAACTACTGTAAAGTGTGAAATTAAATTTTTCTAATAGACTGAAGATATCTTAGAAACTTTTCTGTAACAATGGTCAACATGATCAATTTGCAAATATTTAAATTATGCTATAGATTTATCAGTGATAACGACCCAACCTCTGCGCGGGAATATTGTCGAAACAATTATCCCTACCATCAAGCAAATCACTTGACAATGGTAAAACTATGTGATCGATTTAAATAAACCAACCAGAGTGCGAGAAACGCGTTTTGAAATTAGTAGATTTATTGTTTCTGTATTATTTTTTTTTTTTTTTACTCGTATTATAAGCAAAGTATATACTATTTAGATATCAAATTTTCTACAATAAAATCGAAAGTAAAAAAAAATATTATTAGGCTGCCCCCCTACACACACTCTTCCCACGTTTTGGCTTGCCTATAAGGACTGGGTTTGAACTCCGGTGGAGGTTCCAGTTTTAAATACATCTGATAGTCAGTTGTTGTCTTGTGTTTGTTTTTAATAACATTATTAAAATATCTTGGATTAATAATAACTAATCCCTACTTAAACTGTAATACAGCATTTGGTTTTTGAAATATCAAAGTTTCCCCACAAGCAGAATATATCCCCTCACAAACCTGTGGAAGTATTTTGATACAACCTATATTTTTTCTTAATTAAAACCATACATGTGAACCTTTTTGGAAAGCAATGAGTGAGATTGGGTTTTGAAACGAGGGAGATTGGATGCAAAAGTTTTGTTTTAGCAGCATAAAATTTGAAACCTTGTTTTTCTAAACCTAGCATTTTAACTTTCTAATAAGTCTGAATCCTAATTTTATTCATCACAACAACTACAACTACACTAATACCACAAACAAGTTTTCTGAATGTATATGAAAGTGGTGAAAGGAGCATTCTATTTTATTTTGTTTGTAAAAATCCAACCATGTAAGTGTACTTTTGTCCACAAAAAAACAGTGTTGGTGAGTAGAAACGTTTTTTAAACTTTATTATCGAGTGCTTATGTAGATATTTGCTGTATAGAAAATATCCACTTTGATCCCAACCTTTCCCGTCCAATAAAAAAACCATGGCAAATACCGGAGAATAGCCCGATGTTTAATCCGAGATTAGAAAGTCGCGCATGCGCGCCTCGATACCTTATACAAGAAACAATCTGATCACCTTGGCCTTTATGCTACACAATAGACCTCTGACATAATAAGTCACGTGATAAAATAAAATGGCGACCCCATTATATACATGTTTGTTGAAAATATAAACGTTGTTTAATCAAGACTGATATTTTAAATTTCTCTATAAACATGACCCATGTCGAGTGTATAAATAAAACAACCAATATAATAACGCCACATATTCAACTTAATGATGGATACATAATTTGTTACTTTCACGTGAATGAACACAGACTTGAAAGTCAGGCAAATAGCGTTGGTGTATTCTAGAGCCATACACGAGGTGTATTATACGGAGGATATGGATATACCCGATGTTTCATGATTGATACAAGAAAATGGCGAACAAGAATTTCCTCGAGTTATAACTTATTGCCGAGGAACATTCATTGTCTAGTTTGCAAATAATTTAACAATTATAATTGCGTTGAAATGTAGAAAGAATAAATACTGTAACAATTTCAGAAAATGTCGTGTCATTTCTTTTTCACAGTTTTTCAGATTGTTTATTTTTGGTCTTGTGCTGTGAATTTCAAGTCGCACTTTTCTAAAAGTATAGGACGTGTTAAAGATCGTCTTTGAAATAGAGTTTTATATATTGATTTTCTTTATCGTTTTTTCGGCGATGAATGAAAACCGATAATACTATGAGAATTTGCGTTAAGGCAATTTATGCCGATTAGTCGTGCTGTGTCGAATTTGATTGTAACACCTATTGCGTGTAATCACGTTGAAAGTTCTGATATTATCTGCAATCTGATTGGCTTACAGCCGATAAAGGTGGAGCTTATGTATCTTGGTCATGTTAGGACAATGATTGACATTCGCAGTGTCAATTTGTTTGTTTTTACAACAAATTGCACTGGAGTGAAAATATAATACACAGGATATTGTGATTGCAGGAGATTTTGACTCCCAACTGTGAGTCGCAGGTTTTCTCTTAAATTCCGGGAGACTCCCGCACAATGTGGGAGAGTTCACAATTCTGATTAAAACATTAATAAAAAAAAATAAATAATTGAAACACCCAGGGACTGCCCCTACGCATATGGAATAAAAACATACATCGGCTGGAAAATGAGAACTGTTAAACCGGGTTTAATTATTAAAATTAATTAATGTAAAATAATATCAATGAAACAAAATTAAAACTTAACTGGGCTGATGTAACAACCTAATGATTAAGGCATTCTTGTCAATCAATGTCTAATTTACAGTTATATAATATTGAAGTAAGAGGCGGAGTGTGTATGCATGGACGGGATCAAATCAAGTTGGTGGACGATGTAAGCTCAAGTTGGTGGAAGAAAAGGTTTTTGGAATGAGGGAGTGAGACCACAGTACAACCAAAACAATGAATAAATTAATACGACACAAAATATTTCCAGCGTATATTTGATTATATTTTCTTTTACAGTGATCATCTTTGGAATATAAAAGAAATCTTTTTTTAGTTTTAGTATTTAAGTATAATTATAGACTACAAATTTGCTATATATTAATATGTAAAACAATCATTATTACTCGGCGTTCTCCGGCAAGCTTCGGAAGACATTCAGTTAGGGTTAGCGAGGCGCACAACGGGTTATCAGCGAGGTGCACAACAGGGTGAAAAGTTTACTTTTGATTTCTCTTGCGACGATAAATTATTGAAAAAACTTTGAAATTGAAATAAATCTTTCAAGTTTTTGGTACCAAAACTAATATAATCCGATATTTGATATGTGTCTTCTATAACAGTGTTAATAAACACACAGTATATTATCTTTTCAACACACACCCATTCAGTGCCAAAAATATAGATAAAAAGCTATATTATAGCAATTTTTTTTCTAACTGTCTTTTGACCTGTATTCATGAGTTCATTGGAAAAACGTATATCATATTGTGACAAGAAATTATAAAAAGACGACATGATGGGCAAAACTGTGAACAAGCGAGCCTTCCCTGATGCCATTCAGGCCTTTGATAATTTATTTAAAATAACCATAATATCACATAATATAAGTTTTTTCAAACGGCCAAACCTGATACTGTCAGTAGCCCTTGGACATTATAATTGAACTGAGGACCCGGAGGTGCATTCTGTATATCAGTAAAGTTCCTTTGGTGGTATCTTCTGAGTTTTATGTTTTCGTTCTGTCCCTGTATTCACAAAACATCTCCACTTGAGAATGCAGCGAAGTTCATATTTTACTTTCATTTAATATCATTATTTCTAAACAGTTTCAATAGTGCTTTCAATTATTTGATTATATCCATAAACTTTGTCTTTAAATTTTTTAACTGCAAATATTTTTTATGAGTTTCTTGATCAATTCAATTTGAAATTTCATTTTTATTAGTATGAATCAGTCCTTAAATCAAATATGGCCTCTAAAAATTAATAGAGAAAATGATATTTTCAATACTGACCGCTAAACCCCATGTTGGAACTTTTCTCAAAATTGCAATTTGATAATTAATTATTTTAAGTTACTGAGTATTGAAAGCATTGTTATTCAGGAATGTAGAATGTGAAGAAAAAAATGTTTTTGTTAATTAAAAACAAATATTTTGTTCAGCGTTATGCTCGGGTGACAGGAGAAGAGCAATGTTTGTAGCACTGTTAACCAGGTTTAAGCTCCGTTGTGGCGTCTTCTGCTACTGGTCATTCCAAGGCTCTGACACCTGTTAAAAGTGTTACTTCTTATCTTATAGATTACTTAACGTGTATGGATTAATGTTAGTTGGGACGAGTTGTATTGGTAGAACAATACGTGCTTGCAAGTAGTCTTCTGCCAAACAACGAGTCCCATGTTTATCCATACACATTCAGTAGCATTTTATTGTATGCTTTCGTATTGTTTAGGACTGTTAACAATTATCAAAATCTATTTTTTGTCTTTAAATTGTCCATATAATTATTATTCGGTTACACTCTAATTCCTAACCCTCATGCCAACGTAATCTTGTGGGAAATAATAGTACAACGTCATTTCGCAATTTAACGTTGCATTGACATTGATAGAAATAATTTTCATGAATGTCCTGTTCCAGTAAATGAAATGTAGTGTCTAATTGTATTTTATCCTTAATAAAGACGCATTCAAAATAAAGAATGTAACCGAATTAATATTTTTATCTATATTGCATGTTCTTTGATCGGATGATGAAACTAGTTCCTGTAACTTCTGTTGCGCACGTTCTGGTTTGTGAAAAAAAAAAATTTTTTTTTACATTACATTTTAACAATTATATTAATTGAGCAAAAGGAACGTAGATATTTCCATGACAAAACCAAATGTGTACACCTCAAAAATATATAAGCCCGCTTGATATATGAAGATTTATATCTCAAAATTTGAAAATGACAAATGCTATGTTTTATATATAATATATTATTTCTCCTTTTTAACAAAAATTCAGATTTTTTAACACTCATCCAATATTTTGGTAAATTTTGTAAACCAACAAATGAAAAAATTGTGGCATCAACTTTACTGAAAAACACTATTTATTTTAAAACAGAAAACAGAAAACCAAGAAGAAAAGAAGATTATAACTTGCATGATGGTCTTACATTTTTAGGTATATTTCAATTTGAATTATATGAACTATACATTTCTTTTATACTCATAATTTAATAATAATAATAATAAGAAATTCTATATTAGCAATGGTATCTCAATCAGTTACAATTATTATTTATTATTCTGTATTTTCTCCAGGATGTTAATCAAACTTTCATAATAGTTAATAACCATAAAGTTATTACGCCAATTATACTCTGCATATTTCATCTGTTTTTATGCCAAGACATAACACATTGTTTAGCTACCGGTATTTATGTAATTTTATATCATAAAGGTTGTGCACAGTACGGGCACTTTATTTTTTTTTTTACAGATGAATGGTATGGGAATGTAAAGAATTTCATTTTCATAGCAGATAACATTTTGTTCAGTATGTGTGTGGTGGGGGTATTTATCCATAAGGGGTTAAGACGAACCCAAAAGATGGTTAATATTGTGAAATAGCAAAAAGTGCAAGGACCACTATGAGCAAGTAGAGCGTTCTCAGGCCCACTTGGGCCTCTTGTTCTCATATATAACTATAATAAGTTCTTCATAGGCTTAGTCCATACAAAATTTGTGAAGAAGTGAATGTGAAACAAGATGAGCGACATTGGGCCAGATAGGCCTCTTGTTTTTCTATAAATTGTCCATATAAATATTAATTTGGTTACACTCTAATTTCTAGCCATCATGTCAACATAATGTTATGGGAAATAGTAACCTGCAGTAGCCAGTCTACGTATCTTGACTGTGACTCCTGTTGCAATTGGCGTTCATTTCCATTGGGCATACAATAATATTTGATCACATATTAATCTTTTAGCACGTTTTTATGTTTGTTTTATTTTTAAAAAATACTTAAATAAAAATGTAGTTTATTTAAGAATGTCGATATTTGGGCTGGAAATTCAGCCCTTATGATTTTCATTGGTTACAATCAGGCATTCAAAGATAGAGTTTAGCGCAGCCGTACGATACACTTTCTATGCATAGATAAACAGTGAAGCCTGCACAAGCATTATGACACTATGCATATATGTAAACAATGTTAAATTCTGATGGAGTAAATACCTTGTAGAATGGGACTCAGAGCGTGAGCCTCTTGCTTCTTGTTGATAATCAATCGCACCTCCTCTATATTGTTCGTAAAGTTGCATTGCATTTGGGGCTGCGTATATACCCGGCATCCAATGTAAGACTGACATGGAGCACTAAAGTATAGTTTTAATTTTAAAAGACTCCCATGCATTTATCACCAATATGTTATTTGTTTGTTCAACGGTTGAATATTCACTTCAGATCTTTTTAAAAAAGCACTGGATAGAAGTTTGGTCCGTCTAAAGGAAGACATGGAACCAAATGCTGTACTTGACCAGTTTAGAGTTAAGGGCATGTTTTCGAATATTATTATTAAAGATATAAAGGTAAGACAACGTTTGGTATGCATAATACATATTTAATTATATTTAAATACAGAGCTACAAAGAATCTGAAAACAAGCTTGATAAAACTTATGTAATCTCATTTCCACCGGTATGTTAAAATATGGTACATGCATTAGCTCATTTTATATTTTTGGGGAGGAAAGTGAATAAAGATAAAAAACATAAGAGATGATGGTAAGTATAAAACTAGAAGTGAGAAAAAAATATTAGAATCCAACCCTATTTGCATATCTAATTCTAAACACCATGTCCAAGCAAATTATGTCCAGCAACACCAAGTGCCAGTCTACCACTATAAAAATGTCAATTTAACATTTTCTTTTAAGTTTCTTAAATTTTGTTGCAGATATGTCCAACGTGGGTTATAGACAATATTGAACCACAAGATTATGATTCTTGTCTATGACCATCATAAGTTATGTTGGTTCATATATGTTCATTTGTTCGTTTGTCTGTTCATTTGTCTGTCCAGCTGTCTTGTGTGACATCCACTTCTCCTGTAGACATCTGATTGAGATAAAACATCAAAGAAAATACCAGTTTTAATCTTAGCCATTGGATTAAAATGTCTTTATGCCGATAGATTTCTTTGAAAACTTGATTTCTTCTCTAAAACCACTTAACATATTCTATCTAACTTTGGTTTGAAGCATTCTTCCATAAGCTCTCTCAAGTTTGTTCAAATCGGATTAGAAGCCACCCCAGTGGCTTGTCCAAAAGTGCAAGGCCTGGAGCATTGATACTTAGCATATAGTGTCACCTAATGATTTTCCCTCTGTTATTTTCAAGCCATGACCCTAGGAACAAAAATGGTCTCACCCTAGAGAATTTTAATTTAAAAATCCATTTCTTAAAATCAACCATTGTTCACATTTTATTTAAATGATCGCTATGAGTAGGTGGTTCTAGTCAGATTAAATGAAGGGGATATGTTCGATTGGAGCACAGTAAGGGAAATTTGATTTTTTACATAGGATTACTATTGGAATACAGGAAATTCTCTTTTTTCATCTGTTTAAACAGTATCTCAATAATATTGCGAATTTACAAAACTTTTCTACTCAAGCAATGATGAACCAAAGGTGTTGATATTTGGACTGAATTATTCTTATAAGGAGGTGTTGATCAATTTTTTTGATTAATTTTTTAGCTCTACTAGGGCTTATGCGATGGTGCGGTGTCCGTCGTCCGTTAGCAGCACTTTCTCTGGAACCACTAGGTCAATTAAACTCAAAATTCACACAGATTTTCAAAATGTTTATGTAGTAATGATAACTAACTATAGTCCTTTAGATTTGTTCAAATGATGTCCCTGGGGTTAAAAATTACACGGGCCCCGAGGTTTCAATTATGGGACACGTCATTGTTATAAACATTATTGTTTATTTTATTTTAAATAAACTGATTTTGCCTATATTTTCATAGAAGCATTGTTTGATAAAGGTGGTTCAGATTTGTAAAAATTACTGGGTTCCATATCTTAAGGGGTCAGGAGGGGCCCCAAAAGGGTAAAAATTGGGAATTACAAAAAGCATTTTCTTTAGAATCTGTCATTCAGATTTGTTCATATTTTGCATAAATTATCCCTATGTGTAGGGGTTTGAATGAAGATAAGAATTAATGGGCTTAAATTTATAGGGGCCCTGTAAGGGGACTTAGAATTTTACATACGGATACTATGAGAAAATTCTTATTTTTTCATCCATTTGGGCAAAATCATTATTGAATTTGATTTCCGAAGCATTATTTGGTCATAGGAAATAAGATTTTGTTCAATAAGGAGAACTGACTTTCCAAAAGGGGCAAGGGTGGGTAAAACAAATGTTAAAATAGAAAATTTTCAAAAATCTTCTTCTCAACAACCGGTCAGTCAAATTTGTTCAAATTTAATATAGATTATCCCAATGAGTATGGATTTAAATTTTATACAAATCAAGGGGCTTCATTTATAGGGGCCCTGTAAGGGGACTTTGAGTTTTATATAGGAAAACTATGGGAAAACAGAAAATTTTGATTTTTTCATCCATATATGATTTTATTTTTATTCAATTTGAGTTTTGAAACATCTTCTAGTCTTCTCAAAAAAGATTTTGTTCAATAAGAAGGATTGATTTTCCAAAAGGGACCAGGTGGCGTCACAAAATGGTTAAAATTGAACATTTTCATAAATCTTATTCTCAACAACTGGTCAGTGAAGTTTGATATAAATTATCCCTATGATTAAGCTTGTACAAATCAAGGGGCGCTGGGGTTTATAGAGGCCCTGTAAGGGGAATTTGAGTTTTACACAGGAATACTACGGGAAAATGGAAATTTCTCCTTTTTTGTCCATTTGTGTAAATATGTTGTTAAATTTGCGATCTAAAGCATTGTCTAGCAACAGTTAATTTAATTCTGTTCATTAATAAAGAGGATTGAATTTCCATAAGGGGCAAGGGGTTGGGGGCAATATGGTTAAAATTGGAAAATTTTATAAATCTTCATCTCAATAACAATTCTGTTCATATTCGATATAAATTATCCTTACATCAGCAAGGGATATTGAAGATTCTGCAAATCAATATATGGGATATATAAGGGTTCTGTACAGGGACTAAATTTTTTTTTACAGATGAATGGTATGGGAATTTAAAGTATTACCTTTTCATAGCAATTAACTTTTTTTTTCAGTATAGTTGTGGTGGGGTATTTATCAATAATTTGTCAAAGGACCCCAAAAGAGGGTAAATATTGTGAAATTTCAAAAAGTGCTATAGTCACTATGAGCCAGTAGAGCGTCCTCAGGCCCTTTAAGGCCTCTTGTTTTGTAAACCATTTAACAGATTTTAAACTACCATGTCACAACTGTTACCTTAATTAGTTGATGTGTTGTGACCCATTTCCATAGCTAAAAAGTCAAGGTTATACTTCAAGGTCAGAAATAAGTAAACATTTCATGTCCGCTTTTTATCTTGTAAACCAAGTCTTGACATATTTTGAAATAATATGGCATAGATATTGACCATAATAAAACCAACTGTTTATTCAATAATTAATAGAACATGCTATAAGCTCACCTGAGCTGATGCTCAATGATTTTGTCCTTCGGTAACTTTTGCTTTAAATGACTTCTCTGAAATAGCTTGACAATTATGAATATGTATTTTTTCTGCAGTAAATATAACATATATTTATATGTGACGTAAACATGGCCATGTTCAGCCTTTTTGACGTCCCAATTTATAGTAGAAAAAATCGCTTGTTTTTCTACCTCAGTTGAGTTTTATCTAATGTACACAATCGAAACATATTTCACCACATACACATTTAACGGGTGTATTAATTTACAAATGCAAAAATTACGACGAATGCCAAATTCTGAAAATACTAGCGAAAAACGGGAACTATTTTTCTCTCGAATTTTTCGAAATAACGGCCTCAAATCAAAATTACCAAAAAACAAACTGAGCGATTTTTGCAGATTAATTCATTTCCAAAGCATTAAGTTGTAGCAAAGTTAAATTCATTATTCAATTGAAATACGATAGAAATGGCTTTTAACTTCTTTTGAAACAGCTATTAAAATAATGAATAAAGTTTCAGAGACACATAATTAGTTATGTTGTTAGTCTCATGGACTCTTTTGTTGATGAATGAACAGATGAGGACTGGTAGTCTTTATGGCCATCAAGACGATCAAACCCGCACCTTTGGAGTAAGCGGTCAACATTTTTTCAACTAACTGTGCTACCACTCTTCTTAGAATGTAATTGTGCTCTTGAAGAGACTCACACCAATATTAACTCCATTTAACTTACGTTTCTGCATCAAATGAATCATTGAATTATGAATGTATTACCATATGAAGAAATTAATTCTAGTATTTCTTTATAAAAATCAGTTTGTTTAATTGACTATTAGCGCCATTTTGTGCCATTGAGGGCTTATAGACGATCAGTTAACCAAACCAGTAATTCCTGGGAATTGAGAAGGTTAACCAATACTCCGGCACAATTATCTCCGCAAGAAGCAGTTAACATTTTTGCTTTGAATCAGCAGTGAAAGACGAATGACAATTAGACGCATTGTAATATATCACAGAGATTTTGACAAGTAAATTCATATTAGTTTTGAATGTATCAGTGAAAATACTTAAATTATAAAATGATATTTTTTTATTTTTTTTTTATTCACGGAGTGAGGTATTTTAAATCTTTGCTGCCGACCCTATTTTTTTCCAAATTAAAAAATAATCAAAAACATTATTTTCTTATTGTTATTTTTTTTATTTCATTTCAATCATTTCTGTTACACAGACACTGCATTATACCTAACAAAATGTTTATTTTCAAGATTCTAATGTGTGTTCTGCACGATATTTAACATGGCTGCCTGGAGAGACAAAACATACTGCTCCGAACAAATGTGTACTTTGTTATTCAGATCAGCAAAGTAAATCTTAAATGTATTTATCTAAAAAATATAACTTTTTTTTGTAACTTTTATTTCAATTTAGTTGTACAAAAACAGACATATTGGAACAAAATAGTAAATCTTAAATATATTTATCTCAAAAATATAACTTTTTTTTGTAACTTTTATTTCAATTTAGTTCATGACAATTATATATATACATTTAGAAATTTCTAATAGCCATTGAGTGTCTCACTGTCTGTGGGCATTGAATGAGTAACAAACAGTGCCCACTAAATCCCCCCCCCCCCCCCCAGTCATAACACCTCTGTACTTAATGATAAAATATAACTTCAACATAATCAGTAAGTGTGATGTTTTAGCATTTAAATGTATCACTGTCAAAAAAAAAAAAATATATATATATAACTTGATTAACATACAAATGCAACCAATGATCGGCTTCCTCTGATTATTACTAGTACGTTGGGAGAGAAATAAAAGAAAAAACAATCATAGTTGTCTACACAACTTTTTTTCAGTGGCTTATCCGAAACGGATATATTATTTTACCTAAGTAATTTTAGAAATTGCTTTCAGTGAAACTATATTATTGTGATGTGTCCCTTTAAAATAATAAAATGTAATGAAACTACTATTTTAGATTTATAGTGAAGTGTTCGAAGATAAATGGCCAGTGACATCAATTTTTTTAGGAAAAAGAAAAAACACAAACACAAAACGGCCATGTGTGTATGCGCTTTTTGTACCTTGATGCATTTTGTCCTTAGAAAAAAAATAGAAATACTTCAGATTTTGTCAACATGACGCCTTTTGTCAGCAGAATATTTTGGACAATGAAAATTTCTGTCCGCATCGAGACAAAAGTAGATGTATTTTTTTTTTTTTTGTGAATAAAAAACGTCGGAACAAAAAGCGCAACACAGACAAAAAAAGTCACAGGAGTGCAAAAAGCCGTCGTCCATTTACACATTATTGAAAAGGCAGGTTTGCATATGAATGATTTTTGTTGGTTGAAGGAAAGATGTAGTATTGGATCTAGAGTGACTTTTATGTAGAATAACAAAACAAGGGATGTTAAGAACGTGTAAGCAAATGACAATAACCATGATGATGATGAAAATAATGATGATGATGATGATGTGTTTTATTACGATGATGTTGATCACAATCTGGTAAGGGACATTTATGTGGAACGTTTGCCAAATTGCTCAAAATAATTCACCACTCAACAGTTAGTGCAATAGTAGATACCATTATACCGATAACTAGTGTGCACAAAATACTACTGGTAATTTTTGTAGAATGAGGTGTTATTTTCAACACATTTATAAGGTAATGCATTGCATATCTAGTTTTATTTAATTATCACAAACCCTACATTTTATTCGCTATACCAACATTGACGTTTGCTTTAAAGCATTTTTTTAATTAGAGTAGGGTTAAATAATTAAATATTGTGAAAAATGTAGGCTGTCGATTTTTCTGAAAATCTCACAATCATTTGACAATACATTGTATAAAATCATATAAAATTATTGTTTTTTTGGTAATTTTGATTTGAAGACGTTATTTCGAAAAATTTGTGAAAAAATAGTTTTTTGATAGTATTTTCAGAATTTGGCATTTGTTGTAATTTTTGCATTTTTAATTCTATACACATCCATTAAATGTGTACGTGGTGATATATGTTTCAATTTTGTACACTAGGTAGAAAACTCAACTGAAGTCGAAAAATACTTGATTTTGCTGCTATAAATTGGGACTTCAAAAAGCCCGAACATGACCATGTTTACTGACGTCACATATATAGGTGTAAACCCGCCATTGATTTTTGTTCTTTATTCTATAGTAAATAATAAAAGTTTGAAGGCTTGTCATTCATAGAGAATTCCAAATGAAAGAAGTGAAACCTACATTTTACTGTTTGCCAACCTCTGCACTGTTAAAATATGATGAGAAAAGTAGGGAAAGTGTCAGTAGATATCTGAAATCAGGTATTCATACCCCAATTTCCAAGCATCAATTTTTTTTCTAAATTCACAATTTAAACATGAAAATGCTATCAAAATTGTTCAATAATGCCATTCAAATAAAAAAAGGGCATTGAAATAAGGAAAATGCATTTTTAAAGAAGAAGAAACGAGGATTATTGACAACCGTCATTATGCGAAAGAAAACTTTTTTTTTATTTTCATATAAACCTTCTTATTTTACTAGGTACTACCAACTTTAAGTAATACTGCCAAGTTGCAGGCATTAAATACTGAAACTTTTGTCAAAATACCACTTTTTATATGATCTTTATATACAGGCGTGAGATGTTGACTGACATGTAATTTTGATGTGTTTGACTTATTTTACCACAAAATTATTTTGTTTACCTAATTCCATTAATTTTTTTTACACCAAAATAGTCTCATGACACATTAAAGACATTATCTTACCAAAATACATTATTCACTACAATGTATATGCTAAAAAATTGCACATTTCAACCATCCAAAATAAAAAATCTTCAAAATGTTGTAATTTTTCATGAAATTTCAATGTAAATATGCACATATATGCTTTATTTGAGACATAAACTTGCTAAAATGTGTTTTTTAGAAGGAAATGTCTCCAATTTGCCGTCTAAGACTATAAGAGTGTAAAAAAGAGGTTATTTTACCTACGATTAACATTTTGGAAAATCACCCCCATCTCACTCAAGTCTCTCTTATGGGTATAAACACACCATTGAATTTGTTTTTTATTCTATAGTAAATAAAAAATGTTTGAAGGCTTGTAATTCACAAAGAATCCCAAATGAAAGAAGTGAAACCTACATTTTACTGTTTGTCAACCTCTGCACTATCAAAATATGATGAGAAAATGTGTCGTGTGTCATATAAGAGATTTTTTCTGCTCAGTGTGTACACTGTTGACAAAGTGAAAGTAGACTTCCGAAATCATGTATTCATACCCCAATTTCCAAGCATCAATTTTTTTTTTTATAAATTCACAATTCAAACATGACAATGCTATCAAAATGTTCAAATTACATCAATAATGCCAATTCAAATAAAAAAAAAGAGCATTACAATAAGGAAAATGCATTTTTAAAGAAGAAAAAAAGAGGATTATTTATAACCGCCATTATGTGACTGCTCCACGGAGCACTTCCTTTTTCCAGTGGTGGTACTATGCCTATACTGCAGAATTTTTTTTTTATTTACGTTGGAAATTACTTCTAGTTTCATTATATACCAAATATGCTACTGTTTTTGAAAATAATTTAAAGGTATATTCTTCCTTAATATCCTTAAATGGCAAGCGGGGGCCCATGCAAAAATGGATAAATTTGTGAATTTTCAAAAATCGTTTCAGAAACTTATTGGTCAGTTTTTTTTATGTTTTATATAAATGATCCCTATGAGTAGGGATTTCAACTTTGTTCAACTGAAGGGGCAAGGATGTATTGGGGCCCTTTACATAGGAATGTTATGGGGAAACACTAAATTATCTTTTTATCATCTATTTTAGGAAGTATTTTAATCATCTTGATACATAAACTATTGTTTAGACTGGGTCCATTAAAGGGAATACGTATGTGCATACGGATTTGAATAATATATCTCATTATAATAAGAAGGATAGAAGGAATGGCAAACAGAATTTATATTGAATAGTTTTAATTAAATAATCCTCTATCGACTATAAGGACATCGTCTTCCTTTAACAAATCTTTCATTGTTTCGATATTGTGGATGAATGCGTGTTCTAAGATGTTAGCATCGTTGTTTTTACGGTCACCAAGATATGGGCCCAAGGCGCTAACATGAGCATGGTTGTACAGGCTAGTAGGGTCTGTATACAAGAGAACAATACAACAAAATAACTTTTAACTTACCTTATTATACGTTGGGTATTGCCCACCAATTAGTCCATTGATAAGTGAACGTCTGTATTGGTAGGTTGTTGAATAGAATCAGTTGAAGGCTAGCTCGCTCCTCACAACATTTTGGTCTGTCTTCTGATTGGCTGGTTGTAACTTGTTTACATGAGGCACTTGGAGAGGTTCATACATAATAAGCTGGCACAACATTCTACCATTTCCTGATTTGAAAAGACTCATGTTTATAAAATATAAAGTAATTGGAAAACGTAAGTCTTATATAATTAGTAAAATATTTGCCTTTATGGATTGATGAATTTTATTTATTGCCAGATCAAAAGGCTGTATTACATTCATACAAACAGACCAAGCGATTAACCTTATTATGAAGAGAAAAAAACTGTAGCAGTAACATTACAATTTTTTTTCATATTAAACTAGACCAAGCATTGAAATTTAGTGTTTAAATAATGAATTACTAAACTTGATATGAATAATGAGCAGCTGCAACATGCTGATGCACTGGATTTAAAAACCTGAAAGTAACAGTAACACAACTAAATAATAAATATATATAAAAACAAGTCCGCTATATAATAGCTTTGCATTGAAATTAAATATAAATCAACTATACAATAGCCATCTTAGGAATTAGAAACAAATCAGCTAAACAAAAGCCATCTTAAGAATTGGAAACAAATCAGCTATACAATAGCCACCTAAGGAATAATAAACAAATCGGCTAAACAAAAGCCATCTAAGGAATTATAAACAAATCAGCTATACAATAGCCATCTAATGAATTATAAACAAATCAGCTATACAAAAGCCATCTAAGGAATTATAAACAAATCAGCTATACAGTAGCCATCTAAGGAATTATATACAAATCAGCTATACATTAGCCAACTTAGGAATTGTAAACAAATCAGCTATATGATAGCCATCTAATGAATTATAAACAAATCAGCTATACAATAGCCATCTAATGAATTATAGACAAATCAGCTATACAGTAGCCATCTAAGGAATTATAAACAAATCAGCTATACAATAGCCATGCACTTAACTACTTAGAGTGATATTCATACAATCTATATAACAACTGCATGAATGGATTGTCAGAGTGACACATGAAAAAACCCCACTAAATACATAATTAATAATAATGCAGCAATATATTTCTGGCAGCCTTAGAATATAATGTGAATAACTAGTTCCAGAAAGTAATAGTAACAATTTACATTGAACATTCAGATATAATTGCAAAGCATATCCAGGTTACGGTTAGTAATTCCACTAGCACCGTATATCAATAATATTACACTAGCATGGTATCATATAGATCCATTACAGTAAAACTAGTGATTAGATACATAATTACAGAATCAATATCACACATAACGAGCGATAAATTGGTGGAATGACAGAAATGCGAATGGGTGATTACTAAAACACATTTAAATTAAAATACACCCCCAATTGACAATTTACCCAAAAGACACACACCAACAGCATATCTTGACAAAACGTACCAGCTGATCAAAACTGCCCCAGCTGTATGTCTTTCATAATAGTCATTAGT
The DNA here is from genome assembly GCA_029582155.1 of Panopea generosa. Classification (NCBI taxonomy): domain Eukaryota; kingdom Metazoa; phylum Mollusca; class Bivalvia; order Adapedonta; family Hiatellidae; genus Panopea; species Panopea generosa. The sequence goes on from CM055897.1 coordinate 60,266,111, forward strand.
TTTATAATAAAAATGTGTCGCTCAATGCAGACAAAACGTACAAGCGGATCTACATTGCAACGACGCTTCATATTACATGTAATTGTTAAAACAATATTTTACAAATGTAGTGATAGCTGATTTGACAAAACGTACAAGCTGATCTAGACTGCCACCACTGTATGTCTTTAAATATAATTAAAATATAGCAAATAATTAGATACTCAAATATAGTATTGAGCAAAACGAAAATTTAAAGCTACATCGCACAATGCAGACAAAACGTACAAACTGATCTACATTGCAACGACGCTCTCTATTACATTAATTTATTTTTACTAAAGTAGATAATTATACAGTTATAACAAGTCTTGACAAAATGTTCAAGCTGATTAAGACTGCCGCCACTGCATGTCTTTAATTAATTAAAAATTAAAAGATAATCACAAATCTGCTTAAGTCAGTCTTGAGCAGTCCCGACACAACGTACAAGCTGATCCACACAACTCAAAACTATACGATTCAATAAAATAATTAATCATAATGAACATATAATGCTGCCCCAGACAAAACGTACAAGCTGATCTATGACATCACAACCAATATAGATTTTTACAGTATTATACAGCACTTCAGATAAGCACTATTTTGGGGTATTTAAACACCGAAACCTCCAAATAAAGCATTGGAATTTTCAATTAAAGGATAAAATAAGCATTTGTTATTCTCAATTTCAGTGTAGATTAGTTTGTTTTAAATGGCAATTTGAAAAAAAAATTCACGTTTACTCTTTACATTTTGAAAATAAGCATTGCATGCTAATTTAAGGGGTAAAATACTCATTTGAAGAAAAGCTTATCTGGATCAGTGGGTAATATTAAAATATAAAATTTACAGAAATCAGGCAAGCTTTTTAATCAACTGACCCGAAACGAGACTTTTGTCCACTGTCCACTAGCCTGGGTTTACTGGTAACAACAGTGTAGTAATGAAATCTATTGACACGTCATCCCCCTGTTTTATTAGGTGTAGTTTTTGTGTGGCTGCTATATGGGTCTCATTCATATTAAACTGCAACCCCAGTTTGTTAATATTCATTCGGATCTCCCATAAAGAGTTTCATTTTGTGGGTGAGAGCATCCTACTTTACTTTAACTCTTTGAACCATATTTTGTTCTATTTTCATTGTCAATGTTGTAAATGTTTGCATGTTTATGTACATAAATAATAACTCTTTGAACCATATTTTGTTCTGTTTTCGTTGGCAATGTTGTAAATGTTTGTATGTTTATGTACATAAATAATAACTCTTTGAACCATATTTTGTTCTGTTTTCATTGCCAATGTTGTAATGTTTTCTTTGTCAACGTTGTAAATGTTTGTATGTTTATGTACATAAATAATAACTTTTTGAACCGTATTTTGTTCTGTTTTCTTTGTCAATGTTGTAAATGTGTGTATGTTTATGTACATAAAAAAAGTTTGAACCATATTTTGTTTTGTTTTTATTTTATGAATGCTTTATACATGTATTTATATCACATAAACTATTCGCACATGAAGTGTATTATATATCTATTAACACCAACTATGGATTCACACCTACTGATTGTTATTGGTGGCTCCAATTAAACTAGTTATCTATTTTAACTAAGTAAAAAAACGCACTAATTAAAGTATTCACACCTCAATTGATTAAAGTTAATCATCAAATATACTTTATTCTTTTTTTTTATTTGAACAAATTAAGAAACACATATAAATATAATGGGGCCGTTTTGACTAAGGTATGACGAGAGGGTATGGAGTCAAAGGTAGTAATATTATTTCTAAGGACGCCTGTTCCGGGGTTGTTGTTTTTTTGAGCATATGACACATGGATAGGCCTTTATCCTGAAAAAATATTATTTTTAATATTTACCTGCTAGAAATGCATATGAATAAATACATATGTCCTGCAAGTGTGACTGTTTGTGGAATAAAATTTATGCTTAAAACAAATGTAAAATGTTGTTTAAATTCAATTCATTGATATAACTGTAATTACAGGATGCAATGTGATGTTTCTGTACATGATGCAGAACACATGAATTTAACATTATATAATATATTTATCGCAAAGTCTGGTGGTAGAACAGAAGATCCAGGAGAGGGAGGGTCATAAGTTTGATCTCCCATCACGGCCTTGTGAGGTGTCCTTGAGCAAGATTCTATATTTGCATATTTAGTACTGGTTTTATTCAAGAAGACATTCAGTGAGATTTGAATTGGGTTAAAAAAATTCTGCAAGTATACATTAAATGACAACACTTTATTTTATGACAACTAATACAGCTCCTTATACTCTTTCATATCGGTTATAAATGCTCCCTATGAGCAGTGATCCCAAGATTGTTCAAATAAAAGAACCCTAATGTTCACTGGGGCTTAGTCTTTAACAAAGGATTACCATTGGAACACAGATTATTCTCAAAATTTGAAAACAGAAGTTACAGGTGAAATCAGGTTAACGACTCGGGCCCTTTTATCTTTGAATTTTTTCTTTGTCCTGGGTTGACATTTATATTTTTTTAATTATAATTCTTAATGTTATTTAATATGGATTTTGTCTTTTATATTTCTTTTATTTTACAGGAATTGCAAACTTCAACAAAGAAAACAGAAGAAATTATTAACTTAGTGCATAGAAGTGTCGATGAAAATTATTTTAAGTTTAAAGAATGCCTGTATGCCTCAAAACAATATGGTTGTATTAAAGCACTGGAAGAAGAAGAAGATAAATTTATAAAAGAATTTACTGGTAAATTTATTTGTTGTATATGCTTGTTAACATTTTAAGTGCTTATAAATATCACACATAAAACCATTCCCTAATACTGTCTCAGGAATATGTAGAACACGCATAGGAGTATATATTAAATGTCTGGTTATTGCAATAAGGTACCAAGTGAATGTGAAATGAGAAGACACTTAAAAATGGTGCCTTTTTTGCACAAAAGGAGTGAAATTGAACATCTTCCATCAACATTAGTGTCCACATACTTCCTTGTATAATCGAGATCTATGTTTGATTACATAATACTACTTTTGAATTTGTTGACAGTTTAGTTAATCTGGGACAAATGACAATGACCAATGATTTAAGAGGTTTGAGAGACTTGGGCGAAATTCCCAAAGAATTGTCGCTGGCAAACATAAGTCCTTTTTTCAAGAATGTTAATTGAGCTATAGCTACTTACTATAGACCTTTTTCCTTAGCTTGTGTCCCTTATAAGCGTTTAAAACATTTTGTATGCTCTATAATAATAGGTCACGTGGATGGGTATCAGGCTATTTTGGATAGGCAGCATATATTTAGGAAGTATCACAGTTGTGAGGCACAAACATGTACTGTGACACATGATTGGTCAAAATACCTTGATGATGCCCATGAAATATATTTATTATGGATCTAGAGAAAGCTTTTGACTATCCCCCCTCATTAGTTATTGAAAAGTAAGTTTTTCTATAACGGCATTGCAGGAAAGACATTGAAACGGAATAGCTGTTTCCATTATTATCCAGCAATGTGTAGTTTTAAGTAGCACTAAATCAGATTAGGCAAAGGCTGACTCTGATGTACCTTGAATACAGTCCTAGGGTCCATTCTGTTCTCCCTGTAAATTAATGACATGGCCAACGTTGTAGATTCATCAATTCATCTTTTTGCAGATGGTTATATTTATTATAGGTCAATAAATGATGAAGAGGATAGAAACAGGCTACAAGATATTTATAGTTTAGGTGTATGAGCTTGTAAATGGTACACAAGGTTTCTGCCAAAGAAGGTTATCTATGAGGTTTAGGTGTATGAGCTTGTAAATGGTACACAAGGTTTCTGCCAAAGAAGGTTATCTATAAGGTTTAGGTGTATGAGCTTGTAAATGGTACACAAGGTTTCTGCCCAAGAAGGTTATCTATGAGGTTTAGGTGTATGAGCTTGTATATGGGACATGAAGTTTCTGCCAAAGAAGGTTATCTATGAGGTTATCTATTTCCTTCATCTTATACACTCGAAGGCACACCACTGGTGAATGTTAACACTGCCAAATACTTAGGGGTGACCATTACACGTGATATTATGTGGAATACCCACATTAGCATGCAATGTATGTTCAAAGGCAATTAGGACATTGTTCTATTGAGGAACCAGGTAGTATAGTGAATATACTGTCAAATGGTGTCTCTGGGGTTAAAAGTGACCCCTACGGAGGGTTCAATTGGGGGACAATAGTCATTATGATAAACATTAATATAAATGGAACTGAATTTGCCTATATTTTCACAGAAGCAGTTTTTGGTCAAGGAGGTTCAGATTTGTAAAAGTGACTGTGTTCCACTGTTTAAAAGGGTCAGGACGGGGCCAGACAGTGTAAAAATTGAGAATTACAAAAATCGTTTTCTTCAGAACAGGACTGTCAATTTGTTTGTATTTGGCATAAATTATCCCAATGTGTAGGGATTTTAAGGAAGATAAAAATGAAGGGACTTATATGTAGTGGGGCCCTGTAAAGGAACTTAGAATTATACATAGGGATACTATGGGAAAACAAATAATCGCATTTTTTCATCTATTTGGGCAAAAATATCGTTAAATTTGAGCTCTGAAGCATCTTCTAGTCTTATCAAATAAAATTTTGTTCATTAAGAAGGATTGACTATCCAAATGGGGCCAGATAGGGTCACGAAAGGGTTGAAATAGAATTTTTTCAAAAATCTTCTTCTCAACAACCGATCAGTCAAATTTATTCATATTTGATATAGATTATCCTGATGAATAGGAGTTTAAAGTGTGTACAAATCAAAGGGCAAGGATTTATAGGGGCTCTGTAAGGGGACTTCAAGTTTTCATAGAAATACTATGTGGTAATGGAAAATTGTAATGTTTCATCCATTTATAATTTTTTTGTACAATTTGAATTCTGAAACATCTTCTTGTCTTACCAAATAAGATTTTGTTTAATAAGAAGGATTGACTTTCCAAAAGGGGCCTTGTGGGGTCACATAATGGTTAAAATGGAACATTTTCAACAATATTATTCTCAACAACCTATCAGTCAAATTTGTGCAGAATTAATATTCAGTTTGAGATCTGAAGCATCTACTTGTCAGAGCAATTAAGATTTTGTTCAATAAGCAGGATTGAATTTCTTTAATGGGCCAGTTGGGGTCACATAGCGTTAAAATGGAAAATTCTCAAAAACTGGCCAGACTTTTCTTCTTCATATTTGTTCATATTTGATATAGAGTATCCCTATGATTAAGAATTTTAAGTTTGTACAAAGCAAGGGGCACTGGGGTGTATAGAAGTCATGTAAGGGACTTTTACGTTTTACATGGAACTATTATGGGAAAAACGAAAAATTATTTTTTTCCCGTCCATTTGTGTAAATATGCTGCTCATTTTGAGATCTAAAGCATTGTCGAGTAAAAGTAAATTTGATTTTGTTTAATTAAAAAAAGATTAAATTTTATAAGGGGTCATGGGGACAATGTAGGGAATGTTCATGAATGTTTTTTCTCAACAGCCAATCAGTCAAATATGTTCATAATTGATATAATTATATACTATTGGGTTTGAAGCTTTTTCTGAGTCCAGGGATAAGGGTATATAAAGGCCTTGTAAGGAAATGTTGAATTTTATTCATGAATACTATGAGAAAATGAAAAATGCCCATGTTCTTATCCTTTTGTTCAATACTAATTGTTTCATATCTGAAGGATTGTCTACTCTTAGCAAATTAGATTTGGTCAATAAGATGGATGAATTTGTGAAATTTCAAAAATCTTCTTCTCAATAACCTTTCTGTCAAACTTGTTCATATATGATATAATTTATCCATACATCAGCAAAGGATTGACGATTCTGTAAATCAAGCAGCTGAGGATATATTGGAACCCTATAAGGTGACTTTTATGGGGAAACTGATATTTTTCATTTTTCACATTCATGTGTACAAAAATAACTTCTTTTTAATATCTGAATCATTATCTGCTCATAGCCAATCCCTGAGTGGGTGATATAAGTTTGACACATCAAGGGGCTGGAATGTATAAGGGTCCTGTATGGGGACTATATTTTTAAAGATGAATTGTATGTGAAGTATTTCCTTTTCATAGTAATCAACTTTTTGTTCTGTGTGGTGGAGTATTTGTCCATAAGGGGTAAAGATTACCCTCAAAGATGGTTAATGATTGTGAACTTTCAAAAAGTCCTATGGCCACTAAGAGCCAGTAGAGCGTCCTCAGCTCCTCTTGGGTCTCGTGTTTACACTGGAATAGAATGGGAAAATATATGAAAGGCTCATGTGATGGTGCGCTGTTTATCATCTGTCATCCATCATCAGCTAGCAGCACTTTCTCTAAAACCACTAGGTTGGTTATATTCAAACTTCACATCGATGTTTCTATTGAAACTATACGCAATAATTGTTTTGGGTTGTGTAGTAATGATGTAGTAATGATTATCAATTATAGTTCTATTAAGTTTGTACAAATGGTGTCCTGTGGTTGAATATGATCCCACCTTGAGGGCTCAATTACGGGGGCATATTTTTAAAATAGACTTGTCTTTGCCTTTTTTTTTCACAGAAGCATTGTTTGGTCAAGGAGATCCAGTTTGCTAATGGTATTAGGTTCCAATGTCTTATGGGGTCAGCAGAGCCCCCAAAAGGGTTATCAATTGTGTATTTCAAAATCATTTTCTTAAGAACCGGTCAGTCAAATTTGTTCATATCTTGCATTTATCACTATGAATATGGATTTGAAAGAATATTAGAATCAAGGGTCTAATATTTTTGTTTGTGTAAAAATATTATTCAGATTGAGTTCAGAAGTATCATTTTGTCATATTGAATAAAGATGTGGCTCAATAAGGAGGACTGACTTTCCATAAGAAGATTAAAAAAGGATTAAAATTGATCTGAACTTATTTTTCTTATATATTTATGGCCCTGGAGAACTTTCCTTCAGATCCGCTGTCAGTGTCAAGTGAATAACATGGTACAATGTCAGAATATATGTAGCTGTATTATTATAAGTTGCAGGTTAAGTTTGATATTTGTTGTTCAAGCTTTATAAATTACAGCAGTTATGACCTATTTTCAACTTAATATTTGGTAAAATTTACTTACATAAAGCTTGGGCATTCCTTGTCATATAGAAACATTATTTTCTAGTTGCTATCTAGAAGAATTGCTCACCATTTACAAAAAGGTTTATACAATTATATATTTACTCACTCACTTTTAAATATTTCTGGTACTTAGATTATAAATACTTTATTATATAATATGATATATATTTATTACACATGATTGCAGTAGGAAAAAATTAACAAAAAATCCTTCAGTGTTTTTCTTATCAGTCTGTGTCCGTTGTCATCATCTGTGACCCAAAATAACTATCATTGCTAAAAATCAATTATTTCAAGAATTTTTTTATTAGATCAACAGGAAAACCAACGCTTGTCAAATGGAAATCATTCATCAGAAGACGATTCAACAGATGGTATGTCAGGCTTTCCTTTTAAATAATGAAAACATGTCATATACACTTTTTGATAAATTAGGCGAACCATAGCTTTGATCATTTGTTTTGTACAGTTTCCTTTGCAAGTTAGTTGCATATTTTGAATCAGTGATAAACAGATGTATTTGATTTTGAGCTCTGTACACCAAAGTCTAGATGGAATGATGGAAAGTGTTCTAACATGTCACCATCATCTTTAAGATAAGTAAGGTGTTCTATTGAGAAATTTGGGGTTGTGTCCAACAAAGGTCAAAGGAACAATATACATGGGTTAATTTAGACCAGTTTTAGAGAAATGTCAGGCTTTGTTATGCCGCACTACAATTATGAATCAGGTAGTATGGTGAATATACTGTCAAATGGTGTCTCTGGGGTTAAAAAATGACCCCCACGGAGGGTTCAATTGGGGGACAAATATCATTATGATAAACATTAATAAAAATGGAACTGATTTTGCCTATATTTTCACAGAAGTAGTTTTTGGTCAAGGAGGTTCAGTAGGTAAAACTGCCTGTTCCACTGTCTAAAAGGGTCAGGACAGGGCCAGACAGTTTAAAAATTGGGAATTACAAAAATCGTTTTTTTAAGAATGGGTCTGTCAATTTGTTTGTATTTGGCATAAGTTATCCCTATGTGTAGAGGTTTGAAGGAAGATAAAAATGAAGGGACTTATATGTATAGGGGCCCTGTAAGGGAACTTAAAGTTTTACATAGGGATACTATTGGAAAACAGAAAATTCTCATTTTTTCATCTATTTGGGCAAAAAATCATTAAATTTGAGTTCTAAAGCATCTTCTAGTCTTATCAAATAAAATTTTGTTCATTAAGAAGGATTGACTTTCCAAATGGAGCCAGGTAGGGTCACAAAAAGGTTTAAATAGAAATTTTTCAAAAATCTTCTTCTCAACAACAGATCAGTCAAATTTATACATATTTCATATGGATTATCCCGATGAGTAGGGGTTTAAAGTGTGTACAAATCAAAGGGCTTGTTTATATAGGGTCTTTGTTTTCATAGAAATACTATGTGGTAACGGAAAATTCTAATGTTTTATCCATTTATGATTTTTTTGTACAATTTGAATTCTGAAGCAGCTTCTTGTCTTACCAAATAAGATTTTGTTCAATAAAAAAGATTGGCTTTCCAAAAGGGTCCTGGTGGGGTCACAAAATGGTTAAAATGGAACATTTTCAAAATTATCATTCTCAACAACCTGTCAGTCAAATTTGTGTAGAATTGTTATTCAGTTTGAGATCTGAAGCATCTACTAGTCGGAGCAAATCAGATTTAGTTCAATAAGCAGGATTGAATTTCTTTAATGGGCCAGTTGGCGTCACATAGCGTTAAAATTGAAAATTCTCAAAAACTGGCCAGACTTTTCTTCTTCATATTTGTTCATATTTGATATAGAGTATCCTTATGATTAAGAGTTCTAAGTTAGTACAAAGCATGGGGCACTGGGGTGTATAGAGGTCATGTAAGGGACATTTACGTTTTACATGGAACTACTATGGGAAAAACGAAAAATTATTTTTTCCCGTCTATTTGTGCAAATATTCTGCTTATTTTGAGATCTAAAGCATTGTCGAGTAAAAGTAAATTTGATTTTGTTTAATAAAGAAGATTGAATTTCTATAAGGGGTCATGGGGACAATATAGGGAATGTTCATTAATGTTTTTTCTCAACAGGCAATCAGTCAAATATGTTCATTATTGATATAATCATTTACTATTGGGTTTGAAGCTTTTGTAAGTCCAGGGACTAGGGTATATAAAGGCCTTGTTAGGAAATGTTGAATTTTATTCATGAATACTATGAGAAAATGAAAAATTCCCATGTTCTTATCCATTTGTTCAAAACTAATTATTTCATATCTGAAGTATTGTCTACTCTTTGCAAATTAGATTTGGTCAATTAGATGGATGAAATTGTGAAATTTCAAAAATATTCTTCTCAATAACCTTTCTGTCACACTTGTTCATATATGATATAATTTATCCATACATCAGCAAGGGATTGACGATTCTGTAAATCAAGCAGCTGAGGATATATTGGAACCCTATAAGGTGACTTTTATGGGGAAACTGATATTTTTCATTTTTCACATTCATGTGTACAAAAATAACTTCTTTTTAATATCTGAATCATTATCTGCTCATAGCCAATCCCTGAGTGGGTGATATAAGTTTGACACATCAAGGGGCTGGAATGTATAAGGGTCCTGTATGGGGACTATATTTTTAAAGATGAATTGTATGTGAAGTATTTCCTTTTCATAGTAATCAACTTTTTGTTCTGTGTGGTGGAGTATTTGTCCATAAGGGGTAAAGATTACCCTCAAAGATGGTTAATGATTGTGAACTTTCAAAAAGTCCTATGGCCACTAAGAGCCAGTAGAGCGTCCTCAGCTCCTCTTGGGTCTCGTGTTTACACAGGAATAGAATGGGAAAATATATGAAAGGCTCATGTGATGGTGCGCTGTTTATCATCTGTCATCCATCATCAGCTAGCAGCACTTTCTCTAAAACCACTAGGTTGGTTATATTCAAACTTCACATCGATGTTTCTATTGAAACTATACGCAATAATTGTTTTGGGTTGTGTAGTAATGATGTAGTAATGATTATCAATTATAGTTCTATTAAGTTTGTACAAATGGTGTCCTGTGGTTGAATATGATCCCACCTTGAGGGCTCAATTACGGGGGCATATTTTTAAAATGAACTTGTCTTTGCCTTTTTTTTTTTCACAGAAGCATTGTTTGGTCAAGGAGATCCAGTTTGCTAATGGTATTAGGTTCCAATGTCTTATGGGGTCAGCAGAGCCCCCAAAAGGGTTATCAATTGTGTATTTCAAAATCATTTTCTTAAGAACCGGTCAGTCAAATTTGTTCATATCTTGCATTTATCACTATGAATATGGATTTGAAAGAATATTAGAATCAAGGGTCTAATATTTTTGTTTGTGTAAAAATATTATTCAGATTGAGTTCAGAAGTATCATTTTGTCATATTGAATAAAGATGTGGCTCAATAAGGAGGACTGACTTTCCATAAGAAGATTAAAAAAGGATTAAAATTGATCTGAACTTATTTTTCTTATATATTTATGGCCCTGGAGAACTTTCCTTCAGATCCGCTGTCAGTGTCAAGTGAATAACATGGTACAATGTCAGAATATATGTAGCTGTATTATTATAAGTTGCAGGTTAAGTTTGATATTTGTTGTTCAAGCTTTATAAATTACAGCAGTTATGACCTATTTTCAACTTAATATTTGGTAAAATTTACTTACATAAAGCTTGGGCATTCCTTGTCATATAGAAACATTATTTTCTAGTTGCTATCTAGAAGAATTGCTCACCATTTACAAAAAGGTTTATACAATTATATATTTACTCACTCACTTTTAAATATTTCTGGTACTTAGATTATAAATACTTTATTATATAATATGATATATATTTATTACACATGATTGCAGTAGGAAAAAATTAACAAAAAATCCTTCAGTGTTTTTCTTATCAGTCTGTGTCCGTTGTCATCATCTGTGACCCAAAATAACTATCATTGCTAAAAATCAATTATTTCAAGAATTTTTTTATTAGATCAACAGGAAAACCAACGCTTGTCAAATGGAAATCATTCATCAGAAGACGATTCAACAGATGGTATGTCAGGCTTTCCTTTTAAATAATGAAAACATGTCATATACACTTTTTGATAAATTAGGCGAACCATAGCTTTGATCATTTGTTTTGTACAGTTTCCTTTGCAAGTTAGTTGCATATTTTGAATCAGTGATAAACAGATGTATTTGATTTTGAGCTCTGTACACCAAAGTCTAGATGGAATGATGGAAAGTGTTCTAACATGTCACCATCATCTTTAAGATAAGTAAGGTGTTCTATTGAGAAATTTGGGGTTGTGTCCAACAAAGGTCAAAGGAACAATATACATGGGTTAATTTAGACCAGTTTTAGAGAAATGTCAGGCTTTGTTATGCCGCACTACAATTATGAATCAGGTAGTATGGTGAATATACTGTCAAATGGTGTCTCTGGGGTTAAAAAATGACCCCCACGGAGGGTTCAATTGGGGGACAAATATCATTATGATAAACATTAATAAAAATGGAACTGATTTTGCCTATATTTTCACAGAAGTAGTTTTTGGTCAAGGAGGTTCAGTAGGTAAAACTGCCTGTTCCACTGTCTAAAAGGGTCAGGACAGGGCCAGACAGTTTAAAAATTGGGAATTACAAAAATCGTTTTTTTAAGAATGGGTCTGTCAATTTGTTTGTATTTGGCATAAGTTATCCCTATGTGTAGAGGTTTGAAGGAAGATAAAAATGAAGGGACTTATATGTATAGGGGCCCTGTAAGGGAACTTAAAGTTTTACATAGGGATACTATTGGAAAACAGAAAATTCTCATTTTTTCATCTATTTGGGCAAAAAATCATTAAATTTGAGTTCTAAAGCATCTTCTAGTCTTATCAAATAAAATTTTGTTCATTAAGAAGGATTGACTTTCCAAATGGAGCCAGGTAGGGTCACAAAAAGGTTTAAATAGAAATTTTTCAAAAATCTTCTTCTCAACAACAGATCAGTCAAATTTATACATATTTCATATGGATTATCCCGATGAGTAGGGGTTTAAAGTGTGTACAAATCAAAGGGCTTGTTTATATAGGGTCTTTGTTTTCATAGAAATACTATGTGGTAACGGAAAATTCTAATGTTTTATCCATTTATGATTTTTTTGTACAATTTGAATTCTGAAGCAGCTTCTTGTCTTACCAAATAAGATTTTGTTCAATAAAAAAGATTGGCTTTCCAAAAGGGTCCTGGTGGGGTCACAAAATGGTTAAAATGGAACATTTTCAAAATTATCATTCTCAACAACCTGTCAGTCAAATTTGTGTAGAATTGTTATTCAGTTTGAGATCTGAAGCATCTACTAGTCGGAGCAAATCAGATTTAGTTCAATAAGCAGGATTGAATTTCTTTAATGGGCCAGTTGGCGTCACATAGCGTTAAAATTGAAAATTCTCAAAAACTGGCCAGACTTTTCTTCTTCATATTTGTTCATATTTGATATAGAGTATCCTTATGATTAAGAGTTCTAAGTTAGTACAAAGCATGGGGCACTGGGGTGTATAGAGGTCATGTAAGGGACATTTACGTTTTACATGGAACTACTATGGGAAAAACGAAAAATTATTTTTTCCCGTCTATTTGTGCAAATATTCTGCTTATTTTGAGATCTAAAGCATTGTCGAGTAAAAGTAAATTTGATTTTGTTTAATAAAGAAGATTGAATTTCTATAAGGGGTCATGGGGACAATATAGGGAATGTTCATTAATGTTTTTTCTCAACAGGCAATCAGTCAAATATGTTCATTATTGATATAATCATTTACTATTGGGTTTGAAGCTTTTGTAAGTCCAGGGACTAGGGTATATAAAGGCCTTGTTAGGAAATGTTGAATTTTATTCATGAATACTATGAGAAAATGAAAAATTCCCATGTTCTTATCCATTTGTTCAAAACTAATTATTTCATATCTGAAGTATTGTCTACTCTTTGCAAATTAGATTTGGTCAATTAGATGGATGAAATTGTGAAATTTCAAAAATATTCTTCTCAATAACCTTTCTGTCACACTTGTTCATATATGATATAATTTATCCATACATCAGCAAGGGATTGACGATTCTGTAAATCAAGCAGCTGAGGATATATTGGAACCCTATAAGGTGACTTTTATGGGGAAACTGATATTTTTCATTTTTCACATTCATGTGTACAAAAATAACTTCTTTTTAATATCTGAATCATTATCTGCTCATAGCCAATCCCTGAGTGGGTGATATAAGTTTGACACATCAAGGGGCTGGAATGTATAAGGGTCCTGTATGGGGACTATATTTTTAAAGATGAATTGTATGTGAAGTATTTCCTTTTCATAGTAATCAACTTTTTGTTCTGTGTGGTGGAGTATTTGTCCATAAGGGGTAAAGATTACCCTCAAAGATGGTTAATGATTGTGAACTTTCAAAAAGTCCTATGGCCACTAAGAGCCAGTAGAGCGTCCTCAGCTCCTCTTGGGTCTCGTGTTTACACAGGAATAGAATGGGAAAATATATGAAAGGCTCATGTGATGGTGCGCTGTTTATCATCTGTCATCCATCATCAGCTAGCAGCACTTTCTCTAAAACCACTAGGTTGGTTATATTCAAACTTCACATCGATGTTTCTATTGAAACTATACGCAATAATTGTTTTGGGTTGTGTAGTAATGATGTAGTAATGATTATCAATTATAGTTCTATTAAGTTTGTACAAATGGTGTCCTGTGGTTGAATATGATCCCACCTTGAGGGCTCAATTACGGGGGCATATTTTTAAAATGAACTTGTCTTTGCCTTTTTTTTTTTCACAGAAGCATTGTTTGGTCAAGGAGATCCAGTTTGCTAATGGTATTAGGTTCCAATGTCTTATGGGGTCAGCAGAGCCCCCAAAAGGGTTATCAATTGTGTATTTCAAAATCATTTTCTTAAGAACCGGTCAGTCAAATTTGTTCATATCTTGCATTTATCACTATGAATATGGATTTGAAAGAATATTAGAATCAAGGGTCTAATATTTTTGTTTGTGTAAAAATATTATTCAGATTGAGTTCAGAAGTATCATTTTGTCATATTGAATAAAGATGTGGCTCAATAAGGAGGACTGACTTTCCATAAGAAGATTAAAAAAGGATTAAAATTGATCTGAACTTATTTTTCTTATATATTTATGGCCCTGGAGAACTTTCCTTCAGATCCGCTGTCAGTGTCAAGTGAATAACATGGTACAATGTCAGAATATATGTAGCTGTATTATTATAAGTTGCAGGTTAAGTTTGATATTTGTTGTTCAAGCTTTATAAATTACAGCAGTTATGACCTATTTTCAACTTAATATTTGGTAAAATTTACTTACATAAAGCTTGGGCATTCCTTGTCATATAGAAACATTATTTTCTAGTTGCTATCTAGAAGAATTGCTCACCATTTACAAAAAGGTTTATACAATTATATATTTACTCACTCACTTTTAAATATTTCTGGTACTTAGATTATAAATACTTTATTATATAATATGATATATATTTATTACACATGATTGCAGTAGGAAAAAATTAACAAAAAATCCTTCAGTGTTTTTCTTATCAGTCTGTGTCCGTTGTCATCATCTGTGACCCAAAATAACTATCATTGCTAAAAATCAATTATTTCAAGAATTTTTTTATTAGATCAACAGGAAAACCAACGCTTGTCAAATGGAAATCATTCATCAGAAGACGATTCAACAGATGGTATGTCAGGCTTTCCTTTTAAATAATGAAAACATGTCATATACACTTTTTGATAAATTAGGCGAACCATAGCTTTGATCATTTGTTTTGTACAGTTTCCTTTGCAAGTTAGTTGCATATTTTGAATCAGTGATAAACAGATGTATTTGATTTTGAGCTCTGTACACCAAAGTCTAGATGGAATGATGGAAAGTGTTCTAACATGTCACCATCATCTTTAAGATAAGTAAGGTGTTCTATTGAGAAATTTGGGGTTGTGTCCAACAAAGGTCAAAGGAACAATATACATGGGTTAATTTAGACCAGTTTTAGAGAAATGTCAGGCTTTGTTATGCCGCACTACAATTATGAATCAGGTAGTATGGTGAATATACTGTCAAATGGTGTCTCTGGGGTTAAAAAATGACCCCCACGGAGGGTTCAATTGGGGGACAAATATCATTATGATAAACATTAATAAAAATGGAACTGATTTTGCCTATATTTTCACAGAAGTAGTTTTTGGTCAAGGAGGTTCAGTAGGTAAAACTGCCTGTTCCACTGTCTAAAAGGGTCAGGACAGGGCCAGACAGTTTAAAAATTGGGAATTACAAAAATCGTTTTTTTAAGAATGGGTCTGTCAATTTGTTTGTATTTGGCATAAGTTATCCCTATGTGTAGAGGTTTGAAGGAAGATAAAAATGAAGGGACTTATATGTATAGGGGCCCTGTAAGGGAACTTAAAGTTTTACATAGGGATACTATTGGAAAACAGAAAATTCTCATTTTTTCATCTATTTGGGCAAAAAATCATTAAATTTGAGTTCTAAAGCATCTTCTAGTCTTATCAAATAAAATTTTGTTCATTAAGAAGGATTGACTTTCCAAATGGAGCCAGGTAGGGTCACAAAAAGGTTTAAATAGAAATTTTTCAAAAATCTTCTTCTCAACAACAGATCAGTCAAATTTATACATATTTCATATGGATTATCCCGATGAGTAGGGGTTTAAAGTGTGTACAAATCAAAGGGCTTGTTTATATAGGGTCTTTGTTTTCATAGAAATACTATGTGGTAACGGAAAATTCTAATGTTTTATCCATTTATGATTTTTTTGTACAATTTGAATTCTGAAGCAGCTTCTTGTCTTACCAAATAAGATTTTGTTCAATAAAAAAGATTGGCTTTCCAAAAGGGTCCTGGTGGGGTCACAAAATGGTTAAAATGGAACATTTTCAAAATTATCATTCTCAACAACCTGTCAGTCAAATTTGTGTAGAATTGTTATTCAGTTTGAGATCTGAAGCATCTACTAGTCGGAGCAAATCAGATTTAGTTCAATAAGCAGGATTGAATTTCTTTAATGGGCCAGTTGGCGTCACATAGCGTTAAAATTGAAAATTCTCAAAAACTGGCCAGACTTTTCTTCTTCATATTTGTTCATATTTGATATAGAGTATCCTTATGATTAAGAGTTCTAAGTTAGTACAAAGCATGGGGCACTGGGGTGTATAGAGGTCATGTAAGGGACATTTACGTTTTACATGGAACTACTATGGGAAAAACGAAAAATTATTTTTTCCCGTCTATTTGTGCAAATATTCTGCTTATTTTGAGATCTAAAGCATTGTCGAGTAAAAGTAAATTTGATTTTGTTTAATAAAGAAGATTGAATTTCTATAAGGGGTCATGGGGACAATATAGGGAATGTTCATTAATGTTTTTTCTCAACAGGCAATCAGTCAAATATGTTCATTATTGATATAATCATTTACTATTGGGTTTGAAGCTTTTGTAAGTCCAGGGACTAGGGTATATAAAGGCCTTGTTAGGAAATGTTGAATTTTATTCATGAATACTATGAGAAAATGAAAAATTCCCATGTTCTTATCCATTTGTTCAAAACTAATTATTTCATATCTGAAGTATTGTCTACTCTTTGCAAATTAGATTTGGTCAATTAGATGGATGAAATTGTGAAATTTCAAAAATATTCTTCTCAATAACCTTTCTGTCACACTTGTTCATATATGATATAATTTATCCATACATCAGCAAGGGATTGACGATTCTGTAAATCAAGCAGCTGAGGATATATTGGAACCCTATAAGGTGACTTTTATGGGGAAACTGATATTTTTCATTTTTCACATTCATGTGTACAAAAATAACTTCTATTTAATATCTGAATCATTATCTGCTCATAGCCAATCCCTGAGTGGGTGATTGAAGTTTGACACATCAAGGGGCTGGAATGTATAAGGGTGCTGTATGGGGACTATATTTTTAAAGATCAATTGTATGCAAAGTATTTCCTTTTCATAGTAATCAACTTTTTGTTCTGTGTGGTGGAGTATTTGTCCATAAGGGGTAAAGATTACCCTCAAAGATGGTTAATGATTGTGAACTTTCAAAAAGTCCTATGGCCACTAAGTGTCGGTAGAGCATCCTCAGGCACTACTGGGCCTCTTGTTTACACAGGAATGGAATTGGAAAATATATGAAAGGCACGTGACATTGTGATGGCACGCTGTTTGTCATCTGTCATCCATCATCAGCTAGCAGCACTTTCTCTAAAACCACTAGGTCGGTTATATTCAAACTTCACATGGATGTTTATATTGGAACTATATGCAATTATTGTTTTGTTTGGGTTGCTGTTTTTTCAATCTAAAGCTCAAGATGATTGTCATTACTAAAATATTATAAAACTTAAAAATTCTTTTTTTCATGAACTACCAAACAGATTTTGAAAATATTGATGTAGTAATGATCATCAATTATAGTTCCATTAGGTTTGTACAAATGGTGTCCTGTGGTTGAATATGATCACACCCTGAGGGCTCAATTAGGGGGCATATGGTAGCAAAATTCTTATGCTTAAGAAATTAGAGCTGTCTAAATCGGTTGGGCATTTATTTTGTTGAAAATGCATAAAATAATCATATTTCTTTGTACATATGAGAACATTGGACATTTTCATGATTTCTGAAGTTTGGATGGCAGTTGGTACTGTTTGATTAAACTATAACAGTTTTAAGAAGCGTAGTGATACTCTGCCACAAATAGGAAGAAATGTCAAAAGTGAAGGGGTGTCGTCAAACCATCAGAATTGTGAAAAAGCAAGCTGGTCCTCTCCATGTTTTGTTCTGTATATTTGGACCAACAGAGAACTATCTATAGAAACAAGGCACTTTAAAAACCATTGGTAATGGCGTTCAGTGTTCCAAAAGTGCATTTCCCTACATTTAAAACAATGCAAAAATAATTGTTGAGTGAAACGTATTAGTCAAACATTAATGAAATACCATATTTGTAATTGTTGTGTTCACAGTTAGTAAAGACTCATCAGACAGTTATTCACTATTGCTTGGCATGATACCAACTTAACAGAGATGAACCTTCATTCACGTTTAACAGTATAGCGATAAGTGAGAATAAAGTGGAAAGAAATTCCTTGATTTTCTTATATCTCTTTTTTAAAAACTTATTTAGTTTACATTGATTGTGAAATGCCCTGACGAAGGATCGGAACCACAATGTCACATATTGGATCCGATGCTCTATTACAGGGCTATGTGTCCAACTTTTACTGGTACTCACTTTACACATTCTTATATTCTGCAGAATCCATACAAAAAAATAATAACAGAACATTCAAATTAGCACAAAAAGTTTTAATTAATTGCCGAGACATTTTATTTTAAGGTAATTAGTTGTGTATACATTTTTGATTTCTGTGATCCAAAATATATGTCACTGCTAAAAATGAAACATTCTAATCTGATTTGAAATTCTTTGTTAGAGCCAACCGAAGAACATCCACTAATGGCAGATTATTCACCAGAAGACAGTCGATTAGAAGGTATGTCGGGCTTTTCCTTTTAAAAACAAAAACATGTCATAAACACTCTTTAATAAATGAGTTGAACCTCAGCTATGAGCATTTGTTTTGTACAGTTTTCTCTTAAAATTAGTTGCATACTTGGACTCAGTGATAAAATAGAGGAATATTTGATTTTGAGCTCTTTAGACCAAGTCTAGATGGAATGATGGAAAGTGTTCTAACATGACCGTCATCTCCCCCCATAGGATCAATTAGCCAGAATCACCGATCTTACCCATCTGTCAGTCAATATTGCCTCCTGAAGAATATATTTTGATGTTTAGCTCATCTGAGCAAATCTCGGCCAATTTTTGAAGATTGGTTATCCCTTCCCATCACCCATCATTCATTGACATTCTGAAGTTTCATTCATCCACCATTTCTTTTCATGTAAGTATTTAGCTCGGCTTTCAAAGAAAATAATGACTATTGTACTTGCCCCAGAGTTGGTGCCAGCATTGTTGTTTTTTTTTGTAAAAGTTATTTATGCATGTTCATATTTCATAAACAATGAAACTCCATAAAGAGAACTCAACGTCAAGTGGGATTAAAGCAGATTCTACCTTTGTACTTAGAAAATTCGGTTATTTTTTAGTCATGCTCATATCCCAATAGCCATTAGTTCCATTACCCATACCTAAATGAATCTTCATGTGTGTACTCATTAGCATAAAGATGGCTCAAGGGCCCAAGTGATATGATTCCATTTTCATTTTAGTAATGATTTATTATTGCCCCTTTTATATTTATAAAATTGAATAAAAGTACTTAGGCATGTTGATATCTTTGTAAGCACAACCTATACATCACTGTCTTCCCTATCATTTGAAGGACTCAAAGTGACAAGCTATAATAGTTTAAAGATGCGTAGTTATACTCTGCATGGACAGAATTGTCAAAAATGAAGGGGCGTTATCAAACCATTGAAATTGTAAAAAATCAGGATTTGGACCAGCATAGGACTATCTACAGAAACATGATACTTTTAGAACCATTGGAAATATGTTCAGTGTTCCAGAAGTGCATCTCTCTTTATGTAGAACAGTACAAAATTAATTGTTGTGTGAAACGTATTGTCAAACAACGATGAAATAGTATGATTGTCTCAACTACCACCATAGGTACAAATGAGATAAATTTGTTTAAAGCATAAATTATTGCTTCTTTTATACTTTGAATTTTGTTTAGTCTTTTAGAAATCTCATATCTAAAATATAATATCGGTTAATAAAAATTAATTGTTGTGTTCACATTTAGTAAAGACTAATTGGACAGTTATTCACTATTGCTTGACATGATACCAACTTAATAGAGATGAACCTTAAATCATGTTTAACAGAACAGTACAAAACATATATTTTATTTCGACTTAAGCATATACAGCTCATCATCATACAAAGTACAATTAATCAATGCATGCGTGAAATACACAAAAATAAACACAAACATATATATATATATATAGTCAATTGAGTTGATCGTGAGAGTGATCACTGTTAGCATGAATAGGATAAACATTATCAAGTTAACAAATCATTAAATTTCCTCAAACATTAAGAGCAGCTGTTCTTATTTTAAATCCTTTTAGACAGTAAATTGCTAGCTTTATTAACAATGGTTTCTTATTTGGATTCAGAAGATTAATCAATTTAAAAACATTTATTAAAAACATTTATTAAAATAGTATTTTGGAATGTAGGCTTTCCTTAAATCGGTATAGAAAGGACATAACAAAATAAAATGATATTCATCTTCTATATCATCTAAGGTACATAATGAGCATTTTCTCTGACTTCTTTCAATATTCATATGTCTACCCATTTCAATGAATAGTTTATGAGAGGACAATCTTATTTTTGCAATAATATTCCTATATTTGGTGTTATCTAACAGTTAGATATTAACCCTTTCAAAAGTTAACTTTATTTTGCTATATAAATACAATGAAGAACATAATGCCATACTTGCATGCCATTGTGTAATATATATGTCTCTCAGACGGTTTGTTAAAACTGGTATAAAACTATTTATATTAACTGATTCTGGATATAATCAAATCTCGTGAAAACCAGCGTTTTGTATAATATCGGGTATGCTAGACGACCAACTGATGATACGATTGTCATTATCAATTTCTTTTCTCTGGTTGTATACAATAGAACTTATAATACAATTCTTGCTTTTATTTTTTATAGTTTCAACCAATACTTAACTATTCTTACATATCTTGTAATATATAAAGGGAACCTACCAAGTTTAGAGTATATTGATAAAGTGTTTGTTGACATTTGGTCGGTCAGTATATCATTTCGGCGGCCCTTTTTTTTAATCGCTCATTAATTATAACAGTGAAAAACTTGGCAAAACAACATAAAGTTATCCCTCTATAATTATTTGGGTCCGTTGTTGTCCCCTTTTTAAATAATGGTATAATGACACCAGTTGACCAAGTACGTGGAAACGTTTTTAGCTCTACTGGCCAAAGGCCAGAAGTGCTTATGCGATGGCGCGTTGTCTGTCCTCTGTCCTCTGTCGTCTGTTAGCAGCACTTTCTCTGAAACTTTTTTTCTGGCGCAATATAGGTTAATGCAAAATAAATATCAGTTTCAATATGAATAATGACATGTGTCCCCTAATTGAACCCTCGGAACGGGATCATATTTAACCCTAGGAACTATTTGAACAAATCTATCAATACTATAGTTGGTCATCATTACTACATAAAAATTTTGAAAATCTGTTGGGCCGTTCATGAAAAGAAGATTTTTTAAGTTTTGGACTATTTTTAGTAATGGCAGCCATCTTGAATTTCAGATCGAAAAAAAAAATCTTCTGTATAGTCTCCTATGCAACAGAAACATGCATGTGAAGTTTCAGTTTAATTGGCCTAGTGGTTTCAGAAAAGATGAAAGAGAAAGAGAATTTTCTGTTTTCCCATAGTATCCCTATGTAAAATTCTAAGTTCCCTTACAGGGCCCCTATAAATTTTAGCCCCTTAATTCTTATCTGCAATCAAACCCCTACACATAGGGATAATATATACTAAATATGAACAAATCTGACATACCGGTTCTTAAGAAAACGATTTTAGTAATTCCCAATTTTTACCCTTTTGGGGCCCCTCCTGACCCCTTAAGACAGTGGAACCCAGTCATTTTTATAAATCTGAACCTCCTTCTCCAAACAATGCTTCTGTGAAGATATAGGCAAAATTATTTCCATTTAAAAAAAAAATAAAAAAAAATATTATAATGACATGTGTCCCCTTATTGAACCCTCGGGGCGGGGTCATATTTAACTCTAGGGACACCATTTGAACAAATCTAACAATATTATAGTTGGTCATCATTACTACATAAACATTTTGAAAATCTGTTGGGCCGTTCATGAGAAGAAGATTTTTTAAGTTTTGGACTATTTTTAGTAATGGCAGCCATCTTGAATTTCAGATCGAAAAAAAAAAATCTTCTGTATAGTCTCCTATGCAACAGAAACATGTGTGTGAAGCTTCAGTTTAATTGGCCTAGTAGTTTCAGAGAAAGTGCTGCTAACAGACGACAGATGACGGACGACAGACAACGTGTCATCGCTTAAGCACTTCTGGCCTTTGGCCAGTAGAGCTAAAAAACAATTTATCTAATTTCAGCCATACTAAACAATCGATATCATTTTTAACAACTATTACACCTTTTCTAAAGCAATCTTTAATATACACAATTATGCCGCCACTGGACCGTCTTGCTTTTCTATGTTGCAATTTTCTGTACGAGTGAATAATTGGGTTACTAAAACCTTTAATATCAATATTTGATTCTTTATTTGTCCAGGTTTAAGATAAATATACTATGTCATAATTACTTATAATATCCAGTCATCAGGCCTTCTAAAATTGCTGGTTTTTCATTTTTTGGACAGATTTCTGAAGTTCAAAACCGGTTTTCGTTTCAAAGTTTAATAAAAAATTGGTCCAGATATTTTCAAAGTTCAATAAAAAGTCAGTCCAGATATTTTCTGTCGGTCGTATAAAATCTCATAAATTGCTCTCACCATGCCATACTGACCAGTGAAATACTTATAGTCTACAGAATCCATACCAAAATATAATAACGGAACATTCAAATCAACAGAATTTATTTTTTTAATTAATTACTCAGACATTTAATTTTAAGGTACATGTAACTATATGTATTGTGTATTTGATTTCTTTATTAAATATCATGGTACACCTTTCTAATGATTATCATATTTTCTGCAGGTGCTGGAGAAAATGGTGCAATAGAAACAAGTGTTTAAAATAATCAGGTAGCGTAGTTCATGTTTAATTAAGATAAAAAATTAATGTCATATGAAGTTTAAGTTGTTACTACATGGATATCAATTAGTATTTTCTCCATATATTTGAAAATGATTCATGATGATATATCAATACATACATTTCTCAACTTTGCAAAGAAAAACCAATTTACTTTTTACTTGTTTTTCATCGTCGATAATAAGAAACCTCTGTTACCGAAGGCATATAGTGGGTTACAGATTGCTTTTTTTTATTTTCACCAAACGTACACAGTAGTTATATAACCATTATATCTTGGACAAGATTTTGAACTGGCCAAAATCTGATAATTTATGTCAAAGTTATGACCCTTGAAATATTGAAAATTGCACTGTGCAATCTAGTACCCACTTTTTCATTTGATCTTCACCAAACTTACTTAGTACTTAAATAACCAAATATCTCCGACACTTCTTCAACTGGCGAATCAAATCAGATAATTAATGTCTGCGTTGCAACCGTTAAATCATCAAAACTTTTGTGATTTGAGTAAATTTACACCCACATTTTTCATTAGCTTCTCACCAAACTTAACACAGTAGTTATATAACTATTATAACAACTTGAACTGGACATATCAGATAATGAATGTTGGAGGACACTTGCAATGTCAAAATTGCATTATTTGACCTTGTGTGCACTCTAGCGCATGCAGTTTTTATTTGATCTTTACTAAACTTACACATAATATTTTGGACAGGTTCTTGAACTTGTCAAATAGGATAATTCATGTACGAGTTGTGGCGCTTAAATCATTAAAACTGCATTATTTAACCTTGTGTGCTCTCTAGTATTTATTAATATAATATTTTGGACAGGTTCTTGAACTGGCCAAATAGGATAATTCATGTCAAAGGTATGGCCCTTGAATCATCAAAACTACATTATTTAACCTTGTGTGCACTCTAGCATTCATTAATATAATATTTTGGACAGGTTCTTGAACTCGCAAAATAAGATAATTCACGTCAGAGGTATGGCCCTTGAATCATCAAAACTGCATTATTTAACCTTGTGTGCACTCTAGTATTCATTAATATAATATTTTGGACAGGTTCTTGAACTGGCCAAATAAGATAATTCATGTCAGAGTTATGGCCCTTGAATCATCAAAACTGCATTATTTAACCTTGTGTGCACTCTAGTATTCATTAATTTAATATTTTGGACAGGTTCTTGAAATGGCCAAATAGGATAATTCATGTCAGAGTTTTCGCCCTTGAATCATTAACTTGCATTATTTAACCTTGTGTGCACCCTAGTTTTCATTAATATAATATTTTGGACAGGTTCTTGAACTGGCCAAATAGGATAATTCATGTCAGAGTTATGACCCTTGAATCATCAAAACTGCATTATTTAACCTTGTGTGCTCTTTAGTATTCATTAATATAATATTTTGAACATGTTCTTGAACTGGCCAAATAGGATAATTCATGTCAGAGTTACGGCTCTTGAATCATTAAAACTGCATTATTTTACCTTGTGTGCACTCTAGTATTCATTAATATAATATTTTGGACAGGCTCTTGAACTGGCCAAATAAGATAATTCATGTCAGAGTTATGGCCCTTCAATCATTAAAACTGCATTATTTAACCTTGTGTGTGCTCTATTATGCATTAATATAATATTTTGGATAGGTTCTTAAACTGGCCGAATGCGATAATTCATGTCAGAGTTATGGCCCTTGAATCATTAAATCTGCATTTTTTAACCTTGTGTGCACTCTAGTATTCATTAATATAAATTAATATAATATTTTGGACAGGTTCTTAAACTGGCCAAATAAGAAAATTCATATCAGAGGTATGGCCCTTAAATCCTCAAAAATGTATTATTTAACCTTGTTTGCACTCTAGTATTCATTAATATAATATTTTGGACAGGTTTTTGAACTGGCCAAATAGGATAATTCATGTCAGAGTTATGGCCATTTAATCATTAAATCTGCATTATTTAACTTTGTGTGCACTCTAGTATTCATTAATATAATATTTTGGACAGGTTCTTGAACTGGCCAAATAAGAAAATTCATATCAGAGGTATGGCCCGTAATTCCTTAAAAATGTATTATTTAACCTTGTTTGCACTCTAGTATTCATTAATATAATATTTTGGACAGGTTTTTGAACTGGCCAAATAGGATATTTCATGTCAGAGTTATGGCCCTTGAATCATTAAAACTTCATTATTTAACCTTGTGTGTGCTCTAGTATGCATTAATATAATATTTTGGACAGGTTCTTGAACTGGCCAAATAGGATAATTCATGTTAGAGTTATGGCCCTTGAATCATTAAAACTGCATTTATTAACCTTGTGTGCAGTCTAGTATTCATTAATATAATATTTTGGACAGGTTCTTGGAGTTATCGCCCTTGAATGATTAAAAATGTATTATTTGAACTTGTGTGCACTCTAGTATTCATTAATATAATATTTTGGACATATTCTTGAACTAGGATAATTCATGTCAGAGTTATGGCCCTTGAATGATTAAAACTGTATTATTTAACCTTGTGTGCTCTCAAAGTATATAACCATGATATCAGTTATTGTCCTACAGTCATCAAGAAATGTGATATTTAATCTTGTGTGTAGTAAAACTGACACAGTAGTTATATGTCTATTATATCTCAATTGACCAAATTTAAATGTCTGAGGTATGGCCATTGCATTATCAAAAAATTACTTCTTAGGCATTGTCAAAAGTGATCAGCTTAGGGTCAATCAATGTACATTGATCTTATTTTATTACACAACATTATTGTATGAAGTTAGATATTCCATGTTCTTTAAATGATATTAATTTTGAAACTGGACATTTTAATAATTATGTATTATTTATCCATATTTCCTTTTCAGAGAAAGAAATACAAGGATGATACCAACTATGTAGTTTGTGCTTTCTCAGACTCTGCCATCATCCACATTGTGTTTCAAGTTGTTTTAACCATGTTTGATTATAAACATTAGATAAATGATTTCAAGGATAAAGTAGTGATATGTCATGAAATGGTATGAAATGAAAGAAAATCATTTAAAGATCGAAAGGTATAGAGTGGTATAACCAGTTGTTATGTCCTTCCAAATCAATAAAAAAACTGATATTATTGTAATATTTAATACAAATTGTGACTATCTGGATCATGTCTGTTTATTATCAAAGACCATGTATTCAAACTCGCTATAGATATAATTATCACCATATTTGAATTAGACCAGATTCGTGTAATGTAAATGATTTAGTTGTTATATCCGTAAACGTCCGAAAATTTCTGGGCATCATCAATTAAATCCGGGTAAGCAGTTAGAATTTAAATTGATTGATACACCTTATCTTGATATATTCCTACATAACATAATGATTGTATCTGCAGGTTGTCACTCGATCCAAGTTCAATGTCATAATAAGATTTTTTTTGTTCATTTCCCCAGCAACTCTATTTTTTCTCTAGTGCTTCATAAAAAACTTCTAATACATATATATATAAAAAAAACTAGGTTTAAAAACTTTTTTGTCCATATATATACATTTATATCTTTGCACATATCTAGTTACCATTATAATACTGAAGGATGACGGAATTGGCCTGGGTATATACAACTGAATCGGAATTTTACAATAATTTCCGTCAGCAAAATAGCTAATTTGCATGTTAGAGTTATTGATCAGTAAATTTAGATTAAAAACACAATTAATCCACGTTTAAGAGAGGTATTGGCTTTTATAAATCCATGAAGGCCGTAAGAACTCATGAAATTGTTTGTCCGTCAGTAGTTTAAGAATCAATATAGACAAGTAAAGTTTAGGAATCAATATAGACAAGTAAAGTTTAGGAATCAATACTGACAAGTAAAGTTTAGGATTCAATATTGACAACTGAAGTTTAGGAATCAATATAGACAAGTGAAGTTTAGGAATCAATATAGACAAGTAAAGTTTAGAAATCAATATAGACAAGAGAAGTTTAGGAATCAATATAGACAAGTAAAGTTTAGGAATCAATATAGACAACTGAAGTTTAGGAATCAATATAGACAAGTGAAGTTTAGGAATCAATATAGACAAGTAAAGTTTAGGAATCAATATAGACAAGAGAAGTTTAGGAATCAATATAGACAAGTAAAGTTTAGGAATCAATATAGACAAGAGAAGTTTAGGAATCAATATAGACAAGTAAAGTTTAGAAATCAATATAGACAAGAGAAGTTTAGGAATCAATATAGACAAGAGAAATTTGGGAATCAATATTGAAAACTGAAGTTTAGGAATCAATATTGACAACTGAACTTCAGGAATCAATATAGACAAGTGAAGTTTAGGAATCAATATAGACAAGTAAAGTTAAGAAATCAATATAGACAAGTGAAGTTTAGGAATCAATATAGACAAGTAAAGTTAAGAAATCAATATAGACAAGTGAAGTTTAGGAATCAGTATTGACAACTGAAGTTAAGGAATCAATATAGACAAGAGAGGTTTAGGAATCAATATAAACAAGTGAAGTTTAGGAATCGATATTGACAACTGAAATTTAGGAATCAATATACACAAGTGAAGTTTAGAAATCAATATAGACAAGTAAAGTTTAGAAATCAATATAGACAAGTGAAGTTGGGAATCAATATTGACAACTGAAGTTTAGGAATCAATACAGACAAGTAAAGTTTAGAAATCAATATAGTAAAGTTTAGAAATCAATATAGACAAGTAAAGTTTAGAAATCAATATAGACAAGTGAAGTTAGGAATCAATATTGACAACTGAAGTTTTCGGAATCAATACAGACAAGTGAAGCTTAGGAATCAATATAGACAAGTAAAGTTTAGAAATCAATATACACAAGTGAAGTTTAGGAATCAATATTGACAACTGAAGTTAAGGAATCAATATAGACAATTGAAGTTTGGGAATCAATATTGACAACTGAAGTTTAGGAATCAATATTGGCAACTGAACTTCAGGAATCAATATAGACAAGTGAATTTTAGGAATCAATTTAGACAAGTGATTTTTAGAAATCAATATAGACAACTGAAGTTTAACCAAAATTTAGGGCTGAGTGATAATGGAATATTACTAGGATAGCTATGAAGTTGTTGACTATAGATATTCAGCAAGTGAAGTTTTTTAATCATTTTAATACATGCACACAGCCTACCTGTAATAATAAATAAATTGAGGCATTGTATGATGTAAATGTTATGATGTTGCATAATATGATCAGTCAGTATTTAACTGTTCAGATCAGCTCACACTATTATATACTTATATACATGTTATATATATGTTTAGATATGTTGAAAATATATGAAATTTATCATGTATATTATATTTTTTTTTTTTTTTTGAATGGGGTTTAACGCCATTTTCAACACATTTCAGGTTATATATGGCATATCCAGTTTTACTGGTGGAGGAAGACCTCAGACTGAGTCAGACTGAGTAGAACCACCGTCCTTCCGCAAGTAACTGGAAAATGTATATTATAAAAATCTTCCATTGATTTTTAATATTCCACATTACTGTTTTCTTGTCAGAACTAAATTGAAACAATCATATACTCATGCATGATTCTTTTTTTGCATTCAATTGATTTTTAACTCTACTGGCCAAAGGCCATCAGGGCTTATGTCATGGTAAATTGTCTGTTATTGTCTGTCTGTTAATCTTTTACTTGTAGATGAGTTAGCACCTTCATTTTTCATTGAATCTTTAACAAAACTTACACAGCAGTTGCTTAACCACAATATGTCGAATGAGTTCTTGAACCAGCATGATTCAAACACATATGCCCCTGCTACAGGGCGT
The DNA here is from genome assembly GCA_029582155.1 of Panopea generosa. Classification (NCBI taxonomy): domain Eukaryota; kingdom Metazoa; phylum Mollusca; class Bivalvia; order Adapedonta; family Hiatellidae; genus Panopea; species Panopea generosa. The sequence continues at coordinate 60,295,040 of CM055897.1, forward strand.
ATAAGCACATTTTAAGCAAAACTTCAAATAACAATTTCTCTAAAAGTTCAAGGCCTAGACCTTTGCTATTTTACATGAAGCATTACATGGAGGTTCCCTAAAAGATTTGCTGAAGTTGGGTCCCTGGGGTCAAATTTGGGGCTACCACAGGGGTCATTGTACATAGTTTTGTAGGGAAAATGTTGTAGACGTGATAGCACCTTCATTTTTCATTGAATATTAACCAAATTTGCACAGCAGTTATATAACCACAATATCTCAGGAAAGTTCTTGAAACAGTGTGATTTGAACACAAATGCCCCTGCAAGAGCTTATAAGAACATTTTAAGCAAAGCTTTAAAAAATATTTTCTCTGAAAGTTCAAGGCCTAGACCTTAGATATTTTGTGTGTAGCATTTCAAAGGTTTGTTGAAGTTGGGTCCCTGGGGTCAAATTTGGGGCTGCCACAGGGGACACTGTTTTACATTTTACTTTAAAAAACATTTTCTCTGAAAGTTCAAAGCCTACACCTTAGATATTTTACATGTAGCATTGCATGGTGGTCTCCTAAAAGATTTGTTGAAAAGGAACTTACAAAAAACATTACCTCTGAAATGTTTATGTGTCCTTTGTTACCAGTAGAGCGATTCAGGCCCTTATGGGCCTCTTGTTTTTCTTACATCGATTAACTGTCTTCTTCTGTGAATAGCATGATGTCATAGTAGCCTATGTATTTTACAAACATGTGAATTTGATCTCGACCATTGTGTTATTGGTAAAATGAAATACAAATGTAGAAATTCAATATTGCTTACTTTTTCAAGATGACAAATTTAGATATTTGAATGCCCACAATTGCTGTTTAGGTGAAAAGTTAAGATGGATCCCAGATTACATTGTTTCAATCGTCATTATTAGTTATAGAATGAATGTTTTATAGACAGTAAAGGGATCCTGTGTTACCACTCATTGCTGGGGTTATGGGCTTGAACCCAATTTAGTCCAGACTTTATGCGAGAAAGTTTGCCAGTTACTATTGAAAGGTTATTTGTGTTAAATGGTCCTTTTATGCCCAAAATATGCACATCAGAGGCCTGGATTTGCTCATGTTTAGCTGTGATATTTTTATAAATCATTTATAGTATAGTTTTTATCGCCTGTTAACTTGGTTGTGTATGAAGAGATGATTAATTTTCTTTTTAAAATAGTTCCAGGATAAAATGAGCAGAGTGTTTTTGCTGCTGTAAGTTTGGCATGTTATAAACATGTAATGGCTGTTTTAAAGAAGCCTCACCTATAGGTGTAACCCAACCATTGAAATCATGTATTCATATACCAATTTCTAAGCATCAATTTTTTTTCTAAATTCACAATTCAAACATGAAGATGCTTTCAAAATGTTCAAAATACATAAATAATACCATTCAAATAAAATTATGACCATCACAAGAAAAATAGAAGAAGAATTTTTTTATAACAGTCATTATGCGACTACCACACGGAAGCATTTCTCGTTTCCAATGGGGGTATAATGCCTATATTGCCGATATTTTTTTTCAATCTTAGTAAAACTGCACATTAATATCAAACATAAATTATTGATATTCTGCTCAAAAACTTATATTGTATTTTGTCACTGTAGTGTAAAAATCATTTTGACTTATTTTATATATTAACCTTTTTTCATATAAGGCATCTGTGATAAATCACTCCAAAGAGATCTATCTTCTGTGCAATCTGATATTACCTTTGTACTTGCCAGAATCAGACACATTGCCAGATTGTCAGTTCTGTTCATTACTAAATGTCTATAATACTTTACTCTTGTATTGTATTTTAATCTTGAACAAAAATTTGTAACTTAACCTACATGGGTAGTTGAGCCATATGAAACCAGTACGACATTCATGTGAAAATCATTTCATTATATTAGATATGACAATCAAGTGAAACTTTTCATGGAGCTCTTTTTTGTGATTTCATAGTTCCTGGGTATGTACATTAGCACTGAATTGATTAACGAGGTAACTGTACAGTTGCAGATTAAGCAATCAACCGGTTACAAATATTCTTACCAGTTAATCACACTAGTTGCTCCCCTTTATGGCCAATAGATGTTGCCTCAGTGGTCTCCTTCATTATTGATACTAGCAGCAAATGGCTTTTTCATATAAGGGACATAACTGTCTATATTAAAAAACAGTTACTTTATGAAGGAGAGCAACTTGAGTGATTGTAATTATTAGCAGGGTAAAACTTGCCATGCCAATCAAAATGTTAAATGATTTATTCATTTTAAATTGTTTATTACTTCTAGTCATTCGCAGCTGAATATGGCATAAACCAGTAGTGTTTTTTTACATATGACAATTAAAATGTGTGACAATGTTCAACATAATATGACAATATTATCACTGTTGTTTTCAGTTTCATTTTTCAGATACAATTGTTTGGTTTGATCGTAATGAAACATGTTAATAAAACAGAACAGAACAAAATTGTCTCAAGCTGACAGCATAACTATATAGTCATATATAACTAGTGGTAAATCAATCTTGTCTAATGGAACCTGGTGTCTGTATTGGATGATTAACAAGTTAGTAACTAGTTAATGGTACCAGTTAGCGATTTTCGCAAATCATTTCAGCACTAATGTACATGTATAACAATAATTATATTCTTTAATTCGTACATCAGGAATAATATCATAAAATATAACAGATATATCTAATAAAAATTGAAGCATTGCAGACATTGATTTTGTTTCTCTTGACCATCCAACTTAATTTGTAGAAAACACAAACTAGAGTGAACCATTATACTTCCCGCATCTGGGGCCTCTCTGACACTGATCAAGCCTGAATGTAAACCTAATGTGAATGATATTTATATACTAGACAATAATGAGAAAGTTTTCTCTTTTTCTATTTTCCAATAAGTCATTTATAAATGAAGCGAGAGGGGGACAATGACGTTGAATGTAATTTTTAACACATAATTAAATCAGGTTATATATGGCAACCAGTTTTTATTAGTGGAGGAAAACCTCAGAATGAATCTGAGTAGAACCATCATCCCTCCGCAAGTAACTGGCAAACTTTCTCACATTAAGTTTTTGGAGCAAGCGGGACGATGTTTTGATAAGACGTCAATGATAGCTGTATTTTGTTCTGTTCTATGTTAAATAAAACGACGCTGTCCTAATGTAATTCCCCAAGTGATGGATGGAGAGTATCGGATTTGAAGAATAAGGTTAATGGAAGGACGATGGATGGACGACGGACAATTTACCATGACATAAGCCCTGCTGACCTTTGCCCAGTACAGCTAAAAATGAAAGCAAATATTTAAAATCCCAGTGAACACTAAATGTTTTATTTGAAAAGTTTCGTACTTTCTGATTCTTAAGATGCAAGTCTGTTTTTTGAGATGAATTTTGAAGTTTGACAATTTTAACCCCTTTTTGCCATCTGTGGAAACTACAGTCTCTCTGCATTGATCAAAATCTGAAATTAACAAAAACATTGGTGACAGACAATCACATTGAAATCTACCACCATGTCCTGCTATGCTGGTTTTACCAACATTTACTTGTAAATACTATAAAAAAACAAAATATTTTTAAGCACTGAAGTTTATCTAGGCAACTAAAATCAGTATACATTTCTGAATGCTTAACGTTTTAAAAAATTTACTTGGCTAAGTAATGTTAGTGAAAGTTGATAAAAAAAAACTGTATCCATGTACAATAAATACTGAGGTTAATATTTCCACAGAGTTTACATCTATTTACCACCTCACAACTTTTCTGTAACCATATTTATTAAATGTTAGTGCTAGTTACAATAATTAATGTAAATTTACACTATTTACAATGACAAAGTTTTGTTTAATGCATTTTTATTTATGTACAAAAGGAACTTGTGTTTTGATCATCCATGTAACATAATGAATTTAATCTCTATATTAGCTTGACAAAAAACATTTTCTTCAAATAGCTATCATTTTATGGCAGGACAGTTACATATCTGACATGTTGCTGGCTTCTCTACATGCATCATTTTAACATCAGTTCTGTTTGATGAATCCATTAATTATTATAACACCAGTTCTGTTATATGACTCCAATAACTATTTTAACACCAGTTCTGTTAAATGACTCCATGCATTATTTTAACACCAGTTCTGTTAAATGAATCCGTGAACTATATTTTAATACCTGTTCTGTTAAATGAATCCATGAACTATATTTTAATACCTGTTCTGTTAAATGAATCCATGAACTATATTTTAATACCTGTTCTGTTAAATGAATCCGTGAACTATATTTTAATACCTGTTCTGTTAAATGAATCCATGAACTATATTTTAACACAAGTTCGGTTAAATGACTCCATACATTATTTTAACACCAGTTCTATTAAATGAATCCATGAAGTATTTTAACACCAATTGTGTTAAATGACTGAATTGTTTTAACACAAGTTCTATTAAATGAATCCATGAAGTATTTTAACACCAGTTATGTTAAATGAATATGCATTATTTTAACGCCAATTCTGTTATATGACTGAATTGTTTTAACACAAGTTCTGTTAAATGATTCAATGCTTTATTTTAACACCAATTCTGTATAATGACTGAAGTATTTTAACACCATTCTGGTGCAGATGCTAATCTTTATTAAAGTCCATTAATGAATGTTTATGAAGTCACTCTAATGTAATTAGTTTGTTCAAAAACTGAAAAAAATAAGCTTAACATAAAACTTTAACCGGATTATGCAAATATTATCCAAGTCCATTAAATTCAGGGCTGTCATTAGAAACTGTCATTATTTGAAAACTCTGCTATTTTCAGCTGAATTTCTTCCGTTTTGTGCAGAGGACCCCTAGACCCCCCTTCATCTTTTTCCTTTCACACTCTTACTTCAAAACTTAATGAATGCCTTGAAATAAATCAATGTCAGTGATGTAAACCTTTTAAATTGATGGTTCTCATTTTACAGAATTAATAATATAATTGAAAAATCAAATAGATTTAAAATAAAAAATTCTAAAATCAAAAAAAAAATCAAACCCAATCTTAACAAAAACAAGAGCTGTCGGAGGGACAGCGCGCTCAACTATTTTGATGCTGTTCTAAAACAACAGTTTTTTCAGGAAATAAGTAACAAATGGAAGACAATTAAAAGTAAAATTAAGCTATAATTATTGCTTGACTTAAAAATAAATTAGCAAAATAATTCACTAACACTATTTATTTTCATTATCTACAGTTATGTTTTTTTGAAAACAACAAAGTGAATGGATGGCTCGTATTGCCTTAATATTATTTAATTCAGCATTTGTTACATTTGTCTTTCAAACTTTAAAATTGCTTTATAAATTCAATTAACCATTGCTGAAAAATAACCCCAATAGGTGTGTAAATACCCAACTTAAGAAACACCATATACATATAATAAATACTTCAATTGCATGACTAGAATAATATAAATTGGTCAAGCATATGAAGAAATACTAATTAAACATTACCTGAAATAATTCCAGCAAGAATTTAAAATATAGTGTAAGCTATAGTTGAGATGATCTTCTGTTTCAAGATTATTTTATCAATGTTTTACATATGCGATACAATTATGCACTACCTTCAAACCATATGGTAACATACCAGTTTTTGTTAATGGATCTATATTCTTGTACCAACAAATACAGTTTGTCAATGCTGGATATCCTTTTACATTCTAAGTTGTTCAGTTTTATACATATATACAATATAGGCCTATGCACTAACTACACCTCAGAGGGCAATATATCGCTACTAGTTCATGAAAAGGATCTATAGTTGAAATAATCTTGTACTAGCATGCACAGTTTATCACAGCTGGATACCCTTTCATGAAAATTAAGAAAAAAAAATATCATGGAAAAAAATAAATCAATCTAAAAAAAAAGGTTAAACTTTACTATAGTGAAAAATATTTACCCCTTAGGGCGGGCTAAAAAAAAAGATAAAACTTTAATATAGTGAAAAATATTTCCCCCTTAGGGCAGGCCAAAAAAAAGAGATTAAACTTTATATATATATATAAAAAAAAGAAGATAAAACTAATAAACAAGAGGGCCAAGATGGCCCTATATCGCTCACCTGACTGACCTTGAGTCACCCAACTTAGAAGAATATATAATACATGTACACTTAAAATTCCAGAAAAACGAGATGGGCAAGAATTTTGATTTGTTTTGAAGATGTAACCGATGCGTAGAAGAGTTCAAACTTGGTAGAGGTTCACCCCTGGTAAATGTCAGTGAAATTACATTGAAATCAGGTCAGTACATGTAGATTCTGACAAGAAGGCTTTTGAAGTTTTTACTATAGCTGCCTATATAGTAAACTAGCACCTCACTGTGGCGGTCATGTTTTTTAACAAATCACAACGGCTCGAGCAAAGGATCACCCAAGGAACATTTCTGCAAAATTGTTTTAAAATTGATCCGGTGGTTTCTGACAAGAAGATTATTAAGTTTTTACTATAGCTTATATAGTAAACTAACCCCATCCCCTGGCCGCCACATTTTTTTATGAATCACTATGGTTTGAACAACTTGGTAGGGGTTCCTCCAAGGAACATTTCTGTGAAATTATTTTAAAATCAAGCCAGTAGTTTCTAACAAGAAGATTTTTTAAGTTTTTATTAATTAAACTTGCCCTGCCCCCTGGCGGCCATGTTTTTGACAAATCAAGATGGCTTGAACAAACTTGGTAAAGGGTCACCCAAGGACCATTTCTGTGAAATTATTTTAAAATCAAGCCAGTAGTTTCTGACAAGAAGATTTTTTAAGTTTTTACTATAGCTTATATAGTAAACTAACCCCACCCCCTGGCCGCCATGTTTTTTGACAAATCAAGATGGCTTGAACAACTTGGGAGAGGGTCACCCAAGGAACATTTCTGTGAAATTATTTTAAAATCAAGCCAGTAGTTTCTGACAAGAAGATTTTTTAAATTTTTACAATAGCTTATATAGTAAACTAACCCCACCCCCTGGCCGCCATGTTTTTTAACGAACCAAGATGACTTGAACAAACTTTGTAGAAGGTCACCCAAGGAACATTTCTGTGAAATTATTTTAAAATCAAGCCAGTAGTTTCTGACAAGAAGATTTTTTAAGTTTATACTATAGCTTATATAGTAAACTAACCCCATCGCCTGGGCGCCATGTTTTTTGACGAATCAAGATGACTTGAACAAACTTGGTAGAGGGTCACCCAAGGACCATTTCTGTGATATTATTTTAAAATCAAGCCAGTAGTTTCTGACAAGAAGATTTTTTAAGTTTTTACTATAGCTTATATAGTAAACTAACCCCACCCCCTGGCCGCCATGTTTTTTGACGAATCAAGATGATTTAAACAAACTTGGTAGAGAGTCACCCAAGGACCATTTCTGTGATATTATTTTAAAATCGAGCCTGTAGTTTTTGACAAGAAGATTTTTTAAGTTTCTACTAATTAGCTTATATAATAAACTAACCCCATCCCCTGACCGCCATGTTTTTTGACAAACCAAGATGACTTGAACAAACTTCGTAGAAGGTCACCCAAGGAACATTTCTGTGAAATTATTTTAAAATCAAGCCAGTAGTTTCTTACAAGAAGATTTTTTAAGTTTTTACTATAGCTTATATAGTAAACTAACCCCACCCCATGGCCACCATGTTTTTTGACGAATCAATATGGCTTGAACCAGCTTGGTAGAGGGTCACCCAAGGAACATTTCTGTGAAATTATTTTAAAATCGGGCCAGTAGTTTCTGATAAGAAGATTTTTTAAGTTTTTACTAATTTAACTTGCCCCACCACCTGGCGGCCATGTTTTTTGAAGAATTTAGATGGCTTGAACAAACTTGGTAGAGGGTCACCCCAAGGAACATTTCTGTAAAGTTATATCAAAATTTGCCCAGTGGTTTCAGAGGAGAAGTTGTTAGAAGCTAAAAGTTAACGACGGATGACAGAAGACAGACGACAGACGACGGACACCAAGCGATCACAAAAGCTCACCTGTGAGCCTTCAGCTCAGGTGAGCTAAAAACACACAAAACAATTACCACTTTGGGAGGGCCAATTTTGCCCCAAGGATCATGGTTTTAAACAAATTTGAGTGAGGACCACAAACTGACCCTATTAGTCAAACATCTAAGCTCAAGGCTTGTACTTCAAACTTCAACCTGCTAAAAACAAAGTTGCTGTGTCTAAAAGGGAACTAATTCTGCCAAAATGCAATCAAGAGTTATGATTCTTGTCTCTATAAGTTTCCTAGAGGATGATGAACACACATGTGAAGTTTCATTCATGTTCAACAATAGGTTGATGAAATAAGTCCAAAAGGGCAATAACTCTGTAAAAATGCAATCCAGAGTTGTGGTTCTCATCTCTGTGTATTCCATTGATGATGCTGAACACACATGTGAAGTTTCATTCATATTCCATGATAGGTTGATGAAATATGTACCTGCTCAAAAACTTTAACATGCTAAAAAACTTTAATCAAATTGTCCAAGTCTAAAAGAGTAAAAGTCTAAAATGGCCATAATTCTGTCATAATGCAACCCAGAGTTATGGTTCTTATTTCTGTATATTCCAATGATGATGTTGAACACACATGTGAAGTTTCATTCATATCGAATGAGTGGTTGCATTGATATCTTACCTGATAAAAAACTTAAACCTGCAAAAATAAGTCCAAAAAGGGCCATAACTCTGCCAAAATGCTACCCAGAGTTATGATTCTTGTGTCAGTGAGTTCCATCGATAATGCTGAATACACATGTGAAGTTTCATTCATATTGAATGAGTGGTTGCATAGATATCTTACTTGATAAAAAACGTTAAACTGAAAAATTAAATAAAAAGTGTCAGAACTCTGTCAAAATGCAACCAAGAATTATGGTTCTTATCTCTGTGCATTCCATTGATGATGTTGAACACATATGTGAAGTTTCATTCATATCGAATGAGTCGTTGCATAGATATCTTACCTTATCAAAAACTTAAACCTGAAAAACCAACGCCAATGCTGACACTGGGGAGAGTACAACAGCCAACCTATTCTACAAAAAGTCAAGCTAAAAACCTACGGTTTTATAGCCCAAAGTATGAAAAGGTAAGTTAGCTATATTTATTGTTTCTATAACATAATATGAATGTGTTTATGAAGTTTAGTTACCATTTCATGAGTAGTTTGTTCAGAAACAGATAAAAAACTGAGCTAAACATAAAATTTTAACCGGCAGACGCTGACATCGATGCCGCAGATGCCTGGATCATGACAATAGTACCTCGGATTTTTTGTTTAAAAAAATGAGCTAAAAATAGTTTCAGATCAAGTTTATTTAGCTTGAAATTGGTCACTGAACATTATTTTATTAATAATTTCACAAACTGTAATTCTTTAAAGATAGTTTTACTACAAAACTTAACAATTTTGCTATTTCAATGCACAAATTATATTTTACACTTCTTCAACCATGTCGCCTCTACAAAGTTTCTTCCATATCAACCTTCAAATTCATATTATTTTTGAATAAAGGAATTTCCCTGTACACTCCATAACGACTTCCACTTTAAATGTGATGTGATCATTTCACAGTAATTTTGGCAGCATTTTTATCTGACACAGTATAGGAATCCCATTTCTTTTCCGGGTCATATGGCTCCCATCTACTTGCCGGAAATATATGCTTATTTCTCTCATACCAACTACGTACACAAACCTTCCCAGCATGGGACTCCTCTTTCTCAACTGTTGCATCATTTATCATTCGAATATCATCTTTAACGTTGAAATTAAACAAAGGTCCGCTTTTGCCGCGTGCTTTTGTCACGATAAAATCATAAAATGTGTAATGATGTGCAATGATCAAATCTTCTTTTACATACATCAGCTGATCTACAGTAATGGCTTTTAAATCATTAAATTCTTTTCGCAATGTTTCGAGACATTTCTGCAGGAACTGCTGTACGCTGTTGCCCTTCTTCATGCGGACCTGTCGACGATGCCCTGATCCGTCCCAGTAACTGTACGTGATCAATATCTCCTCATTCTTAATCTGCTCCTGCTTTGTCATCCACTCATTCGCAATTTTTTCTCTGTAACAAATGAATGATATACAATGATATACCACACCTTGCCAAACAAGTCAGTGAATCTTCACTCGATGTTATATAACACGAGGCTTTACACCTCACTACAGAGTTGCCCACCCTTTTTTTAGAAACAGTAAAACAATTATTGTATTAACAGAAAGTACTTTATTATCTGGTATGAAAAATTTTAACAAGAGCACCGCAAGTGGGGTGCAGACACTTGTCTTTTTTCCAAATCTATTACGTAGGTCAAAGTCAGTGAAGTAAAACTTTTTAAACATAATGGTGATTAGTTTAAAAAAATAAATACTTTTACTGAAAAAATAAAATATATTTAAAAAAATTCTCAAAAAAAAAATAAAGATGTCGAAGAACAGCCTTGTCTCGACTATTTTATCCTTGTCACAAAACAGTATATTATAATGTACCATCAGAAAAACAGATATATCTGTATGAATAAAACCATCTTTCATATTAGCAAAATAGTAGATACATGTATGTGCAAGTAGAACTATTAGGGCAGAATATACACTATGTCTATGTCTGGCTATGGCAAGCTAGCCAATACTTGAGCTGAAATGTATGTAATTTAATTTTAAAATCTAGGCGTGGATGTGGGGGTGTATGTGGCAAAGTTTAATAAACAGGGCTGTGCAGTTTTAATACAATAAAAAGAGTTGAAGGGGGAGGGTGTCTTGGGGTTGGTAACAAAGTTGAAAAGGGACAGTGTATCTAATTCAATACAGACCAAAATTTTAAAAGAACAAAATTTAAAAAAACAATTGGAGGGGATCTTGGGGTTGGTCACAAAGGGGCAGAATAGTATTAAATTTATAACAAAACAAAATTTAAGAAAAAAAATGGGAGAAGGATCTTGGTGGGGGGTAGTCCTTGGTGTCAGTAACAAAGCTGAAATGGGGGCAAAGTATTTAATTTAAAACAAATAAAAAAAAACACAAAAAAACAAATGGGCAGGTATTTGGGTTGGGTAGGGGTGAGGGTCTTGGGGTTGGTAACAAAGTTGAAATGGGGCAGAGTATTTGATTTAATACAAAACAAATTTAAAAAAAAAAAAAAAAAAAAAAAAAAATGGGCAGCAGGGTGGGGGTCTTGGTTGGGCTCGGGCAGGTAGCCAAGTAGATAATGGACAATGGACCTGGCAAATTCAAACAATGATACAAAGTTTCTCTCCAATCTGTGACCTATTTATCAATCTGGATACATTTACATGTACAACAATTCATATAAATACCTAATAAAAGTTTTGGGCGCATAAAACTTTTAACCGGATAATGACAGTATTAACCAAGTCCATTTAATAGGTCAAGGTCAGTGATGTAAACTTTTTTTAGTTGATGGTGATCAGCTTACAGAATTAATAGTTCATGTATTACTGAAAAATAAAATTGATTTAAAAATAAAAAATATATAAAAATTCATACCCGAGCTAAACAAAAAACTTTAACCTAAGGTTTTAAAGCCCAAAGTATGTAGATTTAGGTAAGTTAGCTATATACATTGTTTGTATAACATGATATGAATGTGTTTATGCAGTTTAGTCACCATAACATGAGCTGTTTGTTCAGAAATTGAGGAAAAGCTGAGCTAAACATAAAACTTTAACCAGCGGATGACGACAACAGTCATGACAATAGCTCTTCCTTTTTTTCAAAAAGATGAGCTAAAACTGGTTTATAGGGACTGTGACTTCTTGCTGCAGATGAGTAGGGCAAAGGTTGACATAGCATAAACTGTAACAAGTCATCATTCACTGATGTTAAAAAAGTGAATTTTTTTTTGATTTTAACAAACATTTGTATTTTAGAGCATGTTGTCTAAAAGAACTTGGGGCAGTATCTGCATTGTCTTTAAAAAAACAGCTGGTCAACACATCAGTTATTGCGCATTTTATAGTTTATGTTTAAACTTATTTATTTTACTTTGATTGTGAAACAAGTTATTACAACTTAAGCAAATCGCAATCAAAGTCTTACTGGGTAGAACAAATACTAAGCATATGCTGAAAAAATGTCATGCTCAAATACACCACACATGGCCATGGCAGAGGATTGAACCCACGACCCTCCAATTTGGGTTTAATGCTCTACCAATGAACCATGTGCTACATTCCTGTGATGGGGGAAAAAAACTTTAATAACTTTTTTTTTTAATTTTTTAACCATGGAAATCCTTATTTCAAATAAAACAAAGAGCAAAATTCAACAGTGTGGTGAGACCTTTTTTGAAGGGTAATGTACATATGGCCCACGTGATTGACATCAATAGAACAGTTTGTTCCTCCCACTCTCCTACACAATCAACAAATCAAGATGAGCTTAGGTAAACTGATCATCTGTTAGCCCTCGATGGCATAAAAATAATGCTAAATAATCAATCAATCAATCAATCAATCATTTAGTTGTATAATAAGTTCAGTAATCATTCAAATATTAAACAGTTTATATTTTATGAAAACAAATAAACAAAGATATCTTGCCTCAGTTTGTTCTCTTCCTCCTCTCTGTCCCTATCTGGTAAAAAACTTGTATCAACATCTGGATTCATACCTAAAATGTATAAAAATATACAAAAGTAAACATGCAGATATTAATAAAAAATCAAGCACTAGATTATACTTTATATTTTATTACTACCAGAAGCAAAGTTTTCAATTCATATGGTAAACTTAAAACTTTTATCAATACCATAATAAACTGTTATACCTTAACCTGTACAAGGTTCAATTCATAAAGTCAATAAATAAATTTAAGTCAGGGCTTGAAATTTCTTATAAAACCTACTCATCCTCTCTTTCTTTCCAACATTTTTATTTGAATGCTTACAATCAAAGAAATATTCAGTTTCTTAAATCTTACTTGTCCTAACCAAATATTCACTTGCCACTGTGAGCGATTGAGTGGAATTTTCAAGCCCTGTAAGTTGTTCATTTAAATAAATGTCTACTATAAGACGTAGCATTATCAATATTAATATAAACATGGAATAGAATAAGGATTAATTTTCTGGCGAATAGGAAATATTTTAATACACATATATTGATAAACACACACTTTGAAGTTCTTCCTCATTATTTTACTATATTTAATAACAAACTAAATAATATAATTATAAATAATGTTCAGTATGGTGATAATATTCTGACAACTTACATGTGGATATATGTTGTATATTTATGTTATGTAACAAGAAACGGTAACAGTTTAATCTAAACCAAAATAAGTTTCAATAAACACAACTTGTTATCAATACTACACATAGGCTTACACCCACCAACGTTAAGTCTAACACATAAACATAATTCATTTATTAATATAAGTATTCAGGCTCACATCTAAACTAACATAAGATTCAGTTTAAGAATATAAACTTAAACTAGAAATATTTACATAGGACATGGATGTCCCTGCTATATGTTTTTAAAAATTAACTTGAAAAGTAATAATTTTGACAAATATCAATCTTCACCTGTATTGTATTCTTTCAGAAGTTATTGATCGTAAAACAACTTTTTACTAAAAAATAAGTTAAAAAGGCCCGTTACTCCTGTAAAATTTGACTGATGTTGACAAATATCATTTGTCGTTTGTATTTTATATTTATACAGTAACACACCAAATACTGAGTAAATACATATATGTATACCCTATCAGAAATCATTCACCTGAAACCAATATCTTACCAAAAATTATGGCCCCTTCACTTAACTTGACATTGACAAATAGCAATTTTGTCCTGTATTTTATAATTATACAGTACAAATAAATGTTAATTAAATACATAGACACTTTCGGAAACTAATAAATTAAGTCAAAAGGGGTCATACTTCCAGTAAAATTTGACTGATGTTGACAAATATTGAACTTGACCTGTATTTTATAATTATACAGTTATGCTTTGATTATATACATAGATCCTTTCTGAAGTTATTGATTGGACAGATGAGCAGATGGACAGGGGTAGCACTTAATGCCCGTTCACCAATCTTCAAATGATGGGAGCATAAAAATGCTTGATTTATGTATCGCCTTTCTGTTCAGATGAGTGACACTGGTGTCCTCTTATTATTGATAAAAGTGATAATCTTACACACAGATTTAAAAGATTTAACTTTACTGATAATTACATTAATTAGTTTTATCATGCAACATTTTAACTTTACTGACTTAATACACCCGACTGCTAATAGCATAATATTTTTGAAGCTGTATTATGCTAGTAGCCAGAACTACCTTTTTCTCCTGATCTATTTTAAGATTTGGAGTTAATGCAGTAATTGAAAGGAAAGTTTGTGATTGATTCAATTAGGTAAAAAATATAGTTTTGGTTAGAAACATTAAATAAACAAACAAACTCTAAACCGCCGTAATATTTGGTTTGATTATCATACTATTTCTTTGCTGTAGGTGATTCGCCAGCACGCGACACCTTTATTTTGTGAAAGGGGAAGCGAGATGACAATATATAAATTTATTTTCACCTTTTAAATGAAAAATGGTGAAAACCAATAGCAATTTAAGATAAACAAATTACACGGTTAGTAACTTACGAGTGTCAGCTGTATATTAGCTCATGACAAAAAGAAATAAATGCTCACCAAATGTTCGCATTTACAATGTATTACTTTTCTATACAGCTGACATTCTAAGCTACTAACCATGTGATTCTTATATATTAAGTATGTAGGACCATCTGGGGATTCTCAGGTCCACCTTTAACTCAACTGGCTGATAGTATTTTATGATATCCCAGGATTTTTTTTTAACAATTGACATTGATAAAGGAGAAAACACCTGATAAGCTTTTACAATGTTTCACAATTAAGAAATAACATTATAGTTTAAAAAAAACAATTTTCAAAACAATTTCCTTTATCAATGATTTTAACTTAGTTCTGAAAGACTTGTTGATCTGCAGTTCAGAATATAAATGTAAATTTACCAAGCCGTTTCTTTTTCTTGGAACTGGCATCTTCCTGTGTTTCATTCTCTTCTTCTTTGAGTATTTCTTCCTCACTCTCATCCTCTTCTTCATCTTCGTCAATATTAAAAGATAGCGCTGCTATCTGTAATAATGACAAACAAAACATAATATAAACACAAGCACATTTATAAATGCTACTTAACTGTCAAATTTCTGTTACACATTCTTTGATATATGCTAACAAACTACAATATGAATAACATTTTTAGGATAATTCTCATTGTGAATACGATATGAAACTATCCTGAAATAAACATAATTAACGAATAGCAGGAACAGTAATAAAATTTGTGCATTTCTTATCAGGTCATCAAATTGAACACATGTGTAAAGTTTCAAATCATTTCTAAAAGTTAGTATTGGGGTGCTGGCATATAAAAAAAAAGGTTCATCAGTTAAAAAAAAAAAATGTTAAACAAGGACCATAACTCTGCACAAAGTCCAGGAGGAGTAATTAAACTTATGTTTCATATTATGGTCCGAAAGTGAACATGTATGATGTTTCCAACCATTCCTATAGGTTGGTATTGAGGTGCCTGCTTATGTAGGTGATATAGGTGTGAGAGTGGATGCCCATATTGATTAATACAGCCTCCGAGGTCCATTGGGTAACTTTACCTCATGAAGCCTTTATATAAATTAATTAAAAAATACATGCAGTTTGTGACCATTGCATGTGGTTAAATCACATCTGTTGCCACTCCATCTCATGTGTTCAAGAAACAGGTTAGTTTTTTTTCTCAGATTTCCTACGGACCTACACCTCGCTAATACCTTAATATAACAACCAAGGTTTACTGATACTAGAGAAAGGTGCATTCTTCATTTTGGGGTACAATATTTCTATGAAATTCAGAAATGCACATTTAATTTTCGAACGAATCCTATGAGTAGTAACATACTGTGTTTAAATAATAGTTAATAATTAATAGTATTAAACATACATTTGATATACATATTAAGTAACAACAAGTAAAATGGATTCAGAATGAAGCTATAACAACAAGTATTTATCTGCGTCTTAAGTGGTATACTTGCTTATAAAATTTACATACAAAAGGTTAACCAGAAAAAGGGTTATAACTTTGTCAAATTGCAGTGAGATTTATATAACATGTTCTATACAGATGATCACCAACATGTGTGTGATGTTTCAGTTCATTCCAATCAGTAATGTATGAGATGCCAGCTTACTTAAAAAAAAGGTTAACAAGAAACAGATAGATACTGGTACTTGTTTTTATGGTTTCCTTCTGAATCCATCTCAGTTGTTACTTAATTAATACGTATATCAATTGTATGTTTACCATTACCTGTTTCCTATTTTCCCACAGTATTCAAAAAAAAAATAAAACAATTTCTTACTGGGACCCAATTGACCTTAGCACCTTTATTTGAACAATTCATAAAGACATTTTAAATCAAATTTAACAAAATTTGACTTTTTGAGAGAAAGATTTTTGAAAATTCACAATGTTATCCCTTTTTGTGCCCCTACTGGTCCTCTATGTATATCAAAAATACCGTTTAAAGCACTCAATCTCAACTGTTATGACTAAACAATACTCCACATATCAAAATAATTCCTAAAATAGATGAGAAAAAGATAATTTCCTGTTTTACAATAGAATTAAAAAAACAAACAAACCAAAGTCCCCTTATTAGGCCCCACAGGACCCAAGTCCCTTTCTTTGAACAAAATTGAAAACCTATTCATAAGGATCAACAGCTCTACCTATTAACTAAATAATAATCAAGATAAAAACAGTTAAAGCATTTAAAGGGAAAACATCAGGATTTTTCAAAATTTCTAATATATCATGCCTATATATACTCAATGACCTTGTATTGCCAAAAGGATATCTATTTAAACATGTCTAAATAATATATTGAAAAGAGACTTCCCAAAATATTTTGTGACATATTATATGAGCCACGTGATTTCAGTTTGTTTTCATTTTATCTGTTTTACAAGTTTAAACGTTATAAAAACTGTTTCATCGTAGAAACAGTCTGAATGACAATGTTAAGGTCATCAAGAAGTGTTTTTAAGTGTTGTCTATTTTAAGAATGGGGATTTTGTTTTAAATTTACCAATCCAATTTAAATATCAATTTTGTCACGTTTTGGTTGATTTGACATGTTTTTTATCCATTATAAAAATATATTAATCTTTTAAGACATTTATAGCATTTTTTCCCCTGATATACCCAAACTCCACGGACTGGTTCACTCTACTTCCAGTTTGCAGAAAGTGAACACTCCTGCATTTGACTACCATTTTGTTTATTTTGTTACAGAGTAAATGGATTCCTGGTTGCCAGCTCTGTGTCAATCTTACATTGATTGCCAGGTATAATACGCATCCCCTAAAGCAGTTCAAATCTGCCAATATTATAGAGGAATTCCGATTGCGTATCAACAAGAAGCAAAGACACCCGAGCTCAGTCCCATTCTTGCAGGTACTTCCTACATCAAAATTTAACATTGGTATTCATATATGTATGGTATAATAATGTTTGTTCAGGCTTCAATGTTTACTTATGCATGGAAAGTGTTTATGCAAGGCTGCGCTAACCTCTAATTTGAAAACCCGGTTGTAACCAATAAAAACCATACGGGCTGAATTTCTGGCCCAAATACTGACATTCTTAAATAAACTACATTTTTTTATTTAAGTATTTTTAAAAAATAAGACAAAAATTAAAACTTTTTAAAAACGTCCTAAATGATTAATATGTGCATCAAATAGTATAATGTGCCCCAACGGAAATGGACGCCAATTTCAGCAGGAGTCACAGTCAAGGTTCATAGACTGGCTACTGTATGCAGGTTATGATATACCCTCTTTACAACTAAGTTAAACAATGTTAGAATTAAGTTATTTTAAATGTAAAGGATTAGCTGTATCTTATTAAATTTCTCAAAATAGAAATAAATAAATTTCAAGTACACAACAATAGAAAAGCTTTAATGAAGCAAGCTTATATTTATAAGATAATTTTGTTTCGCTGGCAACAGATTGTATAAAACTTATTTTTCCTCAAGATTCCAGAAGCATAATAGAGGGAACTTGAAACTCACAAATATGTAAAAAATAAAAATATTTCAAAGTCTGACCTTCATTTTTTCTGTACGTTTCTTGTCATTTTTCTGTTTCTCTATAAGTCTACTCTGTGCATCTTTTTTGGCGAGCTGTTTCTCTCGAGCCTTAACTACATCTTGCTGTTTTGCTCTCATTTCATTTAATGTTACCAACCCTGTATAAAATGAACCAAAATAAAATAATCAACATTTATAAACAGGCCCTGTATTTGTTCAATAGTAAATACCTGTGGTTGTTTGACATATATTTGTGTAAGAGATGTGTAGTCAGTCTTTAAACAAAATTTCCAACCATTAAAAATGGTGTACTGTGTATAAAAACTATATATATTATATATGTGTAAGCATACTAGGTCAAATATGTTTAGCAACACTGTTCATATTAATATGTTTACATTATAAATACATGTACATTACAAAATCAATCTCATATTTTTTATATATTTGCCAATACCTAAGGAATCATTTTAATTTTTGATTTCAATTTTTGCATTCTCACTCTAAACAGTCCTTGCTCCTTTTTGTAAAACAGTGTTTTGTGAGATAAACTTGTTGTTGTTAAAAAATATTTTTTTCATATTGTATGACTGTAAAGTACATTAGCAAGGAAATAAAAGGTTACCAGTATGCATCTGTAAATACATCACAATTCATGCATTAGGCATCTGAAGTTTGCATGTCAATAAATTACCTAAATTAAAACATGTTTTGAGTTGCATTACAATCAGAATTTAACTCATTTTTATTGTTTTTTTTATTCAAATCTGTTTGTTGCGATTTCAAGTAATTACATTCATAATTTACATGACTAGCCAGTGGATTGAATGTCCCGTTGTAGTTTTACATATATTTTTGTTGCTGAATATATTTTATTCAGTATTCAGTCAAACCTGTATAAGCGGTCACCTCTACCAAGCAGCCATTTGTCTTAAGCAGCCATATTTTCTATTTTCAATTTTTATGCTTTAATAGCAAATTAAAAACCTGTATTAAAGCAACAACCAGTCTTAAAAGTCACTATTGCTGCTTCCCTTGGCCAGCTGCTTACGACAGGTTTGACTGTATATACTGGGTTTATTTTTCATACCAATTGTGTTAGACTTCAGTTGTTGCTCCACAGCATCATAATGACTGGCAAACTTATTTTGGATGCTTCCAACACTTAACTCTTCCTCAATCTTTTTTTTCTTTATCTGCATTTCTTCTTGCTCTTTCTCTCTCTTCTTCATCAAGATCTGTGCTCTGCCACCTTCAGATGCTGCACCTTTGTAATGCGCCATCCTTATATTTTACCTATAATGACAGGAAAATCATATTTATACAGCTGTTTTCTTTTCAATATTTAAATATAATTTAATATATAAACAAACAGACAGCAATAATACTAATATTGTAATAGCATTGCACATGTTTGTATTTCCATGCATTGATTTCATATAAAATATGAATAACCTTTGCCTTTAGCCCAAACAAGCAAATTACTTTACTTGATATATTCACTTTACTTGATATGTTCACACATCAAATCACTTTACTTGACATGTTCACATCAAATCACTTTACTTGACATGTCCACACATCAAATCACTTTACTTGACATGTTCACACATCAAAACACTTTACTTGACATGTCCACACATCAAATCACTTTACTTGACATGTCCACACATCAAATCACTTTACTTGACATGTCCACACATCAAATCACTTTACTTGACATGTCCACACATCAAATCACTTTACTTGATATGTTCACACATCAAATCAATCTTATCACCTATTGACTATATGAAATTTTATATTTAGATGTGATGAATGCCAGTTTTGAAAATATATCACCATAGTTCATGCACTATCAGATTGAATGTACATACTAATGTGGAGAAAATGTAATAAATTGAAAATTTAGAATTTAGATATGCATTTAATTAGATCATATTTGAAACATTCATCATTTATGTAAAGCTGTGTAGGTCATAGCCTAAAAATAGAAATATGCCCCCCCCCCTACCCCCAAATAATACATTAAAACACGAAATGTCACTGGTAAGTGTAGCATGCCCCCTAAATGGTCTGTGAAAAATAACAATATATTTTATAATAGGTAGCAATGTATCCATGAATATCAAGAGTAATGGACTGATGTTTCAGACTAGACATGCAATTTCATGGGGTTTTTTTTTATATTAAAGCATGACCTTGACCTTTGTGTAGCCTTGGCCTTGACATTTGATGTAATGGTCTGGGTATTTTAACAGTTGAATGCATGTGAAACATCATGATGACACACTGATCACTTGTGTCAAGCTATTTTAAAATCCCTAAATGTAAGACAAAGTTGCAGATCAATTGTTGATCAATTGATAAATTGAGCCAAGTGTTTTTGAAATCCATCTATGTATGATAAAGTTAAAGGACGGACTTGAAATCTCAAACAGATTCAAAGTGTTGTCATACATACTAAAAGTGTGACGTGTGACCTTGACCTTTGCAGTATGGGTATCTAGGTCTTACTTATGACACAGTCATGTCATGCTGATGAATTGTGCCAAGTGTTTTTAAAATTCATCCATAGGTGACAAAGTTACAGATCGGACAGGAAATCTCAATCAGACTGAAAGTGTCATCAAACAAAGTTAAATTGTGACTTTGACCTTTGAAGTGGGCGTATGGGTATTAAGTGCAACATGTCGTCATGTTATGTTGATCAATTGCAGCAAGTATTTATAAAATCCATCTATACACGACAAAATTACTGGCCAGACATGAAATCTCACAGACTGAAAGTGTCGTCAAACAAACTCAAAGTGTGACCTTGACCTTTGAGGTACGCATGTGGGTCTTACATGTGACATGTTGTAAGTCATGCTGATGAATTGAACCAGTGTTTTTGAAATTTATCCATAGGTGACAAAGTTTCAGACCAGACATGAAATCTCAATCAGACTGAAAGTGTCACCAAACAAAGTTAAATTGTGACCTTGACCTTTGAAGTGGGATTCTTGGTGCAACTGCGTGACACATCCTTATGTTATGTTGAACATTTGAAGCTAGTATTAACAAAATTCATCAATGCATGACAAAGTTACAGGCCAGACACAAAATCTCAAACAGACTGAAAGTGTTGTCAAACAAACTCAAATTGTTACCTTGACCTTTGAGGTACGGGTGTAGGTCTTACTCGCGACTTGTCATCATGTTTTGTTGATCATTTGTAGCAAGTATCAACAAAATCCATCTATGCATGACAAAGTTACAGGCCAGACATGAAATACCAGACGGAAGGACGGACGGAATGACGCTGCGATTACTATATGCCACTTATGTGGGGGATAAGAGGTAAAAGGAGTACTAGGTCGAACTGTAATAAAAACAAATTAAAATATATTGGTATTTAGACTATCAACAACCCAAAAGAATACTGTTGCCTTATACAATGTATTTTCTGCACACTTCATTGAAGAGTTGTCCACCATGCTCCTACAGAGCAGTGTGACTTCGTCATCTCACTGACTATGACCTTCTTCAGATATAAGACATATATTCACATATGGCAAAACTCAAGAAGAGTTCCTCTGAGTGTCTGAGGTAAAGCGATGGAGAGTCTGGTTGGCCAACAACCTAGTGATAACAATGACATTGACAGACATACTAGATCAGAATCTGGATGTATATATCAATGTGGTTGTTACTGACTCTGCTGACATTGACAGATACACTAGATCAGAATCTGGATGTATATATCCATGTGGTTGTTACTGACTCTGCTGACATTGACAGACATACTAGATCAGAATCTGGATGTATATATCCATGTGGTTGTTACTGACTCTGCTGACATTGACAGACACACTACATCAGAATCTGGATGTATATATCCATGTGGTTGTTACTGACTCTGCTGACATTGACAGATACACTAGATCAGAATCTGGATGTATATATCCATGTGGTTGTTACTGACTCTGCTGACATTGACAGACACACTAAATCAGAATCTGGATGTATATATCCATGTGGTTGTTACTGACTCTGCTGACATTGACAGACACACTAGATCAGAATCTGGATGTATATATCCGTGTGGTTGTTACTGACTCTGCTGACCATCCCTGCAACATATACCTCATGCGAGAGGTCTTTTTTCAAGCATGACAAAGCTCAAAACATACCTTCATAAAACAATGACCAGTGATAGACGTTCATAGTTAGGAATATTGCACACATATCAGGATATTGACATTGATGTGGTGATCAATGTGTTTGCGTCATTGATGGCGAGAAATCTAGAGTTCATTCGAAATTATTTTTTATCATAACTGACGGGAACAATAAATGCTGGATAGAAACTGTTCAATTATGGGATATTCTTTGCAGATAACTGGATAAACTTATTATTGTGTCCCCTTGTGGAATTTCTAGTTTATATAAGTAAAGGACATGTTTTGGTGTTAACTAGGTTGTTGTAGATTTTGTAGAATATTGAAACCAGGGCATCATTTTGACTGCACTGAAGGGTTTCCCAGTTAAAGTCTACCAAAATGTCAGTGACACTGCTGGTCATTGTGTAGTCATGTTTGACAAATCAAGCAGCCCTTTGCTAGATGGTTTGAAGTCATCAAAAGTAGTTTTGTAAAAAATTACTGGTTGTGTGAAAACTGGATACACAATGATACATTAATACACATAAGCATTGCCTTTAAACATTTCAAATGCAAAAATATTCAAAACTTAAGTTTTATAATGAAGCAATTCTAATATTTAATTCTAATAACTTGAATGCATGTTTTATGAATATGTGGAACCTAACGTTGCAATTATCAGCTAAACATAGCTAATATTTGTATCTATATATCATACTCATGATACTGACTCAAATTAAGATTTTAAATTAATTAAAAAACATACATTCAAGTTCAAATTCCATTTTCAATCAACAGTATTATTTCTGAACAGTTTCAATATATTATTGCATTGATATGCTTTGCCTTCAGAACATTTTGAATGGAAATTTTGTTTAAATTAATAAACAAGTTTTAAATTTTCAGTTTGAGTGTATACTCAAGTTGAAACATGCTCTGGTCTGTTTGGGATGTTGGAATATTTGCCCCATTACAAAATCATCCCAAGGATATTCGCACCATATTTGGAACATATGTCCCATTGTAATACAGTAACTTGGGAAAAACTGTTAACATGGGAAGAATTGTCCCATATAGCTGTAAAAAGGACTTCAGATGAAACAAAGTTTATGAAATTGTAATAGAAATTAAAATACATTTCAGACTTAAAAGAGCATACACAACATGCAAGCATGATTCTGCTACAATACAACATTTTATTCTTAAAACATATTATAATTATAGTTATAAATTATATGGTTTAGTGTTTTGGTTGGCTTTTTTATTTTTATTTTTTATATTTTTTATAAATTAGAATTATAGCAGAATATGAAACATAAGTTAGAAGGACATATATCGGTTTACAACACAGAATATTATTTCAAGTAATATTTCATTTCATGTACATTTCTAAAATATCCAATACGTTTATATGAAATATTATAGTAATTAGTTAACCCTTTACTCCATAGATACCAATCACAGAAGGCCTTTGAAAACAGTGCAGGAAGAGTTCAGATTGCTCGTGACGAGCAATCTGAACACTTCCTGCACTGTTTTCCACTCTGTCAGTTAATATAAACATAATTCACCAAATTATTCAAAAGCCTTCTATATTAGAGGTGTCAAAAGGTGTCTGTATTAGAGGTGTCAAAAGGTGTCTGTATTAGAGGTGTCCAAAGGCGTCTTTATGAAGTAAAGGGTTAAAGGAGTTAAACAGTTCTAATTTAATGAAAATGTGGTTGTAATTGTAGGAAATTTGTTTTTTGCTCATTGTTTTACATGCTAATTACCGGTAATACTGAATGAAAGATAAAACCATGTGTGATACAAAGCTGCAAACTTGTCGATTTGACAGCTTTCTTATGTTCAACTAATAAGTCATTTTGTGTACTTCGCTTTTTGTTAAAAAAGACAATAATTTATGGAAAAATTTCAACATTTTGAATCGTAGGTAGTTAAAACAAGAGGCCCAAGAGGGCCTGAGGACGCTCTACTGACTCATAGTGGCCACGGCACTTTTTGAAATTCTCTTATGCAATAGAAACATCCATGTGAAGTTTCAGTTTAATTGGCCTAGTGGTTTCAGTATATATGAAAAAAAGAGTCAGTAATTTTTTACAAATCTGAACCTCCTTCACAAAACAATGCTTCTGTGAAGATATTGGCAAAATCATTTCCATTTAAAAAAAAAATAAAAAAAAATATTATAATGACATGTGTCCCCTAATTGAACTCTCGGGACAGGGTCATTTTTAACCCTAGGGACACCATTTGAACAAATCTAACAAAATTACAGTTGGTCATAAGTTTTGGACTATTTTTAGTTATGGTGGCCATCTTGAATTTCAGATCGAAAAAAAAAAAATCTTCTGTATAGTCTCCTATGCAATAGAAACATCCATGTGAAATTTAAGTTTAATTGGCCAAGTGGTTTCAGAATAGATGAAAAAAAAGGAAAATTTTCTGTTTTTTCATAGTAACCCTATGTAAAATTCTAAGTTCCCTTACAGGGGCCCGATAAATTTTAGCCCCTAAATTCTTATCTGCAGTCAAACCCCTACACAAAGGGATAATTTATGCCAAATATGAACAAATCTGACATACCGGTTCTTAAGAAAATGATTTTAGTAATTGCCAATTTTTAACCTTTTGGGGCCCCTCCTGACCCGTTAAGACAGTGGAACCCAGTCATTTTTACAAATCTGAAACTCCTTCACCAAACAATGCTTAAGTGAAGATATAGGCAAAATCATTTTCATTAAAAAAAAAAAAAGAAATTATTATGACATGTGAGCCCTAATTGAACCCTTGGGGTGGAGTCATTTTGAACCCTAGAAACACCATTTGAACAAATCTAACAAAACTATAGTTGGTCATCATTAATAGATAAACATTTTGAAAATCTCTTCGGCCGTTCATGAGAAGAAGACTTTTTAAGATTTGGACTATTTTTAGTAACAGTGGCCATCTTGAATTTCAAATCGAAAAAAAAAAATAATTTCTGAATAGTCTCTTATGCAACAGAAACGCGCCATTGCATAAGCACTTCTGGCTTTTGGCCAGTAAAGCTAGAAATATTGTAGATCTATCCAAGGAATTATATAGAGAAAAAATGGCAATTGATTGAGATTTTGTGAACACTCGCATATTCAACAAAATCTCGCAATATCTTGTTTTCAACTATCTTAACTTTCATTCATCTCAGGAACACAAATCAAAATTCTTACATTGCTGAATGAAATTCTCATCATAATACCATTCCCAGAGCTCCAGATAATTTTTTAAGCCGATGAGTAATTACATCAAATTCACTGTAGATAAGTATTCTTGAGTTTTTCAGAATAGTAATGAGTAATGCGCATACGATATACAACCAAAAAAGTTGCAGCATACAGTGGGGATGTACTATAATGGCCCCTTAAAGCATGTGGTTGTTAAATACAGACCAAGTTTTGCTGTAAATATAAAACTTATATATTTTGCTGCTTAACACAAGAGGCTGCATAACAGAGGTAATTGCAAACGATATTTTGTGTTTAGCTGTTCAAACGGACATCAAACTTTCCATTTTGCCTTTTAAAATATCTTATATTAGTCATTTTACTGCTCAATCTTTGGATTTCTTACAGACCATTGCTGAATAGTTAAATGACAGTTTAGATGTTAAAAAATAAATGGTATACCAATGCTGTAGAAAAATAGGAACAAGACACTGTACTGTGGCATAATTATATTGACTTATTAGTACACAAAATTAGCAAGTTTTCTGCTGCTTATTCGTTCTTGGCATGTATGTCATAACTGACCAAAATGCAATCAGAATAAGTACAAAAATATAGTTTTACCATACACACTGCACAATATGGAAGTCATTTTATGCAGTATGTGACATTAATTTTTTATGAACATGGATATAGGGCCATGAACTTTTCAATTGTAATTAAATTTCTCAAATAATGTTATCATTTTTTTTACCATAATTTGCTTTCAAAATGAACATAATTTTCTAAACATTAATTTTTTTCCACAACCTTTTAACATCTGTTAAATAAAAATAAACAGTACCGGGAAAACCGAAAAGGGCACCGTAGAGACATAGACTGTTTGATGTTTAAACTGGTATTTGAAAGTCGCGCATGCGAGTCTCGATACCTTACAAAACAAAATAGGACATTCAAAATAAAAACTTTCTCAGAGTATATCGTCTGTACATTTTAAACAATAAGATAACATGACATTTTAAACAAAGTTTCATGATTTCCACATTTCATCTTAATTTACCAACAACCTAAAACCAGGTATATATAAGTAATATTGTTGCAGCATACATTTTTTTTCAAAGATGTTTTCTTCAAATTACAAAAAAAAATTGTCATGGCGTGACAGTCATTTATGATTTAACCCGACAAGTGAGCGTATATTATATAAAAATAACCTCAATATGTTGTTGAATAGGATTTATAACCAGCGATATACCTAAAATTGAAACAACTATGGGAATTACAGGTATCCTGCTGGTACACTCAGCTTTCCAAAGTTGGTGTCCCGTCAAAGAAAAAATCGAACAACTGGGCGACATTGTTTATTAATTGCACAGACTGAGTTACCATTATAACCGGTAAAAATTATCACTGAAGCGAGTTTAATTGAAACCATTTAGCTATTTATTTACGCGGATAAGTTAAAGAAGATCGATTTTCAGAGAATGTAAACTGATTTACGTATATAGAAATTGTTGTAAGCGTAAAACTGGTTTCTTATGCGTAATTGATATGCACGTAAAACAAATCTGTGCGTATCCACAAATTTTTAATGCGTCATAATTTTATACACAGTACACATCTTATCTGGAGCTCTGCATTCCGAGAGATTTATGCTTAAAATTGTAAAAGTACTTGTGGTTACAAAATTTGTATACTGCAGCTAAAATTATGATAAATTACAAGACAATTTCCTTCAAACCTCAATATCTTTATTTCAAGACCATTTTGTGCGATCGGAACTTGTTTAAACATCTTAGATTACATACAACTTACAGTTTATGTATAAGAAATTAGTTGCCTGTGAAATATGAATGATATGTTTGCCAATTATGAATCCTTTGTATGCTATTTCATCAATATTTAGCCAGGAGATACACGTTTCCTATCCTTCTATACAAGCCCTTGATCTATCATAAACAAAAAATAAACATATATAAAGATCTCCTTTGTGTTATTATTTTGTTTACCAAAAAAAAAACCATAATCTATTAACAACATCTGTGAAAACAGTCGTTATCACCGGCAATAATTTTATGTGTGTGCGAATCTTCGAAAATGGGCGATTTTATAATGGGGCGAACAATATCCGGGGCGAATAATAACCGTCATATATTGGCAGCATGTGGGTTCTCAAAATAATACTGTTTTTCTTATATAAAATCTGATTAAAACTGATTTGTCTGTTATTTATGTGACACCTATTTCGTGTATAACTTGTACATAGATACCTGAGAACTGCAATATTTAAGAAAATCTTCAATAAGTCTGTGTCTTTAAAATGCATACGTTATTCCAGTGAGCGTTTTCTAACCTGGAAAAGAAAGCGTTCATGGACGGCAATATTAGGAGTATTCCGAACGGTTTACTTCCCGTAGAAACAAAATGGCTCTCGCAACGCGTCTTCAGCAACCACTTGAAGAAAATAATCCATCGGACATAACGATAAATCTTCCATCTTTACAATTTGAAAGTGCATTGTCTGGAGAAGAAAAAGAACTGCAGTATCTTAGGAAGCGAGCTCACGCATTGACAGTGACTTCTTGTGCACATGCAACTTTTGTGGTGTCTGTTTTGAACGAAGCAAGGTGCGCAACTATAGTTAGTTGTAGTTAAACAACATTTTATTCACAATATACATGATCATTGTAATCTTATATTTATTGTCAGCTGTCTCTAACAACTGAGTCAAGTGGGAAAGTTATCAGTGACATGCGAAGGTGGATGTGCGTGAGTACTGGTTAACATTCCACGATCCCATGAGTGAGTGATTTGGTTAACCAATTATCTGTATGAGGTGTGATAAAAACATCGGCAGTGTGGATACTGATCTTACGGTCATATGGGAAATGATGTTTACGTTGTAATTTTTTTTACTCGGCATCTTTAAGTACGGATATTTAGCTGTGGCTAAATATCAAAAAAAAATTCCACACTGCGCGAGTTTTAGTCACACCCAAATTAGAGGTGACAACATTCGGCAATTGACAATGCATCCACCATGACAACGATTGGTGAAAGGTGTTAAAGTATCCACCGTAGGTGTGACATTTACCATTGTACTATATAATTACCTTTTTACAAAGGTCACCAATCCATTTACTATATAAATCCTTTTTACCGAGATTGTCATTTACCGACTTCACCGTCACCCATCTGTTAAACCTTGATGGCATAAAATGACGCTAACTATTCAATCAATCTAGAATGCTTAGGCTGAATGGTTCGAGATCAGCACTTTTAGAAAGTTGAACACTGTGAGTAATCTTGATCTTCTGTTACATCAGAACATTTGCATGTGACAGACACCACACATTTATTGTTTTGTTGGAAGATTATTTGTTAATCCTTATTTGTTTTTTAGAGATGGTCAGTCAGTATTTATTAAGCAAAGGGCTTTATTAAAGATATCAATTTGATCATTTGTTTATTTATAAATATATAATAATATAAGTTACATTTATTAATGTAGTTTATTTATTATCTACATTCAGACAGCTGAAGAAAACTTTGAAAAGTCCACAGAAGAGATCAAATAGAATTCTGCTAGATCAAAGTCCACAAGACCCTCTAAAGATAGGTATTCTGGGATGTGGTCGTTTAGGCAGTCAGCTTGCACACTGTTTTATTACATTTGGTAATATAAACCCAAAGGATTTAAAAATATCTACCAGAAGACCAGAGACTCTAGGTAATCATGATCTTTGATTTCCATAAATATTCAGTAGGAAGTAAAATATGTTTTTTAAATCTTATTGTACACGACTGTGTACCTGAAGTCATAACATATTTTAGAAATCCTTGATCAAGCATTATATCAATTTTCACATTAATGACATTATTAACATTTTTCTTAAAACTAGTGGTGTCAAGATAGTTTTGAAAATATGATGTTACATGTTTTCAATCGATCGCCAGGTGAAATAAATCACTTTCAAGAATTACACGTATCATGCATGCTTATTTATTTTATTATTGCTAAGGTACTACTGTGTATAGTACACACCCACTTTCAAGATTTCATAAATGTTGATACCTATATAATATATTAGTTGCGTGAAAAATATGAGGTGAACTTACATTAATTGTGTATTTAATTTAAAATATAATTGATGTTTATAATTTAATACTGTTCAGTGAATGAAACTATTATAAAAATGTATCCAGAGGTAAAGAGGTAAATAAGCTTTTTTTCTCCTTTAGAGCTCGTAGGATATTGAGTTCTGATATAATTATGTCACTGTCAGGTCATGTGATTAAGATTATCATATTTATTATCCCACCCTCCCCAACTTTGTTGGTGGGTATGTCTGTAGACTCTCATGATTTCTAGAAAATAATATAGTCTTAAAACTTTGCATAGGGATTTGTCTTGGGCTGTTGATGACATCTATTAATTTTGGAGTCGAAGGCCAAGGTTATAGTAGCTACTAGATTTCCAGATAATGTCTGAATTTCGCATGATCATATCATTCTCAAGCTTTGTAGGGTGGTTCTTCTTTGTAAGGATATGTCCCCTATTCATTTTGGGGTTGGCATGTCAAACCCAACACATTGGTTATTTACAGGAAATTGGGAATTCGGCCATGGTATCTCAAACTTTGTGGGCTGGTTAGTTTTAGTAAGCAGATGACCACCTCTGCCCTTATTCATTTTGGGGTCTGTAGGTCAAAGAACTTCACTGGCTATATATTAAAGATCATTTTCAGGCTGATAAATCAGGAACAGTTTAGCCTAACTTTATAGGTTGGTTCATCTTGGCAAATCGATGACCCCTATTCATTTTGAGATATGTAGATTAAGGTCACCATTACTATTTATAGAAAATCTGATATCTGGAAATAGGGCTGTCATGTTTACATGTGTAAACAGATCCGTGTCGTTTAAAAGCAATTACATGTTCACTAATTTAATATTCGTGTACACTACATTAAGTTAAAATATATGTATTAATTATATCCCAAAAATGATACTTATATATATACTTTTGTTTACTTTTTAACCAACACAAAATCTGAATACATCTATGTTCATGTAAATATTCACCCCGCAGCAGTTACTTACCCTTACACATTTAGCAGTCTCGAACTCTCAACACATATTAGAATGGTGGAAAAAATCATATAATTATAGACCCAGGGCTTCCAAGAGAAGAATAGTGCAGTGCACAGCCGGGGCTTGTCAATTTTTGATGTGGGCTAAGGTCTTTTTATATAATAGAAAACCAGTCCCCATTAAAAAACATCCCAGTCAAGTCTGATATACAGTCTTAATTCATCAATTAACATACCTAATTATTAATAATCCTCCTAGCCGCATTTCTACCCAATGAAATAATCATCAACCACATGTTATTAGTTGAGATTATTAGTTCAGAAGTACTATATTACAGATATGATTCTGATGTCACACATTGTCAGCTACGACATTTGATTTTTTTAAACATTTACATTATATACCAGTAATGAGCTGCAAATGCAACTTAGATAATGCACATACAAAACACCCAGGTTTGATCGTGTAAAAGGAGGCGTGTCATTTATTAGCATACGTGTACACGTTTACAGAAATCTGTAAACGTGACATACCTATCTGGAAAACAGTTTGGACTATGTCCTATGGAACTTTTGCCTTACACCTAATTGTCTCATGAGAGAGCATATTATGCTTTACTTAACATCTCTTTTTTTCAGAATATTTATACACAAAGGGAGTAGACTGTTTCCATGACAACATAAAGCTTGTGACAACAACACATGTGGTGTTCCTTTGTGTTTTACCATCTCAGGTTCCAGCAATTGCTGATGAAGTAAAAGCAGACATTCCTCCTACATTGTTTATGTATAGTTTCGCAAGCTCACTGACTGCAAAAAAATTACAACAGCTATTCGGTACCTCTAATATTGTGCACCCAGACTACACCTGGGATGATAAAAATGGACCCGTTGAGTGGGACTATTCTGTAAATGTGAACACAGCATTAGAAAATAAACAAACAGTGGCATCAACATGCCCGCTATACAGACATCCAGGTAAAGTTTTAAAAATATTAAAAAAAGATTTTGTAAGAAACTGAAGGAATTTACATTAAAATTTGTACACATAATTCAATACATACTATTAAATAGATTTCACAAAATTGTCTCCAAGATCCACTTTCAAAATTGATAATTGACTGCATTCAAATACTAGTAAATGTTTTCAGTCCTTTTTACTTTTGGAAGTTAGGGTTCTTTTTAGGATTCACAGCGCCTGTCATTTATTTTTTTTCTCAGTGTCTATAGTTAAGATGTTGGTTCATATGAATCTGTAATGGCGGTGACTGCCATAATAAGTCTGAGAATCTTCTATGTGCTGTAGGTTGAGCCAAGGATATGCCAACCCCTAAACTTTCACTGCTTATATTAAAACAAAACAGTGAAACCAAGGGTTGGAATCCCATGATCTCAATCATAATTATACTTGTGGTCGATTCTTTTCTGGCATTACACCAAGATATTTAAAAAAATATATGAAAATGGGTGAGATGAAAATATCTGTTCCTGGTAAAATGGTATGTATTTTTTCTTCTTCCATTTCTGCTCATTAGATATTATGACAATATATTATCTGCTCTTTAAACATATATTTGTTTATCTGTTCATTATATACACATGGAATGGACTTTACTTTCCTTATGCACATTTCAGTCTTGATTTTCCAGATCAAGACAATATACTGAACGGGACAGCTAACCCGCCACTTTTGTATTTCCAATATTGTCAAAATATGAAATAGCACTATAAAAAGTTGTATATGCCATTAACAGACAATTATGTATTTTTACATAACCTAAATGTTCTTTCTTATTCAAGTCCATATTTTAAGGAAATCACTTTGATATTTTTTGAGAAAATACATATAAAATGTCAGATTAATAAAATGCCAGGTGGCGATTTAACTGTGTGCTTCAGTATATATCGCTTTGTGTTCATTTTTCAAGTCCCAAAAGAATAAGATTCATAATAATTTCATATCCCATATATACTACTGGATCTGTCCAAGAATTAATTTAATAATTTAATCCACATTCCAAGGACATTTTTTATATGTCCATGATCATACACTTGGTATTGTGCAACAAAATCTATAGTGTTAAAATTCGGTTAAGGTATACTTCTTGTTGTGTGATATTTTATCAGGTTAGATATTGTACACATGTTGTTATACATGGCAACATGTTGCTTGTCATCGCAACTTGTCATTAGATATTTTTACATGTTGTTAGAAATTGTATATATTATTAGATATTGTAACATGGCAATAGATAGCTGACACATTTTGTAGATATTGTAACATGGTAATAGATAGTTGACACATTTTGTAGATATTGTAACACATTATTAGATATTGTAACATGGCAATAGATAGTTAACACATTATTAGATATTGTAATATGGCAATAGATAGTTTACACATTTTGTAGATACTGTAACACATTATTAGATATTGTAACATGGCAATAGATAGTTGACACATTTTGTAGATATTGTAACATATTATTAGATATTGTAACATGGCAATAGATAGTTGACACATTTTGTAGATATTGTAACATGGCAATAGATAATTTACACATTTTGTAGATATTGTAACACATTATTAGATATTGTAACATGGCAATAGATAGTTGACACATTTGTAGGTATTGTAACACATTATTAGAAATTGTAACATGGCAATAGATAGTTGACACATTTTGTAGATATTGTAACACATTATAAGATATTGTAGCATGACCATAGATAGTTGACACATTTTGTAGATATTGTAACACATTATTAGATATTGTAACATGGCAATAGATAGTTGACACATTTTGTAGATATTGTAACACATTATTAGATATTTTAACATGGCAATAGATAGTTGACACATTTTGTAGGTATTGTAACACATTATTAGAAATTGTAACATGGCAATAGATGGTTGACACATTTTGTAGATATTGTAACACATTATTAGATATTGTAACATGGCAATAGATAGTTTACACATTTTGTAGATATTGTAACACATTATTAGATATTGTAACATGGCAATAGATAGTTGACACATTTTGTAGATATTGTAACACATTATTAGATATTGTAACATGGCAATAGATAGTTGACACATTTTGTAGATATTGTAACACATTATTAGATATTGTAACATGGCAATAGATAGTTGACACATTTTGTAGATATTGTAACACATTATTATATATTTTAACATGGCAATAGATAGTTAACACATTTTGTAGATATTGTAACACATTATTAGATATTTTAACATGGCAATAGATAGTTGACACATTTTGTAGATATTGTAACATGTATTAGATATTGTAACATGGCAATAGATAGTTAACACATTTTGTAGATATTGTAACAAATAATTAGATATTTTAACATGGCAATAGATAGTTGACACATTTTGTAGATATTGTAACACATTATTAGATATTGTAACATGGCAATAGATAGTTGACACATTTTGTAGATATTTTAACACATTATTAGATATTGTAACATGTTGCTAGACAGTGTACACATAACAATAGACAGTGTACAGATGTTAGATAGTTTAACATGTATGATGTAAGACAGCGTACACATTTCGTAAATATTGTAATATGTTTTTAGATATTGTAACACGTTGTTATATATAGTAACAGGTCGTTGGATAATGTGCCAGTGTTAAATCGTTTATATATGTTGTAGATATTGTAACACATTATTAGATATTGTGACCTGTTGTTAGATATTTTAACATGTTGTTAAATATTGTAACATGTTGTTAGATAATGTAACAGTGTTAAATAGTTTATATATGTTGTAGATATTGTAACACATTATTAGATATTGTGACATGTTGTTAGACATTGTAACATTTTGTTAAATACTGTAACATGTTGTTAGATAATGTAGCAGTGTTAAGTAGT
Source organism: Panopea generosa (assembly GCA_029582155.1). Taxonomy (NCBI): domain Eukaryota; kingdom Metazoa; phylum Mollusca; class Bivalvia; order Adapedonta; family Hiatellidae; genus Panopea; species Panopea generosa. The sequence goes on from CM055897.1 coordinate 60,329,621, forward strand.
TTACATATGTTGTAGATATTGTAACACATTATTAGATATTGTGACATGTTGTTAGATATTTTAACATGTTGTTAAATATTGTAACATGTTGTTAGATAATGTAACAGTGTTAAATAGTTTATATATGTTGTAGAAATTGTAACACATTATTAGATATTGTGACATGTTGTTAGATATTGTAACATTTTGTTAAATACTGTAACATGTTGTTAGATAATGTAGCAGTGTTAAGTAGTTTATATATGTTGTAGATATTGTAACACATCATTAGATATTGTGACATGTTGTTAGATATTGTAACATGTTGTTAAATATTGTAATATGTCATTAGGTAATGTAATAGAGTTAAATAGTTTATATATGTTGTAGATATTGTAACACATTATTAGATATTGTGACATGTTGTTAGATATTGTAACATGTTGTTAAATATTGTAACATGTCATTAGGTAATGTAATAGAGTTAAATAGTTTATATATGTTGTAGATATTGTAACACATTATTAGATATTGTGACATGTTGTTAGATATTGTAACATGTTGTTCGATATAGTAATATGTTGTAGATATTATTACCCATTATTCGATATTGTGACACATTATTACTTTATTAGATATTGTAACATGTTAAATATTGTAACATGTAATTTATAAGACAGTGCACACATGTTGTCTGTCATTAACTTTTGCTCCAAACAACTTTTTCTCTGAAATGTACAACAGATTTTCACCAAATTTGGTAGGAAACATTGTTACATGTAGCTCTCTCAAGTTGCTCAACCCATTACTCTAAGTTCAAATTTGGCCCTGCCCCAGTGGCTTATCAGTTACTTCAAAATTTCAAAACTTGTCTTCTCTGAAAGTGTAAGGCCTACAGGTTCGATATTTTGCATGTAGTGACACCTAAATGGTTTTCTTCAGCCACGAATGTAAGGTCAAAATTTGCCCCCACCTTGGGGACTTTAAAGTTTAACCCTTTACTCCATAAATATGTGTTTTCCCGCACCAATCACAGAAGGCCTCTGAAAACAGTGCAGGAAGAGTTCAGATTGCTAGTAACGAGCAATCTGAACACTTCCTGCACTGTTTTCCACTCTCAGTTAATATAAACATAATTGACCCATTGCTGATATGTGGTGAACTAATGCTTTCAATTTGGAAGAGTCAAAGAAAATGCTTATGGAGCAAATGGTTAACATAGAAAATTTTCATTTAAAAATTGTGAAATTTTAAAATTTTTCTTCTCAAGAACCAACCAATCAAATTTGTTTATGATCCTCAGTATATGAGTAGGGTTTTCAATTTGGTTCAAATATAGGGGCTAGGGTCAACTGGGACACAACAAGGGAACTTTTTATTACTATTTTTACATAGAAATACTATGGGAAAACAGGAAATTATGTTTTTCTCATTCATTTTTTGGTATTATTCCAATTATATTGGTGTCTGAAGAATTGTTTAGTCATAACAGTATTGGTATAATTCCAATCATATTGATGTCTGTAGCATTGTGTAGTTACAGCTATTTAGCAATTGTCGTTTTGTCAAGACACTGACACAACGTGTGGCTGCCAAAACCAAAGTTTAAACCATTTGTCTTGTTTTTGTTTTGGTGGGTAGCCAACATGACAGAATGACAAAAAAAGAGCACAAAACTAAAACTCGCCATGTGACGAAATGACAATAAACCACATTAATTTGTCGTGTTTGCACCCTTGGAATGTCACAAAGTCTGTTGTTCTATCAGCGGACCTGCCAAAACAACAACACAACATAACTTACATGTCTGTAAACATTATTCAAACTACTGATTCATGTTCAGGTTAATTTTTTATTATAGGTGTAATAAATACCAACCCAAAGCTTGCAGAGTTGATGATATTTATGCTTGTCAATATGTGCACCCATCTCAAGCTGAACAAATATGATGCCCTGGACATGTTACATGCCATCATATTCAACAACACTGAAGATGGTAGATTGGAGCTTAATGACTTCATCCGCAAATCAGCTGATAAAGACGAGTAAGAAATTTATCTCATAAAATCAAATTTCAAATAATAAACAAGAGACATGGAAATTCCCCGAAAACCATGTTTTTAAAACATTTTAGCTATTCTGTAACTATCACTCTGTTTCATGCCAGAATTTTATGTACATTGAAGCAGAAAATAAAAAAGCATACAATTCAAATTTTGTTTTTTTTATTTGTAAAACATTGATGCAATAGTTTTGTTAAAAAAACATGAAATAAAGTTTCTCTTGTTTCTGTGCTATTCATTGGTTGTTTGGCTAAAATATTACTTTGTAACTCACATTATAAAAGATGTTATGTGTTTATACTTGGAAACAAACATGCATATTCATAAAAGAATACATCAATATTTTCACATTTTATTAGTCAATTTTATTCCTCTGTTAGAGGAGTACCTATTGGCCTCTGCATATAGAAATCATAGATTTGAGCCCGTCACTTTGCCAGTTGTATTAGTCAAGTATTATTCCTCTGTAAGAGGAGTACTTATTGGCCTCTGCATATAGAAATCATAGATTTGAGCCTGCCGCTTTGCCAGTTGTTTTAGTCAAGTTTTATTCCTCTGTTAGAGGAGTACTTATTGGCCTCTGCATATAGAAATCATAGATTTGAGCCTGCCGCTTTGCCGGTTGTTTAAGTCAAGTTTTATTCCTCTGTTAGAGGAGTACCTATTGGCCTCTGCATATAGAAATCATAGATTTGAGCCTGCCGCTTTGCCGGTTGTTTTAGTCAAGTTTTATTCCTCTGTTAGAGGAGTATTTATTGGTCTCTGCATATAGAAATCATAGATTTGAGCCTGCCGCTTTGCCAGTTGTTTTAGTCAAGTTTTATTCCTCTGTTAGAGGAGTACCTATTGGCCTCTGCATATAGAAATCATAGATTTGAGCCTGCCGCTTTGCCAGTTGTTTTAGTCAAGTTTTATTCCTCTGTTAGAGGAGTACCTGTTGGCCTCTGCATATAGAAATCATAGATTTGAGCCTGTCACTTTGCCAGTTGTTTAAGTCAAGTTTTATTCCTCTGTTAGAGGAGTACCTATTGGCCTCTGCATATAGAAATCATAGATTTGAGCCTGTCGCTTTGTCAGTTGTTTTAGTCAAATTTTGACCACGACGTGGTCTAGTGGTAGAGCGTCCGCCTCGCATGCAGAAGGTCGTGGGTTCAATCCCCGGCCGGGTTATACCAAATACTTAAAAAAATGGTACTAGAAGCTTCCTCGCTTGACGCTCAGCATTTAGAGGAGAGTGCTAGGTCTGGTCGGCCCGATGTCAGTATAATGTGACTGGGTGGGGTATCATACCATGTGTCTGCTGCATGATACTCCAGTGTGACAGCGCTTAGAATACTGTCTCAAGTAAACACCGTCGTGATATGACTGAAAAATTGTTGAAAGTGACGCTTAAAACCATACAACAATAGTCAAGTTTTATTCCTCTGTTAGAGGATACCTATTGGCCTCTGCATATAGAAATCATAGATTTGATCCTGCTGCTTTGCCAGTTGTTTTAGTCAAGTTTTATTCCTCTGATAGAGGAGTACCTATGGCCTCTGCATATAGAAATCATAGATTTGAGCCTGCCGCTTTGCCGGTTGTTTTAGTCAAGTTTTATTCCTCTGTTAGATGAGTACCTATTGGCCTCTGCATATAGAAATCATAGATTTGAGCCTGCCGCTTTGCCAGTTGTTTTAGTCAAGTTTTATTCCTCTGTTAGAGGAGTACCTATTGGCCTCTGCATATAGAAATCATAGATTTGAGCCTGCTGCTTTGCCAGTTGTATTAGTCAAGTTTTGTTCCTCTGTTAGAGGAGTACCTATTGGCCTCTGCATATAGAAATCATAGATTTGAGCCTGCTGCTTTGCCAGTTGTATTAGTCAAGTTTTATTCCTCTGTTAGATGAGTACCTATTGGCCTCTGCATATAGAAATCATAGATTTGAGCCTGCCGCTTTGCCAGTTGTATTAGTCAAGTTTTATTCCTCTGTTAGAGGAGTACCTATTGGCCTCTGCATATAGAAATCATAGATTTGAGCCTGCTGCTTTGCCAGTTGTATTAGTCAAGTTTTGTTCCTCTGTTAGAGGAGTACCTATTGGCCTCTGCATATAAAAATCATAGATTTGAGCCTGTCGCTTTGCCAGTTGTTTTAGTCAAGTTTTGTTCCTCTGTTAGAGGAGTACCTAGTTGGCCTCTGCATATAGAAATCATAGATTTGAGCCTGCTGCTTTGCCAGTTGTATTAGTCAAGTTTTATTCCTCTGTTAGAGGAGTACCTATTGGCCTCTGCATATAGAAATCATAGATTTGAGCCTGTCGCTTTGCCAGTTGTTTTAGTCAAGTTTTGTTCCTCTGTTAGAGGAGTACCTATTGGCCTCTGCATATAAAAATCATAGATTTGAGCCTGCTGCTTTGCCAGTTGTATTAGTCAAGTTTTATTCATCTGTTGAAGAAATCAACTAATGCTAAGTAAGAAACCTCTGAAAGAAAAAAAGTGAAAATCTGTTATAAACTAGTGATAGTACATGAGACTTTTTTCATATGGGTAAATCTATCTTCACTCTATGTGCTTTCCCACACACATATTTCAACATATAAACTTATCTATTTCAGTTTTACAGGTCATCTGAGCTCTAAAAAAATATTTTTGAGGCTATTTGTTGCTCCTTTTGTTTATTATTGTGTTTTATAAATTTTCAGATTGTTTCCCCCATTTGACCTTTTGAAGGTACTTGAGAGCAACACAGCAGTGCTGAAGAGACTAAATCAATACCCAGGACTATATGAAGCTTTCATGAACAAGTACAGTCAAGTATTTGCTGACTATGTGCAGCAGAAATTGTATAATGAGATGTACCAAAGCTGAGCATACATTTTGAAAAAAAGATTAGATGGGATGTTTCATTGATCATTGGTTATAACCATTTATCTAACTGCATGTGGTTTTGTTCACATAATTGTGTCTTTGCAATCACTACAATTTCTGAAGAAAATTTCATCAAACTTCACAAATGTTCCAGACATAATTCAGGTTCGTACATGTGAAAAATGTGTAAATCACAAACTGTATCTTAAAGGCTATTGCAGCAACTGGGAGAGAGAATTCCATTAAACTTCACAGAAATGTAGGATTGTATGTTGCGTACAGAATACTTTTAATGTCATCACTCGCAAATTGTGTCTCCCGGAAAGGGAGTTTCTGTCTTTGTTATGCTTAAAAAGGAACTTATCAGCCCGTACACGTGAAGCAGGAAGATGGCTTAATGTCTGTCCACCCATTTGTGTTTGTGTCCTGTCACATTTTTGTCTGGGCTATTTATTATTGCAACCTGCAGAGAGATTTAATTTATACTTCACCAATGTATTATATAGTAAAAGACAATACATGATGACCAATAAGCATTGTCATTGTGACAAAGGTCATGGTCACATAGACTTTACAGTCCATAATTATTCATTGCAATGTTTTTAAAATGTATCTTTTTAAGCCTTTAAAAAAGTATTTGTCAACAAGTTCTGTGTTAAAAATTATGTATGTCTCCAGGTCACATAAAATTACCTTCTAAATCTTAATTTTCTTGCCCTTAAATTCACAGATAAACACACATATATAGCAACTAGTCATGTTAACAAAAATAACAAAAATGGTGAGTTTTACAATTGGTGAAATGGCTGCAAGAAAAAAATAGACGGCACCAAAAAGCAAGGTTGATAATTTATGCACATCCAAACTTCACATCGATCATTCACAGTACAGTAAGTTTGTTGTGGAAAATCATTGGCAAGATTATTCATTTGAAAACTCATGGGTCATAACTCGGTGAAAGAATACAAAAGGGATATACACAACTAGACCTCACACTGATTCTTCCCAGGCAGTTTGAAATCCAACTGACAATTAAAAAAATGAAGTGTGGACTTCTTCATACCAACATTAAATGGGATTATTATATTTCATTATGAATGCTTCTATCTGATTGGTTGAAAACTGAACTTCACTGTAAAAAAAATAAGAGTTGTCAGAAAACGACAAAGCTCGCCGATGGAGTAAAACTTACCACCAATGCAAAGATTGAGATTGGAGGCAAACACCAAAACTTAAACACATCTAACCTGGGTGTCTACAGACGAAAAATTAAGTCTTAAAGGGCCATAACTCTGCCAAAATGCAACCCAAAATTATGGTTCTTGTCTCTGTGTGTTTCAATGATGATGATGAATGAAATGCGAAGTTTCATTCATATCCAACGAGTGGTTGCATAGATATCTTACGTGATAAAAAACTTTAACCTGAAAAATGAAGTGAAAAAAAGGCCATAACTGTGCCAAAATGCAACCCAGAGTTATGGTTCTTGTCTCTGTGTGTTCCATTGATGACGGTGAACACACATGTGAAGGTTCATTCACATCCAATGAGTGGTTGCATAGATATCTTAAACTTAAAGGCAACTAAACTCAAAGTTTAACCTGGGTGTTTAAGTTCAAAAAGGGCCATAACTGTGCCAAAAAGCAATCCAAAGTTATGGTTCTTATCTCTGTGTGTTCCATTGATGGTGGTTAACACACATGGAAAGTTTCATTGACATCCAATGAGTGGTTGCATAGATAACTGAAACTTAAACGCAAAAGTTAAACCTTGGTGTCTACAGATGATGCCGGGGTCATGACAATAGCTCTCCTTGGACTTTGTCCGGGCGAGCTAAAAAGAACTTTTTACCACTAAAGTATTCTGTCAAAACCATTTTCAACAAATACTAGTATCTGTAAATCTAAACAAATTACATTAAATGCTAAAATCGACCATAAAAAGATAATATGTAGAACAAGAAAATTCTACAAAATTAAAAGTCCTGTCTATATCACTTTTTTGACAAAGTGAGGATATCAAGAAGCCTAGTAATTCTACCCATAATACAACCATGAACAAATACTCTTGAGATAACAGTTTCAAAGAAATGGAGCTTAACACAAACTTAATTTTTTGTAGAGGCCAAGGTCATATTCTGGTTGTATTGGGCAGTATTACATAACTTTAGACCAAGTTTAGTGGCTGTGTGCCAGAAACTGGACCAAATTTGGTGACTTTAGGCTGAATAGTTTCACGGTGAATGCAAATACTTTAACATTTTGTAGACGCAGTTTGTTATTCATAGAGGTCAATATCTGCTCGAATAATTCTTAACGTTTTTGAAAAATAATACCCAAAACATAGCTAGGAAGCATTTGGTGACTCCAGGCCGAACAGTTTTTGAGAAACGGAGCATATAACAAAAACTAAACAAGAGCTGTTGATAAGACAGACTGCTAGACTATTCAAATATTTGTCACAAAAGTACAAATTTGAGCAAGACTGATGACAAAATCCAAGAGTTATCTAACTTACTTAACTGAGTAGGTCTTATAACTGAAATACATTGTATGAGGTTTCAATCCAGTACATGCGGTGGGTGCTGTGTTATATAACTTTCTAAGTCAAACAAACGCCAAAACTGGCCAAAACAATCTGGCAAGTTATCCCACTTGATTAATTTAGTTGGTTTCATGACTACAAAGCCATACATAAAGTTTTATTCAGAAACATTGAGTGGTTGTTGTGATATGGACTTGATGGTACATGCAAGCAAACCTTTTACCAAAATTTCTAAAAATGGGCCATAATTTTCTTTATTTTCATGCTGACAAGAGTTATCTCACCAGCAGTTATTTTAATATGTTTGACGACTAGGAAGTCTTAATCAAATACATTAAGTGGTTGGTGGTCCTTGCATACAAAACTTTAACCAGAATTTCTAAGTCACACAAGGGCAATAATTGTCATTATATTTATACAAGAGTAGTTATTTTAGTAGTTTTGATGACTGGAAAGTCTTGTGTGAAGTTCCAATCCAATACATAGAATGGATACTGATATAGGGACTTGATGGTACTTGCACGCAAAGCTTTAACCAGAATTTCTTAGTCAAACAAGGGCAATAACTTGCATTATATTCATGCAAAAATTATCCAACATCATTACTTTAGTAGGTTTGATGACTGTGAAGTTTTAATTAAATGCACTGAATGGTTTGTAAGATATAGACTAGATAGTACTTGCACGCAGAACTATAACCATAATTTCCAAGTCAAAAAGTTTCAATTAAATACATTAAGTGGTTGGTGAAATATGGACTTGATGGTACTTGCACACAAAGCTTTAATCAGAATTTCTAAATCAAGCAAGGACAATAACTTGCATTATATTCATGCTAAAGTTAACCTAGTCCTTGTAGTAGGTTTGATGACAGGGAAGTCTTGTGTAAAGTTTCAAATCAATACATGCAATTGATACTGAGATAAGGACTTGCATGTAAAACTTTAAAAAGAGTTGTCAGAAGACAACAAAGCTTGCTGATAGGATAAAACTCGCCCACCCATGTAAAGATTTAGATTGGAGGCAAACACCAAAACTTAAACGCAATTAAACGCAAAAGTTTAACCTGGGTGTTTACATACAAAAAATTAAGTCCAAAAAGGCCCGAGTTAAGGTTCTTGTCTCTGTGTGTTCCATCGATGATGGTGAACACACATGTAAAGTTTCATTCATATCCAATGAGTGGTTGCATAGATATCTTACCTGATAAAAACTTTAACCTGAAAAATTATGTCGAAAAAGGGTCATAACTGTCCTGAAATGCAATCCGGAGTTATGGCTCTTGTCTCTGTGGTTTCCATTGATGATGGTGAACACACATGCGAAGTTTCATTCATATCCAATGAGTGGTTGCATAGATATCTTAAACGCAAAAGTTTAACCTGGGTGTCTACAGACAAAAAATTATGTCCAAAAGGGCCATAAATGTGCCAAAATGGAACCCCGAGTTATGGTTCTTATATCTGTGTGTTCCATCTATGATGGTGAACACACATGTGAAGTTTCATTCATATTAAATGAGTGGTTGCATAGATATTTTACCTGATAAAAAACTTTAACCGGAAAAATCAAGTTGACAAAGGTCCATAACTGTGCCAAAATGCAATCCAGAGTTATGGTTTTTGTCTCTGTGTGTTCCATCAATGATGGTGAACACACATGCAAAGTTTCATTCATATCCAATAAGTGGTTGCATAGATATTTTACCTAATAAAAAACTTTTACCTGAAAAATTAAGTCGAAAAGGGCCATAACTGCCAAAATGCAACCCAGAGTTATAGTTCTTGTCCGTGTGTGTTCCATTGATGATGGTGAACACACTTGCGAAGTTCTATTCATATCCAATGAGGGGTTGCATAGATATCTTAAAATAAACCAAAAGTTAACCTGGGTGTCTACAGACAACGCAGACAACACAAGGACCATGACAATAGCTCTCCTTGGACTTGGTCCCATCGAATTAACAAAGGTACGACACCGAGTAGAATAGCTCTTTTTATTCTTCAAATAATTGAATAAAATTTTATGGCATATCAATACTTTATAGGTTATTCAATGCCAGCAGGAAGGAATGCATGAATAGGGTTCTACGGCATACCAACATATTATAGGTTATTCAACGCCAACAGGAAGATTCAATGTTCACTCTACATGGATAAACACAGATTTAAATTCCCTTGCTTTTTTTAAAAGATTTGATTCAGGCTTTCTTAAGTTATTGCATGGAAACCAAAAGAAAAATGATTTTCACAAATTAAAGGAGCATAACTCTACAACACCAAAAGTCACAACCCCGAAAATCAAACTTGTGTTTTGTCATTATAAATATTGTATTAAAAATTCTGAAGACTTGATTCAGGCATTGAAGTTATTGCACGGAAACCAAAAGTGCGATGGACAGACACACCCAAATTAGTGTCTTCCGCTTTTCAAAAAGCCGGCGACGCTGGTGACAAAAAATACATCAACAAATGAATATACAGAATGAACCAAAAACTTTGAAACCTGCAGAGTTTCAGCAAATTCTATCATCAAATTAAGGATGATTGCTACAGATTTTCACGCGCACCAAGGGAAGCAATTTTGGCAGACCTGTCAGTCACTACATACTGCTTTACTACAACTGACCCTATTTCGGATGTCACAATCATTTATGGATACGCCTGAAATTGGTCTCTCATATTGTGTTCTATATATGAAATACGCATACTGGTATGAAATAATTGTTTATAGTAATTAAACCTGAATTATAAATATAATAGAAATCTTAATATTTATACAAATATGCTCAATAAGTATAATGAATGAATGAATAGGGTTTTACGGCATACCAACACATTATAGGTTATTCGACGCCAACAGGAAGGAAGATTCCAGGTTCACTCTACATGTACAAAAACAACAAATTAATATACAGATTAAAAAAATACCTCAACAAATGAATATGCAGAATGAATGGGTTTAACGCCATTTTCAACACATTTCAGGTTATATATGGCATATCCAGTTTTACTGGTGGAGGAAGACCTCAGACTGAGTCAGACTGAGTAGAACCACCGTCCTTCTGCAAGTAACTGGAAACTTTCTCACATAAAGTTTTTGGAGCGAGCGGGACTCGAACCTACGACCATAGCGGTGAGAGGTTAATGATCTTGAGACGGCGCCTTAGACCACTCGGCCACGGAGGACCCTATATGCAGAATGAACCTAGAACCTTGATATCTGCAGAGTTTCAGCAAATTCTATCGTATTACTCAATATGTCGCTTCTTACGACATGCATAAGCCACAGTAATCCTATTCTTGCCATCACTCATGGCTCCCTGGAATCACACAGGGGTTGATAATTTAACCACAATAGTGAACATGACAAAAAATGATAAATGAACACGACACCCATTCGGAGGATTCCTACCCCTCTGCAGAGATCGACAGTGATTCTATTTCAATTAGTATAAAAACATTAATTTTGCAACAGCAGTTTATTCGTGGCATACTTTTAAGAGCTTTTTTTACTTCAAATTAAGCGGTAAAGTGTATATTGTTATATAAAGTTATATTGATTGTCATTAGAATAGGTATCCGAGAGTATTTTGTAAGGATTTAGGCAAAATTTATCCCTTTATCAATTTATTAAAAAAAAACGCTATATTTTATTACAAAATTGACACTCTGCCATTGACATTTTGTTTTTGAAAACCCTGAACAACTAAATTCAAGCTTAAAATTTCCATGAAAATTAATATTATATGCATGCATATATATAATAGTTTTAAATATTTGATGTAAACAATTTTAAATATTTTATTTTCACTCTGCTTGTTAAATCTCCAACTTTCAAGAACGGGTATGTTTATAAGGTGGAAAAATCTGTATGGTTACAAATGTTTTTTTATTTCTGATATTCTGAATATTGCTCGAACAAACATTGCTTAAATACTCAGAAGTTTCATAATGTTCTATCCATAGGAAAAATGTGACAAAAACTATAGCAATCGTCTTTAACATACAGATTAAAAAGATACATCAACAAATGAATATACAGAATGAACCTAGAACCTTGATCTGGCTGAGTTTCAGCAAATTCTATTTTATTACTAAAATTGTCGCTTCCTACCACGAGTTTCAGCAAATTCTATTTTATTACTAAAATTGTCGCTTCCTACCACATCCACGAGTCACAGAAATCCTATTCTTGCCATCACTCATTTAACTAAAATAGTGAACATGACAAAAAATGATAAAATGAACACGACACCCATTCGGAGGATTCCTATTCCTTTGCAGAGATCGACAAGGATTCTTTTCTTAGCTGGAACCACACAGACTTTATTCTTCGAATAGTCAAGCTAAAATACTGATTGGACACAACTATGGGCCATATTTGATAATTTAAGGCTTAAATATGTTACACTGGTAGGCAAATAAAGAACATTCAAGACAAAATATTAAAGTGTACAAAAAACTTTATTTACAACATGCCAGCTCGTAAACAGTTTGTACAACACCACATAAAGAATTTTACATTCCAGTCGAACAGAAATGGAATTCTAAATAGGGAAAAAATTAATATTCAATGAGAAAAACATTTCTCCCCATTCACATGTCTGTTCTAAATTACATATCTTATTAAACATCTGTACTAAAGTACTTTGGAATATATAAAGGTTTTTCCCATTTAAATATACCAACGACGGATGCAAGGCACTTTTATATTCTACAACCCACCAATTGGAAAACGTCACACATTTAAATGACCATGGATAGAATTGTTTATGTATTTCTTTACTCAACAAGTTATTCTTACTGTTAAATTTTAAAACTTTTGTCAATTTATTGCATCACTTAACAACGTAAATTATACAAGATATATGTCCTTGTCTTTCCGTTTGGATGACTTTTTATGTCGGAGTTACTCCCAGGACGGTACATGTTTGCAATCCTGACAATGCTATCTCCGGTGGAACCCATCTGATAGTTTTGCAACCAGCAAAGGCCAATACCTCCAACTGATAAGATTGTCACATGTCGCAGCTATATACATTCGTTACCACTCACCTTGGACCATTACATAAAATGGTGGGTTTAAAAACTTGACATGTTTTTTTTGTCAAAAGATTTAATGGTAAAATTCATCCTATTATATAATTGTTTTATAGTCCCTTCCATCACCTCAGCCCATCAACTTCGGTATGTTTTAATGGTAAAGTCCTAATGAATACAATGCTTACCGAGCTTGGTTAAAATCATGATTGAAAACGTTCCAAAATTTGTAAAAAAACAATTTAATACAACAATAAATTTAAACCAGAACAACTTTAAACATGCAAGAGAGAAAATCATTCAATACTTTTTGTTCACAGGATGAAATAAAGACATAATATAGATATTTTTTCATTATATCATAAAGCACGGAGAGATTAACTTCCTGTGAAAAATGTCTATTAAACACCATAAAATAAAGATACATAACACTGAACTGTAGTATTAAAAGCTTAGTTAAATTTTCCACTTTTCAAGTCTTCACTATAAACAACACATTTTAATCATCATAAATTGAATACTCTAACAATAGCATTCATTCCCTGTTCATAGTATAAATCATATTTCAACTAGCTGTGTAAGACAAGCAAACACATCACTTTGTTGTTAACGATAATATGGATGAACATTCAGAGAAGGGTGCCTTTCTCATTTCATTTTCAACTGGTACTTTTTTGCACCAAAGGACAGAGAGTGATGACTCCAAATGTAAAAATCTCTTCTGAATCTAACAAAAAGTTAACAAAAACCAATGCATGTGTACCTGCTTAATGTTTAATACTTAAATTCTGCTTAAATGTATTAATCTTTCAAAAAAATGGTTTTATTAAAACCTTAAGCCCCTGCATATATGCTTTGATAGGGATCATTAAAAGGAAGTATTGTTTTAAAGATTTGAAGGGAAAGCATCGAAACCGATTTGTTCTCCATTGAAAAGATTTATTTTTTTCTCTCTTATTTAAAAATGGGATTTAATGCCATTTTCAATATTTTATAATTTCTATATATGGCATCCACTTGTTTTGGTAGAGGAAGATCTCAGAATGAATAGTCCTTCAGCAAGTAACACAAACTTCCCAGATTGATTCTTTTGGATTGTTGGATTGAGCGAGAGTAGTTGTAAGTCTCTTTAGTTTGATTGCAATGAAGCTCAGAGTTTACATGAATCTGCTCGAGACTGCTTCCTAAGTAGAACCAGTACAAAGTGTTGTTTTATGAGGCATCGGATCGAGTTGGGAATCAAACACATAACCTCTGGTGTAGGCAGCCAACACTCTTATCAATGACCCGCTTAAGACTATTTAACATGGCAGGACTCCATAAAAAAGAATGTAAGAACTATTTACAACTATTAGTGAAGCAAAGATTTACAAGATGTACATACTATATACACAAACAGTATATCTACACCTGAAATGTAACAAACGTCAAGGCGTATTGAATAAAATCACAAGTAAAAGTATAATCTTCACGGCAAATACCATTCAATACTGTAAGGGCTTTTCCAGAATTAAATGTATGGGGGGGTCGGACGGCAGTATAATTAAAATTTTATGCCTGGTGGGTGTTTTCATAAAAAAAAATGATGCCTTGCGGGGTAAAAGCTTATTAAAATTTTATGCCTTGCCGGTATTTCCGTCTATGAACCGAATTTTTTCTTCAACACCGTTTTTCTTCTCGAAATTTTATACATTTTCTGCACAGGTATTTCCTCCCGTCGTATACAAAAACATAAAATTGTCCTTCCCCATGTACCGCACCGAGTCAACATCCCGCAGCGTCTAGATTTCGGCGAGCGTCTTATCTTTATCGCAGCAGATGCAGGTCTTTTAAATTTACCTTGATTTGACCTTTAAGTTTGCCACTGACACGCGTGTTGTAACGATTGTAATACACAACCTCCAGACAACCATGACCAAGTGAACGTTTTACGCGACTACACAGTTGGACACTCGATACACTGGTGATGTTAATATTAGGAATTGTCTTCAATTAACTTTTTCATCTCAAACTGATTGATCTTTTTTGTTAAGACCGCCATAATATAATTACATCACTCGACAACAACATATGATTTAATTTGTTTGTTTGAAACAAAGTATAATTATCTACCTTCGGACTTCCCGAAAAGGGACAAGAAACATACTCTTAGTCGTCAATAAATTATTAACACGGAAATGTACGAGCTAATCAGGTGGCGGAATACACTCGTAGCAGGCCGTAACCACATCTACTTTATTAAATTGATGCCGAGATGCCGTGTCACAAAATTATCTCCTCAAGTAAATTTTACGAATTATATTTCAATATTTGACGTATCGGATATGTTTACAAATACTCCAATACGGATATGAATATACAGACGTGTATATTATTAAATTCCGCAAAAACAACGATTCAACTCTACGGCGGCATTGCTATTATTATATGCATATCCGCGCTGTTTGTCAGATAGTGTAAAACAATAATTTATTCGGCACAAAAAGAAACACCAAGAAATGCAGTCAATTGTGACAAAAAATAGGACATTGCGTTAGCAGTGAAAATAAAATCCACGTTCTCAGATATGTCACCCCACACCCTATACGCCTCATTCTTACCCCAGTGTCTGAAAAATTCATGGCGAAAAGCAGATATTTCTTAACGGTCGTACAAAAACATAAATTGGACTGTGAAATTGTCTTTGAGCATCCATAAGCGGATTGTTTGCCATCGGGTGTGCGAAATGAGGTCAATTTAGATTAAACCTTTATCGATAGTAGGGAGTAAATAACATGTGTCATAATAATGTTTGTTTCACTGTCAGAGTGACGTCATCGGACATTGGCACAAGGCGTGAATGAAATGGACAGCGTGTTCATTCTGTGCATAAATTTAGGCATGTGTAGCATAACTCTCTTTACGGATCGTATCAATTTAATAGTAATTCTTTTTTAAGAAATTAGTATACTGAAAATAAACATTTTAGAAGACAACTAGTTACGAACAAACACTAACCTTTAATTATTAATATGTTGTGTTTTTTCTCTCATTTGTTATCTGTAGTGCCCCTTTATTTAATTCTCGACCTGAGGTAATTTGTGACGTAATCACTTGCATATCGGCATTAGATCAAAAGTGTAACGTCGGCGTACTTCAAAGAAAGTAGGCAACCGTCCAGACTAGTAATTTTGGAAGCGTTACAATAAGAAAACATTAGAAAGGGGATTTTAGCCTCTTTTTTATTTTTATTTTGTGCATGGTGGTATTTTATCTAATTAAAATTTTATGCATGGTGGTATATATCACAATTAAATTTTATGCTCTGTGGGTAAAAAAAATAAGTGCCGTCCGACCCCCCCATACATTTAATTCTGGAAAAGCCCTAAATAAAACATCTCTTGTAACAGAGAGGGGTCAGTTATTAAAAAGACAAAAAGTAAAAACAAAAGATTGGAACTCACAAGATAAATGAAAATTTACAAGAAAGATATATCCAGGCTGGTTAAACTAGAAAAGAATTTATTTGTGAATTTATATAATTTAAAATAAATTTCATTACAGCCTTCACTACAGAATTGTTCCCTTAACAAAAATTAAAAAAAATATATAAAAAAATCCACATTTCATACAATATTTTATAGTGTTTGTGTTGCCAACAATTAAGATTTATAAGGATACAAAAATAAAAATATATTAATACTAATTGATATATACAAATTAAAAATTTGGCCATTAAAAGTTAATAGGATTTATTCAAACGTAAATTTCTGTAAAATACATAGCTTTTCCACATTACAATCACTAGCATTTTCAATAGGAAATAATTGTATAATAATTGATTTGACTGTAAACTGTAAAATATCATTCAGGTAAATATTTTACTCATCGATAAGACCGCAATTTTTAATTTCGCAATGTCCACTTCTATAATGTCTTAAGCATCATAATCACTTTTCACATAACCTTTTTCATTTGTTATTTGTAAACTTTGTCTAGAAAAATAGATTAAAATGACTGTTAACTAGTTCACATATAGTTTACAAAAATATGAATGTTGAACAAGATCATATTTCATGAATATCTCAAATGCTGTATTTATAATTATGCTTAATCTCTTTTTGGAATGGCAGTGGTTCGCCTTTCATGGCTGTCTAATACACTCTTGGGAATATCCTGTACTTGACATGTTCACAGTATCTGTCCCAACTCACTCCATACTTCTTTCTGCAGATGGCATCATCACGTCTTTCACGGTGAATCAAAAGGATTGTAAAGTAGATTGGGTAGAAATATGGGATCACGCTACTGAAGCCTGTATGAGAAACATTTCAAATGTAGTAAATGTGGGTTTAATTACATTTAAAGCAAAATGATTATATATATGTTATCAAAGTACACCATAAAACAAAATGCTGAAGTATTGTTGAAGTATTGCGCTGGTCCATCATGGATAGCTATAATTTCACATACTCCCCCATACCTGAATTCTGTTTATTAGTAATTTAAATTAAGTTGCCTCTTACTGTGTGAAATGCTATAGTTAACAAGGAACCAAGAGAGCCTGAATTGTTGTACTGGATATATTTTTGGCAAGCATAATTCTATGTAAAACAGTGATCTCTGTAGCGGCTCTAAATTTGACCCCAGGGACCCCTGACTTCAAAAATCCTTTTAGGGGACCACCATACAATGCTACATGTAAACTGAACCATAATATGGAGTCCAGGAATTTGCGTTACATCACATAAAGTCTACATAAATTAATATAAGCTGCAGAAGTATATAATAATAATTTAAAGTAATTTGCAGAACCTTTTAAAAACAAATAATTCTCTTAATTGTCACTTAGGGTACTTTTTTAATAACTTAATACTTCTCTTAAATTATTATTTTATTGTGTAATTTCTTGGTTTCGTGGTGCTCATTTGCGTGTGTGTTTGCATTAAACATGTATTACTCTAATCTTCTAAACCAAAACAGCTTGTGTTTTTTTTTTGGAAATAAACTTCAGTTTCCTCTTATTTGAATTGATTAACTTCTGTTTTTTTATTTGCAATGTAAATATGAGAAATTGACTAAATATTTTTCTGTAATGTGGCGTAACCAATCGTGTCCTTAGAGTTACGTCATGATAAAATGTGTTGTAGCTTACAACCTTGACATCGACGATCTCGTACACGTTTTTACGTGGTCGACAGTGCACTATGAAAATGACGCAAACATGGCATTCTACAAACCACCACTTAAATATGGCATACAGCCAACATAACAGTTACGAGAAACTTGTCCTCTTTTGTTACGTCACGGTATCTGAACATAATGGAAAATTACCAAGTAATTCGCCCGCGTAACCTTTTAACCTTGTGTCTGTTTACGACATCAATACCAGTCAGTTCTACAGCTGGCAGCGAGAAGGAAGGTTGAGGAATCAACTCGATATATGGCAACGACAATGTTCACGTGGTCAGTTTTTGGAAAAAAATTATGTTTTGATTCATCCTCCAGTCTCTTAAATGCATTTAAAATGCTTTTAAGCATTAGGGCTTTTCCAGAATTAAATGTATGGGGGGGTCGGACGGCAGTATAATTAAAATTTTATGCCTGGTGGGTGTTTTCATAAAAAAAAATGATGCCTTGTGGGGTAAAAGCTTATTAAAATTTCATGCCTTGCCGGTATTTCGTCTCTGAACCGAATTTTTTCTTCAACACCGTTTTTCTTCTCAAAATTTTATACATTTTCTGCCCAGATTTTTCCTCCCGTCGTATACAAAAACATAAAATTGTCCTTCCCCATGTACCGCACATCCCGCAGCGTCTAGATTTCGGCGAGCGTCTTATCTTTATCGCAGCAGAAACTGCAGGTCTTTTAAATTTACCTTGATTTGACCTTTATGTTTGCCACTGACACGCGTGTTGTAACGATTGTAATACACAACCTCCAGACATCATGACCAAGTGAACGTTTTACGCGACTACACAGTTGGACACTCGATACACTGGTGTTGTTTATGTTAGGGATTGTCATCAATTTACTTTTTCATCTCAAACTGATTGATCTTTTTTTGTTAAGACCGCTATAATGTAATTACATCACCCGACAACAACATATGATTTAATTTGTTTGTTTGAAACAAAGTATAATTATCTACCTTCGGACTTCCCGAAAAGTGACAAGAAACATACTCTTGGTCGTGAATAAATTATTTACACGGAAATGTACGAGCTAATCAGATGGCGGAATACACTCGTAGCAGGCCGTAACCACGTCTACTTTATTAAATTGATGCCGAAATGCCGTGTCACAAAATTATCTCCTCAAGTAAATTTTACGAACTATATATCAATATTTGACGTATCGGATATGTTACCAAATACTCCAACACGGATATGAATATACAGACGTGTATATTATTAAATTCCGCAAAACTTATGATTCAACTCGACGGCGGCATTGCTATAATTATATGCATATCCGCGCTGTTTGACACTAATTTATTCGGCACAAAAAGAAACACCAAGAAATGCAAAGTCTATTGTGACAAAAAATCTAAATTAGGACATTGCGTTAGCAGTGAAAATAAAAACCACATTCTCAGATATGTCACCCCACACCCTATACGCCTCATTCTTACCCCAGTGTCTGAAAAAATCACGGCGAAAAGCAGATATTTCTTAACGGTCGTACAAAAACATAAATTGGACTGTGAAATTGTCTTTGAGCATCCATAACCGGATTGTTTGCCATCGGGTGTGCGAAATGATGTCAAATTAGATTAAACCTTTATCGATAGTAGGGAGTAAATAACATGTGTCATAATAATGTTTGTTTCACTGTCAGAGTGACGTCATCGGACATTGGCACAAGGCGTTAATGAAAGGGACAGCGTGTTCATTCTGTGCATAAATTTAGGCATGTGTAGCATAACTCTCTTTACGGATCGTATCAATTTAATAGTAATTCTTTTTTAAGAAATTAGTATACTGAAAATAAACATTTTAGAAGACAACTAGTTACAAACAAACACTAACCTTTAATTATTAATATGTTGTGTTTTTTTTCTCGTTTGTTATCTGTAGTGCCCCTTTATTTAATTCTCGACCTGAGATAATTTGTGACGTAATATCGGCATTAGATCAAAAGTGTAACGTCGGCGTACTTCAAAGAAAGTAGGCAACCGTCCAGACTACTAATTTTGGAAGCGTTATAATAAGAAAACATTAGAAAGGGGATTTTAGCCTCTTTTTTTATTTTTATTTTGTGCATGGTGGTATTTTATCTAATTAAAATTTTATGCATGGTGGTATATATCACAATTAAATTTTATGCTCTGTGGGTAAAAAAAATAAGTGCCGTCCGACCCCCCCATACATTTAATTCTGGAAAAGCCCTTACCAAAATGATATGTGATGTATGAATGTACAATTACGAATAATTAATTCTATGTAACAAGGTTTTGTTCAGTTCTGTCTGACCGATGTAGTGTATAGTATTACATCGACAACAAGAATCTCATGGTTGACAGTGATTGACATGCTGTACCCGAGAAAATGAAATGGGTTTGAACAATTAAGATGTCTGAAAGTATGAGGGAACAATATGAACTTTAAAATATATATTTGATGTATTATTTACTCTCAAATTGTTTGTGTGTAACAAATGAAATCTGGACACAATTTTCACCGTGTCCAGTGTTACACCTGTGCCTGATTTATTCATGAATTCAAAAATCCAGTTCAATTAAATGATTATGATTGGTCAGACATTGTTAACAGAAATGTCCTGTGATTGTTTTTTGCATGAATACAGTAGTTGAAACACATGAATCAAATTGTATAGATGCATTGAGTCTGCAATGGTGTAACTTAGTGTCTTTTATTGGGATCTATATTGGTGTCCTGTTACACAATTTCTGCAGTTTTGTGTTGTCCTGTAACACATTTTGCGTCCAGTTACATCGTACTTGGTATCTCGTTACATCATACTTACACTTGGCACTAATTGCTAAATATTGAACTAAATAACCAGTTTTACATTTGAAACAATTAAACTAAACCTGGTAATTCATTTAAGTAGACTTAATAGATGCAAGAAACTAATTTGACCATAAATAAATGCATTTATAGTATAGTGTCCAGTGTTACTAACAGTGAAATTTGAAAAATCACATTCCTTTATACATAAATCTTGAAACTGTTAATATTTTTAACAATATAATATTAAACATTCAATAGTGTAGTATCCTAATAAAGCATAAAATTTAACAAGTATTAAATATTAAAATAGAGAATACCAAAGGGTTTGTGATGTAGCACAAATTCCCGGACTCCACATTATGGCTCAACTATATTGCTTGAACTTTCAGAGAAAATGTTTTTTAAAGTTTCTTTTAAATTGTGTTTATATCAAGCCCTGTAGCAGGGGCATTCGTGGTATATTCATACTGGTTCAAGAACTTATCCTAAATATTGTGGTTATATAACTGCTGTATGGTTAAGATTTAATGAAAAATGGGGATGCTATCACACTAAAATTTTAACATTTTTCTTTATAACTTTATGTAAAACAGTTACCCCGAATCTGACCCCGAGGTAGTGTTGGGAATTAAACCCAAAAAGCGTAATTGATTATCGAATGGACAGACTGAACCATTATGGATTATTTAACTTTCAAAAGTAAAATTCGAAAATATCTATTACATGCATTGTTCATATAATGTGAAACAATTTAATGTTTCCAACTTCCCAAGCTGTGCAAGTATCTAGAATATCAATATCTAGAAAGTGCAGTTAGTCAACTATATTTCAAATATTAAAACAAAACACCATATAATTGATCTTAATTGTTGTTTTCAATACTACTTTTAAATCATGCCAAAGAAAATTATATGCTGAAACTACACAACCAAAAAGCAATAAGTTTATTACTATAATACCCCACCCACATTTTTCTTTACCGTAAACTCGATTTAAATATCAACTCACATTTTCTATATACATACAGTTAAATATGGATACAAATTATTTTAAAATATATTATTATCACAGTAGTAAATTGTGTACAACATAGCAGTAAGTATGTTAGACAATATATAAGGTAAGTTTTTTTTAAAATATGCAAATGGCAATACATAATGATTGAGATCAGTACATTTAAACATCAAAGTTACTATCAGGCACACCTGCAGCTGGGAATTCGCTGTGTCAGCCGGAACCTTGTCGGGATTGGTATCACCCGTGTATTTCGTACCCTGTACAAGGAACCAAACTTACACATTCATTCACTTTAATTGTCACATCATTTAAAAGATCTTAACATTGGATGCTTTTTAAAAGCAGCCAACTTGTTTTATCTTTGCTCAGGTGCGTGGTAAGAAACGTGTATCTTGGTCATAGACATACGACCAATCCGAGCAGTTATTAAAATTACAGGTTTTCCTAAGACGCAATATCGGGCATGTGGTGTGATAAACACCGCGGGGGTCAATTGTTTCTACTGATTAGGTATGGTCAATAAACAACAGTTTGACCTGTAACGTATCGAATAGAGATATTTGCAGACCTGTGTATTGTGAAAACTTGCTTGTCCAATTTTTAAGACAAGCCGGACATGGCAAGTAACTTTGAAAAAGAGACATGCCCGGATCCAGATTTGACAAGCCCCAGGCATACAAAATGTCGCTTACGTTAAAATCGTTATCGATTGTCGGCAATACAAACAGTTTCGACTGATATTCAATTATCAGCGATAATCGGAACAACACTACCCTGAGGACCTGATTTCAACAACCCTTTTAGGGGACTCCAATACAATGTTACATGACAAACATCTAAGGTATATGGCTTGAACTTTCAGCAAAAATATTTTTAAAAGTTTCCTTTTAAATGTCCTTATAAGCCCTGTGGCGGGGGCATTTGTGGGATGCTATCGCGTCTACAAGGTTAACGGATGGACGATAGAATTTTAACATATTAAGCCTTGCTGGCCTTTAAAGATCAGTGATGTTTATTATTTCCACCTCTGTATTACATAGCAATACATTGCTGTATTTATAAACAAAACACACTGACATGCATAATCCGTATATAATTTGGATATTGGGAAGTACCATGGTATACCATTATCACAAAGTTAGAGTTTAACCTTTTTTGACAACCAATAAAATCGCTTCAATTTTGAAAATTGTGTCACTATTATTTGTTTAAACAGCCTACAAAATAACTTAACTATTAAGTTTGTTCTTACATGTTATTATTAAAAAGGTCAACATCATTGCATAGAGTCCGTCCTTGATTCAATTCTGAACGAGTCATGCTTAGAAATGGCCTTAGCAAACATCAACTTTCAAACATCGATCATCTCAGCTTACATTGTAGCTCCCGCCAGAGTCAGTCAAATGACATCAAACTGTCAGTCAAATGACATTTAACACTAAGCAAGCGTTCATTAAATAAAAATTTAACAATTAAGAAACCCTGGTTGCACCCTTTGGGTTTCTTACTTAAATTTTTACTTAATGAACACTATTACATACACTTGACAACTAAATGTCATATTCCAGTCTGTATGATCAAAGTAACAAGACACAAAAGTGATTCTAAACTTACCACAAGGGAGAGACCATGCAACAGACATGATAATATCGCCAAGGTAGTTTGGTTTCCTGCACAGACCCCACCAACCTGATATCAATAATCGCTTGCTCTTTCCGGTTGGAATGCTTTCCAAATCTAGATGAAAATAATACATTTTATTATCAGCTCTTGAGAAAAGATTTTAGTCTTGATCACATGAATATCATACTGGTAAAATAGCGACTTCAATGTTTAACATGAAACTGGAGTATCTTTAGGTTAAGTAATAGATTAAGCATTTCTACCTTTACATACATATAACTACTGTTAAAATAAAATAAGATAACAAATGATCGCTTGCTTTTACAGTATGTATCAAAACTCTGTTAAACATCTGGTTTACGTAAGACTTTTCACCTTGTTTATTAAAAAAATGTATTGTTCATAAACAATTGTAAAAAATTGCTGGGAGAAATTTCTATGTGCCATTTTGAAATTTTATGGGACTGGCCCATGAGTTTCCCAGTCACTAGATAAATAGTAACACAAAGAACACCAGCGATAGAAAATATTAGATACATTTAAGTCAAGAAATGCCTACGTTTCCAGTAAAGGTAAATTATACGCAGCATTAATGAAACACAATTTTAAATGACCAATTGTTGGGGTTTTAATTTCATTGTCGAGACTCTCCATGAAATCAACGAATATAAGTTCCCCACAAAAATTAATAATTTCACAGTATATTGCTTTATGCCAGTTTAAATACCATTTGTAACAAAACATTCGAATAAACGTACGTGATAAAGCTGGATTGTGAGGGTTTTTCCTGAATTCGTTCTTCTGTGAATTGCTGCCTCTAAATATGAAGTATCCTATACCTGCAAAGCAATTATACAAATCAGCATCTCAACACTAACTTTTTTGTTGTCGAAAAGATCTCCAACCACAACACTGCATAAAGTGTGTAAACCTAATCCTTATTTTCTTGTGCCTATCCAATGTTTTTTTTTATGGAAGGAGAAGTTTTTGCTTTAAAATTAAGATCCAGTTTGAGCCCTGATGATGCAATATCATACATGATATTTGTCTATTTCATTTAAATAAAGTAGAGGTTTTTTGCCACCCCTGTTCAGTATAATAATGTTAAATATAATAAATACAATACTTTTCAGTAGTTATGGCAGTGTGACTTTCCCACCACCATTGGACAGGCCTGGGAGTTGCACATGACACAATTTTACTGTGCTGATCATTTGCGAGAAGTACATGTAATATCCAAATTATAATTTTTTTTCGACTGGGCAGACATGAAATGCACCTTGTGCAGAATTGACCTCAGTGTGGCCTATTAAAAAGGACATAAATGCATGGTTTTGCACACTGCTTCGTAGTTACAAGTAAATGTATCAAATTATCTTGAAATCCATTCAATCATGCCAGACTGAACTTCTGTGTGCCCGTGACCTTGAAGATGAGATGTGTTATGATTTTTTTTTACTATCTCCCATAAAACTGTCCATTGTCTTAAATGTGCATTCGTCAATATACAGTTCTGTACACCATCTTGGTGTTATGCTTCTTTCATGAATGCACGCGAGAACACTGCGACGACATGCACAACTACACTCAATACCAACACTTCCTATAAAGTTGCATCACAATCTGAAGGAGATGAAACGCGGACAAGATTCTATTTCAAAATGGTCAAAATATACTTATTCTTCCTATAAAGTTTCATCAAAATCTGATGAATGTTTAAAGAGATAATGTAGACATGATTTAAAACACAGAGATGGAAAGGACGCCTTAAATTTAAAACCCCACATGCCACAATTTAAAATGGCCTCGACTCTTGAAATCTAACTGTGACGTCTTACAATTGTGATAAATCTTAATCACAATGCAGACTTTAACAGAGATCTGAGATTTACAAGTTTAAATTAAATGTTTTGTTGTTTATACTTTCACTTTTTTTTTCACGAATAGATTTAGTCTAAGACAATAAATATCACTGAAGGTGATGAATACCCCCAGATGATGCCCTGACACAGTTATTGCACCCTTTTGCTGCCCGCTTTGACACAGTGAACCAATTAGTGTAACCAGAGACATAATACAGAGACTTGAAGGTGCAAGTGCTTCTCGCGAAATCTCGTAAACACCTATTGTTCTCAATCACATGACCATGATCTCCGCCATATTTAATCTGGTTTCCTGATTTATCGATTTATTGGGGTACCAGATGACATGGTATTGTAGTTGCGCGCATCTGCAACTGTGTAAACAATAAAATTGGTTTATGTGACAATTTCCGCAATTTTCTACTTATAATTATATTGTTGTGGTATATATACAGAATTTACTGATGAACGGGTTTTGATTTCATGTTTTAAGAACTGAGTGAATAAAAGATAAAAGAATAAAATATCTTGTATTG
Organism: Panopea generosa; assembly: GCA_029582155.1. Classification (NCBI taxonomy): domain Eukaryota; kingdom Metazoa; phylum Mollusca; class Bivalvia; order Adapedonta; family Hiatellidae; genus Panopea; species Panopea generosa. The sequence continues at coordinate 60,355,090 of CM055897.1, forward strand.
ATACTGTTTTATTGTGATAATTTTCCCCGATCTCATACTGTTGCAAACTCGGTGATTTACTTACTGTGTTTTTTATATCATGTGTTTATTATTTAACATAATTCAGAGGTGACGAGCATATTTTTTTTGTTCTGTAGCGATGAGAGAGTTCAATTTCATGTCTTTGTCACCGTTTAATGTACGATGCAATTTAGTCACTGAATGCTCATTATCATCCCTGTTTATGGTAAGATTTTCAAATTTACCAGTGTCGTGTGTCAATTCATAGACAATCTGTGTATTGAACATGCATGTGGAGTGAAGTGACACTCTGTGGATTGAACATGCATTCCGAAAGTCAGTACCATGTGTCAGATGACAACAGTGGAGTGAAGTGACATCACCGAATACACAGAACTGCCATCCTCACTACACGGGATGTCACCCTATTAGCCCAATTAAAGTTATACCTATAGTTTGGAGTCATATTATCTGCTTTTAAACAAAATAAATTTGTGATACAAATAGGTCGTGAATTTAAAATGGCAATAGATTTCTTATCATGGGACAATAGTGACATAAATTTAGACTTATTATCGGGAGAATAAACGGATTTTGAAAATAATGACCAGCACATTGCTGTGACAAAGACAGACCTTTAAAAGATAAACAACTGTTTGTATGTGTGTCCATCATGTTCAAAAGAGCTAAAGACAATATCTGGATTCCGTGGTCATGTTACAAAAAAGCAAGGAATAAGTACTGATTTTTCTTTTTTTTTGTGGAGAGCGATAGTCCAGCAGATAAAATCAACATGCATCGTTTGATTTTTTTATTTCAGTTTCCTGTACACATTTCCATGTATTAAGGTTGTCAAAGCTGTGTATTCGAGCACTGATATTTCTATAAAAAAAATAATCTATTATAATCACAACTGATCTTTTTCAAAATCATTAAGTCCACTTTGATTAAAGATATCAGAATAAAAATTTCTGCACTCTTGCAATTCACCTTATACATGATGACAGTAAAAAAAACAAAACTTAAATCCAAATCATAAAAGTCAACACTTCTAATAAGCATATCAAAATAAAAATTTCTGCACTCGTTCAACGTACTAAAAAAATAATGATTATGAAAAAAAAACACACAAAAAAACCAACTTAACAGCGGAAAAATGTTTTTGTAAGTTTAATGAACAACCGTTAAAGAATAGTGGAAAGTGAATGGGTTGATTTCAGCTCTTATGACTTTTCTTGGGAATCAAGATTCAAAAACACTTAACAATCAATCTGATACACTAAATAAAGAAAATTATGAAAATATAATTAAAAAAATACTAACAATTTCCTCTATTTTTCGAAAAAAACATCAAGATGATCTGCCATGTATTGTTTTTCAATATGGCCGACAATGATGCTATAATCGAATCACGGGACTCTCGGGATTTCTCGGGGATGTACGATATTTTAAAAATAGCCACTATAGCAGAAGAACAGGCTTCAAGCCAAAAAACAGCTACAACAAAAATGTCTGAAAAAATTCAAAGGGCCATAAGTCATTGAAAATTAATTCGGGCGCAACATGCCAACGATATGCATAACTAGACTTGGTACCAATCACTTTTGTGAAGTGTCACTGAATTCAAGCCAACAGTTGCAGAGAAACAGCTACCACAACAAAAATTTCTGAAAAATTCAAATGGCCATAACTTATTGAACAAGAGTTGTCAGAAGACAACAAAGCTTGCTTCTGGGTGTCTAAGTCCAAAAAGGGCCATTACTGTGCCAAAATGCAATCCAGAGTTATGGTTCTTGTCTGTGTGTGTCCCATTGATGATGGTGAACACACATGCAAAGTTTCATTCACATCCAAAGAGTGGTTGCATAGATATTTTAAACAAATGCAAAAGTTTAACCTGGGTGTCTACAGACGCCGACGCCAGGGTCATGGCAATAGCTATCCTTGGACTTTGTCCCGGCGAGCTAAAAATCATATGTGCGTAACATGCCGATGATATACACAACTAGGCTTGGTACCAATCACTCTTGTGAAATTTCATTCCAGCCAATGGTTGCCAAGAAATAGTGACCACAAAAAACATAAATATGTATGAAAAATTAAAAGGACCACAACTCAGTGAAAATTTATTCACGCGCAACATGCTAACAATTTGTACAACTAGGCTTGGCACCAGTCAGATTTATAATATATGGAGCAGACACAGTTTAATAATTATTTCTGTTCGTGAACCATATAAGCGTGACCTCGACATTTGAGCTAGGAACCAGGGTCTGATAATGGTGAACATTTTTGCCATGTTATTTCAAAATCCCTCTGATTGAGAAAGTTATAGCCTGGACAGGATCGGACGCACAGACACCAAACTGCTATTTTGTCTAGCTCACCACATATCGGGCTCGACAGAAAACACCAACAGAACTAATTGCAAAAGCAAAACGTTTGTTGGTTCATAACATAATTATGTAAAGGGAGCAAGCCAAATTTATTTAGAATAATGTTGCATGGTTTTGAGAAATATTTCTCAATTAAATTGCAGATATACTTACAGTTTAATAAGGCAATTCCTGCTAAACAGTACCATGGCAGTGGATGTGGATGATCCAGCAGGAATCTGCCTTGAAGAGTGTACAGGAATGGTACCCAGGCAAGGTCACCGAAACTCAACATGAAACCAAATCCTTCATATATGATATCCATAGTGGTAAGTATGGCATCCTAAAATAAAAACATTTCATAGCTTATATCATAACTAGATGCCCAAGGGCTACAATGTTGAGCTCGCAAGAAAAGACCTGTACCGCCATTGTGACGACTATGTCATAATGACTGCAAGTGGGCTCAACAAAAAGTAGTCATATTTAAATTCAATACAGGAAGTAACTGGCAAACTTACTCCCAAAATGTTTTTGGATCAATCTGGTTGTAGGTTGGAGTCCCACTAGCTCCAAAACTTTATGAGACCATCCTTAAAAAATGTTTGTTTGCTGTGTATACCCAGTAATTTTCATGTGAATAGGTAGGTTGCCTTTTTTTGCCAGATTTTGATTTTGTATAGTTGTTTTAATTGAACAAAAATGGAGAAAATCATTGGGAAAAATTCCAACGTTGTGAAAGACAATAAAAGCTTGGGTAAGTAGGAGCATGACTCGAACATATTTTTAAATTTTGTCACCAGTAACTTGTGGAAGGATGGTGGTTCTACTCAGATTCATTTAGAGGTCTTTCACCAAAATAAAACTGGATATGCTATATATAACTGGAAATGTGTTGAAAATGGCTGGCAATATGAAAATGCATGAAACCATTTATTACCATATATGTTGTTTTTATTTTGTATACTGACCAATTCTGGTCACAATCCAATATAAATGTAGGTGTCACTGTTGGAAAGAAGATCAATCTATCAAGAGCCACAACTCTGTCCATTTTGGTCCAATATAGCAGGTTCACTAATCTGACTACTCTGTTTCAATGTGGCCGATTCAGGAACTCAAAAACATTCATAGGTCAATATCTGACAAAAACTAAAGATGATACTGTGTTGACCAGAAAAAATATTTTTTGATTACAATCATATTGACAAAATCAATAATGCAATACATTTACGTATAAATTCTAAAACTAAATAACTTTACAATTGTTTGATAATCTGGCTCTGAAATTCATCCAGCTTTTCTTTATCCTTTCAGTACACCTTTCATATGTTTAAAATTTACCTCAAACCAGAGAGCATCAGCAATGTACAAAGCCTGGAAGAAAGTAACCAGAGCCAACGATGGATCAATCTGTCCATCACTTTCATAGTCTTTCACCATAAATATCAGGTTTATCATCACCCAACCAATCAGACCTGGTCTCATTTCACAGAAAAACTTCAAATCGAAGCTTCCTATCCTTGGGTTGAGTTCATGGCCCATAAAGAAGTCGTACACAAAATTTCCTGAAAGAAAAATACATTCTCAAATCATTTAAAAACAATAGACGTGCAACTTCCCCTAAAACCATGTTTTTCAAACATTTTAGTCACACATGCTAAACTGATTGCAACAATTTCTTAAACATGATGTTTGATTCTACAAATATATTACAAAATGCATCAAACATTATGAGAAATTCAGCTGTGTTGTTAAAATTTTAAACAAACCTGTATATTTCTCTAATAAATCATTTGTATTTTTTATGATATTTTTTGCCTCATGGCTATCAACTGAGGAAGGGCACTGCAAACCATTTTCAAATAAAAAGGTTTCAAGTCAATATATGCAATGGTTACTGAGATAGGGACTTGCACACTAAACTTTTACCAGATTTTCTTAGCCAAACAAGGACAATAATTTGCATTATATTCATGCAAGAGTTATCTAACTTAGTTATTGTAGTAGTGCTGATGACTGGGAAGGCTTGTAAAAAGTTTCAATCAAATACATTGAGTGGTTGTTGTGATATGGACTTGATGGTTCTTGCGTGCAAAACTTTAACCTGAATTTCTAAGTCAAACAAGGTCAATATTTTGCATTAAATTCAAGCAAGAGTTATCTTACTTAGTTATTGTAGTAGGGTTGATGACTGGGAAAGCTTGTGGGAAGTTTCAATCAAATACATAAAGTGGTTGGTGAGATATGGACTTGATGGTACTTGCACGCAAAACTTTAACCAGAGTTTCTAAGTCAAATAAGGGCAATAATTTTCATTATATTCACGAAAGAGTTATCTTACTTAACTGTTGTAGTAGGGCTGATGACTGGGAAGACTTGCGTAATGTTTAAATCAAATACATTGAGTGGTTGAGGAGATATAGACTTGGTGGTACTTGCAGGAAAACATTTCTAAGTCAAACAAGGGTAATAATTTGCATTATATTCAAGCAAGAGTTATCTAACTTAGTTATTGTAGTAAAGTTGATGACTGGGAAGGCTTGTGTAAAGTTTCAATCAAATACATTGAGTGGTTGGAGAGATATGGACCTGATGGTACTTGCATGCAAAACTTAAACCAAAATTCAAGTCAAACAAGGGCAATAATTTGCATTTAATTCATGCAAGAGTTATCTAACTTAGTTATTGTGGTAGCGTTCATGACTGGGAAGGCTTGTGTAAAGTTTCAATCAAATACATCGAGTGGTTGGTGAGATATGGAATTGATGGAACTTGCACCCAAAATTTTACCAGAATTTCTATTACGAGTCTATAACATGGGCAATAACTTGCATTATATACATTCAAGAGTTATCTAACTTAGTAATTGTTGAAAGGTTGATGACTTGGAAGGCTTGTGTAAAGTTTAATGTCAATACATGCAATTGTTACTGATACAGGGACTTGCATGCAAAACTTTAACCAATGTGTGACGCCGACTCCCGGGTGAGTACAATAGCTCTCTTTATTCTTCAAATAATCCAGCTAAAAATGAGATATTTTACTGGTGTTGTTTATTTAACAATATTATTTTACTTGTTCAGCACAGGGAGCAACATACTGTGAAATTTAACTTGATTGATTGACGTTGCCTTGTGGGTCCTTTACAATACAGTCTTAAGGAATCCCAAGACATACCAATGTTATAACAATACAAAAAGATAACAACAGATAACCTTGCTTATAATCTGGTGAAATGTATTCAGTTGATGTGTAAATTTTTGTTAAAGACACTACATGCGTACGAACAAATCATTTTCTGAAATGCTTGTTTTCACTGAAAATATTGATTTTGAGACATGCTTCCTCAAACGTTTACATGGATTGGATCAACACATCTATTTGCAGATGAAAATAAATGATAAATGTCTCGACACATCTTTCTGTTATGGTTTTCAGAAAAATAGTGTCTCTTTTGATGGGATAAAAGAAAAAATAACCACTTTCCATTAGGGCTTTTCAAGATTTAAATATATGTGGGGGGGGGGGGGGGGGGGGGGGGGGGGGGTCCAGACGGCACTTATTTTTTTTACCCACAGAGCATGAAATTTAATTGTGATACATACCACCATGCATAAAATTTTAATTTGATAAAATACCACCATGCACAAAAAAAAACAAAGAAAAAACAAAGAGTCTAAAATCCCCTTTCTAATGTTTTCTTGTAACACTTGCAAAATTACTAGTCTGGATTGATCTAATGCCGATATGCAAGTGATTAATCTAGGCGCTGCGGTACATGGGGAAGGACAATTTTATGTTTTTTTATACGACGGTAGGAAATATGTATAACATTTCGAGAAGAAAAACAGTCTCGGTTCTGAGACGAAGTACCGGCAAGGCATAAAATTTTATAAACTTTTACCCCATAAGGCATCTTTTTTTTTATGAAAACACCAACCAGACATAAAATTTTAATTATACTGCCGTCTGACCCCCTCCCCCCATACATTTAATTCTGGAAAAGCCCTTAGGCAAACTACATGTAATTATGTAACCACCCTAACAGACAATAAAATTAAAGACATAAATAACTGATATCCCCTTCCATTGAAATAACCTTGCATGTACAAATAAAACACAAATAACACAAAACCAACCAGTATTGCCACTTGGAGCAAGACGTGATGCAGATCCAAGATAGGCTTTCACATACAAGAATACTGCCAGAATGAAGGAGAACACAACTGCTGCCGTCATGATCTGCAAAAACTTGTCATACACTATTGTAACAGGAACCTTGTAGTACAGCGCCAAAATGAAGGACAGCAAACTCACAACATATGCAAAGAAACCTGAAAAGTTAAAAGAAAAGACAAAATTAAGCAATAATTGAACTAAATTTTTTTTCAAAAATGTTTGTCATTTAAGTCAATTAAGTTGTTGTTCCATATTTCTCAGTAAAATTGTAAATATGTCTACTTGAGATGTCTACTTGAGACAGTATTCTCAGCGCTGCAACACTGGAAAACCATGCCAATGTCTTTAGTATGACCCAGCCAGACGTCAAACCCACAGCTTTCTCCTTCAATTCTTAGAAGAAATCAGTCATTCATACAAAATGCAAATAAAGACTTCACAAAACTCTTGAGTTGCATGTATACTACAAATGTGTTCTTCCATTGGGATTGTTAATTTACTTAATATCTAGCTTTCCCAAAATTTCAGTCAAAAGAAGTTTTTTAATGAAGAAAACTTTTATTAAAAGACATAGTACCTAGTCACATTATGAATTACTATTATGAATTTTTTTTTATAAAACTAGAAATGAGTTCATAGGACATGGATGCCCCTAAGCCCCATCGGTATAATCATTTTAGTAAACTTTACCAAAGATTATGTTGAAATGGGACCACAACTCTGTAAAGTTTGACCAATGTTGACAAATATCAACCATGGTCCGTCTTTACTATTTTAAATAAAAACAATACTTTTAATACATAGACCCTTTCAGAAGTTAATCAAAGGAACCAATTTGATGGACGGACAGACAAAGGGTAACACTTTTATGCACATTCACCATTCTTCAAATGACAGGGGTATAAAACGTTTTATTCATAGCACTTACCATTACATCTATAATACAGTCGTGGAAACCCACGCAAAATCAACTGTTGACCTTGAACCATACGTCCTACTGGCAACATGTACAGGAATGCTTGAAATAGGAACCACCCAAGAAATATAAGAGATGCTTCCAGGTCAAAGAAAGCTGACCACGTTCCAGGACATTTAGGTATATTTCGAATGCTGCAGCTTTCCTGAATAATAAAAGTATAACATCTAAACCATCTCAGAACCCCAGATAAGATGCATTCTGCTTAGGGCTTTTCCAGAATTAAATGTATGGGGGGGTCGGACGGCAGTATAATTAAAATTTTATGCCTGGTGGGTGTTTTCATAAAAAAAAATGATGCCTTGCGGGGTAAAAGCTTATTAAAATTTTATGCCTTGCCGGTATTTCCGTCTCTAAACCGAATTTTTTCTTCAACACCGTTTTTCTTCTCGAAATTTTATACATTTTCTGCCCAAATATTTCCTCCCGTCGTATACAAAACATAAAATTGTCCTTCCCCTGTCCTTCCCCATGTACCGCACCGAGTCAACATCCCGCAGCGTCTAGATTTCGGCGAGCGTCTTATCTTTATCCCAGCAGAAACTGCAGGTCTTTTAAATTTACCTTGATTTGACCTTTATGTTTGCCACTGACACGCGTGTTGTAACGATTGTAATACACAACCTCCAGACATCATGACCAAGTGAACGTTTTACGCGACTACACAGTTGGACACTCGATACACTGGTGATGTTAATATTAGAAATTGTCTTCAATTAACTTTTTCATCTCAAACTGATTGATCTTTTTTGTTAAGACCGCCATAATATAATTACATCACCCGACAACAACATATGATTTAATTTGTTTGTTTGAAATAAAGTATAATTATCTACCTTCGGACTTCCCGAAAAGGGACAAGAAACATACTCTTAGTCGTGAATAAATTATTAACACGGAAATGTACGAGCTAATCAGATGGCGGAATACACTCGTAGCGGGCCGTAACCACGTCTTCTTTATTAAATTGATGCCGAGATGCCGTGTCACAAAATTATCTCAAGTAAATTTTACGAATTATATATCAATATTTGACGTATCGGATATGTTTACAAATACTCCAATACGGATATGAATATACAGACGTGTATATTATTAAATTCCGCAAAAACTACGATTCAACTCTACGGCGGCATTGCTATAATTATATGCATATCCGCGCTGTTTGTCAGATAGTGTAAAACACTAATTTATTCGGCACAAAAAGAAACGCCAAGAAATGCAAAGTCTATTGTGACAACAAATCTAAATTAAGACATTGCGTTAGCAGTGAAAATAAAATCAACATTCTCAGATATGTCATCCCACACCCTATACGCCTCATTCTTACCCCAGTATCTGAAAAAATCATGGCGAAAAGCAGATGTTTCTTATCGGTCGTACAAAAACATAAATTGGACTGTGAAATTTGTCTTTGAGCATCCATAACCGGATTGTTTGCCATCGGGTGTGCGAAATGAGGTCAAATTAGATTAAACCTTTATCGATAGTAGGGAGTAAATAACATGTGTCATAATGTTTGTTTCACTGTCAGAGTGACGTCATCGGACATTGGCACAAGGCGTTAATGAAAGGGACAGCGTGTTCATTCTGTACATAAATTTAGGCATGTGTAGCATAACTCTCTTTACGAATCTTATCAATTTAATAGTAATTCTTTTTTAAGAAATTAGTTTACTGAAAATAAACATTTTAGAAGACAGCTAGTTACAAACAAACACTAACCTTTAATTATTATTATGTTGTGTTTTTTTTCTCGTTTGTTATCTATAGTGCCCCTTTATTTAATTCTCGACCTGAGGTAATTTGTGACGTAATCACTTGCATATCGGCATAAGATCAAAGTGTAACGTCGGCGTACTTCAAAGAAAGTAGGCAACCGTCCAGACTGGTAATTTTGGAAGCGTTACAGTAAGAAAACATTAGAAAGGGGATTTTAGCCTCTTTTTTATTTTTATTTTGTGCATGGTGGTATTTTATCTAATTAAAATTTTATGCATGGTGGTATATATCACACTTAAATTTTATGCTCTGTGGGTAAAAAAAATAAGTGCCGTCCGACCCCCCCATACATTTAATTCTGGAAAAGCCCTTACGACACATTAAAAATTGGTGGTTATGCATAAAATTTGTTTTACGTGCATATCAATAACGCATAAGCAAAGAGTTTAACGTTAAAATAAATTTTTATATGCGTAAATAATTTTACATTTTAAGAAAATCGATCTTTATTGCACTAATATCTTGATTTTTGGGCATAATCCGCGTAAATAAAAAATAATAGAAAGGTTTCAATTCAACTTGCTTTAATGATAATTATTCTGTATTAGAATTTAGCTGCCATAAAAATATAGTAAAGGAGGGTTTTTCAATGGACAACTTGTCATATTTCAAAGTTAATACAATTAAGAAGTTTGCATTTTTAATGTTTGATTCTGTAATTTTCATTAGGTGTCTATGTATTTCCAAATAATATAAATTTTATAAAAGTAAACATTAATAGTTAAGTCTTATAACATCCCTAATAAAAAATGGGACAGCAGTAACTGTTGCGCCGAATTTTAAATATCTCAACTTTTGATGGCACCGATTTTAAGATCGGGTTTCTCAAATTAGTCACATCTGGCGGGCGACATCCGGGTGTTTTTTCGTATTTTTTTTTTTTATGTACAAAATAAATCGTTTCAATTGGTGGTTTTATCCTATCTGTGTTGAAATAAGATGCTGAGAAACCATTTATGATTGCATTGTTTTTTTTACTTTTAAAATGCCCTCAATAATTCATTATGTATAAAATTAGTTCTACCGAAAGAGGTCAGTTCCAGATACTTGACAACTTTATTACATAGCCTTTTATTGTGTCTTAAAAAAAATGAATTGATCTGAATCTACACAACATAGGGCCTATTACAGCATTTTTCTGTAATAATGTTGAACATTTCTGAAACAAATATCGAAATCAATATTGATGACAGATTAGATACTCCTGCATTTCATTCTTCGCTACGCTCTATTAAACAGCAATCATGTGCTGACTGAAATATCAGATATCAGAAGTAATGACTCAAACATGTTTGAACACCATTATATTATTTTTTTCGTACATCAATAAGTTATTATCATTCAACAGATACATAAATAGTCAAAAACTTCTTTCTCTTGAGTAGTTTGAAACCATGAGGAATCAGTTTTTTTTATGAACATGAAATGAGCTACATTTTTAAACTACCAACATCCTACAATACTAAAGAGATGCCAGAATGACTGGCACCTCAAAAAGCTGCCCATTCACGCCTTATTTAATTAGGTCAAGTCGGGATATTGAAGGAATTGGTCAATAATCACCTGCATTCAAACATAAAAGACCCACGATGGTTCTAAAATAAATGACAACATCAAGCAATGACAATTGCAGTTTCTCTGGGTAGCCGTTGATAAAAACAATAATTTAATAACAATTCAACATTGAAGTGTCAACTCTGCACTGGTTGTATATCATATGCGCAATACTCATCACTATTCTGAAAAAATCAAGGATACTCATCTACTCTGATTTTGACGAGTTTTTACTCGTCGGCTTAAAAAATTACCTGGGAATCTGCATTGAAAAATTAGGCAAAACAAGTCTGTTACCAATCTTTTAACACAATCACATGGACTTAAAATTATATAAACATGAATGTCATTGCCCGCAGATCTGCATACATGCCTTGTATTCATTTTCGGAATTCGTTTTTTTTGCCACTTCCGACTCATACCATTTAATAGTGGGTAGACCATAGGCAGGTAGGTAAATTCTTTTGTCATTAATCAGAGAATCCTTTTAAGGATACGTCAATGACCAAAAACATCAGTTTTATGTCCTTTCAGTCATGCAATCTTCTGACATTACTGAGAAAATATATTTTGTCTAAATCTCGGCTGACTTTTCATGGTTTTCACAAATACATTTTCAGCATCTAAGCAGACTCTTGACAACAGTGAGCACTGCCACTTTGCTGCTGTTTGGAAGCACGGGGCCCAGACCCCCATAAAACAAAGTACTCCTTTAAAATTTACATATTGAATACACTGATGTTGATAAATTCAAAATGACTGACACTCAGGAAGTTTTCCTACCGGGACATTTATTCAGCGGTCAATGGTAATAAAGTTGTTTTATGTCTATAATCATCAATGTATTGTTTAGAATGTTTCATTAACGTCTTTGTCAAAATTCATTATTTACTACTTAATGGTGTCAGACGTCCACACCAGAGCAACTATAATAGCTCTCATTTTCTTCAAAAGTCAAGCTAAAATTCATATCATTGATATGTACAACTAGATTTCATACGGATAAATTATATATGGTTTAGAGCAATTCTGATAAAAAAAAGAGAGAAAAAAAAAGATGAAGCATGGACAATTAGAAGGGCTTTAAGCCATACCATGGTTACACATTACATACCTTTGTACATGCCATGTTGATGTAATAGACAGTTGCAGGAAGGAATATCATCATGAAAAAAGTGCCAATAGCTCCTCCAAATTCAGTGTGAGAAGTTCTGACAACACCTGGCTTTTTCACCTCAACTTCTGCTACAACCTCTGGCTTGGAAACACTTTCCTACAATGCACAACTTTATTCTGAATTGCATAAAAAAAGATGCATCATAATATGCCTATTATGACAAACAAATACATCTTAAGAAAATTATAAGCGGCTATGTGACTGTCAACAAAAACCAAAAACACACTACAGGGCATAAAAAACTTGGATGGTCCAACTAATGAAGAGCAGATGTGTAGTGGATAAAAAGTCAAACTAATGGAGTGGGGTGGGGGGATTTTGGTCGCTATTGGTAGATGTGACTGGTTGTGGATTCAATCTCAGGTTTTACAACCCACTGGCCTCTCAAAAACAAGTCAGTACTCACTGGTTCTACCCAGGAAACAGATGCAACTGAGCTAAATAAATCAAGTCTAAAACTAAAGCATAATATAATTTACATTAGTTTTCAACTAAAATTTATATTCACCACACATACAAACAAAAGCTGTGTTCACATAAGCATTAAATTTCAATGTAAAAAGCAAAGTCCCCTTATTAGGCCCCAATGAATGTAGTTCTCTTTATTTTAACAAACCTGAAAATCCCTACTCAGAGAATCATAAATACCAAATATGAATAATTTGACTAGTTGGTTCTTAAGAAGATTTAAACATTTCCCTTCGTTAAATACTGACAAGTACTTCAGGAGGGACAATTCTTACACTAGGAACATGGGTTGAACATCTCTGCAGGAATGTCGTCAGGTGATACTACTGGTATATGCAAAATATCAAAGCTCTAGGCCTTGAAGTTTTGGAAAAGATTTTTAAGCTAAAATAATTTCCCTATGTTAAACAGATAAGTCACCGGGGCTGGCCCAGTTCTGAACCTAGGGTGATGGCTTGAAAAATTCTGAGAGAATGCCACATGATATTATATATATATTTAAAATTTAGGAAATGCCAAATGCAAATATCAAAACTTTAGGCCTTGTAATAGAACATTTTAGGTTTTTAAAATAAAAAAAAAGTCAAACTGATAAGCCCTGGCCCAGTGAGGTAGTATCAAATTTGACCCATGGTCAGGATTTGAACAATTTTGTGCGAGTTTTACACAAAATTGCTTCACACCCATTTTGGTGAAAATATGTCATGGGGTTCCAGAGAAGTAAAAGTAACAGGCAAATAATGAACACCTGTTGAATGTTGAAACAAAGCTCACTTCAGGTGAGTTAAAAAGCCTTGCACCAAGATACACTAATGGAATAACGCTATGGAATATCTAGGCTGTTCTTAAAAAAAAATGTTTGCTGTAATCCTACCTACTCACTCAAAATTGCAGCTACACAGATCAACTAAAACAAGAGGCCCAAGAGGGTCTGAGGACACTCTAGTGACTCATAGTGGCCATAGCACTTTTTTGAAATTTCACAGTATTTACCCTCTTTTGGGGTCCTCTTAACAACTTATGGATAAATACCCCCACCACACCTATACTGAACAAAAACTTAATTGCAATGAAAAGGAAATACTTTAAATTCCCATACCATTCATCTGTAAAAAAAATATAGTCCCCTGTACAGAACCCTTATACAACCCAGCCCCTTAATTTGTCAGAACTTAAATCACCCACTCTTAGCGATTTGTTATGAGCAGAAATGATTCAAATTTTAAAAAGAAAAAGTTTTTTTTGAACACATGGATGCAAAATAAAAAATATGTAAAAGTCACATTACAGGGCCCCAATATATCCCAGCCCCTTGATATGCAGAATCTTCAATCCTTGCTGATGTAAGGATAATTTATATCAAATATGAACTAGTTTGACTGAAAGGTTATCGAGAGGAAATTTGTGAAAATTCTCAATTTAACCTTATTGCCCTATCCGCCCCTGGCCGCTTATGGAAATTCAATCCTCTTTATTGAACAAAATCAAATTAATTGTTACTAGACAATGCTTTAGATTTCAAATTAAACAACATATTTACCCAAATGGACAAAAAAATGAGAATTTTCCATTTTCCCATAGTATTCCTATGTAAAACTCAAAGACCCTTACAGGACCTCTATACATCCCAGTGTCCCTTGATTTGTACAAACTTAGATTTCTTATTCATAGGGATAATTTATATCAAATATGAACAAATTTAACTGACCGGTTGTTGAAAATAAGATTTATGACAATGTTCAATTTTAATCATTTTATGACCCCACCTGGGCTGGCCCCTTTTAGAAAGTCAATCCTTCGTATCAAACAAAATCATATTATTTATGACTAGAAGCTGCTTCAAAACTCAAACTGAATAAAAAAAAATTCATAAATGAATAATAAAAAGAGAATTTTCTTTCCGTTTTCCAATAGTATCCCTATATAAAACTCAAAGTCCCCTTACAGGGCCCTATAAATACAAGACCTTTGATTTGTACAAACTTTAAACCCATACTCATTGGGATAATCAATATCAAATATGAACAAATTTGACTGACCTGTTGTTGAGAAGAACATTTTTGAAAATTTTCTATTTTAACCCTTTTTTAACCCACCCTGTCCCCTTATGGAAAGTCAATTCTCCTTATTGAGCCAAATCTTATTTCCTATGACTAGATGGTACTTCAGAACTCCAACTGAATAATAATTTTGCCTAAATAGATGAAAAAAAAGAAGAGAATTTTCTGTTTTCTCATAGTATCCCTATGTAAAATTCTAAGTCCCCTTACAGGGCCCCTATAAATTTTAGCCCCTAAAATCTCATATGCAATGAAACCCCTACACATAAGGATAATTTATGCCAAATATGAACAAATCTGACATACTCGTTTTTAAGAAAACGATTTTTGTAATTGCCAATTTTTACCCTTTTGGGGCCCCTCCTGACCCCTTAAGACTGTGGAACCCAGTCATTTTTTTAAAATCTGAACCTCCTTCACCAAACAATGCTTCTGTGAAGATATAGGCAAAATCGATTCCATTTTTAAAAAAAAATTAATATTTATTATGACACGTGTCCCCTAATTGAACCCTCGGGGCGGGGTCATTTTTAACCCTAGGGACACCATTTGAACAAATCTAACAAAACTATAGTTGGTCATCATTACTACATAAACATTTTGAAAATCTGTTGGGCCATTCATGAGAAGAAGATTTTTTAAGTTTTGGACTATTTTTAGTATTGACAGTCATCTTGAATTTCAGATAAAAAAAAAAAAATCTTCTGTATAGTCTCCTAAGCAATAGAAACATCCATGTGAAGTTTCAGTTTAATTGGCCTCGTGGTTTCAGAGAAAGTGCTGCTAACGGATGATAGACGACGCCCCATTGCATAAGCTCTTCTGGCCTTTGGCCAGTAGAGCTAAAAATGGTGTTTATGCAACAACTGACATCTATAGGACTAAACCCACCAAAGTTACCTCATGTTTCCCCATAGCAGCAATTCTTGCAGACATTCTTGTGGGTGTAGCTGACTTAGCCCTTGTTGTCCTATTGGGTGTGGAAGCCTTTGTTGTCTTTCCACTTGCTCTCCCTGGGCTTCTTCCCCTAGACCTACTCTTGCTTCGTGTTCTACTCCTGGAACGACTGCTACTTTTAGTCCTTGTGGTTCTTGACCGGGACGAGGATCTAGACCTCTGTGTATGAAACCATCAAGACAATAAACATAAAACACAAAATTAAAGATATCTAGTTCTTCACACATCAAATACTTTCACTTTATCCTGCATACAATACTACACATTTCTCTCCATATGAGTAACAAAGTTCAAATCTATATTTAGCTCACATTATATATATATATATCTATTTATATACGGTAAACAAATCTGTGTTGATAAAGGTTATAAAAAGGTCATGTCAGATAATATGATAAATGGCTTGAATGAAAACAAAACTAATGAAGAACGTTACCTTGTTTGTCTTTGATGCCATGGTTGAACTTTCTTTACTTGAATTTCTTGCTTCTTCTTGGTGCTGTATTAAATAAACCAAGACAATTCAACATATTAAATAGCCAATATTATACTTGTATGCCACACTACTGATATATATATTTTTCTTTCTCAGTTGTTTTATTTCACAGACAAAACCTTTCCTTCATTAGACGTGCAGTATAATGGACCGTGGGGAAAATTATTCCCATTATTCTGAGTAATTCAAATGTTAGCGCCATGTCAGATTCATCTTACTTAAAATCAAAGGATTCAACGTCCTGAGAGGCGCCACATGTTTGTTTGTTTGAATATTTAGAGTCATTGCTATGTCATTTAAGGCTAAAAGATGATCAGTTAGCCTAGCTTCTCTTTCCTGGGATCCTGGAAGGTTAACCAGTACTCGTGTACTCCCTCCCATCTCAGCAAGTAACGGATAACTTTCCCACTTGAATCAGCAGTGAGAGACGTGGCAATAAGACGTAATATCATTCATAATAGGTCTACTATGTTTACATGTGTAAATGATTTTATATGGACCAGTCTGCTAAAACATGTATACCGGTACAATTAAAATATCTACACTGCGTAGGCCAAACCTTCAAAAGCACCCAGACAAAAAGAACCAAACTGAGGCAAACAAATAATCAATACAACACTGAAAGCTATGTTTCATCTATTTTCATTCAATGTTATATTAAAAAAAGATTTAGCCAGAAAAACAATATGCCATCCGACTGCTTGTTACAAGAGAGTGATATACTATGATTGTGTGAATAAATGCTCAATGTTTAAGTGGTGCTGTAAAGAAATAGGTAAAGCGTGCGCCTGTCAATCTAGAGGTCTAACGTTTGAGCCTGCCTAGCAATATTTTTTTTTGTAAATATCAGTGCCCCTCCCCCCCCCTTCAACCCCTAACATCAATTCCTGGATCCGCACATGGTATGGTGATGTAACCTGTTTTTGATCATAACTGAATTACAATCACTTCCAAGAATGACGCACATTGCCACCCCTGCACAAATGTTAATATTTACAAACAGTATCCACCAATGTGCGATATTAATGGTCAGGTGGCCCGATGGCCCGGGGCTATGATAAATTTTAAGTTCATGGACCTTTGGGCCATGACAATATTTTTGCGATTTGAAGAAAACATCTTTGAAAACAACATACGCTGCAACAATAGCTGCTGATATATACTCGGTTTTAGGTTGTTGGTATTTAACCCATTACTCCATAAGCATTTTTTTGGACTCTTCCAAATTTAAAGCATTAGTTCACCACTTATCAGCAATGGGTGAATTATGTTTATATTTACTGACAGAGTGGAAAACAGTGCAGGAAGTGCTCAGATTGCTCGTCAAGAGCAATCTGAACTCTCCCTGCACTGTTTTCAAAGGCCTTCGGTAATTGGTGCGGGAAAACGCGTATCTATGGGGTAAAGGGTTAAAGATGAAATGTGCAAATCGTGAAACTTTTAAAAAAAGTCATGTTATTTTACTGTTATAAATGTACAGATGATAATCTATCTGAGAAACTTTTTATTTACAACGTCCGCCATTTTGTTTTATAAGGTATCGAGACATGCATGCGTGACTTTCTTATACCAGTTTTAACATCGGCCAGTCCATGTTTGCGGTGCCCTTTCCAGTCTTCGCGGCGACGTTTAAAAGGTTATGGAAAAATAAATTAAATTTTAGAAAATTATACTGATTAGTTTAGTTTAAACTTATTTATTTTACTTCGATTGTGAAACAAGTTCTTACAACTTAGACAAATCACGCTTAACTATACTGATTCTTTTTGAAAGAAACAAATTATGCTAAAAAAAGACAATTTTACATTTGAAAAAAATTTCTTACGTGTCCATTAAAATGTTTTTATTTTTTCTTCTTCTTTTTTTGGGTAAGGCAATTACAAATCAATTGCTAGATTTTCATCCAAATTGTTCTTAAAAATGGGGAGAATGGGAGGATTTTATTTTTTATTTTATTTCTTAAATTTGTTTTCCTATTTTAAAAAAAAAATGAAAATAAAGTGTCGGGGCAGCAGGAAAATTAGGGGGCGGGCGTGGATGATAATCAAGCAATTAATTTATCATGGCTGTTGAAATGCTTCTTAGAAAAACATAGCTTTGTTTTACAAGGAGTATAATGCTTAGTAACGCTAAACATGTAGCTCAGTTAAGTACATGTATTAAAATTAATAATTTTAGTGCTTTCACTGAAAATAGTCAGGACCATGATAATTCTGCTGGGGCCATGACATTTGAAAAGTTCATGGCCCTGTGGCCATGATCATAAAAAAGTTAATGTCGCACACTGATCCACATTCTTTGATTTTATGCATTTAAAACAAAAAATTAGAAAGCAGATCTAAGTATTTATTTCAAACTCTTGATTCTTAACAAAACTTGAAATTTCTTTATTAAAGCTACTCATCCTTCTTTCCAATATTTTTTATTAAATGCTTAAAATCCGGCCCTTAAAATCAAAGAAATATTAAGGTCAGTTTCTTTAATCTGAGCAAATGTTCACTCGTCATCTCGAGTGCATGAGTGGAATTTTCCAGCCATAGTAACACCACACATCTACACCATCATACTGTATAATACAGACATGTATATAAACAATATGTCACTGGTTAGTTTACAATGTCAAATGTTGCTTTAACATAACGTACACTACTTTAATAGTTTATCTCGTTGGTTTTTTTTGGTCTTTTTTTTTTTACATTTCATAGTCGAAAGTATTATTATTATTTCTACCCAAACAGAAACCATTACTTTCATCTTTCCACTCTATTAAAACACGAATTACGAGTGTTTTTAATATTTCAAAATCCCTTTACGTACCCCATAATTTAAATAAAATGGCTACCACATGGACCAAAAAACTTACGGGAGATGTGCATTATTGTATTTAAACCTGAAAGTCAGCACATAATGATTGAATAAGGTTTTAAAGTAATCTGCTAGAAAATGATTAAGGCTATGAGGTTGCATTTTCGCTTTTCTTTGTTTTTCTGATCATTCGTAGAACAATCACAACTGATTTGAGACTATTTTTTTTTTAACTAATCTGGGTTTTAGCGATAATCACTGTTTGCAATTAAGCTGTGGAAGAAAGAATCTCTAATTAAAATATTCATGAAGAAAAAAAACGTAGGCAATCTACATGAAAAGCAATATAAAATGTAAAATAACTTACAACTTCTACAAAATACTCCTCGTACACACAATGGAGGACGCTTGACGCGGTTGGCGGGCTAGAACCTGATTGGCTTAAGCAAATGTCTGTTGACCTCACATTATTCTGATTGGTTAATATATATAGCGTTGTGTATTGGGGCTCCCACGGTGTGTGATGTAAACATGCTGGCCTCTCATGTATAGGTAAATAAATATATGCGCGGATGTGCAGCTATGACAGTTATTTTATAAGATAAACTGTACGTCGTTACTGCAAAAGTGGTAGCTGAAATCAGTTACTCAATTGTTTATATGTATCTGGCAGTAGAATAGCATGTTGATAATTAACAAAGACACACACACTGCACTAAAACAGCGCGTGACAATGGTCTGGTTAGTCATCGATTAATTTTGATCGATATGCATATTTTGCATGCCCGTTTGACAAAGGGTCGTCAGGTTATGAACTTTATGTTAAAAATCCCCAGTATATAACACTCAATTAATCGTTTCATTTGCATAGGCCTACGAATAAAATCCACGTTAATCTTTCTTTCAAACAACTGCTTAATTGTTCCAAGGACTTGTATGTAATTCCTTGATTGTTCGAGTGAAATTCTTAGACTTACGAAAGGGTCCCAGCTTTTAGTGAAAAGTGGACCGTGAATCAATATGATTTTTTTTTGCATGTCCCTTAGGAGCCTTTCAGCGATTTTTTAAAACGTGATGCCTACAGGATGTAACAAACATATCAGGCCCTGAACCTTGTTACAATGTAATAAAAATCTATTACCCCTTGTGGTAATAAACTTGTACTATACATTGACCTTTTAGTATTTCATCGACTATGGCGGGTAATGAAAGTAGAATATTAATTCTACATATGGTGTAAAGTTGTCAACATTGTAATTAGGTTTACATGGAATTTTACCTTAGATATGTCACTAGCACATTTTGCGGCGGATACACGGTCAGGGAACTCTGTCACAACGTAGAGTGATTCGCGTCGACAGTTTGTCACAGATTCACGCAGATCTGATGCGGGAAAACACGGCATATTCTGATGTATAAAGTCAATTATTTACTGGATACAGCTATAGGTTTTAAACTTTTTACATGATCGAGTTTCACCTAATATTAATTCGCATTTTCAATGTTCCAATCAACCAATTGTGAATTAGTTAATGTTTAAAACGCAATAATTAATAAATCCTTGCTAAATATGTATGTTAAACGAAAGTAGAGAGGAAATTGTGAATAAAAACATTAAACAGTCATTTATAACTGTTGTTTGAGTGATTTTGTTTAAAAAAAGAGCGATAACTAATTGACTTTTTACTTTTACAATGTGAGAAATTCCGTTTGAAAAAAGCTTCACGTGTCACAGGTTTGTGTCGATGTTGATTTAAATGTCACGGATTCTTCTCTACAGGGTCACAGATTCTAGTCGACACTATTGGCAGGAATGGACATATCTTTTGTCGACGATTCCTCGCTGTATTGTGATCTGGATGAAGGCCTATCATTGATTAGATGTCCTTTCTCAACCACCAATGAAACAGCTTATATTTTCGAAAATAAAATATTTCATTTTACATTGAATGTCATGACTGCCAGTAGATGTTAACCTCTTTCCTCTGCCGATGACATCGTTCCAGGAACGAGAAAGTAGATCAACTAAACCGGTTAGAAGTTACGTGGTATTTTCTACTAGCCAAATAATGTCTTACCTATGCTAGTGTCTTTGGACGAAAATGTAAATGAGGCATGTACCAAAACCGTTCATTTATTTGCGGATTGATATCATTTCGCTAAGTCTGGCTAGCACGAACATTTTCATAGTGATACCACATGGAAGTCGGTGGGTGTGTTGTTTTTTTTTGGTGGGGGGGGGGGGGGGGGTTAAAATAAAAAAACACAAACTATCAGACACTTGTTATGTAATGTTTAGGTCATCGAGTTTGAATAAGAATTTGTCAATCTGCAGGTATGTATTCAATAATCTTACGGCGTTTCGACGCGCAAAACCAATGCATTTGGCAAATTCCTCGATCCGCTTAGCAACGCCTAAGTTAAATTACAGAGATTATCATTTTGGTAGTTTAATGACCCAGATATTCTCAATTTTTGCAAGGATTAATAGAAACTTCCGGCCATGTGAAAACATTATTAACCTGGTTCAAGTATTTATTGCCTGGCGAACATGGGCTGCCATTTAGCTCCAGTTCAGATGACGTCGCACACATAAAAGCATAGCATCGAGGTAACGTCGGGTCATTATTTGACCAGTTCTAGTGTATGGGCGCCTCGCACTCTGATTCGTTGGGAGTTACGATGCAAACGGTAACGAATAGTCTATACTGAAACGCCATGCTGCCAAGCAGCGAAGGTAGCCGTGGCAACAGACACTGACGTAAGTACATCAACGTTCGGTTCCGGTCTTTGTCTCTACAGGTTTACCGTTTACCATGTCGCTGCGACTGTAAACAGTTCAGGTATATCGGAAACGTGCCTCAGGTCGCTCATTCTATTTGCGACAGTTCCATAACTGGAATGCGACCATTATGGCCGTTACCCACCCACTATCATTTTATTGCGTCCGTTTTCAGAAATCCGTTGCATGTTGAAAACTGTGAAAAACTAAACAAAAAAATCAAATCGGCCTCTATTGCATGAATCGTATAACGTGGACTGCAAAACCTGTCGACCGCATGTGCACGTGGAAAAAGTGGAAATGAATGTTCTGGGCACTAAGTGCTATGTACACGATGCATATGATCTTATTCTCAACATCGCCAGAGTAAAAAATACATGTACATTGGGCATGAAACACAGAAAGAGCTACATCAGTTATAAAAAAGAGGTTTCTTTTTTGCCGAGAAGGGCCTATATATAAGATATCATTACTACATCTCTTTTTTTCCTTTCAAATGATCATATACTCATATAAAACGTATAAAACACATGAATACAAGATTTATTTTTTGTGAGAGTGGGTAAAATGTACGATTTATTGACATGTGTAAATAAGCACATCTCCAGAATCCTAAGTATACTTGCGGGTATTCACGTTACCCTAACTTGTCTTTCATGTTCCCCTGCAGATCATGATAGTTTTTGTGTACATTTTGTTTTATTATTTCATAAAAAAAAAACGAATATAACGTTACCATATGTGTTGTGTTTAATTAACTTATCCAGAAAAGTTTGAAAAGGTTCCAAGTTCAAATCTTAATTAAATTTCTTATTTGTTAGATAAAAGAAAACGAATAATGGGGAATAACGGAAGACTTTAATCCAAGTCTCAAACTTGGGCAGTTAATTGAGAACAAGACATGCATCAATCGATGAGCTTGATAAATACATCACTCAAAACGTCAATACAGAAATACGAATCAAAAGTGACAATTTTCACCTTAAATAATTAGTTATATGTAGAGTTTAAAACTACCATCGGAAGTCTCACGAAACATGACTATTGCTGTTGTGTTGTAAGTGCCGAGGTATTGTTTTGCTTCCGTGTGTCGGTTCTAACTTTCACCAACTTAATCCGTAACATAACGACAATGCTCTTACTATATGCCGGACAGCCTCTGTACGAGACTCGAAGCGTAAATGGCAGTAATGGCGTAGGGTTGAACTATTCTACAATGTTAAAACTATCGACACTGAATCCGTGACATTAAAATAAGGATCGACACGCCTCCGTTACCCTGTCGTCACAAACCTGTGACATTTTAAAAATTTAAAACTTGAAGAAATATTCATAATCAGATTCTCAATTTGATCTTATTTTACTTATAATATACTACATTCCTCGGAATGTCAAATATATACTTCATACGTTTGATTATATTAACATATCAGCGATTATATCCCCGCTATCGACTAGCAACTGTGACAAAATTTACAAAACAATAATACTGTCGACGTGAATCTGTGGCAAACTGTCGACGCGAATCACTGTACGTTGTGACAGAGTTCCCTGACCGTGGGATATAGTTAAAATTGAGTGAATATCCATTGCCAGAAATTACACTGTCCCAAACCCCTCAAACTACTAAATACACACAGCATCCTTCTAAAATTGTATATGCTCCCCTCCAAGGGGCGTAGCTGGCTTAAGTTGGTTGTGAAAGCCCGGGCAGTCTAGAGAGCATGCTCCCCCGACCAGCTTTTTAAAAATATAGACTAGAAATGGTGGCTTCTGGTGCATTTCAAGACATATTTACAGCTATTATATACTCATGGAGCATAGGGTTGAGCAAAATACAAGTAGAATTTTATTTTACAGCATTATCAAACACAATTATCATGATTTTATTCCTAACAAACACATTGAATGCATTAAATGATTTTTTTTAAATTATTATTATTAAAACGGATCTCTTAGACTGATGAAAGCGAAGTTGATATATCCAATAATAAATTAATACAAAGTAAGTATCTATTTATATCATTTATATATATAATGCACATTTTCCGCCGCTAAGCAGCAATAGCTGTCATATGAGTTATTGCAGTAAGAACTGCCAAATGGCATTATCCAAGCGATGTCAGCTAGGATAGAAAAACATATTTTTCGCCTTCAGTGTGCAATATTCCTAACGATGAAATTATATCGCTGATCATGGTGTTACAAAGATAATAGGTCTACTATGTTTTGAGCCTTCTCATGTTTGAGAAAGACCGCACGAAGCAGACATCGCAGGAATGGTCAACAGAGTTTGCAATAACCGCTTGGTACGTAGATATCCAGATTCTAATCTGGTGTGTCCGCCAATGCCGTATCACGATATGATTGCATTTTTCTTTTTTATCATTTTTTTTCGAAGAGAGGTGTAGGCCTCGGGCCAACACAGCCTAAAGGCAGATACACCTCTGCACCCCTCTCCCTCTCTAAAATCGCCCATGTCATTTTGCACTCCGCGTGTTGTATTCAGCACTTGCCGAAAATCCACGCCTTCTTCTGAATTTATATAAATTATGTAGGAACTCCGCGACCGAGAGGCCTGAGATGTCATTTCAAGATTACTTTCCTCGTGGCGCTAATGTCGTGGATTCTTACCCAGCTCAGTCCAATTTTTTTTTTTGAAAACCATTTATACCTTCAATATGTTGACAACTATATATATTTGCCATGTGTTGAACACCAAATAAACCAGTAAGGTCCTGAAAACTATACGTTTATACCTTTAATGTGTTGAAAACTATATATACCTGCAATGTGTTGAAAACTATATATACCTGCAATGTGTTCAAAACTATATATACCTGCAATGTGTTGAAACTAAAATAAACCTGTACAATGTCCTGAAAACCATATACCTGCAATGTGATGAAAACCATATATACCTACAATGTGTTGAAAATCATATATACCTGTAATGTGTTCAAACCCATATATACCTGTTATGTGTTTAAAACCATATAAACCTATTATGTGTTTAAAACAATATATACCTGTTATATGTTTAAAACCATATATACCTGTTATATGTTTAAAACCATACTAAACAGTATCATATATATTATATTAACGATTGCAATGGCTTTTGATGGAATTAGATTTTTTTTGCAATTTTTATTGTATTTTTCATAAGAAGGTATATCAAAGAGTGTTATGTTAGATTTTATGCAAATTTTATTAATATATTATTACAAAATATTGAAAAAACTATATGTTTTAATACACGAACACATTAACGCGGGTGCAGTTTCAATATATAATGTATCCATAATGACGTAATTCACGGAATTACTTAATGTTATTAAATAATAGTAAAAAAAAATGATCACTATATTTACCTTCTTATCGAAGTAGTAAATCCATTTGCAAATGTTTTTCTTTTTTTCACAGTTCTCAAAATCTATTCCAAATTACGCGATTAATGGAAACTAGCTAACAAATATTCCGTCAGTTGAAATGTTTGCCCGTAGCATACACAGTGTGTACGCAAATATAAAGTTATTCGGTTGGAATGTGACTGAAGACAGTATCTTAACCTAATTCAGGGTTTTTAGATCACTGTCAATGGTATCATATAACTGATATGACTCCTGTATAAATAGAAGCGGATAGAATTGATAAAGAGCCATCGATAATATATAAACACAATCAACTAGAATTACAGACACGTATAGACTGCGTCGATTTGTTGTGAGAAGCGTTGCAAATATTTGATGAATGTCTTAATAAAAATACTGGTTTTGTTTTTCATCATCATTTTATCATTTAAAAATTCTTGAAATCTGCCGACCGAGTGCCCAGCTATAAAAAGCCTGGCAATGCTGCGAGTTAAGACTATTACCAGACTGTTCTGGGCTTGTTTGCAGATGGTACCGTTGGGGTAAAACGGCAAGCGACCTGTTTTGAACAACTAGGCCCAGAACTAAAGTTTTAATATAGGTCAAACTACTATGTTTGCAATTAAATATATGGCAAAAAAAGTCAATTAAAATAAAAAAGGAAATGGGCTTATGGCACAAGTCAATTTAAATCTTTCGGTTTATCTTTTCATGTTGACCTCGATACAATGGCTGGTACAATGGCTGAGTTAGAATACTCAGAAAAAATGTCCGGTGATGGAATTTGTACAATTACTATTATCAAATCAATATTAATGAATCCAATATTTTAGTTATCTATAATTATTTCTCTTACGCATCCAGACGAAACAATTGAAAACAATATAAATAATTTAACTTTTCTTTTCATGTGGATCTGGTTCACGTATCTGTAAAAAACACATTTGGAAAATCGTGTCAATATAAGCAACATTCTTGAGGTCAATTTTGATTTTTTTTATCCTAAAGAAATGTGATACAGTTACACTGCCAAGGTCCAGCAAAAATAATTAAGAGTACACTAATCATTAAACAATACATGGACGGAGGATTCAATATGGTGACCCTGAAAGCTTTCATAACAGGTTAAAATCAGTGACTTAATTACAGAGACTGGCAAGCTAATAGCAATATAATGTACACGGCTGAAATTTCGGATGGCACCTTTAGTTATATTTATCTGAATTAAATAATTTTGGTACCAAAGTCAAATTGATAAAAATGATTATTATTTCCAATTATCAATTATTTAATATTTTTCTTCAGAATTTAAATTATTATGGATTGAAAACGAATAATGCTGAAATTTTCACGAAATATTATTTTGTTGAATAATAAACGGTAGTGTACTTGATTAAACAAATACGTTTTAACAACACACAATATAAATAAAAAAATATATAGAAAGATGAAAGTTTTCCATCGGTGGAGAAAATTTCATATCGATATATAAAGACTTTGAAAACTGGCCAAAAATGAGAAAATGATCACAAAAAATGAAAGCGTACAGTTTCTTCATTTCTTTAAATTTGAAAAAGAAAAGTTCACCACTCAAATTTACGATCAAACCCTTTCTGTTGATACCAAAATCACAAAAATATGTTGTTTGGTTCAGGAGGAGTTGTGTTTCCAAGATTTAGAAACGCCAAATGTGCCACCTGAAATTTAAACAGTTGCCTCCAGATGCCGATCTCTGTTTATATGTCTCTGCTCAAAATTAACTTTTGGATTAATAATAATAAACAATCGATATTTTTTTTTCTGCATAATGCTGTCACTATATTATTTTTGAAAATTGTTTTTAGAAATATATTTTATTTTCATATGTTCAATATATTGAGAAATTTGTAACTTATTCAAATAAAAATTATTTTACACCAACAACATCTTAAAATGAAAACCAGAACTTTTTGTCATCTACGCTTAGTAAGGAATTACAATTTGTGAATGGTATAATAATGAATGAAAATGGAGTCGGATACCATTTTCCATACAGAGTACATACTAAACATGGACATAAATTCCCATATTCCCATACTCAGCACAACCTCCCCATTGAAAATACTTTCCTAAATATACTCTGAACAGACTCTCCATGGAACAGATTTACCCATACTCAAAACGGACTCTCAATGGAATAGACTTTCCCATAGTCAGAACAGACTACACATGGAATAGACCTTCCCACCTCAGAACAGACTACACATGGAACAGATTTACCCATACTCAGAACAGCCTACAGATGGAACAAACTTTCCCATATTCAGAACAGACTACACATGGAACAGATATACCAATGCTCAGAACAGCCTACACTTGGAACAAACTTTCCCATACTCAGAACAGACTACACATGGAACAAACTTTCCAATACTCAGAACAGACTCTCCGTGAAACAGATTTACCCATACTCAGAACAGACTCCCAATAGACCATACTTTCCCATACTCAGAACAGACTACACATAGAACAAACTTTCCCATACTCAGAACAGACTACACATGGAACAAACTTTCTAATACTCAGAACAGACTCTCCCTGGAACAGATTTACCCATGTCAGAACAGCCTACACATGGAACAAACTTTCCCATACTCAGAACAGACTCTCCGTGGAACAGATTTACCAATATTCAGAAAAGACTCCCAATAAAACATACTTTCTCATACTTAGAACAGACTATAAATGGAACAAACTTTCTCATATTCAGTACAGACTCTCCGTGGAACATATTTACCCATACTCAGAACAGCCTACACATGGAACAAACTTTCCCATACTCAGAACAGACTACACATGGAACAGATTTACCCATGCTCAGAACAGCCTACACAACAAACAAACTTTCCCATACTCAGAACAGACTCTCCGTGGAACAGATTTACCAATATTCAGAACAGACTCCCAATAGAACATACTTTCCCGTTCTCAGAACAGACTATACATGGAACAAACTTTCTCATACTCAGAACAGACTCTCCTTGGAATAGATTTTACCATACTCAGAACAGACTACATATGGAACAAACTTTCCCATTCTCAGAACAGACTACACATGGAACAAACTTTCCCATACTCAGAACAGACTACACATGGAACAAACTTTCCAATACTCAGAACAGACTACATGTGGAACAAACTTCCCATACTCAGAACCGACTATGGAACACACTTTCCCATACTCAGAACAGACTATGGAACATACTTTCCCATACTCAGAACATACTCCCCATTTTCATACTCAGAACAGACTACACATGGAACAAACTTTACCATACTCAGAACAGACTACACATGGAACAAACTTTACCATACTCAAAAATGTACTCCCCATGTAACAGACTTTACCATACTCAGAACAGGCTCGCAATATAACATATTTTCCCATACTCAGAACAGAATACACATGGAATATACTTTCTCATACTCAGAACAAACTATACATGGACCAAACTTGCCCGTTCTCAGAAGAGACTTAACATGGAACAGACTTTCCAATTCTTAAAACAGAATAGACATGAAACAGACTTTTCCATACTCAGAACAGAATCTACATGGAACAGATTTACCAATACTCAGAACAGACTTTCCATGGAACATATTTTCCCATGCTCAGAACAGACTACACATGAAACATATTTTCCCATGCTCAGAACAGACTACACATTGAACAAACTTTTTCATACTCAGATCAAACTACACATGACACAAACTTGCCCATACTCAGAAGAGACTACACATGTAACAGACTTGCCTTAAAAATTTCCCATACCCAAATTAGATTCTCCTTGGGACAGAATTGCCCATACTCAGAACAGACTCCACATAGAACAGACTTTCCAATACTAAGACCAGAATACACATGGAACAGACTTTTCCATACTCAGAACAGAATCCACATGGAACAGATTTACCAATACTCAGAACAGACTATTTTCCCATGCTCAGAACAGACTACAAATTAAACATAATTTCCCACACTCAGAACAGATTACACATGGAACAGACTTTCCAATACTCAGAACAGACCAAACATTAAACAGACTTGCTCATACTCATTCGAACAGACTGCACATGGAACAGGCTTTCCCATACTCAGAACAAAATACACATGGAACAAACATGGCCCATACTCAGAACAAACTAGACGTTGAACCTATTTGCCCATACTAAAATAAGCTACATATGGAACAGATTTGCCCATACTCAGTCTGAATGTATTACCCATGAAACAGACTTCAGATTCCCCATGGAACAGACGTTCCCATACTTAGAACAGCCTAAACATGGACCAGACTTGCCTATACTCATTCGAACAGACTACACATGGAACTGACTTGGCCTTACTCAGAAAAATAACTACACATGAAACAGACTTACCAATACTTATTCGAACAGACTACATATGGAATAAACTTGTTCGTGCTCAGAACAAACTTCTCATGAACATATTTGTCCATACCCAGAACAAACTCCACATGGAATATACTTTCCCATAGTCAGAACAGACAACACATGGAATGGACTTTCCCATACTCAGAACAAGCTCCTCATTGAACAGACTTCACCATACTCAGAACAAATAACACTTGGAACAGATTTTTGCTATACCAAAACAGCATACACATTGAACAGACTTTCCCATACTCCGAACAGACTACATATAGAACAGACTTTACCATAATTAGAACAGATTACACATGGAACAGTTTTCCCCATACTCAGAACGGACTCCCCATTAATAGACTTTATTATTCTCAGAACAGACTCCCCATAGAACATTCTTTCACATTGTCAGAACAGAATACACATGGAAATACTTTCCCATACTCAGAACAGACTACACCTAAACAGACTTTCCCATACTAATAACAGATTCCTCATGGAA
Organism: Panopea generosa; assembly: GCA_029582155.1. Taxonomy (NCBI): domain Eukaryota; kingdom Metazoa; phylum Mollusca; class Bivalvia; order Adapedonta; family Hiatellidae; genus Panopea; species Panopea generosa. Next base: position 60,385,005 of record CM055897.1, read on the forward strand.
CAGATTTGCACATATTCAGAACAGATTACATATAATACTTTCCCATACTCAGAGCAGACTACAGATGGAACAGACTTTTCCCTACTCAGAACAGACTCATCATGGAACAAACGTGCCCACTAAGAGATATTCGGAGCAATCTTTTCGACATTTAGAGATACTCGGAACAGGCTTTACGACACTTAGAGAGACTTGGAACAGGCTTAACGACACTTAGAGACACACGGAACAGGCCTTACGACATTTAGAGAGACTTGGAACAGGCTTTACGACACTTAGAGATACTCGGAACAGGCTTTACGACACAAAGAGATACTCATAACAGGCTTTACGACACATAAAGAAACACAGGACAGGCTTAAGGACACTTAGAGATACTCAGAACAGGCTCAACAACACTTAGAGGAACTCGGAACAGGCTCAATGACACTTAGAGTACTCGGAACAGGCCTAACGTCACTATGAGATACTCTGAACAGGCCTACCCAGACTAAGATATACTCGGAACATGCCTACCGACACTTAGAGATACTCGGAACAGACTTTAGGACACTTAGGGATCCTCGGAACAGGCTTTACAACACTTAGAGATACTTGTAACAGGCTTTACGACACATAGAGAAACTCGGGACAGGCTTAAGGACACTTAGAGGTACTCCGAACAGGCTAAATGACACTTACAGGAACTCCGAACAAGCTTAACGACACTTATATATACTCGGAGGTACTCGGAACAGGCTTAACGACACTATAAGATACTTGGAACAGGCTTAATGACACTAGGAGCTACTCGGAACAGGCCTACCCACACTATGAGATACTCGGAACAGGCTTACTGACACTAAGAGATACTCGGAATAGGCATAATGACACTAAGAGATACTCGGAACAGGCCTAACGACTCTTAGATGTACTCGGAACAGGCATAACGACACTTAAATGTACTCAAAACAGGCTTAACGAGATTAAAAGGTACTCAGAACAGGCTTAACGACACTTAACAACACTAAGAGTTACTCGGAACAGGCTTAACTACTCTAAGATAAAAATTATATTCTGAACAGAACAGGCTGAACGACACTTAGAGATACTCGTAACAGACTTAACCACATTTAGAGAAACTCTGAATAGGTTTAACGACGCTTAGAGGAACTCGGAACAGGCTTAACAACACTTAGATATACTCGGAACAGGCCTACTGATGCTAAGAGATATTTGGAACAGGCCTAACGACACTAAGAAATACTCAGAACAGGCCTAACGACACTAAGATGTACTCAGAAAAGGTTTAACGAGACTTAGAGGTACTCAGAACAGACTAAATGACACTTAACGACACTTTGAGTTACTCGGAACAAGCTTAACCTATCTTAGATCTACTCGAAACAGGCTGAATGACACTTAGAGATACGCGCAACAGACTTAATCACATTTAGAGAAACTCTAAACATGTTTAACGACACTTAAAGGTACACGAAACAGGCATAACAACTCTTAGAAATACTTGGAACAGGCTTTCCGACACTAAGGGATACTTGGAACAGGCCAACCGACACTTAGAGATACTTGGAACAGACTTAACAACACTTAGAGATACCCGGAACAGGCTTAACGACACTGAAAGATACCTGAACAGGCTTACCAGCACTAAGATATACTCAGAACAGGCCTGCCGGCACTAAGAGATACTTGGAACAGGCTTAACAACACTGAGAGATACTCGGAACAGGTCTAACCACACTTAGATGTACTCGGAACAGGCCTAATGACACTTAGAGGTACTTGGAACAGGCTTAATGACACTTAGATGTCATTGGAACTGGCTAAACGACACTTAGATGTACTCATAAAAGGCTTAACAACTCTTAGATGTACTCGGAACATGCTTAACGACAATTATAGGTACTTGGAACAGGCTTTAGGTCATTTAGATGTACTTGGAACAGGCTCTACGGCACTTAGAGATATTCAGAACAGGCTCAACGACAGTTAGAGATACTCTGAATAGGCTCAACGACACAGTCTCAATAACTTTTATATGTACTCGGAAAAGGCTCAACGACACTTAGATATACTCAGAACAGGCTCAACGACACTTTGATGTACTCGGAAGAGGCTCAACGACACTTAGATATACTCTGAACAGGCTCAGCGACACTTAGATATACTCGGAACAGTCTCAACGACACTTAGATGTACCCGGAACAGGCTTAACGACACTTAGAGGTACTCGGAACAGGCTCAACGACACTTAGAGGTACTAGGAAGAGACTCAACGACACTTAGAGGTACTCAGATATTCAGAACACTTAGAGATACTTGGAACAGGCTTAACGACACTAAGAGATACTCGGAACAGGCCTACCAACACTTAGAGATACTTGGAACAGGCTTTACAACACTTAGAGATACCCGGAACAGGCTTAACGACACTTAAAGATACCCGAACAGACCTACCAGCACTAAGAAATACTCGGAACAGGCCTACCGGCACTTAGAGATACTTAGAATAGGCTTAACAACACTGAGAGATACTTGGAACAGGTCTAACCACACTTAGATGTACTCGGAACAGGCCTAACGACACGTAAAGGTACTTGGAAGAGGCTTAATGACACTTAGATGTAATTGGAACTGGCTAAATGACACCTAGAGGTACTCATGAAAGGCTAAATAACTCTTAGATGTATTCAGAATATGCTTACCGACAATTAGAGGTACTCGGAACAGGCTTTAAGTGATTTAGATGTACTTGGGACAGGCTCAACGACACTTAGAGATATTCAGAACAGGCTCAACGACAGTTAGAGATACTCTGAATAGGCTCAATGACACAGGCTCAATGACTTTTATATGTACTTGGAACAGGCTTAACGACACTTTGAAGTACTCGGAAGAGGTTCAACGACACTTAGATATACTCGGAACAGGCTCAACGACACTTAGAGGTACTCGGAACAGGCTCAACGACACTTAGAGGTACTCGGAAGAGACTCAACGACAATTAGAGGTACTCGGAACAGGCTCAACGATACTGAGAGATACTCGGAACAGGTTAAACGACACTGAGAGATACTCGGAACAGGCCTAACTACACTTACAGGTGCTTGGAACAGGCTTAATGACACTTAGATGTACTTGGAACTGGCTAAACGACACTTAGAGGTATTCATTAAAGGCTTAACAACTCTTAGACGTACTCGGAACATGCTTAACGACAATTAGAGGTACTCGGAACAGGCTTTGTTACATTAAGATGTACTCGACACAGGCTCAACGACACTTAGAGATATTCAGAACAGGCCCAACGACAGTTAGAGATACTCTGAATAGGCTCAACGACACAGGCTCAATGACTTTTATATGTACTCGGAACAACAACACTGAGAGATATTCGGAACAGGCCTAACGACACTTACAGGTACTTGGAACAGGCTTAATGACACTTAGATGTACTTGGAACAGGCTAAACGGCACTAAGATGTACTCAGAACAGGCTCAACGAAACTTAGAAGTACTCTGAACAGATTCTACGACACTTAGAGGTACTCGGAACAGGCTCAACGACACATAGAGGTACTTGGAACAGGCTCAACGACACTTAGAGGTACTCGGAACAGGCTCAAAGACACTGAGAGGTACTCAGAACAGGCTCAACGACACTTAGGGGTACTCAGAACAGTCTCAACAACACTGAGAGGTCCTCGGAACAGGTTCAACGACACTTAGAGATACTCGGAACAGGCTTAACAACATTTAAAAGTACTCGGAACAGGCTTAAAGACACTAAGAGGAACTCGGAACAGGCGTAACGACACTTAGATGTACTCGGAACAGGCTCAACGACACTTAGAGATACCCGGAACAGGCTTAAGAACACTTAGATTTATTCGGAACAGGCTCAACGACACTTAGAGATACTTGGAACTGGCTCAACGACACCTAGAGCTCAACGGCTCTAAGATATACTCGCAACAGGCTCAACGACACTAAGATGTAGTCGGAACAGGCTTAACGACACTCAGAGGACCTCGGAACAGACTTAACAACACTTAGAGGTACTAGGAAGAGGCTTAACGACACTGACAGAAGTTCGGAACAGGCCTACCGACACTAAAATAAACTTGGAACAGGCTTTACGACATTTAGAGATACTCGGAACATACTTTGAACAGGCTTTACGACACTTAGAGATACTCGGAACAGGCTTAACGACACTAAAAGATATCCGGAGCAGGCCTACCAACACTTAGAGATACTTGGAACAGGCCAACCGACACTAAGAGATACTCGGAGCAGGCTTAACGATACTTAGATGTACTTGGAACAGACCTAATGACACTAAGAGGTACTTGGAACAGGCTTAATGACACTTAGATGTACTCAGAACAGGCTGAACAACACATAGAGGTACTGGGAACAGGCTTAACAACTCTTAGATGAACTCGGAACATGCTTAACGACAATAAGAGGTACTTGAAACAGGCTTTAGGTCATTTAGATGTACTTGGAACAGGCTCAACGACACTTAGAGATACTCGGAACAGGCTCAATGGAACAGGCTCATTGACTCTTAGATGTACTCAGAACATGGCTCAACGACACTTCTATGTACCGGAATAGGCTCAACGACACTTAAAGATACTCGGAACAGGCTCAACGACACTGAGAGGTACTCGGAACAAGCTCAACGACACTGAGAGGTACTCGGAATAGGCTCAATGACACTTAGAAGTACTCGGAACAGGTTCAACGACACTTATATGTACTTTGAACAGGCTCACCGACACTGAGAGGAACTCGGAACAGGCTCACCGACACTGAGAGGTACTCGGAACAGGCTTAACAACACTAACGGGTACGCGGAACAGGCGTAACGACACTAAGATGTACTCGGAACAGGTTTCACGAAAGTTTGGAGGTACTTCGAACAGGCTTAACGACACTTAGATGTACTCAGAACAGGCTTGACGACACTTAGATGTACTCTGAACAGGCTTAACAACACAAAGAGATACCCGGAACAGGCTAAACGACACTTAGATGTACTCGGAACAGGGTGAACGACAATTAAAGATACTTTGAACAGGTTCAACGACTCTAAGATGTACCCGGAACAGGCTCAACGACACTTAGATGTACTTGGAACAGGCTCAATGACACTTTGAGGTACTCTGAACAGGATCAGCGACACTTAGAGGTACTCTGAACAGGATCAGCGACACTTAGAGGTACTCGGAAGAGACTGAACGACACTTAGAGGTACTCGGAACAAGCTTCACGACACATAGAGCTACTCGGAACAGGCTTAATAACACTTAGAGGTACTTGGGACAGGCTTAACGAGATTAAGAGGTTCTCGGAACAGGCTTAACGACACTGACAGGTACTCGTAACAAGCTCAACGACACTGAGATGTATTTAGTATATGTACTCCGAACAGACTCAACGACACTTAGATGTACTTAGAACAGGCTCAACCACACTTACAGATACTCGGAACAGACTTAACGTAACTTAGAGGTACTCGGAACAGGCTCAACCACACTTACAGATACTCGGAACAGACTTAACGTAACTTAGAGGTACTCGGAACAGGCTTAACGACACTATGAGGTACTATGAACAGGCTTAACGACACTTAGATGTACTCGGAACAGGATAAATGACACTGAGAGATACTCGGAACAGGCTTAACGACACTCAGAAGTACATGAAAAAGGCTTTATGACATTCAGAGGTAACCAGAACAGTCTTAACGACATTCAGAGGTACCCGGAACAGGCTTAACGACACTGATGCTCGGAACAGACTTAACGACACTGAGAGATGCCCAGAACAGGCTTTACGACACCTAGAGCTACCAGGAACAGTATCAACGACACTCAGAGGTTCTCGGAACAGGCTTAACGACACTCAGAGATACTCCGAATAGGCTTAAAGACACTCAGATATACTCGGAACAGGCTTAACGACACCCAGAGACAGGTTTTACGATACTCAAACGTACCAATTGTTCAACGGGAAGAATTATTTTGAATAATGCTGGATGACCTTCACTTTGTGCTGTATGGAATAATTGACATAACTTTTTGCGCTTCATTGTTTCTATGAAACTGTTTGTCCCAGTCACCAAATTTGGTTCACAGTGATCTAATCAAAATAATACAGAATTATTTTGGATGACATTCAAATAATTCTCTACAAATAAATAATAAACTTTAACTCCTATATAATAATTTTGCTGATGTGCAGAAACCTCCAGCAAAATAATAAACAAATACGATGATTTGGTGTTGCATCTCTGTTTTCCCAGCTTTGGCCTTGCATCGGATAGTTAAGATTTCTTCAAAGCCGCACTTGATGGTTCAAGTGATATGGATGATTGCACGGTATTCTCTTGTTTTGTTTTAGGTTTAACAATACCTGACTTTGTCACGATTTGGTCAACAAAATTAAAGAATTTTACACTTCAGATGCAACATACAATATAAGTTGTCGAACATAATATCCATAATATATGATGTTTTATATAAATGTGCTTTGGTTGTTAATGGGCATAATATCAGAGGACTGTGGATAAAATAACTAGAATAATTAATAAAAAAGTACACAAGCATGTGTGTTAGTGGAAAACCATTCCAATATTTCTTATTCCGCCTGTCAAGGTACAAAACAGCATTACCCTTGAGGTTTACAATAACCATTATCTTCAAACCATTTAATGAAAATTTGAACACCGAGATATTTTGATAAGAACGCTAGCTGTAAATCATTTTGAAAGCAATGTCTCAGATAACGATATAAACAGGCTACTGGAAATGAATTGTAATATGGTACACAAAGTTGTCTCCACTGATTCAGTATATAGTTGTGTATTTCATTATAGATTTTAAAACTTTATTATATTGAGTAAATATTGCAAATAGTGTTATATTTTTTTTCTTTTACAATTTGCCTTTGTTGTATCAACCGATATAAACATTATTTTTTGTTATTCTGTACTTTTGTAATTTTGAAATTATAAAAAAATGTTTTCCCTGATGTTTTTTAAAATATGAATAGCAAAGGAAAAATAGACTGATGCAATACGTCACAGATGATGATGATGATCATGATCATTTGCTGGTAACAATCATGAATATTACGGTGTCCCGTTGGGACCGTCGCGGCATATTTTTTATTCAATATATTATTGCAAATTTTACATGTTCAAAACATCAATGTGTAGCACAAATACCAAATAAAATGCAAGAGGGTCGGGCTACAAGTTTTAACAACATTAGTAACAGCTCTCCCCTATACGTCAAAATACAAATTAAGGTGACGATATTTTTGCAATACAAACGAACACGTATACTTTCGAACAAGCATACCACTCTCTTCCACACGCATACAAGCACGCACGCGTGTATACAAATTAAAGTGACGATATTTTTGCAATACAAACGAACACATATACTTTCGAACAAGCATACCACTCTCTTCCACACGCATACAAACACGCACGCGTGTAAACAAATTAAAGTGACGATATTTTTGCAATACAAACGAACACATATACTTTCGAACAAGCATACCACTCTCTTCCACACGCATACAAGCACGCACGTGTGTATACACATTAAAGTGCAATATTTTTGCAATACAAACAAACACATATACTTTTGAACAAGATACCACTCTCTTCAACACGCATACAAGCACGCACGCGTGTATACACATTAAAGTGACGATATTTTTGTAATACAAACGAACACGTATACTTTCGAACAAGCATATCACTCTCTTCCACACGCATACAAGCACGCACGCGTGTATAAACATTAAAGTGACGATATTTTTGCAATACAAACAAACACCTATACTTTAGAACAAGCATACCACTCTCTTCCACACGCATACAAGCACGCAAGCGTGTATACACATTAAAGTGACGATATTTTTGCAATACAAACAAACACCTAGTATACTTTCGAACAAGCATACCACTCTCTTCCACACGCATACAAGCACGCACGCGTGTATATACATTAAAGTGACGATATTTTTGCAATGCAAACAAACACATATACTTTTGAACAAGCATACCACTCTCTTCCACACGCATACAAGCACGCACACGTGTATACACATTAAAGTGACGATATTTTTGCAATACAAACAAACACCTATACTTTCGAACAAGCATACCACTCTCTTCCACACGCATACAAGTACGCATGCGTGTATACATATTAAAGTGACGATATATTTGCAATACAAACAAACACCTATACCTCCGAACAAAGAAATAAATAATGTTCAGCATTTTCTAACATGCTACCACAACTACAAGAAATATTGTTGCGTAGGTGGTTATTATATAGGTCTGCATTTAAATTGCTACAATTGTTTCGCATGTGTGGGTGAAGTACGGACATATTTTTATCTCTAATTAAGAAATATTTCGGTACTATAGGCGGTCTAAACAAATCCTTCATTTTCCTTTTAAAAATAAAACTAGATACTGACTCTTGAATATCAGCTTCAAGGTAACTCCAAAGTTCAATTGCAGAGGGTATGAAACAGGGAGAATAAATTTCCGTTCGCTAGAAAATTGTTAAAATATCGTTTCTATTTCTCAAGTTGTATGGATTTGATTCATTTGGAGTCAGTGGAAATAGATCATTAATTACATAAGAATTGATTTTTGGATTTCCCGGCGATCTGATAACGAAACTCAGCGTGTTTTTCCTATTCATTTATCTCCATCTTTCTGCATGGGTGTCTCATAGTTTTTTTATTTATTTATTATGGGTAATGAATTAAAATATGTTTAGACATATACACTATATCGCAATCATGAAATAAATGTTTAGATTGTTTCAAAAGGTTTGCTGCAAAAAGTGAAGGTTTCAGAGTTGGTAAAGCTTATTTTTTAAGCATTTAGTTGGTTCCTATAATGGTATGGTTAATTCTATACTGGAACCACTGTAGCATTGTTTCTTGTTTTTTTCTTGAAAGGAAGAACAAATATTCGGCTCCAGGTTTAAGTGTTTATATAAGGAAGTTTTTCTTTCCACTATTTTTGTGCTATTGGCGATGTTTTTTTCTAAGCATTGCCTCATAGATTGCTCTTCTCCCCTTTGTATATTTTAAAATAATGTTTAAATAGAAGGGAATGATAGGTTTAAAACTTTTTTTTCTGATAAGTTTGGAAATGTTTTGGTACGTGCGTGAATTTTAATTGATCCTTCAACACCGTCATATTAGATAAAATTTGACCTAACATTATATATTTCTTTAAAACATTTAAATGGCAATAGTTCACCATATGTATCCATCAGTTATTTATAATATATATGCCTTTGTAAAAACCAAAGTTTAAAGAAAGCAGATGATCCCCCAACCTTTATATTGTCATTAAGCCAAAGGGGAGTACTATGGAAATGATACCAAGAGGACGGTAACACAGTATATAGGTTAAAATGGTTACTTTCAAAAACATCTTTCCAGAATGTAGTCCTTTTCTCCTCAGCTACTTTCCAAAGAATCGTTTAAAGATGTGTCATCTTCATGTGGTATTTCAAAGCGTCATCGGTAGGATGCAGACATTTGAGGTTTTAGCAATTTCCTTCATTGTAGTAAACATCATATAACGGAGTTCATTCAGGCTTAAAGTTGTATTTTACCCATATAGCAAACTAAACAACCTGCAACCAGTTTGTTACAGTTCCACATCGATAGTAGTTTTATCTCTTATGGAACTCAGTGAAGGTTTTGATGTTTCAGCATCAAGATTATTGCAGAAATCTTTCCTATGCCAAAGGGATAAGACACAGAATCACAACCGGTAGCTACATTCCAAACATTTATCACCAAGATTTGATGCTGTAGCGTTTATATTTATGATCTTTCCATCCAGCTTCTTTAGTGTTATTTTCTTAGCCAATTTTTGTTTCCATACAATGTACACTAACAAGACGAATACATCGGTATTGTACTTAGGGAATAGCTTATCATATTGATATCTGCTTCTTCGTGTTCAAATACCTTGTCCTCTTCGTCAATCATTTTCAGGGGGTGGGGGCATCATACTGTGCTGTACAGAGTAATCGCAAATACTTCTTGTTTCCGACATTTTTCATGAAGATATTTCTTGAAGGCAATGGTGTATTTGATGACATTTCCATATCACAGGTGACAGCTCTACATGTACGTCTTTCGCATTCATAGGACTTGATGGATCCTTCAAAGTACCGGCCAAACACAACATAAACACTGTGAAGTTTGTGGTTAGGACATCAACGGTTGCTATCTTTGGCCATGATACACGATATAAACATTGCGTTTCCGTCAATGATTTCCACATCATGTTTATTTTCTGAGTCCGTCCGAGGTGTCATTAGTGCTAGCTCAAATGTGAAGTCTTATTTCCTTTAGTTTGATCTCCATACTCACCAATGAAGCTAAATGGTAGTGAAGCTAACTCAAAGCTGAGCATCACTCTGATATCAAAGTTTCTTTGTGCACTCGTCACCGACATGCCAGATACAACTTTCCAGTATCATATACAGTTTTTTCTCCTACGCTGACTCCCCTTTTCATTGTTTCCATTGGTTTCACATCTTTATTGAGTGTATCATAAAAACCTATGTGAAGTTTGTTCATGAATTTTTCAGCCATACGCTCGCCAATTACCACAGTCTCTTGGTCTCTTTCATTGGGTGTCTGTTTTTCTAAAATTCCTGTTGTATTTTCTTTAAATCTTCTGTATCAAGAGCTATTCTCTTAGTTCCTTCCTCTTTGTGCTGTCATGAGGATGGCCCATGCCTTGAATTTTCTTCACAACAGAACATTGAATCCATTGACAGCGAAACACTGTTACACAAATTGTACGATAAAATCCATTGTGATACTTGATCGTGAGAAAGGTTGATACCTATAAGGTCACCTTTTGTTTTTCCATACCTGATAAAGGTTTGTTGTCCAAACTGGTCTGGAAAAAATGCGTTCCATGGGCCTTCAACATGTCGACAAACGTTATCGTCTTTACGAAACATGTTCTGTGCTTCTTCTTGAAGACATTTCTAACAAATACCATACTGAGTAATGGCATAATTGTGTGTTACCGTGAAAAAATTACGGAATCATACGATGCACACACTTTGAATATAATAACAAGTTTGCTTCTCTTTCGACACGTAAGAACAGTAGGGCAATCCAAATTGGCGTCACAAGGCAATCTATCTATCGTAGTTCCTCTAGTTTTGACTGCAGTATATAAATGTCAGTGCCTTCTATAAAAAAATTATCTTAGAATCTCTTAGTATTTCAGTGACAACCATACATAGTCCTCTCATTGCTTTTGGCCATGCATTCCCATTAAGTATATTGGCTGTTTCCCTAAAGACTGCTTTCAGCATATCCTCAATACCAGACCCTTTCATAAGAGTACCAATGCAACCAATGAACGACTTGAGCATATGCCCCAGATCACCTTTAGATCTTCTCTTTCTTCGTGGCTCCTGACTACTTGAAGTTGATTCCCTCTGTCCATGTTTCTTCTTATATCTGGATACTAGTATATGCAGAGTTGATGTGTATGTAGAAGCCATGATTTATGGTATTTTATCTCTTAATTTGAGTCTTCTACTAAGCTCTGCTCCAGTTTTCTGTATAGGCCATCATGTCTTTGTTTACTTGCTGATATTATGCTGTTTATTCTTTCCGGGCTTGCTTCATATAAAGGTTAATTGAAGACATCACACTTGAATAACCATGCGTGTGTCATTCCGAAATAAAATGAATATATTACACAACGAGGAAAGAAACAACTAATGCTACGATTATCTGAAAGTGAAAGTTAATAACTGAAAACAATAATGTATCGATAACTGTCAATGATACTTATTCTTCAAAATTATGACTGATATGAGCTTCTATACATAGACATTTTGAGCGGAACTCCTTCCGTTTCACGTTAATTTTTTAAAACATATTTGGTAAATAAAATAAATATATGGCTGTAGACATCTACATTAAAGGTTTTTCTATTAGATTTATTTTGTTTGTGATGAATTTTTTCCCTAAAACATGTAAACTTTGTAATCCAAGGGTGTTTTTCATTAAAAAGGTGCTTATCATCACTTGTTAATAACCTTCTTATCCAAAAAAACAACAACAACCAAAATAAAAAAATTACATATTGTATAGTATTTATTTTTCACATGATTGATAATATTTCAACAGTCAATTTACAATACACAATCATAAAAGAAAATATATTTGCAAATATTTGTTGTTATTTTATATTATTGAAATAATACGAAAAGCAAACAAAAAGTACATTCATATCCATTAAAACATTTGAAGTAAAATAAAAGTCAATCGAACTATCTATTACACACAACACATACTGTTTCCATTTCTTGAAGCACGCAAACTACTACGCACATTTCTAATATTAAACATTTTCATTTCTTAAAGCAAAGCTTAGCACATCATTTTATTATGAACCATCACAAAAAAATACATTCAACAAATAAAATATTGAACTAACACACAGCACATTTCCCTTTTCTAGTAAAAATCATTAAAACATAATGAATAATACAGCTACACTGCTTACCACTGATGTCATCAGCTGGGGGGGGGGGGGGGGGGGGGGGGGGGGGTGTCATCACTAGTATCACTAGTTTCGCTCCTTTTATCCCAGGACAAGAATGGGGTGGTGGAGCAATAGAGTTGGTCAAGCACTACCTATATATGGTGTACAATCATGGTCAAAAACACCGGTACCGATGCAACGTTATTATATCGGTGCACCGATAAAACATACAGTTGTACCATTGAAATATATCGGTGCACCGTTGAAGGTGGCAGTCTATCGTTATAATATACCGACGCACCATTTTATACTATATAATATCAGTGCACCAATATATTTTATCAGTCCACCACTTTATTTTAACACTACACCGCTATATTTTTGTTGATGCACCACTATATTTTAACGTTGGACCGATGTATTTAATAGCAGTGCACCATTATATTAAATATATCGGTCCACCGCTATCGTTACACCACTGTACTAGGGTCTTTGGGATTAACCCAATCAGAAGCCTCGTTCCAAAATAGTTGCAGAGATCAAAGGCGGCTAACAACAATTGAATACACACAGCTCAAATTTAGGGTGGCACCCCTAGCATGTATTTTCACTACACAAATGTTAAACTACCCAAATTAAAAAATATATATATTTATTGAAATATAAACCGACAAGAGGTTCAAACTCTTAAAATTCCATTTACTAGTATACATGTTTTTGAAATATTAACCACAAATGATAACAAGTATGAAAGGAATCGAAATAACAGAATTTTCGGACCATTGTCCAATTAATTGTTTTATCCGATATATAGCGTCATTTATTTTGCCATCGAGGGCTAGCAGACGACCAGTTAACCTAACAAACTGTTTCCTGGGACCCTGAAAGGTTAACCAGTACTCGAGCACACCACATCTCCGCAAATAACTGATAACTTTCTCGCTTGAATCAGCGGTGAGAGACGAATGATGATGAGACACGATGTCGTTATCAACCATCACGGAGATTATGACCGGGTGGTGATTCTCACTCACGGACCCTGGATTGATAAGAAGCTTAACCGACTGAGGTAATCGGGCCCGGCTTAGCCAATTGAATTTTCGTGTTATTTTGAAAATATGAATACACTTGTATGTATAAAACGGATCATTTAACCTATTATAAAATTAAATGTGATACGTGTGATTACCTTTTTTCGAAAATTGTTTGGATGATAAAAAAACAAATTTTTGATAATATTACTCAAAATCGGATTACAAATAATACTGATATAAATGCCTGTATAATTGTTTTATCCACCTTAATATATGACATATCATTCAAAACAAATTGACGATCATGAAATTTTAACCCAACTCAAAACGTTTTAAAAAGGCAGATTGGTTTGGTGATACCTGTAGAACTCGTAGAACGCAATATTTTATGATATAAGAAACTATCAAAAACAATCCGTCAAAAACTAATAAATACGGGAATAGAAAAAGTATGTTCTCTAAGGCAAAACGGAAAGCAACCCCCCCCCCCCCCCCCCCCCCCCCCCCCCCCAAAAAAAAAAAAACAAAAAAAAACAAAACAAAAAAACCCAACAAACAACAAGTATTATACCAATGAAAAATATAACCTATCAAAATTAAGTAAAAACAACTCTCGTAAATTTTGGAAATACACGTATATAAAATAATTCTTAAAAAGTAACAAATACCAAATAAATGTAAATTATTTTTTTCGAAAACATTCGGTCATTATCGAATACATTACATAGCCATTTTGTACCGGACACTGATGATAATGAGAGATTAAATATGGGTCATTAAGTATTGAAGAACTTGATTGCCCTTTTGCTATAGCTGAAATATTCTATGAAACGACATAAAAGTTGTGATTTAAGCAATAATGTAGCAGACTTCTTTATTAATTTAAATGCGTTATTGTTCAGATTTATAATACTAATATATATCATACGGGCATTTATCCGGACTCTTGGGGTAAAGGGTTTATTGTACCGATCGATAAGAAAGGCGACCCTGATAATCCCTCCAATTATCGTGGAATAAAGCAAGCATGGCACACTACAGGAACGTTAGATTTACGATCAATGCTGGATCAGCAAATGTTTGGTGTGTTAGTTATCCTGCAGAGAAACGGTGTCTTATTGGGGTGACTTTCTAACTGACCTGGTAGTGCATTATTGTCAGACAGTACACTTCAAGTATCATTGGGGCGGTGTTATGGGAAAATGCATTGCGGGATGATGCGTTATGCAAATGAAGAACAGTATTACATAGTGAGGCCCTAGCACCAATTTTATGAGGTCCTGGTTACTATTTTGAACAATTTAGTAGTAAGTCGATATGGGTAATAGCAATTTTTGTCAGTAGATAATGGGATATGAATGGAGTTGAGGTGTAAAATGATTGTCGCTATCGTACTATCAGGAAGTCTAAAACTGAATAAACGGGGAACACTGCTTCAGTAAAATTATGAAGGTGAGCAACCCAATTTGCCACTTTGCGAGCATTCATTTATACTGGACGGTTAGACCTTGGTACAGGATTGCATGTTTTTTTCATTTGAATAAGGCTTTATTACCAAGGGATCTGTTTTTAGTTTATCTGCCAACCAGGTGGCAATGAATATAGCAAAGAACCGTTTAAATATGTGTACAGCTCCAATGATGATAAATGCATGGGGACAATATATTAAGCATCCGGATCCGCAATCACTGAATAAGGCTTTTTAATCCTGATAGCGTGCATTTGTTACCATTGGCTACATGTTTAATACTTGATCAATTGGAAGCCAAGATAGAGTTGTGTGTTGATGCATAAAAACAGTAGTCAAGAAGGTGTACTGATTCAGTGACATGCTGTGGAATGTGACATTTTTTCTTTATTCCTAGATCATTTGTTTTAAACTTATTTATTTTACTTCTAAACAAGTTCTTATAACTTAGACAAATCACGCTCGAAGTCTTCCTGGGTAGAACCAGTACAAAGCATATGCCGAAAAAGTGCCTTGCTCAAGGACACCACACATAGTCGTAGCGGAGGATCGAACCCACGATCCTCCGATCATGGGTTCGGTGCTCTACCACTGGACCACGCGCTCCACTATCCACAGATCATATATTGACCATCAGACACTATATGTGGAGTGTCTAGACACTATATGTTGAGTGTCAATGAGGCATTGTTTGGGTTTGTTTACGGCTCTATTTCGCTGATTATTTGGCAGTGGACTCGTTTCGCAGGTCGTCAGTAGTAACTACATTACCTGCCGAGTCCATTTGGCTGTCAGCGAAATATTAAACGGTTTGAAATAAACAGAATTTGTGTTTCGAATCACTGTCACCCAGGATTGGTTTCATTCAGTTTAACTGATCGTTTCGTGTGAAATGAAACTTGAAAAAAAAAACATGTGCAATTTATATGTGAAATATTTGCCCCATGAAGGAGATTGTGCTTAATATTAACTATTTACCCCATGAAGTGGATGGTTTTGTTGAGGGCTGCCCCCATTTATGGTTGACGGCAGCCCGAAATATTGAGCCGTAGCCAAACAATGCCAAACTTAAAATAAAATATAATTAACTAATATTATATGTCGCTCTGCATTCTCCAATAATCTCGCTCAGTTTGAGAAAAAGAATTATCTGAAAATGTATTCAACGAACGCCACTTTGGCCTCTGGGACATTCATAGCACATCAGATTGTATTTTCACATGCTCCCTCGGAATTCTTTTTCCAGCTAGACGGTGCGTTTTGGCGAATATTTCTTACGTTTTTAGGAGCCTGGTTATCCCTTATATTAACCTTGAATTCACTGTTTTATAACCCCAAATAAATTGATATAAAAAATATTATGTTTTAAGGTTTGTTTACTTTAATAAAGGGAAAAAAAAACGAAGTAGCCTTCTGGCTCCTAGTTTCAAGAAGCTACTTTTTTCATATACCGGTGTTGCAATGTTTATCACTCAGATACGCAAATTGACACAATTACTAGTAGAAATATATATTTATATATATGTTCATGTACAGTATCGTCGAGGATTATTCATATGTGCCGCAATGCGGAAAAGTAGAAGTTTTCTTAAGTCACTTTAGAAAAACTCTAGTTTATTGCACTTTATTCATGTCCTTGTGTATATGGACCAGGGCACTTTATTCATGTCCTTGTGTATATGGACCAGGGCTAGCGATGACAACCTGTCGGATTTCATTGTTGAACAGAGATATGTTTTGATGCGCTTCATTACACATGAGGCAGACGTCGGCGGCACGGTAAGGATAACCCCTAGGATTGTGCATATATCATACTTTGTTAACATGCTATAAGTTTAGGAAAATGGAAGAATATGAAACTTAACATTTCATATAGACTAAGTGATAAAATTATGTTATATTAACCTACATGCTTTTGTTAGTTCTTGATATTAAAAGAACACATGACATGTGATAACAATAGTTTATGAAAACCCACCCACTACTATAATGTGAAAAAAATGGTATTTCAAATGAATATCATTTGCGTCACGCTTGTTATATTATTGGTTTGCATTTACTATATTACAACTTTTTCACGTACACATGAATGCCTTCAAAGCGCCCTAATTTTACTGTAACAGTATTCACACGTTGGGGATCACTCCAACCCGTGCTTCTTACATGTGCGTCGAGTCATATGGCAACCTTACTTTACACTTATATTTAACCACTTTCAATAAACTAATAAACTGTCTGGTGTAAGGGCTTTCAGTGTACATCCACCATCTTACGTTGTACTACTTTCCAGTCCCATTCCTCTGGTATATGACAGCTTTATCTTTCCATACTTGAATTTGATTGAACATTCTGATGTTATGATAAATTGCTGATGCAGACGTTGATTGTACACACACAGGTGTCACAAAAGTAATACTTGCAAGGCAACTTTCTGGAGGGACTTGCACACACTTACTAATGCCTCTTCTCCGGATTGGGCAATTGTAACTTTTGTGGAAGTTTCATCATCAAAAACAAAAGCGCAATCACGGAATTACTGATTTATTTAAAACTTAATAGTTCTGCTCCCGTACCAAACAGACGAGAGGTTGTGTCACATCCAAGAATAGCATGTATGAATAATATATGTTTGCATACTTCTTTCCCTTGTTTTATTGTTGTAAGCTTTGTGCTTTAAATCTTAAATTTAGATTTCATATTCATCTTGGTTTAAGTTTAAAGAAAATATCATACGAGTTAACGTTGGCGTAATAGAAAAGGAGCAATATCCGCATCACCACCGTTAAGAACCATTGATTGACTGACTCACTGGGTGTTCCACAGATGTATTCACAATGAAGAGAGCTGTATCTTTTTCTGCGTTTCGTGATTTAATATCCCTTGCATCTAATACCCCGGTTAGCATGTTAATTAGGCCTTGCTTAATTTTGTATAAGCAAGGAACGTATCTTTTTTGTGTTTATTGTCAGATCACCTACGAAGATTGTTTTTCACGCATGTCCAGCATAACATCTAAGGTGTACAGTATATTTCGTAGATGAGTCTTCTGAATAACCAATCAAATACAACCATTGATCCATTTCCATACCTTTCGACAATACACCACAAATACAAATATTATAATCAAAAGGTATCTAGGTATAACCTCTAGGTCATGGAAGTTAAAAATCCTCCGTCAATGGCATATTGAATATATGTCGGCATAGTTTGTGGTTCTACAGCAACAAATTACTCTCCAAATTACTACAGGTTCAGTTGTTTTTGGTGCCCCAAGCAAACAATCTGAGAAGAAGAGAGCTGAGGTAGATGTACATACTTGATAAGTAATTAATGAAGATACTCCCTCTCTGGTCGACATAACCGCAGCAGCAGACGTCCACCGTTAAATACATAGCTGAAGATCAACCTATCACAACAACAACTTTAAAACTCATTGTAGCAGCCTGTTTTTTTCTTTTTAAAAGAATACTCTCTGGGCCCTGTTCTTCCGTGGATTTAATGTTATCACTACCAGTATCCCTGGAGTTATCAATATTAACATGTTTATCTTCCATAACATCAATACTGCCTAGCGATGGATCGCCATTGAATGGATTTCATTATTTGACAAACTGGCAATTTGTTTCATTCTGTGAATGTCTTGCTTTGCTATTCTTTTTGTGGTGCTGACATGATGTATACATATCTTTTGCATAGCCTGGTTTGCCTCAGCACATGTCGGTGTAGATAACAGGCTAACTGTTCTTTGTATTTCAGCCATACTATTGCCCCTACTAATGAGACCACCGGTTGTACAGTACCCTTAATCAACATTAGGTCTATGATAAAACTATCTAGAGTCCGGCCCAGTATAACTGCTTCTTTCTACAACAAGATACCGTAATAAGGTGTTTGTATTGGTGCAGCAAAATATAGTAACATTTTTGAAAATGTGTGCAGACTAAGAGTCGAATTTCTCTTGCGTCTGAGTTTGATGTTCAACGTCTCAAAAAGTTCAAACAACTCTAAGTATTGCATCCATAACAGTGCCGTTCTTTTATTTACCGTCGTTTTCTTATTGATGTCTGTTTTCTTGTTTAGCAAATGATTTAGGCTAAAAGTTGCAACTTTTATATCAGTGTGTTTTTTTATATTCTGGGTTAATTAACACATCTACAGTGTATTCTTTCACAAATTATTCAAATAGGCGTTCTCCGGTGACAATGTATCTTATATCACCCAAGCTGAGTGACTCCTTGAAATGTCTCAGATACTCTTCCAACAGTGAAATTCACAGGTTGTATAATAACTCTCAAATTACATGATACTGCTAAGAACTGTTTCTTTGCGAGTGTGTGTCCTTATTCCTCTTATCATAGCTTTTTCGCTAAGCATATGTCCTACAGTTTTAAAAATACGTGTAGCTCAGAATCTCCAATCAGATGACCATTGCTCCCTAAAAAGTTTATTTCAGCTTTGATTCTGATGTCCTCCAAATCTTAACACAATGTTTCGCAATTACTGGCTCTAACTGGAATTACTAATTTCTTCTTCCATAAACACTGGTAAAAAGCAAGTATAAACGTAACATAAAGCCTTACAAAGTTCACCTTTAAAATAATACGAGTTTCATGATAATCATCGACATGGGTCATATGCGATTTGAGTTACCAGAATGTTTTTGTTAATCAAATAGCGCGCGAACGATTACTTATCTTTCACAATGTACAGGCATCTGATTTATAGTACACAGAATGTAAGTTAAAAATAAAAACACCTACTATTTGAAACTCATTACTAGTTCATACTTCTGAAATAAAATAAGTGGGTGTTGTAATTTGTTATTCTTTTTCATGTTATTTCATTGATACGAAGAATTATAAGGTTTCTTTCCATAAACTTGTGTAATAAAATATATATAAATTACTCGTTAAATATTTAGGACTGTTTAGCAAGTTAAAACTGGGGCATAGAAATAAAATATCATTTGTACTTTCTACTTTTTTGATGATGGTATATCATGAAAACCCTTAGGATAAAACATGAATACAACCCATTTCATATCCTTCGATTTTCCTAAAACAGAGGTATAATGAACGATCTCAAAACCACTTAGATACCAAATGTTACTTTTAGTTTCGGGTCCTGGTGTAAGTTGAATGGTCTATATTGATGTGTCTGATGTTGATCAAGTCATGATGATGTGACGAATTTTATATATAACAAACAATCTCAAAAGATTGTACTCTGACATTTTTATGTTATTGCACGGAAAACGAAAAAAGTTTGACAGAGGGACTGAAATTACGGATTTTCACAAATTAAACTCTACAACCCAAATAATCTCAACCCTTAAAATCGAACTAAGCTGGTGTTTTGTCACTATAAACATTGAATTAGAGTTATAAATATTTGATTCAGGCATTCTTAAGTTATTACACAGAAACCAAAGTATGATAATTTTTCACAAAATAATGGGGCACAACTCTATATCGCCAAAAGTGACAACCCCGAAAATCGAACTTAGCCTGTGTTTTGTCACTATAAACTCTATATTAAAATTTAAAAATATTTGATTATGGCATTCTTAAGTTATTGCACAGAAAGCAAAGTATGATTATTTTTCACAAATTAAAGGGGCACAACTCTATAACCCCAACAGTGACAACCCCGAAAATCGAACTTAGCCTGTGTTTTGTCATTATAAACACTGTATTAGAATTTAAAAACATTTAATTAAGGCATTCTTAAATTATTGCACAGAAACCAAAGTATAATTGTTTTTTACAAATTAAAGGGGCACAACTCTATACCCCCACAGTGACAACCCCGAAAATCGAACTTAGCCTGTGTTTTGTCATTATAAACATTGTATAAGAATTTAAAAATATTTGATAAGGGCATTCTTAAGTTATTGCACAGAAACCAAAGTATGATTATTTTTCACAAATTAAAAGGGCACAACTCTATAACCCCCACAGTGACAACCCCTAAAATCGAACTTAGCCAGTGTTTTGTCATTGTAAACACTGTATTAGATTTTAAGAATATTTAATTAAGGTATTCTCAAGTTATTGCACAGAAACCAAAGGATGATTATTTTTCACAAATTAAAGGGACACAACTATATATCCCCAAAAGTCACAACCCCGAAAATCTAAGTTAGCCTGTGTTTTGTCTTTATAGACATTGTATAAGAATTTGAAAATTTTTGATTTAGGCATTCTCAAGTTATTGCACAGAAACCAAAGTATGATTATTTTTCACAAATTAAAGGGGCACAACTATATATCCCCAAAAGTCACAACCCCAAGAATCGAACTTAGCCTGTGTTTTGTAATTATAGACATTGTATTAGAATTTAAACATATTTGATTCAGGCATTCTCAAGTAATTGCAGAGAAACCAAAAGTATGATTATTTTTCTCAAATAATGGGGCACAATTCTACAATCCTAAAAGTCACAACCACGAAAATCGAACTTATACTGTGTTTTGTCATTATAAACATTGTATTAGAATTTTAAAATATTTGATTAAGGCATTTTTAAGTTATTGCACAGAAACCAAAGTATGATTATTTTTCACAAATTAAAGAGGCACAACTATACAACTCCAAAAGTGACAACCCCGAAAATCTAACTTAGCCTGTGTTTTGTCATTATAAACAATGTATTAGAATTTAAACATATTTGATCATAGCATTTACAAGTTATTGCACAGAAACCAAAGTATGATTATTTTTCACAAATTAAAGGGCACAACTCTATATTGCGAAAAGTAACAACCCCGAAAATCGAAGATAACCTGAGTTTTGTCATTATAAACAATGAATTAGAATTTGAAAAAAATATTTGATTCAGACATAATCAAGTTATTGCACAGAAACCAAAGTATGATTAGTTTCAACAAATTAAAGGGACACAACTCTACAACTCCAAAAGTGACAACCCCGAAAATCAAACTTAGCCTGTGTTTTGTCATTATAAACATTGTTTTAGAATTTGAAATTATTTGATCAAGGCATTTTCAAGTTATTGCACAGAAACCAAAGTATGATTATTTTTCACAAATTAAAGGGGCACAACTCAACAATCCTAAAAGTGACAATCCAAAAAAATCGAACTCAACCTGTGTTTTGTCATTATAGACATTGTTTTAGAAGTAAAAAAATATTTGATTAAGGCCTTCTATAGTTATTGCACAGAAACCAAAGTATGATTATTTTTCACAAATTAAAAGGCACAACTCTACAACTCCAAAATTGACAACCCGGAAAATCGAACTTAGCCTGAATTTTGTCATTATAGACATTGTATTAGAATTTAAATATATTTGATTAAGGCATTTTCAAGTTATTGCACAGAAACCAGTATGATTATTTTTCACAAATTAAAAGGCACAACTCTATATCGCCAAAAGTTACAACCCCGAAAATCGAAGATAGCCTGAGTTTTGTCATTATAAACATTGACTTAGAATTTAAAAAATATTTGATTGAACCATTATCAAGTTATTGCACAGAAACCAAAGTATGATTATTTTTCAACAAATTAAAGGGACACAACTCTACAACTCCATAAGTAACAACCCCGAAAATCAAAGATAGCCTGAGTTTTGTCATTATAAACATTGAATTAGAATTTAAACATATTTGATTCAGACATTATCAAGTTATTGCACAGAAACCAAAGTATGATTATTTTCAACCAATTAAAGGGACTCAACTCTACAACTCAAAAAGTGACAACCCCGAAAATCAAACTTAGCCTGTGTTTTGTAATTATAGACATTGTATTAGAATTAAGATATATTTGATTAAGGCATTTTCAAGTTTGCACAGGAACCAAAGGATGATTATTTTTCACAAATTAAAGGGCACAACTCTATATCGCCAAAAGTTAGTAACAACCCCGAAAATCAAACTTAGCCTGTGTTTTGTCATTATGAACATTGTATTAGAATTTTAAAATATTTGATTAAGGCATTTTCAAGTTATTGCACAGGAACCAAAGTATGATTATTTTTCACAAATTAAAGGACACAACTCTATATCGCCAAAAGTAACAACCCCGAAAATCGAAGATAGCCTGAGTTTTGTAATTATAAACATTGAATTAGAATTCCAAAAGTGACAACCCCGAAAATCAAACTTAGCCTGTGTTGTGTCATTATAAACATTGTATTAGAATTTGAAAATATTTGATCAAGGCATTTTCAAGTTAATGCACAGAAACCAAAGTATGATTATTTTCACAAATTAAAGGGGCACAACTTTACAAGCCCAAAAGTGACAACCCAGAAAATCGAACTTAGCATGTGTTTTGTCATTATAGACATTGTATTAGAATTTAAAAATATTTTATTCAGGCATTCTCAAGTTATTGCACAGAAACCAAAGTATGATTATTTTTCACAAGTAAAGGGGCACAACTCTACAACCCCAAAAGTCACAACCACGTAAATCGAACTTATACTGTGTTTTGTCATAATAAACATTGAATTAGATTTATAAATATTTGATTCAGGCATTCTTAAGTTATTACACAGAAACCAAAGTATGATAATTTTTCACAAAATAATGGGGCACAACTCTATATCGCCAAAAGTGACAACCCCGAAAATCGAACTTAGCCTGTGTTTTGTCACTATAAACTCTATATTAGAATTTTAAAATATTTGATCAAGGCATTCTTAAGTCATTGCACAGAAACCAAAGTATGATTATTTTTCACAAACTAAAGGGCACAACTCTACAACCCCAAAAGTAACAACCCAGAAAATCAATTTTTGTCTGTGTTTTGTCATTATGAACATTGTATTAGAATTAGAATTTTATTCTTACAATCTTAAGTGATTGCACAGAAACCAAAGTATGAATATTTTTCACAAATTAAAGGGACACAACTCTATAACCCCAAAAGTGACAACCACGAAAATCGAACGTAGCCTGTATTTTGTCATTATAAACATTGCAGGGCCCCTAGAAATTTTAACCCCTTAATTCTTATCTGCGATCAAACCCCAACATATAGGGATAATTTATGGCAAATATGAACAAATCTGACATACAAGTTTTTAAGAAAACGATTTTTGTTATTCCAAATTTTTATCATTTTGCGGCCCCTCCTGACCCCTTAAAAAGTGAAACACAGTCATTTTTACAAATCTGAACCTCCTTAACCAAACAATGCTTCTGTGAAAATATAGGCAATATCATTTCTATTTTAAAATGATTAATTGATATTTATTATAATAACATGTGTCCCCTAATTGAACCCTCGTGGCGGGGTCAGTTTTAACCGTAGCGACACCAGATGAATAAATCTAACAAAACTATAGTTGGTTATCATTACTACATATTCATTTCGAAAATCTGTTGGGCTGTTCATGAGAAGATTTTTTAAATTTTAGACTTTTTTTTAGTAACGGCGGCCATCTTGAATTTCAGATATGTGTTGTCTCCTATGCACTAGAAACATCCAAGTGAAGTGTCAGTTTAATTGGCCTAGTGGTTTCAGAGAAAGTGCTGCTAAAGGACGACAGACGACAGACAACGGAAAACGCTATTTGGCCAGTAGAGCTAAAAATCAATGGTTACACCTTAAATGCTTACTAAACTGTCACGTCATTGAAACTTTCTGTTGAATAAACGTGCTCCAATGTGGTTTTCCCAGTATTGCTGTTTAACGGACCCAATCCGGAGAGCTGGGTATTACAGACTACAGGTGAGGGAACCAGACTATTGGTAGGTCATGGAACCAGGCTACTGTCTCAACCTGACCATATATGGCCATGGTGTTTCTCACGTGATTGAAATAATCAAATATTATAGAATTTCCTTTAAAGAACGTATCGAAAAATCTGATTATCATTTATGAATAAACCAACTATATTATAAAATAAAATATTGATGTTTAGTTGAATATTTTGTAATTTTATAACCAACCAAATTCTGAATCTATAAATAAATTATGACGTATCATTCACTCCGCATCACACGCTTGAAAATATTCATAGATCCTTTTTGCCAGTCCACGAGACACGCACAAATCAGCTTAAAAAATGGTGAGTTTTATCTATTAACACTCGCAAAAATAATATTTACGCTGCTCTTGATATATATCTGTTAATTGGTGACAGTCCAGGTACTTTTTAATAAAGGCTATGCGTTTGAAAACTAACAATTTCCTAATGCGGAAGTGAACTATGCTTACACCCTATCAGTTTTGTGGGAGGTAAAGTGTATAAAAAGCACACGATCACACACTATATTTATTTATGCTAACATTTTTATTAAATAATAGTTATTTTTATAGTTTGATACAGCCATATAATGCGTATATAATTTTATGTTGTCTCCCTTTGGTGTCGGAGAATTCTAGCGAGTTCGGCACTTATTGACAAAAAATATGGAAATATGGCAAAACTATATGTTTTTGGAAAGCTTATGGACCTAATATATAAGATATAATATTCATTGGTCAATTGAAAGCTAAAAAAGAATAAGCAGGTGTTTGTGAAATGCAACTTTGTTGTGTCTCAAGGATCTTGAGTATCTTGGGAAGTGTTTGTGATATGTATGTCATCATTCAAGCCTTTCTGTGATAATTGAGTAACCTTATTACTGTTTATTAATGATGCCATTCTTTACATGGTTGAAAAAAATTTAGACTCGCGGTATTAGGTATGACCAGTATAATTTAATACAAACGTTTAATATTACATGATAATAAGAACACTAGTGCATATCAAAGCACGTTTTCGAACGATTTTTACATTTTTTTATTTGATTGTCCTCTACGTGCATACTCCATTCGCTTTTTTATGGGTGGATTTTCCGCACCGATTTCAGTGCGGAAGCCAAAACACTCGTATTGATTAAAATATGTAATATTATTAGCAAAAACTTTAACTGTTTGTTAAATAAACACTTTATATATGTCCATAACGTAAAAAATATCCACAAAACAGCACATTTAACACTTAAATTACTTAGTTCTACATACAATCCTACTTTCGAATCGTTTTTGACAGTTATCACGTGACGCGCACCTTTCAAGCGTCACAGCGATTTGAATAGAACGCTGTGATGGAAGCTCTACGCGGTAAATTGGAACGGCAATATTTATTATGTTCCGAGAAAGTAACATTTCCTGTCACAGTGTGTATTCAAATTAGACAAACCAATACTTGTGTTTGTGTTTTGACCAAAAAAAAAATATATTCATCACTTTTAAAGTTTAATAAATATTATGTGTGTAGCAGAAGTGTTACTTGTACTTTATAAGTAGAAACGGATAATAAGATAGTATAGCGTTCTTAAGGATCTTTTTCACTTGTAATTGAACGTATGACTAACATGTTTACTGTGAACAAAATAGTGTTTAAACTAAATGCTTCCTGTACACTTCCTTTGGCAAACAATGCAGCCACACACATGCCATTGTCTTTCTCCGCATTGCTTCGACTTTGGAATATCCGTTAATTTCATATTTTTTTTTAATCGTCTGCTACCTTTTTCATAATTGATCTTTTGTAAGTGTATAAAGAGATCTACATAATGTTGTCCAGTACGGCCACCCATTCCTACCTCCTGCCAATATATCCTAAAACACTTTAAGGAGCTCATCAGTTAATGATGGTTTATATACTTCCATGCCGAAAGCGTATGTTCATAATCTCTGGTAATCTTCTATCATAACTGTTGAACGTATAGTAAAAAAGCAAAACTTAATTTTAAAAAAAACTACATGCGCCAATAGTACACAATGATAATGTTATTACCATATTAACTTATGTACAACGTTAAGCCGATGTCAAATCCTTGATGCATACTATTGAAAATAATCTTGTAGTACTAATGAATTATGGTCAACGATACACTTATTAGCTCTAAATTGGTATCAATCCATATTGCAACTGAAAATAATATTGCTATAGCTTCGTCAGGGATCTGATGGTTGAGTAATGCAATGCTTAAAGCACGGTTCTTTGGTTAGAAATGGAATGATACATACGTTATTCATTATTTAAAATCATTATTAGACATTCACAATATAAGAAACTTGTTTTACTGTTAGCTTATGACAATTCCCATTTCAACAACAATTTAATATACTGTTAATAAGTAGTTGGAATCATTAAAAGTTGTGTGGCCAATACATACGATATCAATTAGTAGAAAACTTAGCAATAAATACCCAAACAGTCGTAGCTTGTCACCCAGTGTTGTTCAGACGGACATTATTTAAAATAATGAAAGCTGCTGAATATTATTGTATTTAATCACAACCCAATATAAATGGCAGATATATCTGGATATTCGTGTACAGACTTTAGTGTCAACGGTTTACAAGAACACTAAATGTTGTATGCATTCACATGTCCTTTCCACCAATATACGCGGTGTCTAATACACGCACATCCGTTATAGTCTAAAGAGAAACAGAATACTTGGATAGGTAACGTTTATATTCTTATTTTTCGACGCCCATACTTTAATTGACTTGTGAGTGTTTATTTTTGCAATATTTCACTAATCCCAGCTCTGTGCTCATATATATAAGAGAAACATTTAAACAAGTTGATTTAATCAAATTTATTCTGTTTATGTGGGGTAAGGTGCGGGTAATAAAATATTACAAATTACAAAATATATATCATAAGACAGAAGAATGTTTTCTTTTCTTATTTGTCTATAACCCATAGAGATATGGAGCACGTGGTCAAGCGGTAGAGCACCGAACCCATGATCGGAGGGTCGCGAGTTCGATCCTCCGCTACGGCTATGTGAGGTGTCCTTGAGCAAGACATTTTTCCGCAATTGCTTTGTACTGGTTCTACCCAGGAATACTTCGAGCGTGATTTGTCTAAGTTGTAAGAACTTGTTTCACAATCAAAGTAAAATAAATAAGTTTAAACTAAAATAGAGATATACAAGTCCTTGCTATAACCTATATATATATTTCTCTCTGTAAATTTTTCAATAAAGATCTTATTTTTTTATTTATTCTTCAGCAGTAACAAATCACTTAATCATAATAATATTCATTAAAATAATCATAGGTTTGAAACTAAAAACGTGACGAAATATCGGACAGAAGAAAACTTTTTCATTATCGCTCAATCCGCCGAAGTTCTGATTTCGCATGTACATGTTTCCACCCAGTAGCTCGGATCTAGCTCGCATCTAACTCCACTTATGTAAAATGGCTGCTAAATGACAGCAAAACAAGGTAAATTCGAATGTCTTGGTCATATTCACCGTCTATCAAACTACAGAGGAAAGTTTTTTTGCATAGCACGCATTTATTATTCATTATTTTATCAATATAAATCACCGTTTTAAGGAATTACCGATTGTTTACGCAGTAATTGCCTTCGAAAAAGACGTATGTATGTGGTCTAATTTTCCACTTGGTTTTGTTCGGATGGAAATGAGACGTAAAGGGGCTTGTCTCACCCCTATTACGGCGATTAAATGAGACTAATAAGAACACATGAAATGAACTACATATCTTCAGAGTTGTCATTGTATTGTTTTTTTTTAATTATAAGTAATATAATTTATAGCTCTTCCCAATTATATTAGACATTGATATTTTTTTATTGTTTTTTTAGTAAGGATCCCGTTAGAAATAAGCTGAAAAACTTAATGAGTTATCCTGTGTAATAGATATACGGGTCATAAATTATGTTATATCGCAAGTCTATTTTTTTTTCAACCATGTAAAGAATGGCGTCAATAATAAACAGTTATAAGGTGACTCAAGTATGCCGAGTAATAAACAGTTGCCGATATGAAATGCAAACAAATGCCGACGCTAATGGAAGTTGGAGCTTTGCACATGTCTTCCCAGATTGTTTTTATAGGGCATTTGCGGTAATAGATATATCGCAGTATTAGATATACTGTATATACTACTCAATGTTTGCTAAGCACCAAATATATAGCATTACATAATACCATTGACCAGAGAGGGCTGGCGACCTGTCATTTTTACAGATGAGTCCAGGTATAGCCTAGACTATACAGGCATGCTTGGGTATAGAGAAGGCTAGGGGAGAGATTCCACGCAGCCAATATTGCTATAGAGGCAGCTCCGTGATGGTCTCGGGTGGGATCAGCTGGGATGGACATACAGACCTCATTGTTCTTGATCGGAGTATATTGAATGCCCAGCAGTATAGAGATGAGATTCTGGATACCAAGTTAGGATTGTATGCTAGTGCAGCGGGTGATGGGTCCCTTCTAATGGATGATAACT
Source organism: Panopea generosa (assembly GCA_029582155.1). Lineage (NCBI taxonomy): Eukaryota > Metazoa > Mollusca > Bivalvia > Adapedonta > Hiatellidae > Panopea > Panopea generosa. The sequence goes on from CM055897.1 coordinate 60,414,347, forward strand.
CCCATCCTCATGCTGTCTGTGAGTACCTCCAGATATTTCATGTCTGGCCTGGCCAGCCTGATCCCCCTACCTCGACTCCATTGAGCATGTGTGGAATGAGTTGCAGCTTGGAATTTCAGCCTGTCACATCCAGCCAAGAAGTATCCAGGAGCTTGGTGCCATGCTGGTCCAAAAATGGAACAACATCCCACAAAGGACCATCAGGAACCTGATAGGGAGCATGAGGAGGCGTTGCCAAGGTGTAATTACCAGCTACTGGTCACATACTTGATATTAATCCCATACCAGTTGGCTCCGTCAGCTTTTTGGCAAATTTAGAAAATTCCCTATTTTATCAAAAAATCTCCTTTAATGGTTATTTTTTCTTACTCAATAGCTGAAAACAAACGTAAAATTCAAACAAATTCTAAATTTTTGGCCTACATCTTAAAAGAGAATATTAAATGAAAAGTTCTGGTACAAACAATTTTCATAATAATATTGCAACTATAACGTAAAACATGCACTTGGATATTCTTCGTACTTAGTGAACTTTGAGCAGTATATATGTCTCAAATATATGTACCTAACAGAAATATACTATAATTGGTAATTATGGAAAGTAAGTGATACTGTGATTTTATATTCGATTTTTGTGATATTTATGTTTTAGTTGTTTCTATTTCATGACATATATTCGCGAATAAATCTATTCTATCCGCTGATTTTGACTCCTCTTGGCATGCATATCTAATATATCTATAGCCCTTTATATATTTCTCTTTATATGTTTATCCGACTTGTATTATTTGCTCAAAACAAGATTTTACGAGCTACTGCTGATTTATTGAAAATGATTTCAATCACTAAGCTGGTTAATATTTATTTTGATACATTTACAAAATTAATTGGTTGTGCTGCAATAATTATTTTTTTTTAATGAACTTGGAGGTATTTGAACAAAATAAAACTAATTAAATCAATTTTCTGACAAGTTTATGCGGTAGTCTAGTAGAAAACCTAAAGCTTAAGTCAAACAAGGATGGCTAATTTGAAATTAAGAACGACTTTCAGTAAAACAAGTGGGTGGGGTAAGGTAAACCATTCTTTTTTTACACCATTGAACACTGACAATGATTTGTATCATTCATGATTTCTTCCGCTATATTTCAATAAATAATTTAATTATTACCATCCATTCGCTAGTTAAAATTCATTATAACCCAATATCGGAAAGTGCTTCAGACTGGCAGGTGCATGAACAGGAGAGGTACCGGTAATTGTTAGGACACGGCTCTTGTAGTGAGGCTCCATTCAGGGTGAGGTTTCTTTGGCATAGTTGTGCCAGTCTGATTTTTTTTTTATAAAGGATATGAATGTGAAGATAAATACACTTTCTAATAGAATGTGAAGATTTTTGAAAAATTGGCCCTTTTTTTGTAATAAGTGTTCTGAAAAGGGTGATTTTTCATTTGTTTTTAATATCCGACATCTTATTTTATTTCTATATTAACACTCAATCCAAAGAGGCCACCATTGATGCTTCAATTCTCATTTTTTTGTATTTTCCAATTAATAAATTGTTTAGTGAATACAAATTTATATGTTTCTAAATATAGTCAAAAAGTGTCGTAAAACTTATAATGTTTACATAAATTTTATTCAACGTTTTTAACAGGAAATTTCTTGTTCAGTAATTACAACAATTTTAAAAAGGTTGAATGTTGCTGCACTGACTAACATTTAAGTATTGATCAGAGTTAAAAAAGAAATTTTATCATGTATTTTTATTAGCTCATCTGAGCATAGCTCAGGATGAGAGCTATTGTGATCTACCTTCGTCCGTTGTCCTTTCATCGTTGTCCGTCGTTAACTTTTGCTTCAAATGAGTTCTTTGAAACCACTTAACAGATTTTCACCAAATTTTGTATGAAGCATTCTTACAAGTTTGTTCAAATGATGACCCTTGGGTCAAATTTGGCCCTGTCCCAGGGGCTTATCCCTATTTTTTTTCTCAAACTTTTAAACCTCCGACGAAAATGCAAGACCTGGAGCTTTGATATTTTGCTTGTAGTATGATCTAATGAGTCTGTCAAGTTTGTACGAGCTATGACCCTAGGGTAAAAATAAAATTGACACCGCTCCAGGGACATAACAGTTAAACATAGGGAAAATTTACATTTAAAAATGAAGGGGCTAGGATTGATTGAGACCCAGTAAGAGGACTTTGATTTTTTCATAGGAAAACGGAAAATCCTGCTTTTCTGGTCTATTTTCGGAGTAATTTTAATTATCTTCATGTTTTGAGCATCGTTTAGGTATAACAATTGAGACAGGGTCCATAAAAGGGGATTCTATATAAATAAGGGCCCAAAAATGACAGAATTGTTAAATTTAAAATATCTTCTTTTCAAAAACTGATGAGCCAAATGTGTTGATATTCATAATTTGGTTTAAATATCCGCTGTCAATAGGGTTTTCAAAGTTGGTTCAAATAAAGGGGTAAGAGTATACTGGGGTACCTTAAGGGACTTTAATTTTTACATGGAAACAGGATGATAACATAATTATGTTTTTCTCGCCTATTTTTCATATTATTTCAATTATCTTGAGGTCTGACACATTGTTTAGACATAACAGTTGAGACAGGGTCCTTTAAAGGTGATTTGATATAAAAAAAAGGGACCAGCAGGGTCCCAAAAATGGATAAAATTGTGAAATTTCAAAAATCATTTTCTCCAGAACTGTCAAGTCAGATTTGTTTATATTTAGTATAAGTAATCCCTATGAGTAGGGATTTCATGTTGTTCAAATGAAGGGGCTAGGACCCTTTTTGGTCCAAAAAGGGGACTTAATTCTATGAGAAAGCTAAAATAAGTTCTACATAGGCTTAGTCAATACAAAATTTGAAAGGAAGTGACATGTGAAACCAGATAAGCAACTTAGGCCCATCTTAGGCCTCTTGTTTATTTATTGGAATATATGTACAATCAGCAGTGATGCAGAAATCTTTGATTGCACTAATATATCGGCTTTTACGGCGTTTTGACACACTGCAAACTTCACAGCAAACACCATTTTTGGATAGCTGACGAATCGATGACGTCTGCCCCCAACTGGAGTTTCTAAAAAAAGGTATATGAACCCCCAACAAGACAGTGTGTTGTAATTATGTTTGTTTGGCTTGCAATTTTTGTCATTGGTTGCAAATGTGATTGTAATTATGCTTTTAACATGCTTGGGCCTAAAAAATAAATGTTGTGTTAATGGTTTCCTGACCGACCCATAGTAAAAGGACCTGACCATATTTTTTTTTCCAAAAAAAAAAATTAAAAAAATTTCGCCGACTTTCGTGTTTGGGATGGTTCGGGTGCTCCTAGCATCCATCGGGCGAGAACCAATATATAAAATGTATACTAAAGACGACACTTTTAGAAAAGTGTGACTTAAAATTAGAAGCACAACTGTGCCTGAAGACCAAAAAATAAACAATCTGAAAAACTGTGAAAAAGAAATGACACAAAATCGTTTCTGAAATTGTTACAGTAATTATTCTTTCTACATTTAACTGCGGCTTGGTCTAGTGGTAGAGCAACCGCCTCACATGCGGAAGGTCGTGGATTCAGTCCCTGGCCGGGTCTACCAAAGACTTTAAAAATGGTACTAGAAGCTTCCTCACTTGATGCTTAGCATTTAGAGGAAAGTTCTAGGTCTTGTCGGCCCGGTGTCAGAATAATGTGACTGGGTGGGGTATCATACCATGTGTCTGCGGCATGATACTCTAGTGTGACAACGCTTAGAAAACTGTTTCAAGTAGACACTGTCGCGATATGACTGAAAAATTGTTGAAAGCAACGCTAAACACCATACAACAACATTAAATCTTTCTACATTGTAATGCAATTATAATTACTAAATCATTTTTAAACTAGATATTGAACGTTCCTCGGCAATAAGTTATAACACGAGGAAATTCTTGTTGAATCTCCAAGGAATCTATTCCTCGCAAATCGTTCACCATTTTTTGTATAAAGTATCGAGGCGCGCATGCAAAACTTTCTAATCTCAGTTTAAACATCGGGCTATATTCAGTGTTTGCTTTCTTTTTTTATTTGACAGGAAAACCGCGGGATCAAAGCGGATATTTATCTACATAAGCACTTGTTAAGACTTATTAGGAAGTTAGATATAGGTGGAAACTGAAAAAAGGTTTCCCTCTTTGCTTTCCAAAAAGGTTCACATGTATGAACATACCGCCAGCAAAAAGGTTATTCAGCCAATCAACCATTCATTCACCATGGAACAAGTCTTTTTTCTGTTCCACCCTGCATCTGAGGAAGGCCAAAAAGGAAGCGTTTTTACTCTGGCACAAACTTTGAAATTCAGGATTATGTCCAAGTGATGAAATTGGTTGGTAGTTTTGAAATATTTTCATAGATATATATTGAATATATAAAATTAAATTCCTTTATGATGCACATGGTGCAGAACAAATGAGAATATATTGAAAGTGGAAAGGAAAATATTCAAACTTCAAAAGCAGACAAACTACAAAAGTATACAATATGTTGTCACCAAATGCTTTTGAAAAAGGTGTAATTACTTTGCATGCAAAATTGAGTACATGGGAGAGAAAATGAAGAAAAAAAAATAACCAAAAAACAAACCCAAACCCAAATTTTTTTTCAGCATGAAACCTTAAACACAACATTTATTTTTTTAGGCCTTGTTTGGCTTCCAATTTTAGTTGGTAGTTGTAGATGTACGTGATAAGAGCAGGCTTCACCATAGGCAATTGAAGCACATGGGCACCCAAGCGCTTGATGAACAGAAATGTTATTCCTCTAGCACTTGAATTCTTAAACAAAATCTTGCAAAAGCTTATTTGCCTCTAATTTATTTCTTTTTCTTTAGATATCTTTTCTCATGTTAATGTTTAAAACAAAACATACTAAATATGATAACTTGTAAAAGTTTTACTAGTGAATTATATGTTAGTGAGTGCCTTGTGCAGTGCTTGAAAATGTGTTAAAAGCATTACCCCAGGGCTAAGAGACGGTGAGAGACGAATGATAATCGTGATGGATTGAGAGTATCGCAATTTTGAATCCCATCACGGTCTGGCAACAATTTTCGATTGATATATGGCATTACATCTCATTGTCACATCTCTCACCACTGATTCAAGTGGGAAAGTTATCAATTACTTGTTGAGATGGGTGTACTCGAGTACTGGTTAACCTTCCAGGATCCCAGGAAAGAGAAGTTAGGCTAACTGATTGTCTTATAGCCGTAGATGGCATAGCAATGAATCGAAATATTGAAACAAACAGCGCCTCTCAGGACCGCGAATCCTTCGATTTATATTCTAATGTAATAAAAAAAAATTCCATTTAGGGAATTTTTTGCCTCAGTTGGGGGGAAAAAAGAATTGAATCTGGATGCCAGCTAATGCTGGCCTCTGTTTAATAAGGCCCTGCTCCCCATGCAGTGGTGTTCTCAGAAAACAGTTGACTGGTACGTGTTCTGATTTTTCACCAATTGACCACCGCAACTTCTCAGACATAAACATATCTATCAGAAATGCAAGAGTTACCGTATATCGTCGGCCATAAGGCGAGTCGGGCCATAAGTCGAGGGGACTTTTTGACCTTCAGATCTCAGTTTTTTTGCATTGACCCTTCCTTAAGTCGACCCAGAATTTTCGAAAAGGAAGTGGGTGAGATTTGGGTCACCTAAATATTAAAATTCCTACAGTAGCGATTGCCTGCACTCACAACTGACCTTACGCCAGTATACGTTCATGTACCGTTATCGAATCAACGGCAAATATGATGCCGACAAACAAATGCAGTCTTCTGTTGAATATTTGGTATATTCTGTAATCCGTGGATAAGTGTCACCACATATGTGGGAATGCAAATTGCAATAATCGGTTACTTCTGACCCAAATATCCCAAGGCAATTTTCGGCATATATGTTTACACCCCGTGTAGGCAACGCAATCGTTCGGCTGACCAAGATCAAGGTTTCCCTTGCATAGAGTTAAAACATCAAGCGTCTAATTGAAACCGATCATTTTTTTCAACTGTCAATCAGAGTTTTCCATGAACAAAGTAACTTTCCACGTATGACGTAATCATCCTTTGTGTTTGCGAGATGCATAGTTGATTGACAAGAGTGTAATTCAATTCTGCACTTTGGTGTCATTGTTCATATAGACTGTTGCTGAAACTGAAATTCGACGTTCAAAACTTCAGTAGGAGCTGACCGTTGGTAAAATAAATCATCACTCGGGACTAGGACGGGGCCATAAGTTGAGTAGGGATTCAGAGAGTGATTTTGGAGTCTGAAAAATTCGACTTATGGCCGATGATATACGGTAATCAGAATCTCATAACAGTAAGCCAAGTAAGACGGACACAAATCCTGGGGTGTCCAATATTGCCCCATATTACTCTAGTGGTCTCTCTGGCATGCTAACTGAAATTGGGCATTGAATTAAATATGTCTTTGCATATACCAACATGCATGAGTTTACTATGTCATATGCATGTTCTTTTTACTTTGTGTTAGCTCTGCTTGCACAGAAATGTTGCATGGGTATGACTTAAATACGCAATGGGGATTTTTTGGCGCAATGAGGATAAAAATTAAAATAACTTAAAAGATTTGGCAAACTAACTATAAATATTATAAAATAGGTATTAACCAGGAGATAAACTTTTTTCTAATGGATATAGTAGCATTTTGATTAGTACAACTTTTCATCATTACACCATTGGATAGAGGTAAAATTATAAGTTAAAAGGCAATGTCCTAAATTTATGTATTTGATTATGAATATCACTGTCATGATCAAGCTCTGGCACATCCAGTTTTGGAACCAGTACACACTTACCAAGATGGCGGACGCTAAGACACTCCAAGAGCAAAGCATAAGTTGAACTATTGTGATCTACCTTTGTCAGTTGTCCGACATTAACTTTTGCTTCAAACGAGTCCTCTGAAACCAAAAGTTTGGCAGATTTTCACCAAATTTTGTGTGAAGCATTCTTTCTCACTTGAAAGTGTGGTCTCGATACAGATTTCAGTTTGCCATTCAATTTGGAATTTTGTATATTAATGAAAGAAAGCCTGGACTACTTAAAAAAATAATATAATAACACATTGACTGAAAACCAAGGATCCTCACACAATCCCAATCTTCCAGAAGTTGGGGATTCCTCCTGAAAATCTGAGATCCTCAGAATCCTGGGACACCGTTGGTGTCACACCTTGAGTTTAGATTTTTTTAAAACCACCATCAGTGTATATCATAGTTCTTGTCCGATCTGTAACTTTGTCATATACAGATGGATTTCAAAAACACTTAGCACAAGTGATCAGCGTGTTGTGACATTGTTTCACCTGGAATACTCAGGCTTGCACATCAGATGTCAAGACCACACTTTAGGTAAGATATAGTCGCATGGGGTCCAGTGACATTTCTTATCTATTTCTTGAAAATCCTATCACAACCTGTTAGAAAGAATTAACCTACTACTACAGGGCTCAAACTGCTACTATAAATAAATGAACTATATATGTTTATTTCATTCCGTCTGTCTGGCTTCATCCATTCAGGTGCATGGCCATAGTGGTAAAAAAAATATACTTTGGAATGTATACTGAACAAAAAAATAAATTTTCGCTAAGTTTAAATGTGTCCAATTTAGCTATTTCAGTAGATTGATAAGACATAATTATACAATAAACAGAAGGTTTCAGCCAAATTTAGTTAAATGTTAACAAAATATTCACATTTAAACTTAGCGAAAGTTTCTTTTTTGGTTCAGTATATGTTGCTCTAAATTACATATGGCGTTCAATGCAATTAAGTTTTTATGGCTCTCTTTTTTTCAGTCTTCTGGCATACATGTAGATGAGTCGGTCAAAACTAAGTATCAGGAAATGAAAACAAGACACACTTGTTCTTACCTCATATTGAAGATTTCCTCAGACAAAGTAGTAATTGATGAAATAGGTGGTAAAGGTAAGTTTGAAATAAATGAAATTTAGTTGATGTTTATTTTAGCTCTCTGTTGTCCATACCTTCTGTCACCCATTAGCAGCCCTAACCTTAAAATTAGTAGGCCAGTTAACACTGAAACTTCTTATGGATGTTTTTCATGCACACCTACCAATCCCACAGCCCACATTGTAATGCAACGATTTAAGGCGGGGGGATTTCCAGTTCATTTTCTGAAAATCCAATGATGGAATACTATCATGTGGTACCCATTTTTAACTTATTCAGTTACCTTTCTAACCAATATGTTTATTTTATTGTTTTGAGTTTGGATACAGCGTATGACGCGTCTTCGTGGATTAGGGGTCAAAATAAAAAATACACAAATAGCCAAAGGGATGTTTTCTTGCATAGATTCACTAATTTTTTCAAAGTTATGTAAATGTTGCATTAATATATGTTATGACCGCCATTCTGTCTAATAACTTCTAAAATACGTCGCCGCATGGAATGCTTGTAACGCTGTACCTCTGCCCAGCATCATTAAGGCGTGGAAATCCTGCAAAATTGCAATTCGGGTTATTACGTAATAACTAGCCATAGTTTGACTGATTTTTCATTGCAACTATAGACCATAACAACGGATATTCTTATGTTCCAAATTTGACAAATTTATATCTTGTAGCATTAAAAATAATCAAAAAAATAAAAAGTGCACTTTCTTTTGCGTTTGAGTATATATATATATAAACATGCTCAATAATATATTAAAAAGGGATTTCCTAACTTGGGCTGTGCGTCTACATTAAACTAAAATAGTTTTCCCGCTTAAAATTGTAACCTACTATGTGACATATTAAATGAGTCATTTTGATTTCAAATTGATCCGTCATACAGGTTCACATGTTGTAAAATCGATTCATCTGAGAAAGACTCCAAATAGCTATGTCGAGCAGTAGTTAAGTGCTGTCTATTTTTGGAATGGGGATTTCGTTTCAAGTTAACCTCTCCAATTCAAAGATCGATTTTGTCATGTTTTGGTGGATTTGATATACTAAACCATTTGGTATTTGTTTATTAATGATAATGAGATGCTTTTTATCTATTTCAAAAATAATTTTATTTTTTTTTAAGACATTTCCATTAATGTTTTAGCTCACCTGAGCCAAAGGCTCACAGGTGAGCATTTGTGATCGCCTGGTGTCCGTCGTCTGTCATCCGTCGTTAACTTTTAGCTTTTAACAACTTCTCCTCTGAAACCACTGGGCCAGTTTTGATATAATTTCACAGAAATGTTCCTTGGTTGACCCTCTACCAAGTTTGTTCAAGCCATCTTGATTCGTCAAAAAACATGGCTGCCAGGGGGGGTGGGGGGCAGGGCAAGTTTAATTAGTAAAAACTTTAAAAATCTTCTTGTCAGAAACTACTGGCTCGATTTTAAAATAATTTCACACAAATGTTCCGTGGGTGACCCTCTACCAAGTTTGTTCAAGTCATGTTGATTTGTCAAAAAACAGGGCAGTCAGGGGGTTGGGTTAGTTTACTTTATAAGCTATAGTAAAAGCTTAAAAAAGTCTTCCTGTCAGAAACTACTGGCTCAATTTTAAAATAATCTCACAGAAATGTTTCTTGGGTGGCCCTCTGTCAAGTTTGTTCAAGCCATTTTGATTCGTCAAAAAACATGGCAGCCAGGGATAGGGTTTTGTTTACTATATAAACTATAGTAAAAACTTAAAAAATCTTCTTGTCAGAAACCACTGGGCCAATTTTGATTAACTTCACAGAAATGTTCCTTGGGTGACCCTCCACCAAGTTTGTTCAAGTCATCTTGATTTGTCAAAAAGCTTGGCCGCCAGGGTTTGGGGAAAGTTACATTAGTAAAAACTTAAAAAATTTCTTCTCATAAACAACTGGCTTGATTTTAAAATAATTTCACAGAAATGTTCCTTGGGTGACCCTCTACCAAGTTTGTTCAAGCCGTTTTGATTCGTAAAAAAACATGGCTGCCAGGGGACGGGGCAAGTTTGAATAGTAAAAACTTAAAAAAGTCTTCTTGTCAGAAACTACTGGCTAGATTTTAAAATAATTTCACAGAAATGGTCCTTGGAGGACACTTCACCAAGTTTGTTCAAACCGTAGTGATTTGTCAAAAAGCATGGCGGCCAGGGGGTGAGGTTAGTTTACTATATAAGCTATAATAAAAATTTAAAAATCTTCTTGTCAGAAACCACTGGGCCAATTTTAAAGCAATTTCGCAGAAATGTTCCTTGGGTGAACCTTTGCCAAGTTTGTTCAAGCCATTGTGATTTGTTAAAAAACATGACTGCCACAGTGAGGTACTCGTTTACTATATAGGCAGCTGAAGTAAAAACTTCAAAAGCCTTCTTGTCAGAATCTGATTTTGATGTAGTTTCACTGACATTTACCATGGGTTAACCTCTACCAAGTTTGAACTCTTCTACCCATCTGTTACATCTTCAAAACTAATTAAAATTCTTACTACTCTCCTATCTCGTTTTTCTTGAATTTTGAGTGTACATGTGTTATATTATCTGCTTAAGTTGGGTGACTCAAGGTCAGTCAGGTGAGCGATATAGGGCCATCTTGGCCCTCTTGTCTTTTTTTCGTTTTTTTTTTTTTTTTAAATTGATGTCTGCAATAAAACTGTATTGATTGTATTACCCATTATATTATTTATACGCACTGGAAAACAATGAGTATGGAATAATTTTAAATTGCATCCCCTACAGTTCCCCATACTATGTTTCTTTCTCTGAAGCAAATTGATCATATATTACCGACTGACGCATTTCCAAACAAGCTTCGTAACTCCCCGTTTTCTGCCGAAGGTGTTCATCAGAAAGAGACGAACATAAATTTGTAAACAAAACCCGCTCTTAGTTATGTACTAATAACATGCTTTATATTTATTTGTTCATTTGCAAAATCTCTCAGTGATCAAATAAACATGTATTCTATCATCTGGAAAAGTAAAACTGACTTAAATTAAAACTAAAAACAACCGTTTCAGAAGTTTAATGAGCCTCTAAAATTAAGCATTTCTGCTCATAACAAATCCCTTAGAGTGGGTGATTGAAGTTCTGACAAATCAAGGAGCTGGGATGTGAAAGGGTTCTGTATGGAGACTATATTTTTTTTACAGATGAATGGTAAAACTATTTCCTTTTTATAGCAATTAACTTTTAGTTCATTATGGTTGTGGTGAAGGTAATCTTAAGTTGTTAAGACGACCCCAAAAGAGGGTTAACATTGTGAAATTTCAAAAAGTGCTATGGCCACTATGAGTTACAAGAGCGTCTTCAGGCCCTCTTGGGCCTCTTGTTTAAATGTTGTGCCTATAACTTTTATTTTCCACAAGTCCTTTTGCATGTTTGATGTTGTCGCTAACTTTGAAACTCCCTCAAACACTTGTTCCAACTTTTTTTACTACAAAATTTCGAAATTTTTACATTTTAAAGATTGATTTGAATGTTGTGTGTTAATTGTTTTTGCTGTTTTTTCTTTTAACAGACAAATCATATGATGATTTCTGTCAAAGGATGATGGATGCTAAAGAAAAAAAAGAGGGACGATATGCTGTGGTAGATGTAGATGTTGGCAGTGGTACTGAAAAAGGAGCGGGTAAACTGGCCTTCATAATGTGGTGTGTTTTCTAATAATATTTAATTACATTTCTTTGTGAGAGAACTATTAAGTGGTTTAATGACAACTGAAAAAAATCTGTCATCCATTTGTCGTTATCTTTGACTTCAAACGTGAGAAGCTTTGCACATGAAGCTCTCCCAAGCTTGTTCAAATCAATCTGGTCAGATTTGGCCCAGGCTCAAGGTGAGCTATAATTGTGATCATTCTTTGTCCGTCATGCATCTGTCCATTAACAATTGCTTCAACAACTTCTCTGAAACCACATATCATCCTGGCCTTAAAAACTCATTTAGTATAGTCCCCAAGATTGTCAGTTCTAATGGTAACATTGTGACTGCTGATGTGTATTTAGTCCCAGATTGTCAGTTCTAATGGTAACCTTGTTACTACTGATGTGTATTAAGTCCCAGATTGTCAGTTCTAATGGTAACGGTACGACTGTTGATATGTATTTAATCTCAGATTGTCAGTTCTAATGGTAACCTTGTGACTGCTGATATGTATTTAGTCCCAGATTGTCAGTTGTAATGGTAACCTTGCAACTGCTGATATGTACTAAGTCCCAGATTGTCAATTCCAATGGTAACATTGTGACTGCTGATATTTATAAAGTCCCAGATTATCAGTTCTAATGGTAACCTTGTGACTGCTGATATGTATTTAGTCCCAGATTGTCAGTTGTAATGGTAACCTTGCAACTGCTGATATGTACTAAGTCCCAGATTGTCAATTCCAATGGTAACATTGTGACTGCTGATATTTATAAAGTCCCAGATTATCAGTTCTAATGGTAACCTTGTTACTACTGATGTGTATTAAGTCCCAGATTGTCAGTTCTTATGGTAACGGTACGACTGTTGATATGTATTTAATCTCAGATTGTCAGTTCTAATGGTAACCTTGTGACTGCTAATATGTATTAGGCCCAGATTGTCAGTTCCAATGGTTACCGTATGACTGCTGATATGTATTTAGTCACAGATTGTCAGTTCTAATGCTTACAGTAAGACTGCTGATGTGTATTAAGTCACAGATTGTCAGTTCTAATGGTAACCATACGACTAATGAGATGTATTAGATTGTCAGTTCTAATGGTAACCATATGACTGCTGATTTGTATTGAAACCCAGATTGATGGTTCTAATGGTAACCTTGTGACTGCTGATGTGTATTTAGTCCCAGATTGTCAGTTTTAATGCTAACAGTAAGACTGCTGATGTGTATTTAGTCCCAGATTGTCAGTTCTAATGGTAACAGTACGACTGCTGATGTGTATTAAGTCCCAGATTGTCAGTTTTAATGCTAACAGTAAGACAGCTAATGTGTATTTAGCCCCAGTTTGTCAGTTCTAATGGTAAGTGTACAACTGATGATATGTATTTAGTCCCAGATTGTCGGTTCTAATGCTAACAATATGTCTGCTGATGTGTATTTAGTCCCAGATTGTCGGTTCTAATGGTAACAGTAAGACTGCTGATGTGTATTTAGTCCAAGATTGTCGGTTCTAATGGTAACAGTAAGACTGCTGATGTGTATTTAGTCCCAGATTGTCGGTTCTAATGGTAACAGTACAACTGCTGATGTGTATTTAGTCCCAGATTGTCGGTTCTAATGGTAACAGTACGACTGCTGATGTGTATTTAGTCCCAGATTGTCGGTTCTTATGGTAACAGTACAACTGCTGATGTGTATTTAGTCCCAGATTGTCAGTTCTAATAGTAACAGTACGACTGCTGATGTGTATTTAGTCCCAGATTGTCGGTTCTAATGGTAACAGTACGACTGCTGATGTGTATTTTGTCCTAGATTGTTTTTTCATTAATATTGGATGCTGTCTGGTATCTATTAGATCTCATATTGTCCTGTCAGTTTGTACGAGAAGTTTATTGCATATTTAATTCCATCTTAATTCTCACATGTGGAAGTTTATTCATTCACTCCCTAGCGGAGTCATACCAAAGACTTGAAGAATCATACTACCAGCTTGGCACTCATTATTTAGAAACTAGTTTTAGGTCTGGATGGCCCTGTTGGTATAATTTGACAGGTCAAGATATTATATCTTGTGTCTGCGGTAAGATACTCCAGTGTGCCAGTTCTGAGAATACTATCTCAACCAAACACTGTCGCGATATGACAGAAAAATTGTTTAAAGCAATGCAAAACACCATACAACAATCCATTTGAATTGTAATGGGATGTTAACTGATATTTATTATTTCAGGACCCATGAAGATATTGGTGTCAAGCAGAAGATGTTGTATACATCCACCAAAGGTAATGTGAGTCGGACACTAGAAGGAATAAAAGAAATCGAGTGTCATGAGGAAGAAGACTTGGCTCAAGCAGAAGTTGCTTCGAAACTAATACCAAAACACAAAAAATAAACTGTCAAAATTTATACTCTTCTTTATCGGGGACAGAGATAATGTAGTTAATACTGATTTACCGCATTTAATCCAACTATAATATTATACAACATTTGAATTGCCACATTTACAGAACAATAATGAAATATACAAAAGACAGATATGAAAGATACAAAGCATGTATTAACACCATCATACCCAGACAATATTCATCATAGCAGTTGTAATACAACAATTTTTGTAACAAGAGTTATTGGCGAATGTGACAAGTTGAAAACCTGGTTATTAGATTGGCGAAGTAGGCAGATGGGCGGCGGCAAGTTCTTCAATTCCCTTCAATAACTAGAGTATTTTTCATTGGAACCAAACTTACACAAAGTGTGTACCTCTATAAAATCTAGGCCAAGTTGGATAACCAGCCAATACGGACCATTGTCTTCAGAATTATGGCCCTTTAATTAGTCAAAAATGCTAAAATTGCCCGTTTCCGCTTAATTACTAGAGTATTCTTTATCAGAACTGAAGCAAACTTACTCAAAGTGTGAATCTCTATATAATCTAGGCCAAGTTCAATAACCAGCCAATTCAAACTGTTATCTTTAGAGTTATGACCCTTTAATTAGTCAAAAATGCTAAAATTTACCGTTTCCACTCAATAATTAGAGTATTTTATCAGAACTGAAGCAAACTTACACAAAGTGTGTATCTCTATAAAATCTAGGCAAAGTTCGATAACCAGCCAATACGGACCATTGTCTTCAGAATTATGGCCCTTTAATTAGTCAAAAATGCTAAAATTGCCCGTTTCCGCTCAATTACTAGAGTATTCTTTATCAGAACTGAAGCAAACTTACTCAAAGTGTGAATCTCTATATAATCTAGGCCAAGTTCAATAACCAGCCAATTCAAACTGTTATCTTTAGAGTTATGACCCTTTAATTAGTCAAAAATGCTAAAATTTACCGTTTCCACTCAATAATTAGAGTATTCTTTATCTGAACTGAAGCCAAGTTCAATAACCAGTCAATTCTCACCATTATCTTCAGAGTAGTGGCCCTTTAATTAGTCAAAAATGCTGAAATTGATTGTTTCCACAACCAAACTTATACAATTTTTTTTAGCAGTAAAGTAAAAATAATCTTTTTCTTTTGTTATTTTGATGATGATACTAAAAAATTTGGATTAATGTATTGATATATATTAATATTAAACTCCATTAACATGCACATTTTTATCTTGAAAAATGGTTTGCGGTGTCCTTCCTCAGTTAGTAGCCAGGAGGCTGTTGTCTTGTCTTCCGTCGTGAACTTTTAGCTTCTAACAACTTTTCCTCTGAAACCACTGAGCCAATTTTGATTTAACTTCACAGAAATGTTCTTTGGGTGACCCTCTACCAAGTTTGTTCAAGCCATCTTTATTCGTCAAAAAACATGGCCGCCAGGGGGTGGGGCAAGTTTAATTTGTAAAAACTTAAAAAATCTTCTTGTCAGTAACTACTGGCTCGATTTTAAAAAAAATTCACAGAAATGTTTTAGGAAGATCCTTTTTTTAAAGTTTTTAAACGGTAGTGATTCGTCAAAAAAAACAGGCGGTCAGAGGGTGGGGTTAATTTTCTACATAAGCTATAGTAAAAATTTAAAAAATCTTCTTGTCAGAAACCACTGGATCAATTTTAAAATAATTTGGCAGAAATGTTCCTTGGGTTACCCTTTACCAAGTTTGTTCAAGCCGTTGTGATTTGTTAAAAAACATGACAGCCACAGTGAGGTGCTTGTTTACTATATAGGCAGTTATAGTAAAAACTTCAAAAGCCTTCTTGTCAGAATCTACTGACCTGATTTTGATGTAATTTCACTTGACATTTACCATCGGTGAACCTCTACCAAGTTTGAACTCTTCTACACATCTGTTACATTTTCAAAACAAAACAAAATTCTAACTACTTGCCCATCTTGTTTTTCTCGAATTTTGAGTGTACATGTATTATATAATTTACTTAAGTTGGGTGACTCAAGGTCAGTCAGGTGAGCCATATAGTGCCAATTTGGCCCACTTGTTAACAAAACTATTGTATCAGTGTTTTACAAATAAAAAAACAAAATTTGAATTGGATGCTGTTTTATTTTTTGCTTCATTGTACATAAAAACCATGTCGCATATTAAATTATGATGTTGGTCAACAAGAACTAAATCCTGAGCTGTTTGTGCATTTACATGCTTTAGAATTGCAGATTGTTGATTGAGCTTTTGTTCACTATATGTTGGTGTAAATCTTAGATTGTCAGAAAATACTTTACATTAACTTTTATAGGTGAATTGCACTTGGTTATGGCATTCAACCTTAAAAAATATGAGTGCAAAAGGATTATTAGAAGTACTTATACGATGATGTATTGATGATGTATTGTCTGTCATCTGTCTGAAAAGGGACCATGATCCATATAACTTGTAGATTACATTTCATCCAGTAAAAGTTAAGCCAGGAGATGAGGTTATATTGTGATATTGTGGCCCTTTTGTTCATTAATGTTAGGACCATGATAATTTATAATTAATGTGGCCATGATCCTGAAAAAAAGTTTTGTTGCACACTGGGTTTAGATCTACATTTTAAATGCCAATAGAAAGTGTATATTAGAATCATGTTCATTAGATTGGTAGCAAGAATCCCTTACACCTGTTGACAATGTGAACTATTATATAATCTCTATGACAATATTAAATAAAGTTTTGTGCAAAGACATGGAGATGTCCACTTCTATTTCAACAAATGCTTCAGGACATTCATGAAGTATGGATGCCATCATTATTTTGGGAATACTAGTATACTTATATTGAATGAGCGTTCCGTAGAATTTAACTTGCCCACTTTCGTAAATAATAACCTTTGTGTTATACATACATGTGGATACTTACAAGGCTCAAACTGGGTCTGAATTTTAGGGAGAAGTGACTTCTTCATCCAAAAAAAAGGAGAAGTAGAGAAAAAATAGGGAGAAGTGGTAAATTTCGTCACGCGGTTACATGTGTGAAAACTATGTTTTTTATTGTTTTTATTATGTTTTATATTGTTCTTGATTTATATCAAATGTGTTGGTTGACTGCCTTCTTGTCTTTTATCTGATGTGGTAATTAAGGAACTAGTTTTTGTGTGATATATTCTTAAAGAACAGGGAGTTTAACTTTATGAATAAAGATACAGCTAAATGCACTTACAATCTGCTTTTTCATGGTAGGAGTATTGTTCATGCCACTCATTATTGTTTAATATTTTGTTTTGCAAAGCATGGAACTAGTAACTGGGAAAGCAGAAGATAAATGTTATTTATCTGTAACTTTATCTCAGAAAGAGTTATCAAAAAGATATTTCTCTGTTCACATATCATTGTTATTTTTTACCAAATAACACTTTTTTATTAAAATGCAAAACATAATCATAAGTTCATTAAACACACATTTTTAGCTCTACTGGCCAAATGCCAGAAGTGCTTATGCGATGGCGCATTGTCCGTCGTCTGTTAGCAGCACTTTCTCTGAAACCACTAGGCCAATTAAACTGAAACTTCACCTGGGTGAATCTATTGCATAGGAGACTATACAGAAGATTTTTTTTTTTCAATCTGAAATTCAAGATGGCCGCCATTACTAAAAATAGTCCAAAACTTAAAAAATCTTCTTCCCAGATTTTCAAAATGTTTATGTAGTAATGATGACCAACTATAGTTCTTTTAGATTTGTTCAAATGGTGTCCCAAGGGTTAAATATGACCCCGCCCCGAGGGTTCAATTAGGGGACACATGTCATTACAGGGCACTCGTTTGGCCGATTTTTTCCCCTTTCTTAGAAAAAAATCCCCTCGAAAACAAAAATAAAATCGGAAGGAAAATCACGAAGTTACTTGTTGGCTGGACATAAGAACGAATAGTTTTGAGTATGAATCCAATAAAACATTCACGAGTCTTCTCCTTTGATTGATTGTCCAATGAATTTTCTCATAACAAGTCGGTATGGATTCATTCGGATTTTTCGGATATTGCCCTTAGCAGGTGAAAAATGTCACATAATCAAATACATTACCCGCGAAAAATAACATCGAAAACAGCAGATAATTGTAAAAAAAAAAGACATCTTATTCAAACAGAAAAGTTTGCAAGCAAAACAAAATTTAGAAAACCCGGGGATCCATCCCACTACAAGCTCGCTAGAGCCTCAAAAATCCTCTGACGTGCCATGTTCCAATTCCCAAAAACGTAAAGCCTCGCAGTCTGAAGCTGTGTCCAGTTCTGATTCTGATGGCGAATCTGACATTGTCCATGTTGATAAGAAACGTCATGTATTAGTTCCTGATAATATGTTGTTTGACAAAACTAGATATGAACTCTCTTTCAAATGGTTGTATTATAGTGCCTCTAAGGAAGGTTACTGCTGCAAATATTGTGAATTTCTGTACAGTAGTACTATAACTTTTGGAAATGATTGAAAACAGTATTAATTAGTGTAAAAAGTAGTAATATTTATATGGCTAAAAATTCCCCTATTAGTCTTCAAACAACGAAAAAATTCCCCTTTCAGAGGGTATGGGTACCTGTCTCCCAAAGTTGTCTAGTGCCCTGCATTATATTTTTTATTTTTATTTTTTTGAAATGGAAATGATTTTGCCTATATCTTCACAGAAGCATTGTTTAGTGAAGGAGGTTCAGGTTTGTAAAAATGACTGGGTTCCACTGTCTTAAGGGGTCAGGAGGGGCCTCAAAAGGGTATAAATTGGGAATTACTAAATTCGTTTTCTTAAGAACCAGAGTTTCAGATTTGTTCATATTTTGCATAAAATATCCCTATGTGTAGGGGTTTGATTGCAGATAAGAATTTAGGGGCTAAAATTTATAGGGGCACTGTAAGGGGACTTAGAATTTTTCATAGGGATACTGTGGGAAAACAAAAAATTCTCTTTTTCTTTCATCTGTTCTTAAACCACTAGGCCAATTAGACTGAAACTTCACATGGGTGATTCTATTGCATAGGAGACTATACAGAAGATTTTTTTTTTATCTGATATTCAAGATGGCCGCCATTACTAAAAATAGTCCAAAACTTAAAAAAATCTTCTTCTCATGACAGCCCAACAGATTTTCAAAATATTTATGTAGTAATGATGACCAACTATAGTTTTGTTAGATTTGTTCAAATGGTGTCTTTAGGGTTAAAAATGACCCTGACCCGATGTTTCTATTGCATAGTAGAATTTCAAAAAGTGCTATGGCCACTGTGAGTCAGTAAAGCGTCCTCGGGCCCTCTTGGGCCTCTTGTTTAAATGTCAGATGCTGTGTTAGATGCTATCCACACTGCAGTCTACACACTGCTTAAACTAACTGTTTCTTATTCTCATGATAGTTCAATGTTTATAAATATTTCGTCCTTTCTGTTGTTTCTTTACATCACTGACGGACACCGAATTAACAGTTGTTATAATTGATTCAATTCAATTTGTTTATTTCGACTCAAACATATTTATGGACAACAGTTAGCGGCAGCATAATTATCTTTTTATCATTGGTAATTTCTAAAAATCAAATGCGTTAATTCAGTTTGAACATATAATTCGTAATTGAATTACACTTGTCAATCAACTATGCATCTCTCAAACATAAAAGATGATTATGTCATATGTGGAAAGTTACCTTATTCATGGAAAACTTTGATTGACAGTCGAAAAAAATGATCCGTTTCAATGAAGACGCTAGATGTTTTAACTCTATACAAGGGAAACCTTGATCTTGGTCAGCCAAACAGTTGCATTGCCTAGCAACCTAAACGATGATATGAAGTAAGTTGGCATGGGATGTAAACATATATGCCGAAAATTGTCTGCGGATATTTTGATCAGAAGTAACCGATTATTGCAATTTGTATTCCCACATGGAGCTACACTTAGCCACGGATTAGAGTATATACCAAATATTGGTTATAATTGTAATTTGCACTTCGCTGGCATCCAGAAAAAAAAGCGATGTTTTTAAAACTTCGCCGTGACCAAAAAATAAAGCGAAGTGACAAAGAAAAAAAGCGACTTTGTCGCCCACATCGCCTTCTTGTTTGAGCCCTGTACTACCCTGTAAATTGTCTTGCTGAAAAGAATCGGGCCAGTACATACTAGTAGATTATTCTGCTGAGAAGATATTATAATATATACATGGAATATCCTGCTGAGTAGAAGAATTTGTGTTGTACATAGGTTATTCTGCTGAGAAGATATGGTATTCATGGGATATCCTGCTGAGTAGAAGAATCTATGTTGTACATAGGTTATTCTGCTGAGAAGATTCTATGGTATACATGGAATATCCTGCTGAGTCGGAAGAATCTATGTTGTACATAGGTAATTCTGCTGAGAAGATACTATGGTATACATGGAATATCCTGCTGAGTCGAAAAATTTATGTTGTACATAGGTTATTCTGCTGAGAATATACAATGGTATACATTGAATATCCTGCTGAGGTGAAGAATTTATGTTGTACATAGGTAATTCTGCGAAAAGATACTATGGTTAACATGGAATATCCTGCTTATTCGAAGAATTTATTTTGCACATAGGTTATTCTGCTGAGAAGATATTATGGTATACATGGAATGTCCTGCTGAGTAGAAGAATTTATGTTGCACATAGGTAATTCTGCGAGAAGATACTGTGGTTACCATGGAATATCCTGCTGAGTAGAAGAATTTATGTTGCACATAGGTAATTCTGCGAGAAGATATTATGGTATTCATGGAATATCCTGCTATGTAGAAGAATTTATGTTGTACATAGGTTATTCTGCTGAGAAGATATTATGGTATTCATGGAATATCCTGCTGAGTAGAAGAATTTATTTTGCACATAGGTTATTCTGCTGAGAAGATATTATGGTATACATGGAATATCCTGCTGAGTAGAAGAATTTATGTTGTGCTGAGAAGATATGAAATATATACATGGAATATTCCTGCTGAGAAGAATGAAATACAAGCCTGAGTGCCAGCCTGTACATACAGTCTAATTTTACTCTGATGTTGACTAGCTCATACATCAAAATTCTCATTAAGAAGAATCTAAAGTCAAATAAAAAAGACATAACCATTTTAAAAATATAACTGTATAAGATGATAAAATTAGGATAAAATGTTCATACAGTTTTAAACAAATTTTAATTAATTTCCCTAGATTACTTTTAGCCCATCAACCACTCATTGGATATGAATGAAACTTCACATGTGTGTTCAGCATCATCAGTGGAACACAGAGATAATATTCATAACCTTGGGTTGCTTTTTGGCACAGTTGTGGCTCTTTTTTTTTTTACTTAATTTTTCAGGTTAAAGTTTTTTATCAGGTAAGGTATCTATGCAACCACTCATTCAATATGAATGGAACTTCACTTGTGTGTTCAGCATCATCAATGAAACACACAGAAACAAGAACCATAACTCTGGGTTGCATTTTGGAAGAGTTACCGCCCTTTTTGAACATAATTTTTCAGGCTGAAGATTTTTATCAGGTAAGATATCTGTGCAACCACTCATTCGATATAAATGAAACTTCACATGTCTGTTCAGCATCAATGGAACTGGTAGAGATAAGAACCATACTTCTGGATTGCATTTTTGCAAAATTGTGGCCCTTTTTAAACTATCTGTAATGCTCCCAGTAGAAATCCAGTAACACAGTGATCAATTGTAATCTTCTGTAACAAATTTCCCCCAGCTGGAAAACCATTCATGGTAGATAAATTTAGTAAAATTGTCACATGACAAGGTGTTTTCCGCATCACATTGGATTTTCCATCATGGCTGAAGAAGCTAAAACAAGTCGTGATCGACGAGGTTGTTGTTCAAAATAAAGAGAAAAAAATAACGACTATGATATAGGTGTTGACAGCTATTATGTTGGTAAAAAATGGATACAAATCCATTCACCAAAACGGATTGTATTATTTGTTTTCGTCTTTTTGATATTGATCGAAACATAACCATCAGTGTTTTCTCCAGAGCGCGTTTCTTGCGTTTTTGACGCAATAAATTCTCATCTGACGCAATCAACTTTGTTCAGTGCATCCACTATGACGCAGCCTTAAAAACACAGAAATTCAAATTACGCATATTTGTTTCATCAAGCTGGTTTCAGAGTTATTTTTACAATGCCAGCCGATTTGACAGATCACGTGGTCTGACTCGGGGCAATCCCAGTCATGCAATTCTACCAAGTTAAATAAACGCTTTAATTGGTTACGAACACTTTATTGATGCAATCGCATAGACGATTATGATCACATACATAATCTTCCGTGAAGCAATAGTGTAGTTTGAAGACAACATCTGTAAAAACAAACATACCCTGCAACAATAGTACTGACATATACCCAGTTTTAGGTTGTTTGTATATGAAGATGAAATGTGGAAGCGTGAAACTTTTCATAAAAGTTGTATAAATGTACGAACGATACTCTATCTAAAAAACTTTTTATTTTGTTTTCTATAAGGTATCGAGACGCGCATGCGCGACATTTTAATACCAGTTTAAACATCGGCCGGCGAAGTTTTAAGGCAGTATTCCCGGCACCGTTTATGTTTCTGTAACAGACGATTAAAAGGTTGTTGAAAAAAGAAATTAATTTTATTTTGAAAAATGATTACTTAATTTCAAAAATTTAATTAATTTTTGTGAAGTTACCATTAAAATGTATTTTATGTTATTTTTTTAAGATAAAATTTCTCTAAAATGAGTCTAGCTTTGAAGAGAAATGCTTTTGGAAAAAAGAAAACAAAAACAAAGTTTGTTTTCCAAAGAGTATAATGCTAAACATGTAGCTCAGCAAAAATAAAATATTGAAAGAATTTTAGTGTTTTTCATTAAAAATAGTTAGGGCCTTGGTGATTGAGCTGTGGCCATAACATTTGAAAAGTTCACAACCAAAGGGACAAAATCATAAAAACAACTACTAAGTTTCAAGTTGTTGTAACTTATTGCCAGAATTGAAACATT
The DNA here is from genome assembly GCA_029582155.1 of Panopea generosa. Taxonomy (NCBI): domain Eukaryota; kingdom Metazoa; phylum Mollusca; class Bivalvia; order Adapedonta; family Hiatellidae; genus Panopea; species Panopea generosa. The sequence goes on from CM055897.1 coordinate 60,437,394, forward strand.
TGTTTGGAGTTAAATTGTTTTGAAGTTGTTATCTTAAGTCGCAGTTTTGATGGAGAAATTCGTGTGAAACAGGAAGTAAAACTGTTTTAGTAAAATATGTATTTTTTAACTCCATTTATTCATGTTAATTAAGTTTAAAACTAGTCAATTGATGACCCCCAGATTTTGAAAATGACCCCTAGATTTTTAGTCATTGGGTCATCAATGACCCCCGAAAAATTGAAGCTGGAGAAAACACTGAACCATGATGTCATTATTCGTGTTACAATTTCTAAGATAAAGTTGGCATTTGTGTTGCACAGAGGTTGAAAAATAAACATCTCCAAATGGTTAAGTCAGTTTTATATATGTGTTAAGACGACCCTTGTGCATATTTATCTGAAATGATTTCCATGTTTCTGATGTTGTTAAAAAGTTACAACTATGGGCCTATGGACTATACATGCCTAAGCATAACGCACATAGTTTAAAATGTTAAAGGGTCTTTAAGAACATGTTTTTGTCATAGAAACTTAAAACAATGTGACCTTAACACAACTTTATAAAAAAGAAGTTAATATTTAATAAGTATAATATTTTTCATTATTTAATAATACATGGACCTGAAATGTATTTTAAGTAGGTATCTTCCATTTAGCTTTTTGGTGTAATTAGAAACTTTTACAAATTATTTCTTCAATCTGGTAAATAATTAAGATGTATTAAATCTCCTCCAAAGGTATTGTTTTGAATTTTTGGACGCTCTATTAAAAACATGAACATGAATTTGTTCACTGAATTAGGGCTACGGAGTTGACTATACAAATATATGCATGTTATAAAAAAATTATTCACATTTCAAAGATATATATGTAAATACACATTTTTAAAGATCAAGATAGATTACGTTATCACAAACAACAAACAAGTTTTACATTTCGTAACACTTTTTTCAAATTTTATTCAAAATTTACAAAGAACAATGGAAACATGTGCCATACTTTTGAATTATTTTTAAACAGAACACAATTATACCTCCAGATTGCTTTAAGTATCAGACAGTTTCATTCCAGAAAGAAAATAAAACAAGACAATGTCCATAAGAAAAACATACAATAATGTTGTGACATGATACTTGCACATAGTAGACTAGGCCTACAGACTATACATATGTAGTTGTAATAAATTTATAGTCTGAATTTATCTGACTTTACAGCAACACCCTTTGATATATATTTTTGGAAGGCGAGCAAAGCTCTTACTTCCTTAGCTGTCGTGCAGCCCTAGCAATCTGTTATACAAACTACGTATGGCAGGAACTGCCATATTCATCCGACCAATAAAGTAGTTCACAACTTTCAACACGCATTTACCGTAGCAGAGGATATATTATACAACAAAAGTTTCAACGTTTTTTTATTTATTGTGGATATTTTTCTTAACAAAAGTTCAAAAATACGATACGGGAAGCATACAATTTCTATGGAAATGCGGAAGAATACACTTATCTCGCTGTGCTCTAAAAAAAAACGCGGCAATTTTCATTGATTAAAAAATGTTTTACGCATTTACTACTACTATGCATAGTGACGTCGTCTGGCGGAGAAAAAGAATCTATCTATCTTTAACCCTTTGCTCCATATAGGTTTTACCTTATCAGCTATCACAGGTCAATACAGTTGACCAGTATCTGATAATCAATACCCAATAGGTAACTGATAAGATTGCATGCACTATCTCCATGCAGCTTATTGGAAAAATGTTCAAGTTTGACACCTCTGTTAATTAACCCCTTTTTACAGTGTGAAATACTGATTTTATAGTTATGGTGTAAATGTGAAGTTTTTGGAGAATTAATTTCTCTTTCTGGTGATGTAATTTTTTTAAATATAGGACAGTTGTGTAACAAAATATAGGTTTGTGAAGTAAGAAAAAAAAATTGCAAAAATATATTTATTTATGGTAATATACCATATATATCTATGACTAATTCATGTAAATAAACAGTGTACAACTTAATAAATAAAATTAACATTCATAACAACTCATTTACATTATACAGAATCCAGTTACTGCCACCCCCCTCCCTATTCATTTTTTTTATTATTATTGCCACCCCTTTCCTGATTTATATTGGAAAAGTATTTTTCTATCCTTATACCCCCACCGACTTATTTACATTATGCAGAATCCAGAGTTTTAAAACTTTGTTTATAAAAAATAAATTTGAAAACATGTTTCCAACCAACCACCCCCATAAATCCATCCACTCCACTACTAAATTTACAGCTGCCGAGTCCAGATTTAAAAAAAAAAAAAAAAATTTTACCCCACCACCCCTGATTTCGCCACTTCCAATTTACTTTTTGTATTGTTCAAACTTGTAAAGACCATCTTTACTTGTCATACCATCTTTATTTCCAACTGATTAGGCTAAAAGTTTTATTTATTCTGTTATTTATTTTGTTTCTACTGCATTCCAGTAGAAAGTGAGAATAAACAAATAGCGGACAATTTGTAACACGTTTGTTTTGCCTGTTTGAACCATTTATTTATTGACAAAAATTGATAAATCGTTACTTATAAAAAGCTTCATAAAACACACCCTCAAATCAGAATAATTGCTCATCCATTCACGAGTCTGATCCTCGTCTCCAGAGAGAGAGAGAGCTATCATCAGATGAATCAATATCAAAGTCAGAAAAATCACACTCGTCCAAGTCGCTTTCTAAAAGACGCCGAAAATCTTGAATATTTTGATAAAAAAAATTTACAAAACACGGTCGCAATGAAAATTTTGATGTTCTAAAACGAACTGGCCGATTGTTTTCATTCTCCTGGTATAATCAACTTGATCCTCTGTTCTCAGCGGGACACTTTTTAATTTTAGTTTTAGAGATAACAATCAAAGGTTTATTACCGAATTTGCAACTCGGTATATCACTGGCCACGTGTCATATACCACCTTCAAATTCTCCCAACCGACGACAGCTATCAGCTGTAAAAACAAACCAAATCTTCAAAGATGCCGATTTTTTTATTTTGATTAGCGATGCATAAAGTAAAAACACGGTTATTTTTAGAAATATGACCTTGTTTCAACTAGATTGTTCCAGATCTCGCATACAACTTTCGCGCGTGATCTATGGGAATGCCCTCGTTTCATTGGACGCTATTTATTGCGTAATTATTAATAGTAACCACATGGTTTTTTTTGGGGATCCACTTCCTGTAGAATTAATGTTTACAAAAAGAAAGGTCGGACATTTGTTTTGAGCGTTAATATGCAATAATTTTGAGTTTAAAAACACACTGCGGGGAAATGCGGTATCATGGAGCAGTGGATAACTGCGGGGATTTGCGGTATTGAGGCGCACTGGATATATGCGGTCTTTTGCGGTATTGAGGCGCACTGGATAGGTGCGGTTTTTTGCGGTATTATGGAGCAAAGGGTTAAAATACAAATATGGCCAAAAATGGGATAACAATGATTTTTCAAAAACATTCTACTCCAGAACAGACCAGCAAAAATTTGGTTTATCGATCTTTATTAATTAGGACAACTGAGACTCGAGGGACATTTTGCGAACGCCTTTTGTCTGTTGAAGTGCGTCTATAAACAATTGACATTTTCGACTACTCAAAAATGGTAAGCTCAATTGTAACAGAATTATGTATGTAGCTTTGGTACATAAGGATGAAATTAAATTGTGAACTGCATGGTCCCAATCCTGCTGGGGCATTGGGTGCAGGGTCAAAACAGTCAAATTTAAGGTAAACATTGAAAATCTTCTTACTAAAAGAAGCACTGGGAAACAAATGGTGAGCATGATTATGGATGTATATGGGTCCTTTATAAAAAAATGTGAATTGAATGTCCCTCGGTCTCCTGGTTTAGCCGTGGGTGGGACCTACTTTACTAAATGTATATAAGAAAAAAGACAAAAAACGTCATTTCTGATGACTGAAGAGATATATTTGAATGTTTTTTGGTGTGATTTGTAGTTGCTGACGTGATGGTTAATGCTTATGTTTTATTGACAAAAGTGAAAATAGATTCATATAGCTTCATGTCATCATGAGTAATCAGGTGACCGTTAAGACCCATAAGGGTTTCAAGTTCATGTATTTTAGGAATTATTTTAATAAGCTGAAGGTCTGCAGTTTTGTTTAGTTGCAGTTGAGAGCCAGGTAGATAGAATATTTAATACCGTGAAATCATTTATTTTCATTTTCGTGGGTATTAAGTTTCGTGGTTTCCACTTCAAAGACATATTCATTGGGACTTAAATTCGTTGAAACCCAATTTCCAAAAGTATACACTTTCGACATCGCATAGTGTGTTCCAGTTATTAACCTCTGCTGCAATACACGTTTATTGCACCCAGCTGTGCCAACAAGAGTTTACACATGTCAATTAGTACTCTAATATACAAGTACAATATTGAACTAATTGTTATGCAAACAAGAGGAGAGGAAAGGAGAAGTACAAGATCTAATCCAGAAAGGGTTTCAGAAGGCAAGCCTTTCGTATGTGCCACATCACCTGACTGTGATCACTGTGCTATGTCTTTTAAGAGATTTGTTTGTTTTATTCATTAAAAATGTATAGCCTATATTTGATTACAAATGAAATAAAAAATACCACTATATAAAAGATATAATTTAACTAGAAACTTGTGTTTTAGTTTTCTTTGTACTGTCCCTTTACAATGTTTTACACTTTTTAGCTCAAGTGCTTATGCAATGGAGCGTTGTCCATCGTCCATTGTCTGTCGTCTGTTAGCAGCACTTTCTCTGAAACCACTGGGCCAGTTAAACTGAAACTTCACCTGGATGTTTCTATTGCATTGGAGACTAAACGGAAGCATTTTTTTTTTCGATCTGAAATTCAAAATGGCTGCCGTTACTAAAACTAGTCCAAAACTAAAAAAAATCTTCTCATTAATGGCCCAACAGATTTTCAAAATGTTTATGTAGTAATGATGACCAACTATAGTTTTGTTAGATTTGTTCAAATGGTGTCCTCAGGGTTAAAAATGACCCCGCATCAAGAGTTCAATTAGGGAACACATGTCGTTATAATGTTTCATTTTTTTAAATGGAAATGATTTTGCCTATATCTTAACGGAAGCATTGTAAGGTTTAAGAGGTTCAGATTTGTAAAAATGTCTGGGTTTCACTGTCTTAAGGGGTCAGGAGCCCCTAAAGCATAAAAATTGGGAATAACTAAAATCGTTTTCTTAAGAACTGGTATGTCAGATATGTTCATATTTGGCATAAAATTATTCCTGTGTGTAGGGGTTTGATTGCAGATAAGATTTTAGGGGCTAAAATCTATAGGGGCCCTGTAAGGGGACTTAAAATTTTACATAAGGATACTATTGGAAAACAGAAAATTTCCTTTTCTTTCATCATTTGTACTGCACTGCAAATAATTCTCTTTGTTTTTCATCTGTCGGCTCCTCGTAGGCTTGGGCCTTTCAAAATTTGAAAAAAGTGACACATGAAATCAGTTGAGTGACTTTAGTCCATTTTGGGCTCCTGTTAGTTAAACTCAAGTGAGCTTTTCAGATCACTTTGTCCTCTGCCCCTTTCCATCCATTCATCCATCCATCCATCCTTTCATCCATCATCCATCAACAAGCAAAACATTGTTCAGATGCTTAAGGTAAGGAAAATACAGCCATTGTTGTATTTATCTTTAAAAGTTTACTTAGTAAAGTAAGTTGCTCTAAGTAAAATTATTAAATCTCTATTTCTATATTTTTTCAGGCATCTGGTATAACGGTAGATGACGATTGCAAAACTGTTTTTGAAGCCATTAAATTAAAACATACTAATCCTTACGTGGTATACAGGATAAGTGAAGACCTCAAAAGAGTAGAAATTGATTACAAGGCTGATAAAGGTAAGCTTTATTTAACTTAGGCAAGTGATTGTTTTACACATCGTCCAAAAAAGGCTTGAACTAGAGGGCAAATAGGGCGATAAACCCATCAATCGTATCTTTTGCTTCAAACAGCTTATCTTAACCCTTTACTCCATAGATACGTGTTTTCCCGCACCAATCACAGAAGGCCAATGAAAACAATGCAGGAAGAGTTCAGATTGCTTGTGACGAGCAATCTGAATACTTCCTGCACTATTTTCCATTCTGTCCCTTAATATATATATATATCTGTTTTATTTTTTCAATAACAGTATTGATTTTTTAAACTTATCACCATCAATTTTAAAAAGTCTACATCACTGACTTTGACTTAAATAATAGATTTGAAGAAAGACAAGCATCTGCACCCGCTTGCGGTGCTCTTGTTAAAATTCTACTTCAGTATTAAAAATTCTCAAGATTAAGATTTCAATGGTCCATCTCCAGAATACAAATCAGTTTGTCCTCTACAAGCTTAGATGAAACTGTGTTTTGTTCTTTAAAAGAACTTCTGAACTTCGTGTTGTGCAACTGATTTGATAGTGTGGGTCACATTATGCTAAGGACAAGAACAAACTGAACAAAAAGTAGGGAACAAAATATCTATCATACAGTGAAAGTCTTTGGAAGCTTGTATGCAGTATAATGATACTTAATTGTTGACTTAGATCAACACAACTTACAGTTTGACTTTATGAATCACAGTTTGATAACAGATTGTCAGCATATTTCCTCCTGCTAAAATGGTGCATACAAAAATGGCCAGTAGTGCTTTAATTCAGCTCAAACCAACTGGGTAAAACAAGTTGAGCCATTGAACCATGTTGGATTCCCATGATACTAAATCAGTGCTTCTACAGTGCCTGTAATGGCTGGTCACACGTTTGCCACAGGCGGGTAATATCTTGCTCGGGCGACCAAAAGTTGCAAAAAAACTAAGAAGTTTCTGGCCCAAAAAAAAACTTAAGCAACTACCAATATGTCCACAAATGATTAGTACTTCATCTCTAACTGGACATACTATACTGTCAACAGAAGAATTCAGTATGCGAAAAATAGATATAATTCCGAGACCCAGGTTATATTATTTTTTTATCGGGCTACAAACGTTTTTCAGATGTATAGCCCGATCATGCTATTTATATTGTAAGAGACCATTTCTGCAAATTTCTGGTCTTAAGATACAATCATAACATCTAGAGGGATACTCTAATTGGTCGAATTGCCATGGAATTGACTTGTTGCAACCCATCAGTTTGCGATAGTTTCCGTTTTCAATAATTTAATATCAATAAATCCATAGAATACATTTATAATGATGCCAGAAACAACTGAATTTGATGTAAATTATTGAATACCAAATATCATGGTGATCTTGAAATAGGCGCCATGTGCTAACTTGCTAAAAAACAGAAGAAATTGCCTCTAATGTAATTGTACGACAAGGACAAAAAGAAAGGGTATGAACATGAACAATTTGTACTTTTAAGAAGAACTGGGTCACATATTAAGATCGAAACTGACTGAAGTATGAAAATGGTAAAATGAGCTAACGAAGACTTCTTCACTGTATGTTCACATGTGACCTAAATAAATAAATAACCAAATTAAGACAGTTGGCGAGTAGATTTATTAAACTTATAAATAATCAGGGTTGTAGCTTGGATGAAAACGATGTGCAGGCACAGTTGTAGGGAGGTCCAGTGGTAAAGTCTTCCAAATAAAATATCTGTGGTCGTGATCATTAAAAACTGCCGTTTGGAAGGAAGACATCTAGGTTCTAGTTGTTGAAACTTGTTACCGGAAGTGAAAAATTTGTGTGAAGTTAAATTGTTTTGAAGTTGTTAACTTAAGTTGCAGTTTTGATTTTGAAATTTGTGCAAAACAGGAAGTAAAACTATTTTAGTAAAATATGTCTGTTTTACCTCTATTAATCAAGTTGATTAAGTTTAAAACTAGTCAACTGATGACCCCCAGAATTTTAGTCAGTGGGTCATGAATGACCCCCAGGAGATGCGCATCATATATTTGTGTTTCGGTTCCATGATTTTTTGACGGAGTTATTGCCCTTTGAGTCTGTGACCAAATTCTTGTCCGGGCTATTTCTCTACAACCTCAGGTTGCATTTTAATGAAACTTGCTAGGATGCATCATTACCAAGTGCAGATGTGTATAATTCTTTGTGTTCTGTTTCGATGTTTTTTCACAGAGTTATGGCCCTTTGATTCTGTCTGACCAAATTCTTGTCCGTGCTATTTCTCTACAACCCATTGTTGGAATTTTATGAAACTTGATAGGATGCATCATTACCAAGTGGACATGCACATAATATCTTTATGTTCCAGTTCGATGATTTTTCACGGAGTTGTGGCCCTTTAATTGAGTCCGATCCAAATTCTTGTCTTTACTATTTTTCTACAACCTTAGGTTGGAATTTTATGAAACTTCCTAGGATGCATCATTACCAAGTTGAGATGCGCATATTGTTTTATGTTTCGGCTCGATGATTTTTCACGGAGTTATTGGCTTTGATTTTGTCAGTGACCAAATTCTTGTACGCACTATTTTTCTACAACCCCATGTTGGAATTTTATGAAACTTGCTAGGATGCATCACTAGCAAGTGGAGATGCGCATATTATCTTTGTGTTCTGGTTCGATGATTTTCACAGAGCTGTGGCCCTTTCAATTTGTCTGTGACCAAACTCTTTTCCGCTCTATTTCTCTACAACCTCTGGTTGGAATTTAATGAAACTTGCTAGGATGCATGATTACCAAGTGGAGATGTGCATATTGTCTTCATGACGCTATTTCGCTACAACCTCTGGTTTTAATTTTGTAAAACTAGCTTGGATATGCACATATTGTCATTTTGTTCTGGTTCAAAGATTTGTGAATGAGTTCTGTCAAGTGAAGAGCCACATATTGTTCCTGCTATGTAGTTTGGTATTTTTCAACCAAGTAGCCATCAGTACTAAGGGAATATGGTACAGTCAACACTCACTTGGGGAGCATCCATCGGTTCCGCTGATATTTTCTTGTTTTGATTTCTTAGAGAAAAAAAAGTGCAGACACAAGCTTGCTATGAAGAATCGGATAATTATAGTGACAATAAGAAGTGTATACAGACAAGGAAAAAGAGATTCTTCTATAGTCCCTTGATACTGAGCAATGTGCCGAGACAAGTTGATTAAAGAATAATGATAAAATATGATAAAAAAACTTGTTTTTTTTTTCTTCTTTTTATGTTTTTATATAAAAAAATAGTAAAAAATAATTGGGCTTCCATCATGCCTTTCGGGCCAGTGAGTCCCAATTTTTTACTCACCCTCCCCGTTTAAAAAATTTCAACATCCAATCAGACTATCAAATGTAAATGAGTTACTCTACAGGGCATGTTTTGTCAACTGGGAGTGTATAATATGGTCTAACAATAGAACAGTTATAATAGCAGACAGCAAATGTTTGTAAAACAATGCAGAAGGTTTATATTGTAAATGATACAGGAATGTTGACTCTGGGGTCAATATCACATCCCACTTTAGCATTGGGGAGGACAGGGTCTTTAATTTATCATTATCAGGTAATGCTTTCGAGTCAATTCTATTAAGTGATTAGATAATGTTGTTGATTGATATCAAAGTAATAATGTATATGAACATATGTGTCTATTTATTTAAATTAACACAATTCAAGCATTATTATCAGTCTAACAGATATGCCCAATATCCCTATATTCAAGATGGTTTAGCCCGTTATGACTCATTTAGTACATTTTGGAGGGAAATTAAAAATACATAGATATAAATAGTAAGAACGTTACATGTTATGTGCTGATATTTTTACCGCTTTTAGTGACGGAAAATCAGAACCATACTTGGATAATATAATAATACTGGGATGTTATTGAACTAATGTTGATGTGATTAAAAATTGCAATAAGTGTCTTTTTTTTTCAACACAATACCTCAAATTTTACCTTGGATACAAAGTTGTGTGATAGAGACTGTGCTAATAATAAACTTTAATTAATGTTGTTGTTTTATGATGCATGTGCGTCAACTGTGAATTATAAATGGTGGTGGTTATGAGCAATGTCAAGGCTGCGTATATCAATACAAATTGGTTCCTGTCACAACAATGTAATACACGGAGGGAGATAAAATACTTCAACTTCAAGCTGAAATCATGATGAATAAATCAGTTTGAATGGAGAATTTACGGATGATTAATTTAAAAAAAAGACCAGAATTTGTTTTTGATTTGGTAGTTTTAAGTCACTTCCAAAGCTCTCATTTGACAAAACTTTTATATATATATTCATGATATTCCTAGTGAAAACACTCTGTTTGGTTTGAATCTTAAACTATCATTTCTGTTTGATGTGATATAATAATCATGTAAAATGATTCATTCACGTGGCACCATAAATTGGACCTTTTTTTAATAAAGAAGAGGAAAAATTGTATAATTCAATTAAATATGGTGATAATAGTTATATTGTTGGTGATTTTAAAAAGGATAATAGAAGAAATCGTTTAAAGTTTCGGTAAGTTTTGCATGATTTGTAGCTTGTATTTAACTATTATATCTTAAATACAGCAATGTGAGCTACAGCATGCTAGTTTGTTTACAAACATTGGTCACATGACAAATATTGACTAGTTTGCTCCTCCCACAAAATTTAAATTTCTCTGTCTGTTGGAAAGCAATAAGTAATAATATATTGCAGATTTTATTCTGAAATTTTCAGGAACTGTGAGTAATATTAAGACTATGTTGCATGACAAATTTCAAATTTTTCAATCCATGAATTTATTTAAGATTTGAAAATTACTCTCCCAGATTTGAATGTGTTTTGAAAAGTAAGGGGAAACACTCCTACCGCCATTACCGCCCTTATATACCAAGGTTGGGCCTTCAGAATAAATATTACAAGATTATCAATATAATTTTTTATCCCATTGAGATGACATTGAACAGCAAAACAATCAATTCTCCATAATTTCTAACACTGACCAGATTCGACTTCCATTTTGAACATGTGGTTAAAGATATTTTCATTTTCATTTCGAAACCCTGACAATAAAACCCCTTTTTTTATCACAAATCAACAAGCCATCACCAATCCCATTTTAAAACGTGTTTACTGAATGTAGGACATTGACTGAGAAAAGAAAATTAAAAAATAACCCATAATAATCACATGTCCCCAAATACTTCTGTACCCCTTGTCCGTTCAGAGAGAAAATGACACATCTCACGTGTGGCGTTTTTGCATCCATCATGCATTGCTTAACATACCGGTAATTGACAAATTAAACGAAACTTACCTTAAGTTGAAGTTTGATGTTAATTTTGTTAGTCCTTATCTAGCAAGAGTCACATGAGTGAGTGAGTGAAAGCGGTCACGTAACAACATACATCAGACTTCAGAGGACCAAGGACATTCATGATAACTTGGAACTTTTATACATTTCCATAGGGAGGGCTACCATGGGCGCGCATGTGATTCTTGGTAGATAAGGACTAACAAAATTAACATCAAACTTCAACTTAGGTAAATTTTGTTTAATTTGTTTAATTTTGTTATCCTTATCTACCAATAAGAATTCCATGAGTTTTCAGAGTCCTTGTTTCATGAAGTTCCTTGGTCTAAATAGAAAGATCATGGTCATAGCTAATCAAGTTGATTAATATTCCAACTCTGGATGAACAGGGTATGAATTAAATTCAGCTAGATATAATGTGAATCCTCTATATTTCTAAGCCCAATATATTTATATATCTAATAACACATGGTGAATTAAACAGGTTAGGTACCAATAAAACACAATTCATAATAAACAAACAGTTAAACAACTCTTATTATGTAACATATAGATATGTAAGTGTTTGTCAGATCTGTACAACCAGATTATTATAGTATTTACAGTTTTGAATTAGTGCTCATAATTGTTAACTGAGAGCACCACAGTCGGTATAACCCCTTGTTGTAATGAAGTGTAACTTGTAATATAGCAAGTGACTAAAACTATAAATCATTCATGTGACAACACTGCCTGACTAAAAGCACTGTTATTTGTTACAGCTCTTTTATAAAACTTTCTAAATGTACAGTTGCTTTTCCAACCTACTGTACGAAGCACAGTATCAATCAGCACTGTGAGAGATGCTGCACTAGTTGCCACACTTCTTGTGCTATGTGGTTTAAAAATTTCCATGTCAATTCCGGCAAGTTTTAAAACATTTTTGATCCATTTTGCAAGTGTTGCTGGCCACTAATGAATAATTGTTGACATGTTCCTCTCATTATTCCTGTTCTGGATAAATATTCTCCCATTGTCTCAATTATGCACAATGCAGGATCCTGAGAATATGCCTCAACAAAAATTTCATGTAAATGATGTTCAGTCTGACTTTGTTTTAACAAATCTCCAATTCTAATTTTTAAATGCCTAGCACTTACATACTCCATGTTCCTGATATAAATAAATTGTACTGTTTGCACTCTCTGCCCTGTAGTCAGTGCCAATAACATGACTAATTTATGACCCAATTGTTTCACTGATAAATTCTGTAATGGATACTGTGAATCTAAATACTGTAGTACAGTTTGCACATCCCATGTACAGTTATACCATGGTGAGGCTGGTCTGGTCTGTCATTAAACACCCCTTTCATGAATTGCTGGACTAGAACATGGGTCTCATATTGCACATTTTTAATTACCGGTATATATACAACACTAGAAATAGCTGATTTTGCTGTGTTGATTGCACTCTAACCTAGCCCTTGTAGTAACTCAGTCAAAAATGCAATTAAATATTTACAGATGACAAAGCCCAATCAATTTGTTCTTTACCACAAAATGACATCCATTTTTGGAGATATGTCCCATACTGTTTTATAGTTCCTGGTCTCCAGGAAGATATGATGATGTTAGCAGATTGTTGTGATAAGCCTCCACTACACATTTTACCCCGGATATTCTGAAAATACCCAGCAACATTTATTGAAGTTGATGACTTTGTGTCATGAGAGGATGTATTAATATTTGTTCCACCTTTGGTAACAGAAATGGAGGTGCCACAACCATCTGCAGTAATTACGGGAACCATGGTTGAGTAAAAAACAGGGGCGCTACTAAAACTGCCTTTGCTTGATCCCGGTCTATTTTCTTTAGCACTCTTCCCAGCACACTGAAATGAGGGAACATATAAGAGTAATATCTAGACCATGTCAAAGAAAATGCATTGACAGCTGCACATTTGCGTCTGGTCAATAGGATACATATTGTGGAATTCCGACAGTTCCATTTCGACGCAAACATGTCACATTATCCATAAACACTCATAATTTTATTAAAAAATTTCCAATTAAGGGTCCATTCCTGCCACTAATTTTCCTATTAACTTCCTAAAATCTCTGATTGATAGTGTTTCTTTCCGTTATGTGATTCTACATAATTCTGCTATTTCCTTTGCTTTTCTGTCTGTAAGGCGTACAGACATGTTTTGGGAGTTAAGTAAGAACCCTACAAAGTCAATGCACTAGGTTGGATTAAAAGTACATTTGTCTGGGTGTGGTGTCAATCCTAAAGTGTCAATCAAACTTACTGTGTCCTGCACATTTTGTGTACATTCTACAAATGTATCACTTTGCAAAAGTGCGTCATCTGTATAAACACAATTTGTTTGTCCCTCTTTTCTGAGTGAAGAGAACACAGGTTTGAGAAGTTTGGTAAATATTCTGGGAGCACTGGTTAAACCTTTTAGTTAAACAATTTGGAAAACATGTAAACTGGAAACAAAATCTTTTCCAACAAAATCTTAAAATCTACTTTTGCAAAAGAACTATTTTGTTTTACTAAGTTTAATGCCAACTTAAGGGTTTCCGTTATAAAATGTTTCTTTTGAATGTGTTCATTTAAATTACTTAAGTTTAGTATCTATCGATAAGATTTATTTTCTCTAACAATTTGTCAATAATTACCTTTTCACTCCAATTAAATCTAATTTCTTTTCTAAAACTTCCCTCACATGGATACGAGTTGAATTTGATTTTATACCCATAGCCAATGATGTCTAATAAATATTTGTCACTTGTTAATTGAGTCTGGTTCTGAAACGAATTACTAAATTTTCCAGCAACAAAATTGTCAGCATTATTGTTTAAATCACCAAATTTCGTACTTACATAACTACAGTGAAAGGAAAAAGAAAGTATACATACATACGACAGGTCAAGGAACAATAAATGTATTGCATATAAATTTTGTTTATTTATATTTCATCATATTGTTGAATTGAAAAACAATCATTTAATTCATTTCAAAGCAGAACAGTAAGAAAAAATCAGTTCATTTTCCATCACATGAATAAACTTAGCCAATAACGAAATAATTTTAAAAACCAAAATGTATTAATTCTTTTTCCTTTCAGTGTAGTCCTAAATGTCTCTTTTTGTAGCCCTTTTTCTGCTGGTTTTGGTAGGGCTGAGACTTTCTCCATAAAAAATCCTTTCCAGTTAATGTGGCTGAAGACTTAGACCCAACTGTGTGGCTAGGTTTAAATTGTCAATGGGTATTTGGTTCCTGGATAGTATACGGCATTCGGGACTGTGTTGCATGACCAGGAGCTTTTGGTTTTGAGCTATGTGCCAATGTGTTGCCCAATTTGTGACTTTCATCTAAGTCTTTCATACATTTCTCCAAATCTTTATCTCCAAATAACTGTGTTGCTGAGATAGTTGCTGACTCACTGCAAATTTGCTTGTGTTTTTAGCTCTACTGGCCAAAGGCAAGAAGTGCTTATGAGATGGCGCGTTGTCTGTCGTCTGTAAGCAGCACTTTCTCTGAAACCACTAGGCCAATTAAACTGAAACTTCACATGAATGTTTCTATTGCATAGGAGACTATACAAAAGATTTATTTTTTCTATCTAAAATTCAAGATGGCCACCGTTACTAAAAACAGTCCAAAACTTAAAAAAATCTTCTTCTCATGAACGGTCCGACAGATTTTCAAAATGTTTATGTAATAATAATGACCAACTATAGTTTTGTTAGATTTGTTAAAATGGTGTCCCCAGAGTTAAAAATGACCACGCCCTAATGTTTCTATTACATAGTAGAATTTCAAAAAGTGCTATGGCCACTATGAGTCAGTAGAGCAGTCCTCAGGCTCTCTTGGGCCTCTTGTTAGATATGGCTGGCAACAATATATGTTGACGTTGATTAGAAAAATCTCCATGGGCATAATTATGCTAACAAATTGAGTTAATCTAGTGCCATATCAAAAAGTTCTTCAGCTTCCTCAGAATCTTGTTCCAAAGTCTTATTCATAATATTGACTATCGGAATCATAGCTTTTGTCAGGTAATTTTGTGTAAGCTGCATTAATTTATCGTTGTCCTTTATCCCTCAAGAAATGGACAATTATTGGCCAGTTATATTTTTTAACCGACTCCTGTACTGCCTAAGTTTTATGCTCAATTGGTGCTTCCAAACTATTATTGACAGTCGAAGCTATTACTTCATTTACTGGCGGATCCTAAAGTGTCTTTTTAACAAAAAACATTGCCCATCTTACTTAATTTTTCTAGTTTACGATGCCCACTTTTGGGGGCCATTAGGCAACTTCCTATTTCTCGAAATTACTTGGCTGTCTTCCTCAGCTCCGGATAAATCAGACCCACAAGACTGTGAGTCTTCGTCTTCGCCCTCCGACGAAACAGCATCATAAACTCACCTCAGTGGATCTACTATCCACTTCAGCATTCACATTCTTGGTCCTATCTAGGGAATTCTTCAACTAATTGACCGTTGCTGTTAACGTAGCCATTGACGCTTGCTGTTGAAAACACATTTCTCTTAAAACAGGATAAAATAATGGAATTTTTTTAAAAAGCCTCTCAAGAACTGACTATCCAAATGAATTTATTTAAAATAAATGATCCCTGTGAATAGGGATTATTAATCTCTACTGGCCAATGGTCAAGAGGGCTTACGTGATGGCGCGTTGTCCGTTGTCTTTCTCTGAAACCTATAAGTCGATTAAACTCAAAACTTCACAAGGATGTTTCTATTGCATAGGAGACTATATGTTTTTATAAAAGACAAACACCCTGGAAATTTCTTTTTTTTTAAAAATAGTATAATGGGATTCTGCTAAGGTTTCTGATTGATTAATTCAAATAATTGGACTACCTCGGCGATTGTCATAATACTTTGTCACACTATTTGACAAATAATTTAGACAAGATGCAAGTTTGTCTTTCTCGGAGCCAACTTAGCTCAGTCAGTTGCACGTCTGAATAACAATTCAAGGGTCTTGAGTTTGAATCCCTGCCTGGTTACATGTCTCCGTGATCATTAATAAGATATTATGTCTCATTATAATTCGTCTTTCACTGCTGATTCAAGTGTGAAAGTTATCATTTGTTGGCCAAGATGGGTGTGCCCAATTATTGGTTAACCCTCAAGGATCTCCAAAGAGTTGTTAGGTTAACAGTTTGTCTCTTAGCCCTCGATGGCATGAAACTGATGCTAACTATTCAATCAGACAATCATTCGTAGGAATAAAATATTACTTCAATGCATTGAAATAGCCGTTGTGGAGGTCAGTTTCAAAAAATTAAGCAACAAAGATGATAAAGACTATCAGTCATGCAATGTGACTTTGTGTCTATCTATATTTTTATTATAATGGATTAAAATTGATGCATGTTAAGGCTTATATTGAGTGATTTAACTCACATTTCCTGACCATAAATACAGAATTTTGACAATTACGACAATTTTCAGAGAGTCTTATTTACAGCAATTTTAAATATGTCAAATCAGAGTTAAGAAATTGCCACCATTATGGCAAAGGGAGATAATATTTTTATGCTCTTTTTATTGGAGGGACATCCGTGAATCGCGTCATCATTTATGCTCAGGTGTGTGGTAAGATGCGTGTACCTTAGTTGTAGATATCTGACCAATCGTAGCGATTATTAAAAAATAGATAAATTTATATTCAAAGCTAAAATAGATAATTGAATATGCATAAGAGGTTTTCCAAAGTCGCAATATCGGGCATATGTGATGTTATAAACACCATGGGGGTCAATTGTTTCTACTGATTAGTTACAGCCTATAAGCAACAGTTTGACCTCTGTCGTATCGAATATAGAGATGTTTGCAGAGTTGTGTATTGTGAAAACGCGCTGGTCTGATTTTTCTGAGACAAGCGCGACGGGCAAGTAACTTTTGAAAAAGGCACAGGCCCGGATTAAGATTTGACAAGCTCTGGGCATCGAGGCTATCCTATGCTTGAAGCAGTGGGTTCTGTTTTATTGTTCAAAATATCGACTATGCGTCTGGATGATAGTTTGTCATTTTGCCCCTTAAACGCTTGCAATAATATTAATGTATTATGAGCGTTTTCTTCATAGTGATCAGATACTGTTACTTGCAAAATGTGATGCTAAATAATCAGTTTTTAACCATTTGTCAGTACCACAGTACACTACAACCCCCCCCCCCCCCTCCCCCCCCCCACCAACACTCAAACAAGAGAGTAGATGTTGCAAAATTTCAAAAAGTGCTATGGCCACTGTGAGCCAGTAGAGCATCCTCAGGCCCACTTGGGCCTCTTGTTAAGGTTATTTGTCAAATGAAGGGGCTAGATTCTATTGCGGCCTAGTAAGGAGACTTCGGGTTTTACATAGGAATACTATTAGAAATAAATGTATGTGAGCCAAAATATAAAAGTGTTTTCTGCATGGTGAATGTTATGTTATGTTATTTTCATTACAAAATTTATAAATTTTACTCCTTGAAAGATTTAATAAAATGTTGTGCGTATATTTATTTTTTAATTTTTTTTTTTTTTCTTCAAACAGGTGAACAATACAGCTCTTTCGTTGAAAGGATGAAAGAAGCTTCAGATAAAAATCAGGGACGATATGCTGTGGTAGACATCGATGTTGGCAAAGGGGGGAGTAAACTAGCCTTCATAATGTGGTATGTGCGTTACGCTAATATATTAATATTAATTATACTATGTTATCTTTCATGACTTTGTCTTGTGAATGACTGAATTATGGTCCTTAAAACATCAACAATTGGATAAATATTGTCAGGTGTTACGACTTTTTTAAATGGTCACACTTTGAGTTTGTTTGACAACACTTCAAGTCTGTGTAATATTTCATGTCTGGCCTGTAACTTTCTCATGCATAGATGGATTTTGTTATATTGCTACAAATGATCAACAAAACATGAGGACGTGTTGCTAGTAAGACCCATATGCGTACCTCAAAGGTCAAGGTCACACTTTGACAACACTTTCAGTTCAAGTGAAATTTCGTGTCCGGCCTGTAACTTTGTCATGCATAGATGGATTTTATAAATACTTGCTACAGATGATCAACATTACATGACAATGTGAGCTGTGTAACACCCAGACTTCCCCTTCAAAGGTCAAGGTCACAATTTTAACTTTGAAAACACTTTCAGACTGTTTGACATTTCATGTCAGGTCTATAATTTTGTCAACTGTAGATAAATTTTAAAAACACTTGGCTCAATTCATCAAGATGACAAGAGGATGTGTCACATGTAAAATCCACACTTGTACATCAAGGGTCAAGGTCACACTTTGAGTTTGTTTGATAACACTGAGTCTTTGTGAGATTTCTTGTCTGGCCTGTAACTTTGTCATGCATTGATAGATTTTATAAATACTTGCTGCAAATGATCAATATCTCATGATGACATGTATAACACCCAGACTCCCACTATAAAGATCAAGGTCACTTTTTGAATTTGTTTGGTGATACTTTCAGTCTGTTTGAGATTCCAGTTAGGTCTGTAACATCGTCACATATGGATAAATTTAAAAAAACGCTTTGCTCAATTCATCATCATCATGTGTCGGGCGTAAGACCCACACCCGTATCTCTTAAGGTCAAGGTCACACTGAGTTTGTTTGACAACTCTTTGAGTCTGTGTAAGACTTTGTATCTGCTCTGTAACTTTGTCATACATGGATGATTTCAAAACCACTTGGCTCAATTGATCAACATGACATGAAGAAATGTCAAGTGTTTTAATAGCTTGACACTAGTTATCAACATATGATGAGGTGTCACCTGCATTTACATGGAGAAATACCTAGACCTTTACATCAGATGTTACGATCAAGGTTACACAAAGGTGAAGGTCACATTTTAATGTAAAACACATGAAATTGTGTGTCTAGTCTGAAAATTAATGGATACCTATCGGTCCCTACCTGTTATAAAATATATCCAAAATCACATATGACACATAAGTATCAGAACGGTAACCAAGGTGACATTTAAAACCACATAATATGATACATTAGTATCAGAACGTTAACCAAGACAACTTCCAAAATCACATTATTTATATGATAAATTAGCATCAGAATGCTAACCAAGACAACCTCCAAAACCTCATAATATGATACATTAGTATCAGAACAGTAACCAAGACAACCTCCAAAACCATATAAACTGATACATTAGTATCAGAACTTTAACCAAAATAACCTTTAAAACCACATAATATCAGTGCTCAAATTAAGCTTTCCTTCTATTGATGTTTTTTACCCCTTAAATTATTATTCAATGCTTATTTAAAAAAGTTAAGGGTAAAAATTAACTTACTTATCAAATTGATATTTAAGATAAGCTAATCAACACTGAATTTGAAAAAAAATTATGGTTCATTAGCATCAGAACGTTAACCAAGACAACCTCCAAATCCACATAAAATAATACATTAGCATCAGAACGTTAACAAAGACAACCTCCAAATCCACATAAAATAATACATTAGCATCAGAATGTCGACCAAGACAACCTCCAAAACCACTTAAAATGATGCATAAGAATCAGAAGGTTAACCAAGACAACCTCCAAAACCACATAAAATGATGCATAAGAATCAGAAGGTTAACCAAGAAAACTTCCAAAATCACAAAATATGGTACATTAGCATCAGAACGTTAACCAAGACAACCTCCAAAACCACATGAAATAATACATTAGCATCAGAATGTCAACCAAGACAACCTCCAAAACCACATAAAATGATACATAATCATCAGAACATTAACCAAGACAACCTCCAAAACCACATAAAATGATACATAATCATCAGAAAATTAACCAAGACAACCTCCAAAACCACATAAAATGATACATAATCATCAGAACATTAACCAAGACAACCTCCAAAACCACATAAAATGATACATAAGCATCAGAACGTTAACCAAGACAACCTCCAAAACCACATAAAATGATACATAAGCATCAGAACATTAACCAAGACAACCTCCAAAACCACATAAAATGATACCTAAGCATCAGAACATTAACCAAGACAACCTCCAAAACCACATTATATGATACATAAGCATCAGAACGTTAACCAAGAAAACTTCAAAAACCACATAATATTATTCATTAGCATCAGAACATTAACCAAGATAACCTCCAAAACCACATAAAATGATACATTAGCATCAGAATGTTAACCAAGAGAACCTCCAAGCATCAGAACATTAACCAAAACAACCTCCAAAACCACATCAAATGAAAAATCAGTATCAAGTGTTAACCAAGACAACCTCCAAAACCACATAATAAGATACATTACAGGGCTAGAATTTAACTTTTTTGTGCACTGGCAATTTTGGCCAGTGCCTAAAATTTCAACTGGCCAAATTTGAAACCAACTAGCCAAACCAATTTTTTCGCAGAAACTTGTAGTCCTAAATGTCTAAATAAACCCAAAATTAATTGTTTCAAAGCCTGCATGTTATTTAATATGCATTATTAGCTTCTTTTTTTTTTATAGACAATGGTATCAAGGTTATTATATATGTTAAGGTACAATTCAAAGCAGTAATTTACAAAACAAAATATTTAAAAAAATAAAATTGTCTTTGTTATTTATTATACTACCATAAATAAATGCATACAATGATATATCATTAATAAACACTTTTAACTAAACCAAAATATGAATCATTGATTCAGCAATAACAAGAGTTTAATTAATATGGATGATCTGTCGATCGCGGTGGTTTCTACAATTGACACACCATTTTGTCATTGTCAAGTTTATAGCCCTGTGTGATATTGAGCTGTCGCTCCCATTTCATTACAGTATTAACATAAGGATTATTTCTCTTTTTTCTTGTTGGGATTCACTTTCATTCGTCTGTTCAATGGAGAAAAATATGTTATTTTATCAGCCACTTTAACAGCTGACAAAATATGTAAACAATAAATTTGACGGGTTTCAACTTTACTTTTATTTTATAGAGTGAGTGCGCGATCGATCAAACTAGATGCAGTCTACTCATTATGTTGTTGACGGGTGTTAACTTTACTTCCTTTTTGCAGAATGAACTTGAGATCAAAAAGAATTGGACGCAGTCTACACATATAAATATTTAATACATGTCATTGACAATCTTGCTGCTAGTGGGTAATTTGGCGCGAGAAGCAAAAGAAATTTGGTAAAATTGACAGGAACTCGTTATTTTTACCAGGATAATACTTGTTTATTTTCAAAAATCAATAAAATGAATGCAATAAGTAATTTTCTCAACTTAAAATCCACTCGCAAAATAATGCCAGCTTAAGTAATTTCAACTCGCATTTTCAAAATACAGCTCGCATTTTGCGAGTGGCGAGTGCTTAAATTCGAGCCCTGCATTAGTATCAGAACGTTAACCAAGACAACCTCCAAAACCACATTATATATACATTAGCATCAGATTGTTAACTAAAACAGCCTCCAAAACTACATAAAATGATAAAATAGCATCAGAAAGTTAAACAAGACAACTTCCAAAACCACATAATATTATATATTAGCATCAGAATGTTAACCAAGACAACTTCCAAAATCACATTATTTATATGATAAATTAGCATCAGAATGCTTACCAAGACAACCTCCAAAACCTTATAATATGATACATTAGCATCAGAACGTTAACCAAGACAACCTCCAAAACCACATTAAATGATACATTTGTATCAGAACAAACGTTAACCAAGACAACTGTCAAAACCACATAATATCATATATTAGCATCAGAACGTTAACCAAGACAACCTCAAAAACCACATTAAATGATACATTTGTATCAGAACAAACGTTAACCAAGACAACTGTCAAAACCATATAATATCATATATAAGTATCTGAGCATTAACCAAGACAACCTCCAAAACAACAACTTTTTCGTGAAGCATAGTTTAGTCAGTGAGATTCAGAGGTATTAAAGTGACTGGGTGACATTGTCTAAAGGGTTCAGAAGAGCCCCAAAAGGATAAAAATGAATCAATGAGGATAATATTTGTAAGTTGTAAGAGGAATTTACCTAGGGATACAATGCAATGTTTTATTCAGTTTCAGAGGTGAAGTATCTTCTATTCATAGGGAAAAGAATTTGGTTCAATTCGGGGGATTTAATTTCAATATGTGGTCCGGGGGCCCAAAACAGGATAAAATGATTTTTTCCCCAAAATTTTTCTTCCCAACAACAGTAAAATTAGTCCATTTATTACCAATTGTTTAAATATGTTGTACAATTTGATATATAAAGCATTATCTAATAACAGCAAATAAGATTTGGTTCAATAAAGAGGGTTGAATTCCTGTAATGGGCCAGAAGGTTCTTAAAAAAAAAAGTTGAAATTAGGGTTTTATAAGTCAGTGGGCTAGGGTATAAAAGGGTCCTGTAAGGGGACCTTAGTATTAGTTTTATAATACAGAAAACTATGGGAAATGAAAAGTTTTCCATTTTCTCATCCATTTGTTCAATAATATTTTTAGTTTGCAATCTACAGCATTTCAAATTAGATTTGGTTCAATATTGAGACCACAAGGTGTCCAAAAAGGGTTTAGATTTAAAGTCTTCATCTCAAGAACAGATTTGTCAAACTTATAAATGTATAATATAATCTATATTTACATTAGCAAAGGATTGAAGATTCTGACAATTAAGGGGCTGTGGTGTATATAGGGTCCACATAAGGGGACTTTAACTTCCACATTGAAATTTGATCAGAAAATGGAAAAGTTTTATTTTCATATTATTTGTACAAATAAACTTTAATTTGAGGGTCATAGCATTGTCTGATCATATCAAATCTTTACAAAAGGATTTATATTGTGAAATTAAAAAAAAATTACTGTGTCTATCATAATCCAGTACAGCGTCTTCGGGCCTCTTGGGATTCTTGTTTTAAAAAGAATACTTCTAATATTGTCAACTCTAATGATATATGTGACTGTTGATATGTTTTCGTCTTATATTTTCCTTTCAATTAATATTTGATGCTTTCTAACATTTATTAGGTCCTGGATTGTCCTTTCAATTCTAACTAGATGACTACCATATATTTAATTATATCTGAATTCTTATGCGATGTTAACTATTGTTTATTATTTCAGGGCCAGTGAAAATATTCCAATTAAGCAGAAAATGATATATACTGCCACCAAAAAGGCCCTGATGGAGAAACTCAATGGAGTCAGCAAAGAGTTCCAGTGTAATGATTTGGATGATTTAGAGCTGGAAGGACTTCTCGGCAAACTTCAGTCAAAATACTGAAAAAAAATTTTTGTTAAAATTGTCTTACTCATACTCATCAAAGTATAGCGATAATTCCATCTACTTTCACAAGTAAGGACAGCGATTAATGTATTTACAAAAGCAGTGATTGACCAGAGATAAGCTGATTATGATATAAAATAACATTTGTATTTGCCACATTTACAGGACAATAATGAAAGACGTGAAAATTAAGAAGCATGTGTTGACTTTATGATGTACTTGCAATTGTTTTAATATGAAAGCAGGTGTAATAAGAGGTATCGGATTTAGTCGTGAAAAAAACAGGAGTCATGTCACACTTGATGTTGATCAACAGTAACTAAATCCGAAGCTGTTTATGCATTTGCCTGCTTTAGAATTATTGCAGATAATGTTTTCACAGAATCGAGATTTTGTTCACTAGATTGCAAATCTAAGGACGCCTGCAAATAGTGTATAGAAGCTTTTACTGGGGAATAGCATTTCATTATGACATTCAACCAAAATTTTATCTATATGCAGATTTTATGAGTACATAATGGTTTTTAGCTCTACTGGCCAAAGGTCAGAAGTGCTTCTGTGACGGTGCTTCATCTGTCATCAGCTTGTGTATATAAAAAAGGCTGTAACCCATGTAAATAGTAAATCACGTTTTGTCCAGTAAGAGTGGGATAGGGATATTTTCGATAAGAGTCGGCTACTTAAAAGGTTTATTTTGAAACGTTTAAAAGCAAATACTATGGTCAATACAAACCAGTAGAGCGTCCTCAGACATTTTAAGAATGATGATAAAAAACATCAAACGTCCAACTGCATTGGATCCATATTTTGAATGCTAGATAGAAAGTATTTAAATGTTGTTGATTAGAATGATTTCTCTTTCGAATGTTTTTGCAAGAATCCTAAACACCTGTAACATTGTGAAATATTATGTAATGTACTGTGCTTAATCACTATAACAATTCTAAATAGTTTAATAAAATATCTGTTCAAAGGCATAACTCTTGTCCTTTTTTATTTTAACTAATGTGTTCAGGACATTCATGAACTATGGATGCTGTCAATGCTTTGGAGTTGCTAGTATGTCAATAACGTATAGTATGATAATATTGGTCCTAATATCAACTCGTGGGGAACACCACTATATACTGGTTTCTGTGAAGAAGATCAACCTGGCAAAACCACTGTTTGTCGTCTATCAGCCAAAAAGGACTCTATCCAACGTAGAATATTTCTTCTAATTCCAAGACTTTGTAATTTCAGTATAAGTCTCTTATGAGGAACAGTGTAATTTCAGTATAAGTCTCTTGTGAGGAACAGTGTCGAAGGCCTTGGCAAAATCTAAGTATATTATGTCTGTAGCTTACTTGTTATCAAAGGATTCAGTCCAATCATTTAGACATTCAAGTAACTGTAACACATGAGCTCTTTTTCTCAAAGCCGTGCTGATGGCAAGAGATGATCCGACTATCCTTAACATGCTTGACCAATTTGTCCTGAATAATCTTTTCTAATGTTTTAATGACCTGACTGGTCAATGGTCAAGGACACCAGCCTATAGTTTGAAGCAAAACTATGTGATCCTTTCTTGAACAGAGGTGTAATATTCGCATCGTGCCAGTCTTAAGGAATAGTTCCTGATCTTGGAGATAGGCTGAAAATATAAGCTAATGGATTTGCAAGTTCTATAAAATATTTCATAATGTGAACATGAAAGAAATCTGGTCCAAATGCTTTATTCAACTTTAGTTTACATAATTTATTTCTGACATCCTCTGCACTAATATAAATGTCACAAAATACAAACTCGATGTCCTCTGCCGGTAAGTCGATACTACTCAAAACTGGATCTTCACGGGTCAAAACTATGGAAGGGTATCACCGCCATAATTCTTAATAAGTTTGCAATTTGTCGTTTGTTCTTCGTGCAATAGGTGAAAATGTTTCTTTCTTCTTAGTTTGTTGTGGGAAATGAAACATTTCATCTTTGTAACTTTGTTATTTGTCTATCCTACTATATCCTATCATTGTAAAAGTTACATACTTCCCGTCATAATATAACGAGTTCAGCATTATCATGTGTTTCAAAAGGATTTGAATTGCAAACGTTAAACTATGCATCAAGCATGTTGTATGACGCACTTAGGCATATGTAACAATGCGAAATACACAACTGGAATTGTCAATTATGACGACAGGTGCCGCTAGACGTATATGAAAGAATAACGACTGGTCACTAGTGGAATCGACGTTGCTTTGTTTTCACAGTTGGTCATATGGTCAGCTGAAAAAAGTATAGGGATGTTCAGGGTATATATTTTTATAGTAAGCTTAATTTTGGTTGAATGAAAATGTCAAACAGGCAAATGATCACAATAAAATATAAGTTTATAATGCAGGGTACTCGTTTGGCTGATTATTGGGCCGAATATCGGCCCCATTCCCCTCCTAAAATAATATGTTTTTTTCCCCTTTCTAAAAAAAAAATCCCCTCGAAAACAAAAATAAAATCAGAAGGAAAATCATGAAGTTACTCGTCGGCCGGACATAAGAACGAATAGTTTTGAATATGAATCCAATAAAACATTCACGAGTCTTCTCCCTTGATTGATTGTCCAATGAATTTTCTCATAACAAGTCAGTATGGTTTCATTCGGATATTGACCTTAGCAGGTGAAAAATGTCACATAATCAAATACATTACCCGCGAAAAATAACATCGAAAACAGCAGATAATTGTAAAAAAAAAAAGACATCTTATTCAAACAGAAAAGTTTGCAAGCAAAACAAAATTTAGAAAACCCGGGGTTCCATCCCACTACAAGCTCACTAGAGCCTCAAAAATCCTCTGACATGCCATGTTCCGATTCCCAAAAATGTAAAGCCTCGTGGTCTGAAGCTGTGTCCAGTTCTGATGGCGAATCGGACATTGTCCATGTTGATAAGAAACGTCATGTATTAGTTCCTGATAATATGTTGTTTGACACAACTAGATATGAACTATCTTTCAAATGGTTGTATTATAGTGCCTCTAAGGAAGGTTACTGCTTCAAATATTGTGAAATTCTGTACAGTAGTACTATAACTTTTGGAAATGATTGAAAACAGTATTGATAAGTGTGAAAAGTAGTAATATATATATGGCGAAAAAATTCCCCTTTCAGAGGGTATGGGTACCTGTCTCCAAAAGTTGTCTAGTGCCCTGTGATGTTTGTGTCAATAAAAAACGTTATTTATATTTCTGTGACTTGACAAAATTCATTTTATCAAGGGAACTTTGTGGAAAGTAAACTTGGTGAAATTTACTTTTTGGAAGGCGAGCAAAGGTCTGACTTCCTTAGTTGTCGTGCAGCTCCAGCAATCTGTTATACAATTACGTATGGCAGGAACCGCCATATTCATCCGACCAATAAAGTAGTTCATAACTTTCAACATGCATTTACCTTAGCAGAGGACGTATTATACAAAAAGAATTTCAAAGTTTTTTATTTATTGCGAGTATTTTTCTTAACAAAAGTTCAAAAATACGATACGGGAAGCATGTAATTTGCATGGAAATGCGGAAGAGTACACTTATCTCGCTGTGCTCTAAAAAAACGCGGCAATTTTCATTGATAACAAAAATGTTTTACGCATTTACTACTATGCATAGTGACGTCATCTGGTGGGAGGGATATAATCTCTAACACATTCGACATGTAATCATTAATGGGGTGAAATATTTACATGTTTTCGATATAGTAACTCGTAGTTTGAGTAAATAGTGATTGTTATGTTTTATTCACTACGGATTGTCCTCTTTTAATTTTGATAGTAAAATAACGAAATTAGGTTCAGGGCTACATTTGTTTATAAAAAAAAAACGCGCCAATCTGTCATCTTATGCTAGCAGTGTATAACGGTTAATTAGGTCATCCGACCGTTATGTTTGTTGTGTTTCTGTGTTGTATTTTTTAGATTGATTAAACCTAGGTCACGCAACACCGTTTATAATGCTATTTATTGATTATTTATATTGTTGATTAAAAGCTATATGAGAATGGAACATAACTCAAGTCAATATACGCGTAAATCTATAAGTAGGTCATGTTTGTTTTGGTCTAGACAAAGAGTTATGGAAATGTGTTGTATATTCTCGGACAACAGGAACATTTTGTGCTGAATTCGTTTCGCTATCCATCAATCATAACTATTGAACTGGAGATATTAAAATTGACTGGAGTATCATTACTCTATTCTTTCTGAAACACCAAAACCGTTTAGGATTATCCTTCAAATCATCAACAAGCTTATTTTCATAATGGGCTTTTGCAGTGAATATACATGTAGTTTTTAGCTCTACTGGCCAAAGGTCAGAAGTGCTTATGCGATGGCGCGTTGTCTGTCGTCTGTTAGCAGCACTTTCTCTGAAACCACTAGGCCAATTAAAATGAAACTTCACATGGGTGTTGCTATTGCATAGGAGACTATATACAAGATTTTTTTTTCGATCTGAAATTAAAGATGGCCACCGTTACTAAAAATAGTCCAAAACTTCTTCTCATGAACGGCCCAACAGATTTTCAAAATGTTTATGTAGTAATGATGACCACTAAAAATTTGTTAGATTTGTTCAAATGGTGTCCCTAAGGTTAAATATGACCCCGCCCGGAGGGTTCAATTAGGGGACATGTCATTATAATATTTTTTTTTTTTTTAAATGGAAATGATTTTGCCTATATCTTCACAGAAGCATTGTTTGGTGAAAGAGGTTCAGATTTGTAAAAATGACTGAGTTCCACTGTCTTAAGGGATCAGGAGGGGCCCCAAAAGGGTAAAAATTGGGAATTACTAAATTTGTTTTCTTAAGAACCGGTATGTCAGATTTGTTCATATTTTGCATAATTATCCCTATGTGTAGGGGTTTGATTGCAGATAAGAACTTAGGGGCTAAAATTTATAGGGGCCCTGTAAGGGGACTTAGAATTTTACATAGGGATATTATGGGAAAACAGAAAATTTTCTTTTTCTTTCATCTGTTCTTAAACTACTAGGTCAATTAGACTGAAACTTCACATGGGTGTTTTTATTGTATAGGAGACTATACAGAAGATTTTTTTTTCGATCTGAATTGATGATGGCCGCTGTAAGTAAAAATAGTCCAAAACTTAAAATATCTTCTTCTCATGAACGGCCCAACAGATTTTCAAATGGTGTCCCTAGGGTTAAAAATGACCCTGCCCCGAGAGTTCAATTAGGGGACACATGTCAATATAATATATATTTTTTTTTTTTAAATTGAAATAATTTTGCTTATATCTTCACTAAAGCATTGTTATGTAAAGGAGGTTAATATTTGTAGAAATGACTGGGTTCCTATGTCTTAAGGGGTCAGGAGTGCCCCCAAAAGGGTACAAATAGGGAATTAGTAAAATTGTCTTCTTAAGAACCGGTATGTCAGATTTGTACATATTTGATATAAATTATCCCTAAGTGTAGGGGTTTGATTGCAGATAAGAATTTAGGGGCTAAAATTTATAGGGGCCCTGTAAGGGGACTTAGAATTTTACATAGGGATACTGTGGGAAAACAGAAAATGTTCTTCTTTTTTTTTTCATTTATTCTTCACATGGAAGTTTCTATTGCATAGGAGACTATAGAAAATATTTTTTTTTTTCAATCTCAAATTCAAGATGGCCAGCGTTACTAAAAATAGTCCAAAACTTAAAATATCTTCTTCTCATGAACGGTCCAACAGATTTTCAAAATGTTTATGTAGTAATGATGACCAACTATAGTTTTGTTAGATTTGTTCAAATGGTGTCCCTAGAGTTAAAAATGACCCCGCCCAGATGTTTCTATTGCATAGTAGAATTTCAAAAAGTGCTATGGCCACTATGAGTTAGTAGAGCGTCTTCTGGTCCTCTTGGGCCTCTTGTTTCAAGCTCAGCTTTATCAAGATTTCTTATTATCAAACTATTCTTCCTTTTCAACTGCTTGACTTTAGCTATAGATTTATATATACACTATGGCTGTCCATGGTGTTTCCCAGGTTTTACTAACTTATAAGGTACGTATTTCTAGATGAAATGGTCATTCTTTTCTTTAATAAATTCCCAACAAGTGTTCATACGTTTTTTTTCTTGAAAAGTTCATCCCAGTAAGAGTCTTTGATTTCAGTATTAAAACTATAATAATCTCCCTAACTATAAAGATATACTTTGTAAGGTGCTTAGTTAAATTTGGGTACTGGATATCTCATAGTCAACCAAACAGTGTTATGGTCGCTTCTACTAAAAAGGGTTTTAACTCCACAAGACTCGACCATAGATGGATCTCTAACCAGAGCTAAGTCAATTAAGTTCTGTAATCTAGTTTGTTCTGATACCACTTGAACAAGTGTATTTTCGTTGACACAATCTAAAAAAAATCTTGCTAACTGGCTAGAGGCCTCTTGAGTGTTCCAATTAATCCCAAGTTAAAGTCTCCAAGTAAAATACATTTAGTAGTATCATTCTATAGTGTTGATACTGTTACAAGTTCTATCAAGTATGGTATTTTCATCTTTTTCAGGCCTATAACAAACACCAATTAATACACTCTCGTTAGGAACGGATGAAATCGTAATCCAACACAGCTCAGCCTTAATGTCTTCATTCACAACCACTGGATTTAAAAATTGTTTAACTAAAATCCCAATGCCTTCTCTGTCAGAGGAGGTATACGTTCCTTCTTTGTAAAAATATATATCCCTTTCTTTACGAAATACAACAAAGCCTTTAAGAACATATTCAGAATCAGAAACATTAACATCAAACCAAGTCTCAACACATACAATGTCAACATCTGTAGAACTCTTGAACTCTTCGAACTGTTAAAATTTATTAACTTAATCTTGTGCGTTAAAGCAACATATGTACAAAGGTAGGTAATTCGTAATAGCTAAACTATTCGCCCTGGATCTTGAAGATCCAATGGTACTTTCTTCTTCACCAGCTGACCATTCCGTATAATCCAGTTTTGGTCAGTTTCTTGTTTTTAGCTCCACTGGCCAAGAAGTGCTTATGCGATGGCGCGTTGTCTGTATTTGTCGTCTCCAAAGTGTTAGCAGCACTAGGTCAATTAAACTGAAACTTCACATGGATGTTTCTATTGCAACGGAGTATATATAGAAGATTTTTTTTTCGATTTGAAATTCAAGATGGCCACCGTTACTAAATATAGTCCAAAACTTAAAAAGTCTATTTCTCATGATCAGCCCAACAGGTTTTCAAAATGTTTATGTAGTAATGATAACCAACTATAGTCTTGTTAGATTGTTTCAAATTGTGTCCCTATGGTAAAAAAAAAATGACCCGAGGGTTCAATTAGGGGTCACGTTATTATAATAAAAAAAAGTTTTTTTTTATTTAAAATGGAAATGAATTTGCCTATTTCAAAAATCTTCAATCTAACAACAGGTCGGTCAAATTTGATCATATTTGATGTGGATTATCCTAATGAGTATGGGTTTAAAGTTTGTACAAATCAAGGGTCTTGTATTTATAGGGGCCCTGTACGGAAAATTCTCTTTTTTATCATTCATTTATGACTTTTTTTTTATTCAGTTTGAGTTTTGAAGCAACTTCTAGTCGTAACAAATATGATTTTGTTCGATACGAAGGATCGACTTTCTAAAAGATGCCAGGTGGCGTCACAAAAACATTAAAATTGAACATTGTCATCAATCTTACTTTCAACAACAGGTCAGCCACATTTGCTCATATTTGATATAAATTATCCCTATGATTAAGAAATTAAAGTTTGTATAGACGCCCTGTAAGGGTCTTTGAGTTTTACATAGAAATACTGTAGGAAAATGGAAAATTCTCGTTTTTTTGTCCATTTGGGTAAATATGTTGTTCAATATGAGATCTAAAGCATTGTCTAGTAACAGTATATTTGATTTTATTCAATAAAGAGGATTGAATTGATGGGGCAATAAGGATAAAATTTGGAATTTTCACAAATTTCCTCTCAATAACCTTTCAGTCGAACTAGTTCATATTTGATATAAATTATCCTTACATCCGTTAGGATTGAAGATACTGCATATCAAGGGGCTGGGATATATTGGGGCCCTGAAATGTGACATTTACATAGGAATATTATTGGGAAAACTGGTTTTTGGAAGGCGAGCAAATCTCTTACTTCCTTAGCTGTCGTACAGCCCTAGCAATCTGTTATAAAGGTAACGTATGACAGGAACCGTCATATTCATCCGACCGATGAAGTAGTTCACAAGTTTCAACAGGCATTTGGCGAAGCAGAGGACGTATTATACAACAAAAAAGTTTTTTATTTATTCCGGATTTTTTTTCTGTATAAAAATTCAAAGATACGATACGGGAAGCATATACTTTCCAATTAAATGCGAAATTATACACCTATCTTGCTGTGCACTAAAAAAACGCGGCAATTTTCATTGATAAAAAATTGTTTCGCGCATTTACTACTATATATAGTATATATATATATATATTTACCCTTATCATATACTGTTGTATTGCTACTCAATTTTTGCTGCTTATTAGTTTATCCAAACATATTTAACCGTTAATTATGTCATCCGACCGTTATGTTTCTTGTGTTTCTGTGTTTTGTATTTCTTAGATTGATTAAATCTAGGTCACGCAAAACCGTTGATAATGCTATATTTTGATAATTTATATTGTTGATTGAAAGTTATATGAGAATCGAACATAACTAAAGTCGTTATTCACGTAAATCTGTAAGTAGGTCATGTTTGTTTTGTTCTGGAAAAAGAGTTCTGGATATATGTGGTATATTATCGGACAATCATGGACATTTTGTGCTGAATGCGTTTCGTTATCCATAAATCATAACTACTGAGCTGGAGATATTAAAATTGACAAGAGTTGTAAACTGAAGATGATTCATGGAAAAACAAAATCTGGAGTTGAAGTTAAAACATAATATATATATCTGGAGCTGAATCGTTGAAATTCTTGCTTGTGGAGTTGAACAAGTTAAGAGTATAGATCACTCATTTGAATTGTATATTTGTGTTTTTTTAAGAGTTTTTTAAATAAACAATAATTCATTCATTGTTGGTGATTGTTTGCACATTATTAAAAGGCACTTTAAAGCGGTGCATTCTTTTTTAGCTAGCTCACCTGAGCCGACAGCTCACAGGTGAGCTTTTGTGATCGCCTGGTGTCCGTTGTCTGTCGTCCATCGTCTGTCGTCCGTTGCTAACTTTAAGCTTCTAACTTCTCCTCTGAAAACACTGGGCCAATTTTGATATAACTTCAAAGAAATGTTCCTTGGGTGACCCTGGGGATAGATATTGAGCAGTGGATTTGTAAAATTGGTATTTTTTGGGGGGAAGCATGTGTCGATCAATACTCTTTCAAAAAGTCAAACGTCAGAATTTGAAGGTTTGTTTGTCAAGCTTTCATATAGGTTGTTCATTTTGATAACTTTTATGTAGATATGTGGAAAGGAATCATGGACCATCACGTTACCAGTTTACAAAATTCCCTGTAAATGGCAATTTTCACCAGGGTCATCGAATATTTAGTCAATTTTCACAGGGAAGACAGTGTGTACCATGTTGTGTAGCATTTTTTGAAAATGCATTATTAAAACCATTTGATAGCTACTGTTGGAAAATTATTGATTATGGACTCTGTATTATATGCAGGAGATTATTTATACAGATACAGAAAAGAAATATCAAACACACCACATTATTTTCTAAATCCCAATGAATTGCCTTTTTACTTAACATATCAGAAATCTAACTAAGTTTTCCAATTTCCCGAACCTATATTTTCAAATTAATACAAGCAGCGAGTCTTTCCTCAGGCCTTTGATTTTCATTTTGCATCCATATGTACAAAAAAAACAAAAAAAACAAACAACAACAACAAAAAAACTTCTTTTTAGAATAACTAATCGCTAAAAGTGCGTGATTGATGTTCTGACAAATTAACGAGCTGGGTTGTATAATGGTTTTGTACAGGGGACTATATTTTTTTTTACCGATGGATGGTTTGGGAATTTAAAGTATTTCCTTTTCATAGCAATTAAGTTTTTGTTTAGTATTGGTGTGGTGGGTTCTTTATCCAGAGCTTGTTAAGACGACCCCTCAAAGACGGTAAATATTCTGGAATTTCCAAAAGTGCTATGGCCACTATGAGTCCTCATGACCTCTTCGGCCTCTTGTTTCATCTATTTAGGCAACATTGTTATTCAATATGAGTTCTGAAGTATCATCTAATAGGAAATAAGATTTGGTTGAATAAGGAGAATTGACTTTCCATAAGGGGCCAGGGTGTGTAAAAAAAGGTTAAAATAGAAAATGTTCATAAATCTTCTTCTCAACAACCGGTCATTCCAGTTTATTCATATTTGATAAAGATTATCCTAATTAGTATGGGTTTAAACTTTGTACAAATCAAGGGTCTTGTATTGATAGGGGCCCTGTAAGGGTTTTATATAGGAATACTTTTGAAAAACGGAAAATTCTCCGTCTTTTTTTTTATTCATTCATGACTTCTTTTTTTTCATTCTTAGTTTTGAGGCATATTCTAGTCATAACAAATAAGATTTTTTTTTTTTTACGAATGATTAACTCGTGCTCTCTTCGACCTCTTGTAAAAAAAACAATTGTATACTTGACCCTTTTAAATAGATTCGACGTACCACCTCTCTTTCTCTCTCTCTCTCTCTCTCTCTCTCTCTCTCTCTCTCTCTCTTTGTCTGTCTGTCTGTCTGTCTGTCTGTCTGTATGTATGTATGTCTCTCTCTCTTTCTCTCTCTCTCTCTCTCTCTCTGTCTCTCTCTCTCTCTCTCTAAAAAAGGATAAAATAGTGGAATTTTAAAATGCTTCTCAAGAACTGACTATCCAAATGAATTTGTTTCAATGATCTCTGTGAATAGGGATTTTAGCTCTACTGACCAAAGGTCAGACGGGCTTTCGTGATGGTGCGATGTCCGTCGTCTGTCTCTGAAACCATTTGGCCAATTAAACTCAAAACTTCACAAGGATGTTTCTGTTGCGTAGGAGACTATATTATGTTTTTGTGAAATACGAACATCTTGGAAATTTCTTTTGGAAAAAAGTATAATGGGATTCTTATAACGTTCTTGATTGATTGGTTTCAAAACAATCGGACTACCTCGGAGATTGTCATTATATTTCGTCACACTATTTTACAAATAATTTAGACAAGATGCAAGTTTGTCTTTCTCAGAGCCAAGCTGTGACAAGTGTAAATATCCATAAGGGTTAAGGCGACTACCCCCACACCCACCCAAAGAGAGTTAATGTTGTAAAATTTCAAAAAGTGCTATGACCACTATGAACAAGTGTGTAGCGTCCCCAGGCCCACTTTGGCATCTTGTTAAGGTTATTTGTCAAATTAAGGGGCTAGGTTCTATTGCGGTCCAGTAAAGAGACTTTGGGTTTTACGTAGGAATACTATTAGAAATATATGTATGTGAGCCAAAATATAAAAGTGTTTTCTGCATGATGAATGTGATGACGAATTCTCAACCTCCATCAGTTCAATTACATTTTCATTACACAAATTATAAGTTTTACTCCTTGAAAGATCTAATCAAATGCTGTGCATTTATTTATTTTTTTTTTCTGTTTTTTCTTCAAACAGGTGAAAGTTACAACTCTTTTGTTGAAAGGATGAAAGAAGCTTCAGAACAAAATCAGGGACGATATGCTGTGGTAGACATCGATGTTGGCAAAGGGGCGAGTAAACTAGCCTTCATAATGTGGTATGTGCGTAACGCTAAAATATTAATATTAATTATACTATGGTATCTTTCATGACTTTGAATTATGGTCCTTAAAACATCAACAATTGGATAAATATTGTCAGGTGTTACGACTCTTTTTAAATGGTCAAAACATTTGTGTATATAATATTGTATGTTCTAAAGCACCTGCAGTTTTTATTTGTCTTCACCAAACTTACACAGTAGTAACATAAGATATATTGATAATTGGCCATTGGATTTTCAAATATTGAATGCGTTATTTGATGTTGAGTGCTATCTAGTACATACATTGTTGCTCGACCTTTTGATCAAAAGGTAGCTATTGTAGCATAACACAAGTGGCAGCGTGAACGTTATTTGAGCTCTTCTGGTCAAATTCAATATTGTTGGTCGTTAAAATTCTGAACCGTCATATATTTATTTATTTGGCATATCGAACAAATATGCAAATGTGCAAAATTTCAACATCGTTTCATCATCGTAAATATCAAAATAACTTATATTGGACTAAAACTAACATTGATGGTTCACTATATAACACATTTATTTCTAAAATCTTCTCCTCTGAAACCACTGTGCCAATTTTGATATAACATCACAGAAATGATCCTTGGGTGACCCTCTACCAAGTTTGTTCAAGCGATCTTGATTAGTAAAATAACATGGCCGCCAGAGGTCGGGCCAAGTTTAATAAGTGAAAATTTATAAAATTTTCTTTGCAGAAACTACTGGCTCGATTTTAAAATAATTTCACTGAAATTTTTCTTCGAGGACCCTCTAAGAAGTTTGTTCAAACCATCGTGATTCGCCAAAAAACATGGCCGCCAAGGGATGGGTTAAGTTTACTATATTAGCTATAGTAAAAACTTGAAAAATGTTTCTTTGGTGACCCTTCCAAGTTTGTTAAAGCCGTTGTGATTTGTTAAAAAATATGACCGCCACAGTGAGATGCTAGTTTACTATATAGGTAGCTATAGAAAAAACTTCAAAATCCTTTTTGTCAGAATCTACTGACCTGATTTTGATGTAATTTCACTGACATTTACCATGAGTTCCAGCCATAGCAATTCGTTGAAAAACATAGTTGCCTGGAGAGGAGGCTGGTTTTCTTTATATGGATATATAGTGAAAACTTTATTTCGATATCTGATATCCAAATATCCGCACAAGGATACTATTGTTATCACACAACTCTTCTACCAATCTGTTACATCTTCAAAACAAATTAAAATTCTAACTACTCGCCCATCCCGTTTTTCTGGAATTTTGGGTGTATATGTATTATATAATCTCCTTAAGTTGGGTGTCTCAAGGTCATTCAGGTGAGCGATATAGGGCCATCTTGGCCCTTTTGTTAATTATGCCCCCCCCCCCCCCCCCCCCACCCGTCCGGTATTTCGTGTCCGGTCTGTAACTCGTGCATAGATCGATTTTGTTAATTCTTGCTACAAATGATCAACATAACATGGCGATGCGTTACGCGTAATACCCACATTTGTACCTCAAAGGTTAAGGTCACAGTTTGGGTTCGTATGATAACACTTTCAGTCTGAGTGAAATTTCATGTCCGACCTGTAACTTTGTCATGCACAGATTGATTTTATAAATACTTGCTACAAATGATAAACGTAACATGACGACGTGTTGTGCGTAGCATCCACACTTCACTTCAAAGGTTAAGGTCACAATTTAACATTGTTTGACGACACTTTCAGTCAGTTTGAGATGTCCGGTCTGCAACTTTGTCACTTATGGATCAATTTCAAAAACGCTTCGCTCAATTCACATCATGACATGACGACGTGTTCTGCGTAAGGTCCACACTCGTACCTCAGAAGTCAAGGTCACACTTTTAGTTTGTTTGACAACACTTTGAGTCTTTGTGGAATTTCGTGTCCAGCCTGTAATTTGTCATACATTGATGGATTTCAAAACCACATGGCTCAATTGATCAACATGACATGAAGAAGTGTCAGGTGTAAAACCCAGAACCTTTCAAGGTCAAGGTTACTATTTCAATTTGTTAGATATATCGTGTCTGACTGTAACTTTGTCTTATATTGAGGGATTTAACTTGGCTTCATTGATCACAATGACATGACGACGTGTCGCATGTAAGACCTAGACTCGTACCTCAAAGTTCAAGGTCACACTTTGAGTTTGTTTGACAACACTTTGAGCCTGTTTAAGGTTTCAAGACCGGTCTGTCACTTTGTCATATATGGTTTGATTTAAAAAAACAACACTTGGCTCAATTTATCAGTTGATCAACATAAAAATGGCGACATTTTGCGGATAAGACCCAGAACCTTACCTCAACGGTCAAGGTCACACTTTCATTTTATTTGATATTTCATGTTTGGTCTGGTGCTTTGTCTTATATGGAGGGATTTTAAAATAGCTTGATCAACATATGATAATGTGTTACCAGCGTTTACCTGTAGAAATATCAATGCCGAAATATCTTTATATCAGATATTAATGTCAAGGTCACACACAGTTCAAGGTCACACTTTAATGTAAAACACATGCAATTGTGTGTCTAGTTTGAAATGTCAGTCCAATACTCTTGATATTCATGGTAACATATGAATTCCTACCTATTATAAAATATATCCAAAATCACATGATATGATACATTAGCATCAGAACGTTAACCAAGGCAACGTCCAAAATGACATAAAATTATACATCAGTATCAGAACGGTAACCAAGACAACTTCCGAAATCACATAATATGAAACCTTAGCATCAGAACGTTAACCAAGACAACTTTCAAATCCGCATGGAATGATACATTAGTAACAGAATGTTAACAAAGATAACGTTTAAAACCAGGTAACATATTTTCCTGTACACTAGCTCAACCTTATTTCCACGCGGTACACGATAATTATAGGGAACCAGTCATTTTACCAGTTAATCGGTACGGACTACCATTTTGAGATTTCCCCCATGAACAAGAGCGCTTTATAATGCTTTATACCTTATGAGCGTCTCAATGATGTTTGATGGATGAGCTAAACGGCATGGAATGGAAGCAAAGAGATATTATTAAAACAATTTTTTTTCGCAAAATCTCTAAAAAAGATTTGCGTCGGGACTGAAACAATAGGGTCGGTCGGGATATTGAAACAAACATTTTTTAAGCCTTAGTATCAGAAGATTAACCAAGACAACTTCCGAAACCACATAATATTATATATTAGCATTAGAACGTAAGTCGAGACAAACTCCAAAACACATATTATGATACATTAGTATCAAAACGTTAACCAAGACAACTTCAAAAACCACATCAAGTTAAACATTAGTATCAGAAAGTTAACGAAGATAGCCTTTAAAACCACAATATATTACATATTAGTATCAGAACATTAACCAAGACAACTTCCAAAACCACATAATATGATACATTAGCATCAGAACGTTAACCAAGGCAATGTCCAAAATGACATAAAA
This sequence comes from Panopea generosa, assembly GCA_029582155.1. Lineage (NCBI taxonomy): Eukaryota > Metazoa > Mollusca > Bivalvia > Adapedonta > Hiatellidae > Panopea > Panopea generosa. The sequence goes on from CM055897.1 coordinate 60,476,185, forward strand.
TGATACATTAGTATCAGAACGGTAACCAAGACAACTTCCAAAATCTCATTATATGATACATTAGCATCAGAACGTTAAGACAACTTTCAAATCCGCATGAAATGATTTCCCCATGAACAAGAGCGCTTTATAATGCTTTATACCTTCTGAGCGCCTCAATGATGTATGGTGAATGAACGAAAAGGCATGGAATGAAAGCAAAGAGAAATAATTAAAACAATTATTTCGCAAAATTCTCAAAAAAGATTAGGGTCGGGGCTAAAACAATAGGGCCGGTCGGGATACCGGAAACAAACATTTTTTAGGCCTTAGTATCAGAACATTAACCAATACAACTTCCAAAACCACATAAAATGATACATTAGCATAAGAACGTTAGTCGAGACAAACTCCAAAACACATAATACGATACATAAGTATCAGAACGTTAACCAAGATATCGTTTAAAACCACATAATATTATATATTAGTATCAGAACATTAACCAAGAAAACTTCCAAAACCACATAATATTATAAATTAGTATCATAATGTTAACAAAGATAACGTTTAAAACCAGCTAACATATTTTCCTGTACACTAGCTCAACCTCATTTCCACGCAAGAGACGATAATTTAAGGGAACCAGACATTAAACCAGGTTATTGGTACGGACTACTATTTTGAGATTTTCCCATGAGCACGAGCGCTTTATAATGCTTTAAACCTTATGAGCGTCTCAATGATGTTTGATGAATGAGCGAAAAGTCATGGAATGAAAGCAAAGATATATAATTAAAACATTTTTTTTCCACAAAATCTCTCAAAAATGATTAAGGTCGGGGCTCAAACAATAGGGTCGGTCGGGATACCGGAAACAAATATATTTTTTAGTCCTAAGTATCAGAACATTAACCAAGACAAATTCCGAAATCACATTATATTATATGTTAGTATCAGAACGTTAACCAAGACAACTTCCAAAACCACATAATATGATACATTAGTATCAGAACGTTAACCAAGGCAACGTCCAAAACCACATAAAATGATGCATTAGTATCAGAACGGTAACCAAAACGACTTCCAAAATCACATAATATGATACATTAGTATCAGGAGGTTAACGAAGATAACATTTAAACCACAATATATTACATATTAGTATCAGAACATTAATCAACACAACTTCCAAAACCACATAATATGATACATTAGCATCAGAACGTTAACCAAGGCAACGTCCAAAATGACATAAAATGATACATAAGTATCAGAACGGTAACCAAGACAACTTCCAAAATCCTGATGATACATTAGCATCAGAACGGTAACCAAGACAACTTTCAAATCCGCATGAAATGATACATAAGTAACAGAATGTTAACAAGGATAACGTTTAAAACTAGCTAACATATTTTCCTGTACACTAGCTCAACCTCTCTTCCACGCAGTACACGATAATTATAGGGGACCAGGCATTAAACTATCTAATCGGTACGGACTAACATTTTGGGATTTTCCCATGAGCACGGGCGCTTTATAATGCTTTATACCTTATGAGCGTCTCAATTATGTATGATGAATGAGCGAAAAGGCATGGAATGAAAGCAAAGAGAAATAATTAAAACAATTTTTTTTTCGCAAAATTCTCAAAAAGGATTAGGGTCGGGGCTAAAACAATAGGGCTGGTCGGGAAACCGGAAACAAACATTTTTTAGGCCTTAGTATCTGAACATTAACCAATACAACTTCCAAAACCACATAAAATGATACATTAGCATAAGAAAGTTAGTCGAGACAAACTCCAAACACATAATACGATACATAAGTATCAGAACAATAGCCAAGAAAACTTCCAAAACCACATAATATGATACATTAGTATCAGAACGATAACCTAGACAACTTCCAAAAACACATAATATGATACATTAGTATCAGAACGGTAACATAGACAACTTCCAAAACCACATAATATGATACTTTTGTATCAGAACGGTAACCAAGACAACTTCCAAAAACACATAATATGATACATTAGTATCAGAACATTAACCAAGACAACATCCGAAATCACATAATATAATACATTAGTACAGAAGGTTAACGAAGATAGCCTTTAAAACCAGCTAACATATTTTCCTGTACACTAGCTCAACCTCATTTCCACGCAAGACACGATAATTTTAGGGAACCAGACATTAAACCAGTTTAAACCACTACTATTTTGAGATTTCCCCATGAGCACGAGCGCTTTATAATGCTTTAAACCTTATGAGCGTCTCAATGATGTTTGATGAATGAGCGGAAAGGTGTGGAATGAAAGCAAAGATATATAATTAAAACATTTTTTTTCACAAAATCTCTCAAAAAAGATTAAGGTCAGGGCTAAAACAATAGGACCGGTCGGGATACCGGAAACAAACATTTGTTTAGGCCTAAGTATCAGAACATTAACCAAGACAACTTCCGAAATCACATTATGTTATATATTAGTATCAGAACATTAACCAAGACAACTTTCAAAACCACATAATATGATACATTAGCATTAGAACGTTAACCAAGGCAACGTCCAAAACCACATAAAATGATACATTAGTATCAGAACGGTAACCAAGACGACTTCCAAAATCACATATGATACATTGGTATCAGAACGTTAACCAAGACAACATCCGAAATCACATAATATAATACATTAGTATCAGAAGGTTTACGAAGATAGCCTTTAAAACCACATTATATTATATATTAGTACCAGAAAATTAACCAACACAACTTCCAAAACCACATAATATGATACATTAGCATCAAAACGTTAACCAAGGCAACGTCCAAAACAACATAATTGGTACGTTATTATCAGAACATTAATTGCCTAACTTTTTCCAGAAGCATAATTTTGCCAGTGAGATTCAGAGGTATTAAGGTGACTGGGTGACATTGTCTAAAGGGTTAAAGAAGGGCCCCAAAAGGGTAAAAATGAATCAATGAGGATAATATTTATAAGTGGTAAGATGACTTTACATAGGGATAGAATGAAATGTTTTATTCAATTTCAGAGGTGAAGTATATTCTAGTCATAGGGAATAAAATTTGGTTCAATAAGGAGGATTCAGTTTCAGTATGTGATTCGGTGTCCCAAAAAAGGATAAATTGATTTTCCCCCCAAATTTTTTCTCAACAACAATCAAATTAGTCCATTTATTATCAATTGTTTAAATATGTTATTTGATATATAAAGCGTTATCTAATAACGGCAAATACGATTTGGTTCAATAAAGAGGATTTAATTCCCGTAATGGGCCAGAAAGTTCCTAAAAAAAGTTGAAATTAGAATTCTCAACAACCAGTCAGTAAAATATGTTTCTTATTGATAACATTTTTTGATGGTTTTACAAGTCAGTGGGCTAGGGTAAAAAGGGTCCTGTAAGGGGAAAGTTTTTCATTTTCTCATCCATTTGTCCAGTTTTATCCAATCATATTTTTAGTTTGCGATCTACAGCATTTCCAGTCATAGCAAATTAGATTTGGTTCAATATTGAGACCAAAAGGGGTCCAAAAAGGGTTTAAAGTTAAAAGTCTTCCTCTCAAGAACAGATTTGTCAAACTTGTAAATGTATAATATAATCTATATTTACATTAGCAAAGAATGGAAGATTTTGACAATAAAGGGGTTGGGGTGTATATAGGGTCCACATAAGGGGACTTTCACTTTCACAAATTCAATCAGGAAATGGAAAAAAAATCATCAACGCATCCCTTTGTGCAAATAAACTTTAATTTGAGGGACAAAGCATCGTCTGATCATATCAAATCTTTACAAAAGGATTTATATTGTGAAATTAAAAAAAACAAACTCACTCAACCATAAGCCAGTACAGCGTCCTTGGGGCCTCTTTTAAAAAGAAACCATCTTATACGGTCCCAAGGAATGTCAGTTTTTATGATATGACTGTTGATATGTTTTCGGCTTATATTGTCCTTTAAATAAATATTGGATGCTTTCTAGCATTTATTAGGTATGTGATTGTCCTTTCAATTCTAACTAGATGACTACCTTATCTGAATTCTAATGCGATGTTAACTAATATTTATTATTTCAGGGCCAGTGAAAATATTCCAATTAAGCAGAAGATGGTATATACTGCCACCAAAAAGGCCCTGATGCAGAAACTCAATGGAGTTAGCAAAGAGTTCCAGTGTAATGACTTAGACGATTTAAATCTGAGTGAACTTCTTGGCAAACTACAGTCAAAATACTGAAATATTGTTTTTGATAAAAATGTCTTAACTCATACTCATCAAAGAATAGCGATAATTCCATCTACTTTCACAAGTAAGGACAGCGATTAATGTATTGACAAAAGCAGCGATTGACCAGAGATAAGCTGATTATGATATAAAATAACATTTGTATTTGCCACATTTACAGGACAATAATGAAAGATATGAAAGACGTGAAAATTAAGAAGCATGTGTTGACATTATGATGTACCTGCGATTGTCTTAATATGAAAGCAGGTGTAATAAGAGATATCGGACAAAGTCATGAAAAAAAAAACAGGAGTCATGTCTCACTTGATGTTGATCAACAGTAACTAAATCCGAAGCTGTTTATGCATTTGCCTGCTTTAGAATTATTGCAGATACTGTTTTCACAGAATCGAGATTTTGTTCACTAAATGTTGTTGCAAATCTAAGGACGCCTGCAAATAGTGTGTAGTAGCTTTTACGGGAGAATAGCATTTCGTTATGACATTCAACCAAACTTTTATCTATAAACAGTGCAGATTTTATGAGTACATAATGGTTGTTAGCTCTACTGGCCAAAGGTCAGAAGTGCTTCTGTGACGGTGCTTCATCTGTCATCAGCTTGTGTATATAAAAAAAGCTGTAACCCATGTAAATAGTAAATCACGTTTTGTCCAGTAAGAGTGGGATAGGGATATTTTCGATAAGAGTCGGCTACTTAAAAGGTTTATTTTGAAACGTTTAAAAGCAAATACTATGGTCAATACAAACCAGTAAAGCGTCCTCACACATTTTAAGAATGATGATAAAAACATCAAACGTCCAACTGCATTGGATCCATATTTTGAATGCTAGATAGAAAGTAATGCTGTTGATTAGAATGATTGCTCTTTCAAATGTTTTAGCAAGAATCCTAAACACCTGTAACATTGTGAAATAGTATGTAATGTACTGTGCTTAATCTCTATAACAATTCTAAATAGTTTAATTAAATATCTGTTCAAAGGCATAACTATTGTCCTTTTTTATTTTAACTAATGTGTTCAGGACATTCCTGAACTTTGGATGCTGTCAATGCTTTGAAGTTACTAGTATACTGATATTGAGTGAGCGTTCCCCGAGATTTTATTTGCCCACATATTATACATTGAATATCCTGCTGAGAAGACTTTGTTATACATAGATTATCCTGCTGAGAACAGTTTATGTTTTACATAGATATCCTGCTGAGAAAAGTTTATGTTTTACATAGATTATCCTGCTGAGAAGAGTTTTATTTTTTACATAGATTATCCTGCTGAGAAGAGTGTCTGTTTTACATAGACTATCCTGCTGAGTAGAGATTACGTTATACAAATTTTACATCTGAGAACAGTTAATATTATAAGCTCAACTGAGCAACACTCAAAGTGAGCTATACTGATCCCCAGTCATCCGTCCGTGAACCTTTTTGTTTTGTGCACTCTAGCACCTGCATTTTTCATTGACTCTTCACTAAACTTGTAGAAGTTATATAACCATAATATCTCGAGACAAGTTCTTGAAATGGCGAAATCGTATTATTAATGTTGGAGTTATAGCCCTTGAATCATTAAAAAATGCGTAATTTGACCATCTCGGTCACGTTTTTCAAATGGCCAAATAGGATTATTAATGTTCAAGTTGTGGCCCTAGAAACATTAAAAATGCATTATTTGACCATGTGTAAACCTGCATTTTTTAATAGATTCTCATCAGACTTACTCTGTAGTTATATAACTATAATACCTCTGACAAGTTCTTGAACTAGCTAAATTGGATTATTTATGTCCGAATTTTGACCCTTGAAACATAAGAAAATGCACTGTTTGACCTCACCAAATTTGCACAGTTGTTATATAAACATATTATCTTGGACAAGTACATGAACTGGCCAAATCTGAAAATGAAATTATGGCCCTTGAAACATTAAAAAATGCAATAATTGACTTTGTGTGCACTCAAGCACTCTCACCAAACTTATACACAGTTGTTATTTAGCTATAATATCTTGGACAATTTCTTGAACTGGTCAAATCAGGTAATTTATGTCGCAGTTATGACCATTGAATCGTCAAAAATTGCATTATTTGACATTGTTTGAATTCTAGTTCTCGCAGCTTTCACTTGATGTCCACCAAACCTACTTAGAAGTTATATACCCATAATATCTTGGAAAAGTTCTTGAACTGGTCAAATCAGATAACTTTTGTCATAATTATGGCCTTTGAATCATCAAAAATGCGTTATTTGATATTGTGTGTACACTCTAGGACTTGCAGTTTACGAGGTGCCAGATATTGTGGTGTCTCATTAGTATCAGATCTATTTTAGTAGAATTATTATTTAATTGGAGTTCAGCATCATCTAGTCATAGAAAATAACATTTGATTCAATAAGCTGCCTTTACTTGCCATAAGGGATCAGGGTGGGCCAAGAAAAGGTAAAAATGGAAAAAAAAATATTCTCAACAACCGGTCAGTCAAATTTGTTCATATTTGATATAGATTATCCCAATGAGTATGGCTTTAAAGTTTATACAAATCAAGGGGCCCTGACTGGGAATGTCATTAACGTAAAGTAAGAATAATATTGGTCCTAAAATAGACCCCTGGGGAACACCACTATATACTGGTTGCCGAGAAGAGGAATTACATGGTATAACCACTGTTTGTCGTCTATCAGCCAAAAAAGGACTCTATCCAATGTAGAATATTTCCACTAATTCCAAGACTTCGTAATTTCAGTATTTCTTATGAGGAACAGTGTCGAAGGCCTAAGCAAAATCTAAGTATATAATATCCGTAGCTTGCTTTTTATCAAAGGATTCAGTCCAATCATTTACATTCAATTAACTGTGTAACACATTAGCTCTTTTTCTCAAAGCCGTGCTGATGGCAAGAGATGATCCGATTATCCTTAATATGCTTGATCAATTTGTCCTGAATATTCTTTTTTAATATTTTTATGACCTGACTGGTCAAGGACACTGGCCTATAGTTTGAAGGAAAACTATGTGATCCTTTATTGAAGAAAGATGTAATGTTGGCATAGCGCCAATCTTGAGGAATAGTTCCAGATTTTAGAGATAAGTTGAAAATATAAGCTAATGGAATTGCAAGCTATATAACATATTTCATAACGTTAACATGAAAGAAATTTGGTCCACATGCTATATTCAACTTTAGTTTACAAAATTTATTTCTCACATCCTCTACGCTAATATAAATGTCACAAAATACAGACTCAATGTCCCCTGCCTGTAAGTCAATACTACTCAAATCTGGATCTTCACGGGTCAAAACATACACAAAATAGTCATTCAATAGCTCTGCATATTTTACATAATCGTATTTTATAACAATCACAGAACTTGAAGACCTTGAATAATGTCTAGCATAATTCCAATACCTTTTAGGATTATCCTTCAAATCATCAACAAGCTTATTTTCATAATGGGCTTTTGCAGTGAATATAGTTTTTTCAAGTTCAGCTTGATTTTACTCATAGAGCAACTTATCTGAAAATAAATCAGATTTCTTATAATAAATCCATGTTTTCCTTGTCAACTGCTTGGCTTAAGTTATAGATTTATACCTAGTTCATGGCTGTCTTTGGCTGGTTTTACTAAATTATAAGGTACGTATATCTCAATGAAATGGTCATTCTTCTCTTTAATAATTTCCAAACAAGTGTTCATGCATTTTTTCTCGAAAAGTTCATCCTAGTAAGTGTCCTTGATTTTAGTATTAAAACTATCATAATCTCCCTAACTATAAAGATATACTTTGTAAGGTACAGAGTTAAATTTGGGTACTGGATATCTCAAAGTCAACCAAACAGTGTTGTGGTCGCTTCTACTAAAAGGGGTTTTAACTTCACAAGACTCCACCATAGATGGATCTTCAACCAGAGCTAAGTCAATTAAGTTCTGTAATCTAGTTTGTTCTGATACCACTTGAACAAGTGTATTTTCGTTGACACTATCTAAAACATTTCTCGTTAACTGGCTTGAGGCCTCTTGAGTGTCCCAATTTATCTGCCTGAAGTCTCCAAGTAAAATACATTTAGTAGTATTATTCTATAGTATCAAGTATGGTACTTTCATCTTTTTCAGGCCTATAACAAACACCAGTTAGGAACGGGTAAAATCGTAATCCAACACAACTCAGCCTTAATATCTTCATTCACAACCAAAATATTTAAAGAATTTTTAACTAAAATACCAACGATTCCTCTGTCAGAGGAGGTATAAGTTCCTTCTCTGTAAAAATATATATCTCTATCTCTAAAAAAATACAACAGCCTTAAAGAACATATTCAGAATCAGAAACATTAACATCAAACCAAGTCTCTGTAACACAAACAATGTCAACATCTGTAGAACTCCTGAATTCTTTAAACTGTGAACATTTATTAACTAAACCTTGTGCGTTAAAGCAACATGTACAAAGGTAGGTAATTCTTTGTATGCTCGCCCTGAATCTTGAGGATCCAAGGGTACTTTCTTCTTCACCAGCCGCCCATTCCGTATAACCCAGTTTTGGTCAGTTTCTTGTGTTTTTTTAAGATATTTTCTTAATCTTATATCCTCTTCACTCTCAAGTTTGATCTGATCAGGAGTGATAAAAACAGCGCTCTTATCAAATAGGAGATCTATGGCGTGTCTGATCCTCTTGGATTTTTTCAATATTTCAAATCTGACATCAGAGTTATCACATACTAGCCGTATTGGTCGGCTTTTCTTAATGGCACCTTGAGTTGCATGATTTTGATCTCCTTCGGTATTTTGTACGACAGTGACAGTTTTACCTAGCCTCATAATGTTCTTCGGAGTAGTCTCAACGTTTAAAGCTCGAAGTATTAGATACACCTTATTGGCCAAAACTTGTTCAATAGTATCCATGCGTAATGTTATGCCTTGTAAATATTCTCTACAGCGATCTTCTATAATCTTGTCTGATCTTACTGTTTTAAAAGCTGTTTTTTGACAAACATGACGATACCAGTGAAACTCGGGCCTGGACAGTATTTTATATTCGTCTCCGTCACACTAGCACACCCAATACAAGTACAGATTAAACATCTACCACTCTGCAGGGAATTGCCAGAATCTGATAATTGAGTAGAACAAACAGAACACATGTTAGAAGAATCTTCATCTTCATCAAATAGGACAGAAAACTTAATAATATTAGGGATATTTCTAGATTGTCTTGTGATCCTCGACTCAGATCGACGTCCGCCATCTTTGCCACCACGAGGTGCACCTTTGGAACTCATTTATTACAGTATTTACGGTATACAAACATATAAATTGAAATTCTGATAAAAGACTCATGTAATCTATCAAGTGAAATAAGTAAGATATTATATGGGGCTCAATGTCCTGAAAATTTGATTAAAATCTCGGATTAATGTTCTGCATGTCTCAACACCGCCCTCTAGCGACTGGTGGTCCAGTAAAAGTAACTTTTCAATGTACGAAATATAAACTAATGACGTGAAAACGTGTTGGAGTCTTTATTTTCGATACATGACGTCTGCACACGATTGTTATTTACTACGAATGCTTAAATTTAGGAACGTCCATACTAATTAGCATATCGCCCAACAATGAAAATAGTCCCTTGAAAGAGTGTCCATACTAATTAGTATATCAACAATGAAAATAGTCCCTGAAGCAAATGTTATATTACCAGCTTTCTTCATGTCGTCGTCAATCGTGGTTGGTTTCGAATTGATGTTAGATTCAGAAATGTTCAACATTATTACAGAAAAGTTCTGTAATATGCTGTAATAGGCCACATATCATGTATATTCAGATTCAGATCAGTCCATTTAAAGGGATTATATTGGCAAGTTACATATGTGGAAGATCGCCTCTTTCTTCAAATTAATTTTAATCGTACTGTTATTGAGAGCATTTTACAAGTAATCAAAGAAATCAATGCAATCGTAAATATTTTTCTGAGCATCTAATTTCAACAAATATAGGATAAAATCACCACTTGAAACGGTTTATTTTGTAAAAAAAAATGTAGAATTTGTTTGAAGAAAAAAATACGAAAATACCGGATGTCGCTTAGAAACCCGGTCTATACGTTGTCGCCTTTAAAAGTCGGCGCATAGGTTACTGCAGTCCCGTTTATTAGGGATATTTTAAGACTTAACTATCAATGTCTACTTTTATGAATTTTATATTTAATTTGAAATACACAGACACCTAATAAAAATATTCTTCATTACAGAATCAAACATTAAAAATACAAACTGATCAATTGTATTTACTTTGAAGTATGACAAGTTGTCCATTAGGCCATTTTAAATTAATTGATAGATTATCATCCATTTTTTTTCTTTAAATCAGGGAGGGCGGAAGGATTTTATTTTTTATTTTCCTTTTTAACATTTTTGATATTTTTTTTTTTTTTTTTTTTATTATAGTTTTTTTTTTATGAAAATAAAAAGGTTCGGGGCAGCATGCAATTTAGGGGGCGAGTTGGGATGATAATCTACCAATTCATTTATTATGGCCTTAAAAAACTTTTTATACTACATTTTTATAGCAACAATATTTTAATATAGAATATAGAAAAACATATACTTGAAATGCACTTTTCATGCATTGTCGGATACCCACAGTGTCAGTTTTATACATCGTGATGGATGGAGAATATAGCAGTCGATACCCGGGGGTATCCGACGATGCATTACTGAACACAAAACTTAAACTTACCCATCTCGTACCCACCAAATCTCATGTCTTGTTACATATGTTTCTAAGAGAAAAACTGAACTGTACTATGTTTTTATTTGAATTAGCTTCGATTTTTAACGAGAATTGCTTCATAATGGTCAATACCAGTATTTACCCTTGTGGCTAACGTATTACTATCGATCCTTGGTTCATGAGTTTGAATCCCCTTCCGACCACACTCTTCGTGATGATTGATATTTGATTTTACATCTTATTGTCACGTCTCTCACCGCTGATTCGCTATCCGTTACTTGCTGAGATGGATGAACTCCAGTACTGGTTACTTTCCAAGATCCCAGGAAAGAGACGTTTGGCTTACTGATCGTCTTTAGCCCTAGATGGCATAGCAATGACTCTATATATTCAAACAAACAAAAAACCAAACAAATGGCGCCTCTCGGGGCCTTTGGTCCTTTGATTTGATTTTTGCATCTATGTGTACAAAAAATGTCTTTAAAATCTTAAGAATTGTCTTTTCATATCAAATCCCTATGAGTGGGTGATTGACGTTTTGATAAATAAAGGGACTGGGATATTTAAGGGTCTTGTACATGGACTATTGTTTACAGATTAATGGTATGACAATTTCCTTATTGTAATAACATTTTTTCAGTAAGGATGTGGTGGGGGTATTTATCCAAAAAGTACTAGCAATATATTGCTGTTCGGTCATAGTTTTGGTTGTGTAAAACGACCACCATCATATTATAAACTTTCAATTAATGGACGTGGAAAAAGATGAGTGTCTGCATCTGGTTGTGCTGCTCTTGTTTAGGTATTGGAACATTGATTTAGCTCTACTGGCCAAGGACAAGAGGGCTTATGCGATGGCGCGTCGTCCGTCGTCTGTTAGAAGCATTTTCTCTGAAACCATTAAGCCAATAAAACTCAAATTAAACACGTGATCCCGCCCCGAGGGTTCAAGTAGGGGACACATTTCATTATAATAAACATTGTTTTTTTTAAAAAAAGGAACTAACTTTGCCTATATTTTCTCAGAAGCATTGTTTGGTCAAGGAGGACCAGATTTGTAAAATTGACTGGATTCCTACGTCTAAAGTAGACAGGCGGGGCCCCAAAAGGGTAACAATTGGGAATTGCAAAAATCGTTTTCTTAAGAACCAGTAAGTCAGATTTGTTCATATTTGGCATAAGTTATCCCAATGTGTAGTGGTTTCATTGTAGATACGAATTTAGGGGATAATATTTATAGGGGCCCTGTATCGGAGATAGAATTTTGCATAGCGATACTATTGGAAAACAGAAAATTCTCATTTTTTTTTATCTATTTAGGCAAAATTAGTATGTGATATTGAGCTCTAAAGTATCATCTAGTTATACGAAATAAAATTTGGTTCAATAAGGAAAACTGACTTTCAATAAAGGGCCAGGGTGTGTCAAAAAAAGGTTAAAATACAAAATATTCAAAAATCTTCTCCTAAACAACCGGTCGGTCAAATTTGTTCATATTTGATATAGAATATCCTAATGAGTATGGGTTTAAAGTTTGTACAAATCAAGGGTCTTGTATAGATAGGGGCCCTGTAAAGGGATTTTGAGTTTTATATAGGAATACTATTGAAAAACAGACAATTCTCTTTTTTTAATTATTTTATGACTTATTTTATTCAGTTATTCAGAGTTTTGAAGCATCTTTTAGTCATAACAAATAAGATTTTATTTGATACGAAGGATTGACTTTCTAAAAGGTGGGGTCACAAAATGGTTGAAATTGAATATTGTCATCAATCTTATTCTCAACAATCGGTCGGTCAAATTTGTTCATATTTGATATAAATTATCCCTATGATTAAGAGTTCTAAGTTTGTACAAATCAAGGGGCACTGGGGTGTATAGAGACCCTGTAAAGGGACTTTGAGTTTTACATAAAAATACTATGGGAAAATGGAAAATTCTCATTTTTTCATCCATTTGTGTAAATATGTTGTTCAATTTGAGATCTAAAGCATTGTCTAGTAACAATCAATTTGATTTTGTTCAATAAATAGGATTGAATTTCCATGGGGGATGGGGGGGGGGGGGGGGGGGAGGGGGGGGCAATAAAGTTAAAATTGGGAATTTTCACAAAGCTTCCTCTAAATAACCTTTCAGTCAAACTAGTTCATATTTGATATAAATTATTCTTATATCAGCAAGGATTATAGATTCTGCATATCAAGGGGCTGGGATATATTGGGGTCCTGTAATGTGACTTTTACTTTTACATAGGAATATTATAGGGAAAACTGATTTTTTTCATTTTCGCATCCATGTGTACAAAAAAACCACTTCTTTTTAAAATCTAAAGCAAATACCTAAGAGTGAGTGATTGAAGTTCTGACAAATCAAGGGGCTGGGTTGTATAAGGGTTCTGTACGGGGACTATATTTGTTTTATAGATAAATGGTATGGGAATTTACAATGTTTCATATTCATAGCAATTAAGTTACTGTTCAGTATTGGTGTGGTGGTATTTAGCCAGAATTGTTAAGAGGACCCCCAAAAAGGGTAAATATTGTGAAATTTCAAAAAGTGCTATGGCCACTATGAGACAGTAGTCTCCAAGCCCTCTTGTATGTATACTTGACCCTTTAAATGGAATAGAAATATCGGCCTTGCATATGCTATCATACCACATCTCTCTCTCTCTCTCTCTCTCTCTCTCTCTCTCTCTCTCTCTCTCTCTATTAAAACTGGATAAAAAGTGGATTTTTCTAAAATGCTTCTCAAGAACTGGCTATCCAAATAAATTTGTTTCAATGATACCTGTGAATAGGGATTTTAGCTCTAGTGGCCAAAGGTCAGAAGAGCTTACGAGACGGCGCGTTGTCCGTCGTCTGTCTTTGAAACCACCAGGCCAATTAAACGCAAAACTTCACAAGGATGTTTCTATTGCATAGGAGACTATATGTTTTTGTATTTAAAAAAGACGAACATCCTTGAAATTTCTTTTTTGAAAAGTAGTATAATGGGATTCTGATAAAGTTCCTGATTGATAATTTATTGTTCAAACAACTGGACTTGGCGATTGTCATAATATTTCGTCACACTATTTGACAAATGATTTAGACAAGATGCAAGTTTGTCTTTCTCAGAGTTAATGTTGCAAAATTTCAAAAAGTGCTATGGCCACTATGACCCAGTAGGGCGTCCTCAGGCCCACTTTGGCCTCTTGTTAAGGTTATTTGTCAAATTAAGTGACTAGGTTCAATTCAGGCCCAGTAAGGGGACTTTGGTTTTTACATAGGAATACTATAAGAAATAAGTGTATGTGAGCGAAAATATATACGTTTTTTCTGCATGGTGAATGTAATGACGAATCCTCAACCACCATCAGTACAATTTCAATTTCATAACAAAATTTATAAATTTAACTCCTTGAAATATTTAATAAAATGATGTGCGTTTATATTTATTTATTTATTTATTTATTTATTTATTTATTTATTTTGTTTTTTTTTGTTTTGTTTTTCTGTTTTTTCTTCAAACAGGTGAACAATACAGCTCTTTCGTTGAAAGGATGAAAGAAGCTTCAGATTTAAAGCAGGGACGATATGCTGTGGTAGACATCGATGTTGGCAAAGGGGCGAATAACCTAGCCTTCATAATGTTTTATGTATGTTTCGCTAATATATTAATATTAATTATACTATGGTATCTTTCATGACTTTGATTTGTGAATTACTGAATTATGGTCCTTAAAACATCAGCAATTGGATAAATATTGTCAGGTGTTACGACTCTTATAAATGGTCAACCATTTGTCACAGTGTATATAAGATTGTATGCTCTATAGCCCCTGCAGATTTTATTTGTCTTCACCAAACTTACACAGCAGTAACATAACCAAGATATCTAGATAGATATTGGCCATTGAATTTTCAAATATTAAATGCGTTATTTGATATTGTTTGGGCTCTAGTACATTCATTGTTGCTCGGCCTTTTGATCGAAATGTAGCTATTTATTTTAGCTACTACTGGCCAAATTCAATATTGTTGATCGTTAAAATTCTGAACCATCATTTATTTATTAGGCATATTGAGCAAATATGCAAATGCAAAAAAATGTCAGTACTGTTTCAACATCGTAAATATTAATATAACTTGACTCAAACTAACATTGATGGTTCACTATATAATACATTTATATTTAACTGTACACTGAGGATTGTTTCATTGAATTCTGCATTTTTTTGAGAAAGATTGAAATATAGCAATACCACCCTCACACCCAACTTCTGCACAAGGCAATCAGTATTTTATGATGTAAACTTCTTGTTTATATCCCTTTTAAGCATTTTACATTTTACAAATTTACACAGTACTTATAAAACCATAATATCTTTGACAAGTTAATAATCAAATCGGATTATTAATGTCCGAGAAACATGAGAAAAAGATGTACTAGCTGACCATGTGTATTTCCTAATATTGGCTAAGGGCCTAGGTTAGACTAAAATATATTTCCCACTTTAAACTGCAACATATATTGTAACATAACAAATGAGTTGCGTAATTTCATTTTTAATTATGTCCCCGTCCGGTATTTCGTGTTCGGCCTGTAACTCGTGCATAGATGGATTTTGTTTAATACTTGCTACAAATGATCAACATAACATGACGACGTGTCGCACGTAACACCCAGACTTCCACTTCAAAGGTCAAGGTTATAATTTAACTTTGTTTAACGACACTTTCAGTATGTTTGAGATTTCATGTCTGGTCTGTAACTTTGTTACCTATGGATACATTTCAAAAACACTTGGCTCAATTCATCAGCATGACATGACGACGTCGCGTGAAAGATCCACACTCGTTCACCAAAGGTCAAGGTCACACTTTGAGTTTATTTGACAACACTTTGAATCTGTGTGAAATTTCGTGTCCGGTCTGTAACTTTGTCATACATTGATAGATTAAAAAAACACTTGGCTCAATTAATCAGTTGATCAACATGAACATGATGACATATTGCGTGTAAGACCCAGAACCTTATCTCAACGGTCAAAGTCACAATTTCAATTTGTTTGACATTTCATGAATGGTCTGTAACTTTGTCTTACATGAAGGGATTTTAAAACAGCTTGACACAAGTTATCAACATATGATGATGTGTCACCAGCATTTACCTTTAAAAATACCCAGACCTCTACATATGATGTCACGGTCAAGGTCACATAAAGGTCAATGTGACACTTTAATGTAAAACACATGAAATTGCGTGTCTAGTCTGAAATTTCAGTCCATTACTCTTGATATTCATGGATACATATCAATCCCTAACTATTATAAAATATATCCAAAATTATATGATATGATATATTAGTATGAGAACGTTAACCAAGACAACTTTCAAAACCACACATGACATATAAGTATCGGAACGGTAACCGTGACAACTTCCGAAATCACACAATATGATACATAAGTATAAGAACATTTACCACGGCAACTTCCAAAACCACAAACTATGATACATTAGCATAAGAACGTTTATCGAGGCAACGTCCAAAACAATATAAAATTACACATTAGTATCAGAACATTAACCAAGACAACTTCCAAAACCTAATAAAATGATACATTAGTATCCGAACGTTAATAAAGATAACATTTAAAACCAGCTAAGATATTTTCCTGTACGCTAGCTCAACCTCATTTCCACGCAGTATACGATAATTTTAGGGAACCAGTCATTAAATCATTTAGTCGGTACTGACTACCATTTTGAGATTTTTCCCATGAGCACGAGTGCTTTATAATGCTTTATACCTTGTGAGCGTCTCAATGATGTTTGATGAATGAACGGAAAAGCATGGACAGAAAGCAAAGAGAACTTTTTTCCCTGCATAATCTGTTAAAAAAGATTAGGATCGGGACTAAAAACAATAGGGTCGGTCGGGATACCGGAAACAAACAATTGTTAAGTCCTTAGTATCAGAACATTAACCAAGACAACTTCCAAAACTACGTATTATATATATGTATCAGAACATTAACCGAGACAACTTCCAAAACCACATAAAATGATACATTATCATCAGAACGTTAGTCGAAACAAACACCAAAACCCATTATATGATTCATTAGTATCAGAACGTTAAACAAGATAACCTTTAAATCCAAATAATATTATATATAAGTATCAGAACATTAACCAAGAAAACATCTTAAACCACATAATATGATACATAAGTATCATAACGTTAACCAAGACAACCTCCAAAACCTCATAAAATAATAAATCAGTATCAGAACGTTAACCAAGACAGCCTCCAAAACCACATAATAAGAAACATTAGTATCAAAACGTTAACCAAGACAACGACCAAAACCACATCAAATGATTCATCAGTATCAGAACGTTAACCAAGCGGCCTACCAAACCACATAAAATGATTCATCAGTATCAGAACGTTAACCAAGCGGCCTACCAAACCACATAAAATGATGAATCAGTATCAAAACGTTTGCCAAGACAACCTCCAAAACCACATAAAATGATGAATCAGTAGCAAAACGTTAACCAAACCAACCTCCAAAACCACATAAAATGATACATCAATATCAGAACGTTAATCATGATAACTGTCAAAACCACATCATAAGATACATTATTATCAGAACGTTAACCAAGACAACTTCCAAAACCACATAAAATGATAAATAGGTATCAGAACGTTTACCAAGACAACTTCCAAAACCACATAATAAGATAAATCAGTATCAGGACGTTTACCAAGACAACCTCCAAAACCACATAAAATGATTCATCAGTATCAGAACGTTTACCAAGACAACCTCCAATACCACATAAAATTATTCATCAGTATCAGAACGTTAACCAAGACAACCTCCAAAACCACATAATAAGATACATTAGTATCAGAACGTTATCCAAGATAATCGCCAAAACCACATTCAATGATAAATCAGTATCAGAACGTTAACAAAGTCAACCTCAAAAACCACATAAATGATAAATCATCAGAACGTTAACCAAGACAACTGCCAAAACCACATAATAAGAAACATTAATATCAGAACGTTAACCAAGACAACCTCCAAAACCACATAATATGATACACCAGCATCAGAACGTTAACCAAGACAACCTCTAAAACCACATTAAATAATACATTAGTATCAAACGTTAACCAAGAAAACCTCCAAAACTACATAATAAGATAAATCAGTGTCAGAACATTAACCAAGATAACCGCCAAAACACATAACAAGATACATCAGTATCAAAACGTTAACCAATACAATTGCCAAATCCACATAATATGATACATCAGTATCAGAACGTTAAACCAATATAACCGACAAAACCTCATAAAATGATACATTAGTATCAGAACGTTAACCAAGACAACTGTCAAAACCACATAATATGATACACCAGCATCAGAACGTTAAACCAAGATAACCGACAAAACCTCATAAAATGATACATTAGTATCAGAACGTTAACCAAGACAACTGTCAAAACCACATAATATGATACACCAGCATCAGAACGTTAACCAAGAAAACCTCCAAAACCACATAACAAAATACATTAGTATCAGAACGTTAACCAAGAAAACCTCCAAAACCACATAATATAATACATCAGTATCAGAACGTTAACCAAGATAACCGCCAAAACTACATAAAATGATACATCAGAATCAGAACGTTAACCAGGATAACTGCCAAAACCACATAATAAGATACTTGAGTATCAGAATGTTAACCAAGACAACCTCCAAAACCACATAACAAAATACATCAGTATCAGAACGTTGACCAAGACAACTGTCAAAACCACATAAAATGATACATCCGAATCAGAACGTTAACCAAGATAACTGCCAAAACCACATAATAAGATACTTGAGTATCAGAATGTTAACCAAGACAACCTCCAGAACCACATAACAAAAAAAATCAGTATCAGAACGTTGACCAAGACAATCTCCAAAACCACATAAAATGATACATCAGAATCAGAACGTTAGCCAAGATAACCGCCAAAACCACATAATAAGATACTTGAGTATCAGAATGTTAACCAAGATAACTGCCAAAACCACATAAATGATACATCAGTATAAGAACGTTAACCAAGATAACCGCCAAAACCATATAATAAGATACATTAGTATCAGAACGTTAACCAAGAAAAGCCACATAATAAGATACCAGAGCGTTAGCCAAGATAACATCCAAAAGAACATAATTGATACATTATTATCAGCACGTTAATTGCCTAACTATTTCCAGAAGCATAGTTTGGTCGGTGAGATTCAAAGTAATAAAGTGACTTGGTGACATTGTCTAAAAGGGTTCAGGAAGGGCCCCTAAAAGGTAAAAATGAATCAATGAAGATAATATTTGTAAGTTGTAAGAGGACTTTACCTAGGGATACAATGCAATGGTTTATTCAGTTTCAAAGGTGAAGTCTTTTTAAAAATTTCATCTCAACAACAATCTTATTAGTCCATTTATCTTCAATTTTTTAAATATGTTGTACAATTTGATATATAAAGCATTATCAGAAAGAAACATAGTATAAGGGGCTGTAGGGGATGCAGTTTAAAATTAAATAAGCGCGTTGATTAGGTCTCGGATTGTCCTTTCAATTCTAATTTGATGACTACCTTATATTTAATTATATTTGAATTCTAATGCGATGTTAACTAATATTTATTATTTAAGGGCCAGTGAAAATACTCCAACTAAGCAGAAGATGGTATATACTGCCACCAAAAAGGCCCTGATGCAGAAACTCAATAGAGTTCCAGTGTAATGACTTAGACGATTTAAATCTGAGTGAACTTCTTGGCAAACTACAGTCAAAATACTGAAATATTGTTTTTGTTAAAAATGTCTTAACTCATACTCATCAAAGAATAGCGATAATTCCATCTACTTTCACAAGTAAGGACAGCGATTAATGTATTTGCGAAAGCAGCGATTGACCAGAGATAAGCTGATTATGATATAAAATAACATTTGTATTTGCCACATTTACAGGACAATAATGAAAGATATGAAAGACGTGAAAATTAAGAAGCATGTGTTGACATTATGATGTACCTGCGATTGTCTTAATATGAAAGCAGGTGTAATAAGAGGTATCGGACAAAGTCATGAAAAAAAAAAGGAGTCATGTCACTGATGTTGATCAACAGTAATTAAATCCAAAGCTGTTTATGCATTTACCTGCTTTAGAATTACTGCAGATACTGTTTACACAGAATCGAGATTTTGTTCACTCGATGTTGTTGCAAATCTAAGGACGCCTGCAAATAGTGTATAGTAGCTTTTACGGGGGAATAGCATTTCGTTATGACATTCAACCAATATTTTATCTATATGCAGATTTTATGAGTACATAATGATTGTTAGCTCTACTGATCAAAGGTCAGAAGTGCTTCTGTGACGGTGCTTCATCTGTCATCAGCTTGTGTATATAAAAAAGGCTGTAACCCATGTAAATAGTAAATCACGTTGTGTCCAGTAAGAGTGGGATAGGGATATTTTCGATAAGAGTCGGCTACTTAAAAGGTTTATTTTGAAACGTTTAAAAGCAAATACTATGGTTGCTATAAACCAGTAGAGCGTCCTCAGACATTTTAAGTGAATACCTGAAATAATCTAGGAAGAAAAAAACACAAAAAACTATGTAATTAACCTGACAGGAAATAGCGTTGCTTGTCTAAATAAATACAATGTCATACACTATAGTGTTTACTTGGAACCCATTAGTGTGTCTAAGGAAAATGCCAACATAGCAAACAATGTCGATCGCTGATTGTATAATCGCCTCATTTAATTGACAGCTGGCGTCAGGTCAATTGACTGAATATTTATTTTGTTGATGGCTGCAAGGTATGATGGACAATCATGTGTCTATGATTTTTATTTGAATCAGAATGGGTATACTATAATTAACAACTTCACTGTTTGACCCACACAAAGTTTATGTATTGGGAATGCTGAGAAGAATATATATTATACAAAGACTATCATGCTGAGAAGACTATGTTATACATAGATTATCTTGCTGAGAAGAGATTATGTTATACATAGATTATCTTGCTGAGAAGAGTTTATGTTATACATAGATTATTCATCTGAAAAGAGTTTGTGTTATACATACATTATCTTGTTGAGAAGAGTTTATGTTATACATAGATTATCATTCTGAGAATTTTTTATGTTATATATAGATTATTCATCTGAGAAGAGTTTATGTTTTACATAGATTATCTTGCTGAGAAGAGTTTATGTTACCTTGCTGAAAAGAGTTTATGATATACACATATTATCTTGCTGAGAAGTGTTTATGTTACCTTGCCGAGAAGAGATTATGTTATACATAGATTATTCATCTGAGAAGAATTTATTTTATACAAAGATTATCTTGCTGAGAAGAGTTTATGTTATACATAGTGTATCCTGCTGAGAAGAGTTTATGTTAAACATAGATTATCCTGCTAAGATGTGTTTATGTTACCTTGCTGAGAAGAGTTTATGTTATACATAGATTATTCATCTGAGAAGAGTTTATGTTATACATAGATTATCTTGCTGAGAAGAGTTTATGCTATACGTAGATTATTCATCTGAGAAGAGTTTATGTTATAAATAGATTATCCTGCTGAGAAGTGTTAATGTTACCTTGCTGAGAAGAGTTTATGTTATACATAGATTATTCATCTGAGAAGAGTTTATGTTATACATAGATTACCTTGCTGAGAAGAGTTTATGTTATACATAGATTATTCATCTGAGAAGAGTTTATATTATACATAGATAATTTTGCTGAGAAGAGTTTATGTTATACATATATAAGCTTGCTGAGAAAAATTTATGCTATACATAGATTATTTGCTGAAAAGTGTTTACGTTATACATATATTAGCCTGCTGGGGAGAGATTATGTTATATATAAATTTTACATCTAAGAAGAGTTAATATTATTAGCTCACCTGAGCAACGCTCAAAGTGAGCTATACTGATCGCCCGTCGTCTGTCGTTATTGTTTTGTGCATTCTAGCACCTGCATTTTTATTGACTCTCACTAAACTTGTATTAGTTACAAAACCATAATCTCTCGGGGCAAGTTCTTAAAATTGCCAAATCGGATTATAAGTGTTGGAGTAATGGCACTTGAAACATTAAAAAATATATAATTTGGCCATGTTTGTACTAATGAAACATGACCGAGTGTGCACTCTAGCACGCGCGTTTTTAGCTCGACTATTTGGAGTATAAAGAGAGATATTCTACTCATCCAAGCGTCGGCGTCGGCGTCATACCTTGGTTAAGTGTTGCATGCAAGTCCCTATCTCAGTAACCTGTGATGTATTTAATTGAAATTTAACACAAGACCTCCTAGTTATCAACCCTATTACAATAAATAAGTTAGATAACTTATGCATGAATATAATACAAAGTATTGTCCTTGTTTGAATTAGAAATTCTTGTAAAAGTTGTGCATGCATGTCCCTATCTCAGTAACCATTGCATGTATTGCCTTGCAACTTTACACAAGCCTTCCTAGTCATCAACACTACTACAATAACTAAGTTATATAACTCATGCATGAATATAATACAAATTATTGCCTTTGTTTTACTTAGAAATTCTGGTTAAAGTTTTGCATGCAAGTCCCTATCTCAGCAACCATTGCATATATTGCTTTGAAACATTATACAAGCCTTCATAGTCATCAGCCCTACTACAAAGTACCATCAAGTCTATATCTCACAAACCACTCAATGTTTTTGATTGAAACTTTACACAAGTCTTCCCAATGGTCAACCATATTACAGTAACTAAGTTAAGTAACTCTTGCATGAATATAATGCAAATTATTGTCCTTATTTTACTTAGGCAATCTGGTCAAAGTTTTGCGTGCAAGTACCATCAAGTCAATATCTCAGTAACCATTTAATGTATTTGATTGAAACTTTACATAAGTCTTCCCAGTCATCAATCTTACTATAATAATTAAGTTAGATAACAACTCTTGCATAAAAATTATGCAAATTATTGCCCTTGTTTGACTCTTATAACTAAGTTAGATAACTCTTGCATAAATTTAATGTAAATTATTGCCTTTGTTTGACTTAAAAAAAAATTGGTTAAAGTTTTGTGTATAAGTACCATCAAGTACATATCTCAGTAACCAATGCATGTATTGACTTGAAACTTTACGCAAGCCTTCCTAGTCATCAGCCCTTCTACAATAACTAAGTTAAATAAATCTTGCATTCATGTATTGCAAATTATTGCCCTTGTTTGACTTAAATAGTCTGGTTATAGTTTCGGTGCAAGTACCTACCATCAAGTCCATATCTCACCAACCACTCAATGTATTTGATTGAAACTTTACACAAGTCTTCCCAGTCATCAACCATACTTAAGTAACTAAGTAAGCTAACTCTTGCATGAATATAATGCAAATTATTGCCCTTGTTTGACTTTAAAAATCTGGTAAAAGTTTTGCGTGCAAGTACCATCAAGTCCATATCTCAGTAACCAATGCATGTATTGACTTGAAACTTAACACAAGCCTTCTTAGTCATCAACCATACTACAATAACTAAAATAGATAACTCTTGCATGAATATAATGCAAATTATTGCCCTTGTTTGACTTAGAAAATGTGGTTAAAGTTTTGCGTGCAAGTACCATCAACTTCATATCTCACCAACCACTCAATGTATTTGATTGAAACTTTAAAAAAAGTCTTCCCAGACATCAATCCTACTACAATAACTAAGTTAGCTAACTCTTGCATGAATATAATGCAAATTATTGCCTTTGTTTGACTTTAAAAATCTGGTTAAAGTTTTGCGTGCAAGTACCATCAAGTCCATTTCTCAGTAACCAATGCATGTATTGACTTGAAACTTTACACACGCCTTCCTAGTCATATACTCTACTACAATAACTAAGTTAAATAACTCTTGCATAAATATAATGCAAATTATTGCCCTTGTTTGACTTAGAAATCTGGCCAAAGTTTTGCGTACAAGTTCCATCAAGTCCATATCTCAGTAACTATTGCATGTATTAACTTGAAACTTTACACAAGCCTTCCTGGTCATCAACCCTACTACAATAACTAAGTTAAATAAATCTTGCATGAATGTTTTGCAAATTATTGCACTTGTTTGACTTATACATTTTTGTAAAAGTTTCGGTGCAAATTATCGCCCTCGTTTCACTTAGAAAATCTGGTTAAAGTTTTGCGTGCAAGTACCATCAAGTCAATATCTCAGTAACCAATGCATGTATTGACTTGGAACTTTACACAAGCCTTCCCAGTCACCAAACTCTTGCATGAATATAAGGTAAACTATTGCCCTTGTTTGATTTAGAAACTTTGGTTAAAGTTTTGCATGCAAGTTCCATTAAGTCCATATCTCACCAACAACTCAATGTTTTTAACTGAAACTTTACACACCAACTCTACTACGATAACTAAGTTAGATAACTCTTATACGAATATAATGCAAATTATTGCCTTTCTTTGAATTAAAATTTCAAGCTTAAGTTTTGCATGCAAGTACTTTCAATTTCATATTACACCAACCGCTCAATGTATTTGATAGAAACTTTACACATGGCTTTGTAGTCATGAAACCAACTAAATTAATCAAGCCGGATACCTCTTGCCATTTTTTTTGGGCAAATTAGGGCCTTCGTTTTACTTTGAAATTTTAAAACTCAGCAGTCACTGCATGTATTTGATTGAAACTTCATACAAGATATTGCAGTTATAAGACCTACTCAATTTTGTCAATTTTGTAATTAGATAACTCTTATTTGCTTAGATTTGTCATTAGTCTCAATCAAATTTGTACTTCTGTGACAAACATTCGAATAGTCGAGCTCGCCGTTCCTCCGACAGCTCTTGTTCATTTGATTCATTTTGAACTTACACAGTCGTTATATAACCATAATAAGCCAGACAAATTCTTAAACTGGCCGTATCGAATTTTTAATGTCAGATTTATGGCCCTTGAAACATTAATAAATGCATTATTTGATCATGTGTGTTCTCTAGCACACATTTTTTTGAACAGTAGTTATATAACCATATAATCTCGGTCACGTTCTTCTTCTGGACAAATCGGTTTATTAATGTCCGAGTTGCAGCCTTTGAACATTAAAAATGCATTATTGACCGTGTGTGCACTCAAGCTCCTGCAGTTTTCATTTGATTCCCACCAAACTTATACACATTTGATATTTAGCTATAATATCTTGGACAAGTTCTTGAACTGGTCAAATCGGGTAATTAATATCACAGTAATGACCCTTGAATCGTCAAAAAAAACGCATTATTTGACCTTGTGTGCAAACTAGTACTCGCAGTTTTCACTTGATGTCCACCTTACTTAGTAGTTTTATACCCATAATATCTTGGACAAGTTCTTGAACTGGTCAAATCAGATAACTATCCCGGACGAGCGTCAAATCTCACGCAATCACAGTATCCTTTGTATATATTTTCACTCCACTGCAATTTGTTGTAAAAACAAACTAATTGACACTTCAAATGTCAATCCTTGTCATAAACATAACCCAGATACATAAGCTACACCGTATTTTCCGGTTTTTGTCGTGTGTTTTTAGCTCTACTGGCCAAAGTCCAGAAAGGCTTATGCGATGGCGCGTTGTCCGCCGTCTGTCGTCCGTTGGCAGCACTTTCTCTGAAACCACTAGGCCAATTAAACTGAAACTTCACATGGATGTTTCTATTGCTTAGGAGCCTACACAAAAGATTTTTTTCGATCGGAAATTTAAGATAGCCGCAGTTACTAAAACAAGTCAAAAAACTTAAAAAAATTCTTCTTCTCATGAACGGCCCAATAAATTTTAAAATGTTTACGAAGTGATGATAACCATCTGTAGTTTTGTTAGATTTGTTCAAATGGTGTCCCTATGGCTAAAAATTACCCTGCCCCGAGGGTTCAATTAGGGGACACATGTCCTTATAATAAATATATATATATTTTTTTTTAAATGGAAATGATTTTGCCTATATCTTCACAGAAGCATTGTTTGGTGAAGGAGGTTTAGATTTGTAAAAATGACTGGGTTCCACTGTCTTAAGAGGTCCGGAGGGGCCCAATAAAGGTAAAAAGTGGGAATTACAAAAATCGTTTTCTTAAGAATCTGTATGTCAGATTTATTCATATTTGGCATAAATTATCCCAATGTGTAGGGGTTAGATTGTAGATAAGATTTAAGGGGCTAAAATTTATAGGAGCCCTGAAAGAGGACTTAGAATTGTACATAGGGATACTATGGGAAAACAGTAAATTCTCTTTTATGTCCGTTAGCAGCACTTTCTCCGAAACTACATGTCCAATTCAATTAAAACTTCACATGGATGTTTCTATGTTGTAACAAAATAGTTAGGTTGTTGTAGCCTAATTTAGTAGTGTCAGCTAGTACGTGTCCATTGTAATGATATAGGCTATATTTAGAACAGGTAAAACGTATGGATAGCTCGATAGGAGTAACGTTTTTAAGATCTTTTCACAATTGCATTCCTTGATTAAAGAATAAATCATTTTGAAGTTTATTTCATCAAATTCCATTAAGTATTAAGAAAGTTAGAATAATTAAACAGGTTTAATTTGTCAAAAAACTGTTTTAAGTTTACATTGGCCTACTAGCGTAAAATCCGCATCGTACGATTCTCGTACGACACTAGAAAGTTTGTTGTTTCATAATTTGCACGAAATTCACTAAGGTATGTGGACTGTTTTGCTATATATTCTGAGGGTCCTCCGTGGCCGAGTGGTCTAAGGCGCCGTCTCAAGATCACTTACCTCTCACCGCTATGATCGTAGGTTCGAGTCCCGCTCGTTCCAAAAACTTTATGTGAGAAAGTTTCCAGTTACTTGCGGAAGGACGGTGGTTCTACTCAGTCTGACTCAGTCTGACTCAGTCTGAGGTCTTCCTCCACCAGTAAAACTGGATATGCCATGTATAACCTGAAATGTGTTGAAAATGGCGTTAAACCCCATTCAAAAAAAAAATATATATATATTCTGATTGTATTATGGAAGCACTGTCCAGTATTAGCAAAAACATGTTTGGAGTGGTTGTGACGAGAAGGATTGAGCATGTTACTGTTCCATTACATTACGGCAGATGGGTATGTGAATTTTAAATTATGTTGTATTTAAATGTCTGATGGATATATTTCGATGTAATCAAATCTAAGTAAAGTTGTATAAATTGTTCATATCCATTCCGACGATAATATCTGTAATTTAATACGCATCCACGGTATTCAGAAGCGTTATGTCAGAATATAGGCCGAGGAATATGAGAACGTATTTTGAGCTGTTGATATCATGTTTACGATGAAGTATTGAAATTCACCATGTTAGAATTGATTGATATGTGTAATTAAATTTTATTGATGCTTAGTCTGGTATTCACAAAATGAATAGGTACATAATTGGTCTGTAATTGTTTATATTATAAATGAGAAATTATGTATAGATATAATTGCTATTTTGAGATTGATTGAAGTCATATATGAGATGTTGTTTAAACTACCATGAAACTGCAGATGAACTGTTATCATATATTGGTAAATCTACCATGAAACTGTTAGATGATAAGAATTGAATGCACTGTTATAATATGTTGATAAATCTGCCATGAAACTGTTAGATGGTAAGAATTGAATGCACTATTATCATATATTGATAAAAAAAAATACCATGAAATTGATAGATGGTAAGTAATAAACGCCATGTCATTACATATTTGAGTAACTGGTAAATCTGAGTTTATACGTATATATATATTGAAGCCGTTTTTAGACGTAAGCGACCCATGTGTCTGCTACGTTAACGACGTGTAGACGTGACAGGAAGTTAGCTGGTGGTAGTATGGTCATAAGGACAGAAACCCACATACTCGTCATATGGACGACTTGACGATCCTGGCGTCGGAGTACGGTCGAAAATCGGTACGAGGCAACGTAAAGCCAGAAATTCAGTATAGAGTTCGAAGGAAGATAACCTAGTTTATATAGCCATCGCCACGAGGAACGATTGATGCTGAATCTACGATAATCCGGACGCGGTAGTAGTATCTTAAATACCATATAAGTGCATTTTTAAAAACAGTTTTAACATTCATATGATATAAGCAGTTTGGATTGCATTATAGATTACGGAACGTGTAGGATATAGAATTGTGTAAAAAGCGTTAATACCATCATAGGACCTTTTTAAACTAGCTGTGTGTTTTTTTGTTGAGTAATTATATTTTAATTGTATATATTGTATAATTGTATATTCGTAATTTTATTCATGTAAAATAAAAACTGTAAGTTTTACTTTGCTTGTATTCTACCCTCGTGAGTTGTCGGCCCTTGGTCATTTTGCTGCAATTGCATAGGAGACTATGTAGAAGATTTTTTTATCTGAAATTCAACATGGCCGCGGTAAATAAAAAGTCTAAAACTTAAAAAATATTTCTTCTCATGAACGGCCCAATATATTTTCAAAATGTTTATGTAGTAATGATAACCAACTATAGTTTTGTTAGATTTGTTCAAATGGTGTCCCTAGTGTTAACAAGGACCCCACCCCCGAGGGTTCAATTAGTGGACACATGTCATTATAATAAATATTATTATTTTTATAAAAATAGAAATGATTTTGCATATATCTTCACAAAAGCATTGTTTGGTAAAGGAGGTAAAGATTTGTAAAAATGACTGGGTTCCACTGTCTTAAGGGGTCAGGAGGGACCCCAAAAGGGTAAAAATTGGGAATTACAAAAATCGTTTTCTTAAGAACTTGTTCGTTAGATTTGTTCATATTTGGCATAAATTATCCCTATGTGTAGGGGTTAGATTGCAGATAAGAATTTAGGGGTTAAAATTTATAGGGGCCCTGTAAACGGGAATTAGAATTTTACATAGGGATAATATGGGAAAACAGAAAATTCTCTTTTTTTCATCTAATTAGGCAAAATCATTATTCAATTTGAGTTCCGAAGTATCATCTAGTCATAGGAAATAAGATTTGGCTCAATAAGGAGAATTGACTTTCCATAAGGGGCCAGGGTGGGTCAAAAAAGGGTTAAAATAGAAAATTTCGAAAAATCTTCTCAACAACCGGTCTGTTAAATATGTTCATATTTGATATGGATTATTCCAATGAGTATGGGTTTTTTAGTTTGTAAAAATCAAGGGACACTGGGATGTATAGAGGCCCTCTAAGGGGTCTTACACAGGAATACTATGGGAAAATGGAAAATTCTCATTTGTTTGTCCATTTGGGTAAATATGTTGTTCAATTTTAGATCTAAAGTATTGTCTAGTAACAATAAATTTGATTTGTTCCATAATAATTCACAAATTTCCTCTCAATAACCTTTCAGACAAACTAGTTCATATTTGATATAAATTATCGTTACATCAGCAAGAATTGAAGAAATTTGGAGCCTTTAAAAGTCGGATTTAAAAGTCGGCGCATAGGTTACTGCTGTCTCGTTTATTAGGGATGTTTTAAGACTTAACAATTAACGTCTTCTTTTATGAGATTTCTATTTATTTCGAAATACACAGATATCTAATGAAAGTATTCGTCATTACAGAATCAAACATTAAAAATATAAACTTATCAATTGTATTAACTTTGAAATATGACAAGTTGTCCAATTAAAAAAACTTGTTTACTATATTTTTATGGCAACAATATTTTGATATAGAATAAACAAACATATACTTGAAATGCACTATTTATGCATGGTCGGATACCCCCGGGTGTCAATTTTATACATCCTGATGGATGGAGAATATCGCAGTAAATACCCGCGGGTATCCGACAATGCATTTGTTACGTTGTTATTTTTTGTCTAATTATTTTATAAAGGTGAATAGATGAAATAACACACAAACATCCAACTTCTAGTTTATTTCCTTTTATATACAATAAAGACAATTGGAAAACCAATATTTATTTATCTTTGTCGGTATAACCACACAAAACTATTAATTAAGTAATTCACATCAACATAACTTTAGCACACATATATAAATTGTTTCTTTGGAAATTCAATCTCAATCACCGCTGTGGAAAACCACTTTTTCTCGCTTCTAATATGACTTTTCCCTTCTTAAAATTCTTAAAACT